>JAREIK010011878.1:15000-1275000 GCA_029783825.1 Sapria himalayana | reverse complement strand
TACCTCTGTGGGGACTACCGCGTGACTAAATTTCATGGTCATATTATTGATGTTTTGTGTGTGTGTGGGTGTGTGTCCACACACACACACAAACCTGAAATTTTAAAAATATAACTTTAGATAAAAAAATAATCCTCCTTTTCGAATTCGAAAATCATCAACTAAATTTTATTTAATTGCTAATGTATCACACAATAGTAAATTTGAGTTTTTGATTTGTAGCAGATGTGTCAAACGGGCTGGACCGGCCCTTGCTCGGGCCGGGCACGGTTTAGCCCTCCCAGGCCCGTGCCAGGCTGAGGGATCGGCACGTCTTTTCGTGCTTGGCACGTGTGACCACGCACCAAGCGTCTCGATGAGCCGATACTCGACTATCGAGGCTCATCGAGCTTCGAAAGGGTGAAGACGCGTAGAGGCGTGGCAGCATGCTGCCAAGACCCTAATTTTTTTTTTAAAATTAGGGTTTTAGCCCGACTCGAACCAGGCCAAACCGGGCCGAACCCGACAAATTTCGAAACCTAACCTCTACAAAACCATGCCGTGCATGGCACGGCATGCCAGCCTAGGTGGGCCTGAAAAAACCGGCCCAACCCAGCCTGACCTGTTTTAAATATCTAATTTGTAGTGTACAGTAATATAAATATTTTATGTTATGTTGTATTTTTTAAAAATATTAAAATTTTATTTTATTTTTTTAATTATTTTTTGGTGAATGCACCAAAGGTCCAAAACTTAGTAGTTTGTGATCTATTTCTTACATGTTCAAATTCATCTTTCTTGTGGGTACCTGTTGTCAAGTCTAATACGAGTAATGGACTAAAGGTAGTTCGTGTTAATTTTGATGGGGGTGCCGGTGGAATGTCAAAACTGCCGCAGTATTTATTAATCTTCGACTCTCCAAACCCTCATCGGTTGGAGCCGTCTTCTGTCATGACGCCTGTTACACCAGACACCTCCGGTCCTGAATCCTGATTGTTGACATCCGTCTTCCCTTGGACATGCCGTTTTTCTTGTATTCAACCTAGCAGCTGTTCCGCTAGCTATCTATTACCAATGCATCCTGGGCGCTAATTTGATGGTGGTTGGATCGCGCAGCAACTCCTGCTGCACAGGTATCTGTTTTTAAATGCCACGAAGAGGTATTTTCTTTTCAAGCGTACTCATACTTCTTATATTCGTACACTGTTAATAATTTGACTCTGGATGGAACAATGTAATGAGCAGGAAAATTCTCTGATCCATAATCTCGTTTGCTTTTCTTTCTGAATGGAACATTGTGACGAGAGGAAACGTTTATTGAATGGTGATCCTTCTGGCTTTGTTTTCTGTTTCCTTTTCCGTTTTGTTAGAAACTGGGGTGAAAACAATATTACATAGCAGAAAGAGAAGATCAATATCCAAATAACAAAATCCTCGATCTGAATTGAAAGCCTTTTTATGCCAACCCTCGATCTGAATGGAAAGAGAAGATCAATATATTAAAATGCATGTAATTGGTGTACTTAAGACGATCCTCAAGATTGGTCATGAATGGTGATGAGTCCCATCTTACCAACCAAAGTTCAAAAGCTTAGTATCTATGCCGCTTTGCATGGGCACCATGTTATCACCCTTAATTAGAATTTGCTCTAATTATGTTACAAATCAATTTCTAAATGTTATGGCTTTTCATGAAGCATTCAAGTGAATGATATGCTGAGTGCATCTTGATTATCACAATGTAATTGAGTGGACTCTGGATGAGGCATACCAAGATCATGATGGAGTGATAAAATCTATATAATCCCACATATAACTTGTACTATTGATGTGTATTTGGCTTTTGTTGAGGATCGTGAAATAATATTTTGTTTCTTGAACTTCCAAGAAAAAAGGGAGTTACCTAGGAAATCACAGGTTTTCAATGTTGTTCTCGAGTGCCCAAACATGAAGCCTTGTTTTCGTCAGAAAATTCCTGAAGTCATATTGGGGAGGTTCCTCTTCCAACACATCCTCATCAGGTAACTTGGAAATTTTGAGGAACAAAAGTCTCCATCCTAGGAAAGGTTTTACATAATATCGAATGTGATCAACAACTCAAAGATAAAGTTCATGAGAACTATCAAGAAATTGACTTATAGCAACTTCAGCGGGTGTTGCTCTCAGGGATGTCATCCCATTGATTGCCAAAATAGTACCTAAATCACAAAAAATATTGTTCCAAAGGGGATGATATTAGAGGTGGTAAAATATCATCCAATATCTTTGTGTGTCATATTTGGCAATTTTGGATGGAGAAATGGGTGGATGCAAAATAACAGTTGATGACTATTGTGCATCTCAACGGATTTCCAATAGGATTAAAAATATAACTTTAAATTAAAAAATATTTAATTATTAAAATAGTATCCTATCTTGGCACTTACCATTGGAGTAAAAAATATTATTTTAAGAGTGCCAAAATATTGGTCAAGGTTGTAAAATGATATTTGATATTCTATTTTTGGCAACTCCAAATGAAGTTGCTTTTATGAAGCTGACTGCATGTGCAAAGCATGACCATGTTATAATTAGATATAACAAGTGATGAGTTTTTGATATACATGCAATTATTTAGATGGGCGTTTTCATGAGCTGATGTTTTTGTGCTGACCTTCATGAGCTGTTGCTTTTGCACTGACCTTCATGAGCTGGTGTTTTTACTTTGACCTTCATGAGCTGATGTTTTTGCGTTGACCTTCATGAGCTGGTGTTTTGCGTTGACCTTCATGAGCTGTTATTTTGCGTTGACCTTCACGAGCTGTTATTTTTGCGTTGACCTCCACGAGCTGATATTTTTGCGTTGACCTTCATGAGCTGATATTTTTGTGCTGACCTTCATGAGCTGATGTTTTTGTGCTGACCTTCATGAGCTGATGTTTTTGCGCTGACCTTCATGAGCTGATATTTTTGCGTTGACCTTCATGAGCTGATATTTTTGCGTTGACCTTCATGAGCTGATATTTTTGCGTTGACCTTCACGAGCTGATATTTTTGTGTTGACCTTCATGAGCTGATATTTTTGCGTTGACCTTCACGAGCTGATGTTTTTGCGTTGACCTTCATGAGCTGATATTTTTGCGTTGACCTTCATGAGCTGATATTTTTGTGTTGACCTTAATGAGCTAATAGTTTTGCGTTGACCTTCATGAGAGTGGATGTGATATTGCTTATGATATAGTGTACATGTTCCAATAATAGCTGAGTGTATCCATGCTATGAGAGGCTTATTTCATCAGGAGAGCAAATCACTTCCAATATGAGGAAGAATTGGAGGGTTTTCATTTGCTTGTGAGTGGCCACTGACAATTATTATATTACCTACATTAGATAACATGCACCATAATTATAGGCTCGTGTTGTTTAATAAATAAGGAATGATCATTCATAGTTTGAGTAAACTCATAATGAGTCAGCACCTCCGTAAATGTGATATTTTATTATCTAGAATCTTGTTTTTGAGAGTTTTATATGAAACTAATTCACTTACAATAAAAAATTTAATATTTAATTTGAGTTTCAAAATTTTACCCAAACTAGTACGTCTGGAAACACCGTGCAATGGTCGTCGTTCTCAATGAAGGACATTGTCACGCTTCTGGAGCCCGAGGACGAGATCATCGAGCTCCATGAGCTCAACAAAGCTCCATGAGCTCCATCAACTCAAAAAGGAGCTCTTGGAGCTCCATCGTCTTGCTCGACGAGCTCCTTCGTGGAGCTTGAGGAACTTCTTCGTGGGCGAGGGCAAGGGGCGAGGGGCATTGGGTGAGTGCGAGGGTAATGGGCGAGGAGCGAGATGCGATGGGCGTGGCTAGAAGGGCAATGGGTGTGGGTAGAGGGGTGAGGGGTGAGAGGCAAGGGTACTATGTGGGGTTCAATAAAATGCTAATAGCCGACTTTAATAGCGTCGGACTCTGATTTTAAAAAATCAACAACGTGACAGTAGTCATCGTTGTGAACGACGTCCATTATCACGCTGTTTCCAGATGCATTAGTTTGGACATATTTTTGAAACTCGAATTATATATTGATTTTTTTATTTTAAATAAATTAGTTCTGTACAAAACTTTGTATTTGAGTACTTATATGTTTTTTTTCAACTGACATATATAGTGATCGGTTGTATTTGGCTTTCCCTTGTGTTGATAGCTATTGGGAAGATTCATACAAGCCATTTCATATAAGTCATCATTTAAAAAAACATTATCGATGTATTGCTGGTGAAGAGGCTAGTTAAATATTATTCATAAAATACGAATGAGCTTGATGGCTAACAACTTTGCAACTGGTGCATATGTATCAAAGTAATTTATCATGTGTTTTTGTGCTTAGTTTTGTTTATCAATTGAGTATTATATTTTTTGATAATTTGTTGGCTTTGCATTTTGTCTGCTTGAAGAGATTTGGATTGTTTGCTTGAAAAGAGTTCAACTTCTCACTCATGATTGTTTCCCATAACAAAATCCAATGAGCTTAAGAATAATTATGAGATCATTGATTATGGGCTATGGTTCCCATTCATCACTGTTGCATGGTTTCTTAATTGAAGCTTGTTATGGTTTAAGGAGTTGGATATTGAATAGATAGCAGGGGGATCATTTGTATTGGTGATTCCTTAATGGTAGTCCTCCAAGTAACTTGGTTGGTGACTCACACAATTAAATTTGGTGGTGGCAAGTTTGTTTTCTGCGTAGTGTGATGCATTGTTGCATGATTAGTAGGGAGACTACTTTTTGTAGTAGTGATTGAGTCTTGGACTGAGTTTGGCATAGATATTGATAGATGAGATCAAAGGAATATATTGTCTTGAGTGATTTCATCTATTTTTAAAATATGAGGGGGGAGGGGGTGGGGGCAGATGCTGGAGTTGTAGGGGGTGAAAGTGGGAGTGGGTGGGAGTGAGCGAGCGAGAGTGAGTAAGAGTGAGTGAGGTTGTGAGTCAGTGTAAAAGAGGGTGAGAGAGTGTGTGTGAGTGAGAGTGATTGAGAGTGAGAGTGAGTGAGTGACAATAAGAGTGAGAGAGAAAAATTGAGTGAGCAAGAGAGAGTGAGTGAGTGGGTGAGAGAGTGAGTGTGTGCATGCGTGGGCGCACTATTTCTGGCTGAAGAAGAAGGTGCATAGTTTTTGTCTAACTCTATTATTTTCCATCCCATGCCTATTAGGTGCGATGTATACAATCTATGGAAAGTGCATTGTTTGTGATAAAAGTGTGTGCAGGAGTGAGCAATAGAGAGTGGGATTGAACGAGAGTAAAGAGTGAGTGAGGTTGTGAGTGGGTGTAAGAGAGAGAGAGAGAGAGAGATAAATTGAGTGTGAGAGAGAGTTAGAGTGAGAGTGAAAGAGAGGAATTGAGCGAGCGTGTAAGAGAGAGAGGGAGAGGGTGGGTGAGTGAGTGGGTGAGAAAGTGAGTGTGTGCATGTGTGGGTGCACTATTTCCGGCCAAAGAAGAAGAAGGTGCATAGTTTTTGTGTACCTCTACTATTTTTCATTCCATGCCTATTAGGCGCGATGTATACAATACACGAAAAGTGCATTTTTTGAGATAAAAGTGTGTGCTCATGGTGTGATGGGTTCAATGCAATGTACTAGCATGCAAAACATGTGTGCATGATTGATACAACAAAGGTGTTGTGTGGGTGATGTTATGAAACTAGTAGGGTTACATTCAAATCCTAGAATTATTATGCATGTTTGAGTGTAGTTTTGGGGTTTTATGCATTTTGTTTAGTGTGACTAGATAGTATAGCAAAGGTGTACCTAGGTGTTTGTTCTTTAAATTGTCTTGCTCCTTGGTTTATTTTTTTATTTATGAAGGCTAAAATTATGGCTATTCCTCTTTGGAATTTTAAAAAAAATAGAATTACTTGTAATGGGCATCATTAGTATCAATGTGATTTTTTACTTAGAGGATAATGAACTACCTGACAAATGAACTACTCAGTGTTGAAACAAAAGAAAAGTGGCTAAAGACTGACACTCATGTTTTGATTGTCGTGTGATAGTTTATTTAGTTGGAATTGACTTCAATTTTTTCATCTTGCATAATATGCAAGACCTTATATGAGTTAACTTTATTATACTCATCTTAGATTATATATATATATATATATATGACATAGTTACATTATTTCTTGTTTTTAAATTGATGGGAATTAGAGAGTACAAGCAAGTTACAATTTTTTTACATAATTCACATGATTGATTTTATAGCTATTGAATTTTTTTTAGTAGAGATTAATGTTTTGAAAAGAGTGAGACACATTGAGCAATTTTTTGGTATGATATTTCTTTATTTTTTACTAGAAGAGTTTTAGTTTGTCATAGTTATATCTTGAGTGATATGGAGTTTCTCTTTAGACCAAAGTTATGCTATTGAGCAGTTCAGTTTATATGAGATAGACTGAGAAACACCAAAGAGCCATCTCATTTTGTATATATAAACAATCGAGATGATATTAGGCATTGTAGTGGCATAGGTAGGAAGGTCTAAGTTCAATGCCTATATTGCAAAAGGATAAGTTATACCAGAAATAATTGTTGTGAGTTATTTATGGAGAGGAAGCTAAGAGTATTATTGACAATTGAAGAAGACTTATCAGCTATCATATCTATTTAGAGATTCTCATAGAGTTCTCTCGCAATAAATTCTGTTAAAGGGGATATTTCAACTTCTTCATAGTATGATAACAATAATTTTTTTCTTGTCTTTGATTATTATTATTTTTATGACATGTTCCCCTATTTCAAACTCTTGAATTTTTGACTCAAAAGTTAATATTCATATTAATAGTAATCATTCCATTTTTATCATATTTATTTTATGTTCATTTAAGTATTATGTTAGTCAATGATAAATCTTGAAAAATTATTAAAAATGATAATATTCAGCCCGATCTTTTATTTTTTATTTATTTTTTATTTTTTTTTATTGTAATATTAGTTTCTTTTCTATGAGTTCACTTAAATTAATAATAATTTTTGATTTTTTAATTATATTTATTTATAATATAAGAAAATTTTAAAAAAGATTTTCTTTGGGATTGATTAGGCTTGACTATATGTTTTCTCTTTGATGAAAGTTTTTTTCACTAGTTATTTGAGTATGATGAACTTATATCTTATATATTCGTGATTTGGTTACTTATTATTAGTTAAGTTGAGAATAATATATCATAGTATTAAGAATATTTGTATTTTGATGCGTAAGCATGCTATTAAGATTACATCCTAGTATTTCATATCCTACTCGCCAAATTGATGTGGATGTAAGGACCTATTTAATTTGATATACTTAGATATATGATGATCCAATAGAGAAGATAATTTAATGAGATGAAAATTTTATTATTTTTATTAATAAATATTCATATTTTACATTATTATTTTTTTAACTTTACATTACAAATTTATTATATTTTTTAAATTTTTTTATTAAATAATAAAAAATTAGTTTAATAAAAATATAAAAAAATGATCATGCATTAGAGTATATGTTATATAATTTTAATACTTATTGTATGAATTACGAGATCATATACTATAAATCTTATATTGATATTTTTTATAAAATGATATTGCAAAAAGAAAGACAAGATATTTGAATAAGATAGCTTGAATTGATATTTTTCTTTGGTAAAAGTATTATGAAATATTTTTGGTGAGTTGTGATGTTAATTATAAATTATCTAATAAATCAAATATTTTTTTTATCTTTTTTAGCATATTTCATTTTAGATCTAAAATTATAAAGAAAAATTATTTAGTCTACTTCACATAGTATTTAAAAGTATTTGTTTTGTTCATAATTTTTTTTAAGATCGAACAAGATGACATCCATGTCATTGAGATATCTCATTTTTGATTATTTTAGTATACAAAGAGATATAAATATTTTTTTTTTCAAATACTATTAGAGTTATAATGGGAGGTAACATTATTTTTTGTGGACTTATATTCTAGAGAGCCTAAGAAGAGTGAAATGTATGGCTTGAAGCAATGACAATCATTTTAATGGTGGTCGATCTCATGTTCAAGACTTAATAAACACAATTTCTCTGTATATATAAGTAATACTGTTGAAATATTAGCCTCATCTAGATCCCATGCTAAGTTGGAATCTTGCAAACTGAGTATAACCTCTAAAAAAAGTGAGTCTTCAAGTTATATTTATACTTTGGAAAAAGAATCGTTCCTTATTTTTTTGTAACTTCACTTGGACTTTTAATTAGGAAAGAGAATTTTTTACCGGTCATATCTAAACTTGTTAGTCTATATTATGATAATATTCATATGGAATTATTATATCTACCAATAAGTATGTTTCATTTTGACTTTGAAGAGATGTTTTTTAGGAAAGGAAATCTATTCAAATGATACAATAGACAAGATTTTACTCCAATTTTGATTTATGATGAATTGGAAACTATAAGACTTCATTACTATGACTTAGAGTTTATACTAGTAATGTGAGATATACATAATCTATTTAGACTAGAGGTTAGTCTATCAATTAGTCTATCAATTGATGAATTGGATAATTAATAACATATCTTATATATTTTATTTTAATCATATATATTTTTTCTCTTTATTTACTAATTTTTTGTGTTAGTAGGTTATTTATATATTTTTGAGACATTAATTCATCTAGGATGATGCATATTGGATGAGGTAGATGTCTTCTACTCTCATGACACTTGAGAGCTAATATTTTGATATTCAAGAAAGGTATATATGTAGACAAGACTTATAATGAGAGAATTATTTAGATATTTAGTATAAATTATTAGGATATTTATCTTTGATAGTTAAGATGCTATTCATATATATTTTTATTTTGTTAATGATATCTCTTAGATGAATGATATATTAGTTAAAATTGAAGAATATATTTTTTTACCATGACTTAGGAAAGTATATATGTAGTAGTCATCTCAGTTTATAGCAATATAGTTAGATTGAGTTTATAAATTATGAAAAATATTATATGATCTAAAATAGTTATCGAGAATAATATTTATGAGATTTTCATATATAATTATCTAATTTGAATTATACGTGATATTCTTTTTTTTTATTTTTTAGAGAAATTTTGATAACATTATGATTTTGCTTATTGTGTATATGAATGATATTTTAATCATAAGAGGTGATGAGTTGAGAATTACCCAACTCAAAGAATATATTTAATTTTTAATTCAAATAAAAATTTTGAGAGCTTCAAATATTTTTTTTGTAATTGAAGTTATCTACTCTAGGAGAGACATTGTGATCAATATAATTAATTACTTTTTAGATTTTCCTCAACAAAATTATTGAGATGTAATTCTTTGCATGTTGAGATGTACAAATAAGTCTCTATGATTTTAAGATTGCTTTTAGTAATGATGGGTATTTATTATTAATCGGAGATTTAAATTTAAGTTGGTCACCAGTTTGTACTAAGAAAATGTCTATTATAGATTTTTATATTTTTTAAGATAATCTTGCATTTAAAAAAAAGAGATAAATTGATTTATTAAATGTAGTTATTAAAGGAATGTCTTAGGTGTGCCTAAAGCCCAAGCATCACTAGCCTCATGTAGATGTGTCAAATGGGCTGTGTCGGGCCGGACGATCCTTTTGGAATTGGGTTATCTCTAATTCTAAATATTTTAAATTTTAATACATAAATAATTAATTAATTAATAAAATACAACAAAAGAACATAATTATAATCAAAAGTCACAACTCACAAAAATAACATAAAATAAATAATTATAAATTACAATCATTTTGTTTTCATAATGTAAAATGAGTACAAAATAATAATGTAATCTTAAAAGACAAAAATCAATACATTAATAATTAATCTCGTAAACATCTAAATTAATTCAAGTACAAAATAATAATGAAAGCTCAAAAAAAATTTAATACATCAATAATCAATCCTGTAAGTATCTGATGATATCACTAGTGGTTGGCTAAATCTCAGTCATCATCAAAGTTCTATGAATCATCATCTGTCACCAACTCTTCTGTTTTTGTTGTAGTTGCACTATGATCCTGGATATCCAAGCTCGAATCTTCGTAATCCTTCATGCATGTTAATGCCTTAAACAATATCTGGTCATAATCTCGATTTTTTATCTGAAATCTTATTCAATGTAACAGAAAAAATAGACTTTGATATTATGTTCGATGCCGGAGGAGTTAGTAGATCTCCTACTATCTTAGACAGCACGGAATATGTAAACTCATAATTTCTATTATTATAAAATATCAAGTTTTTTATTATTAGTATGTGATAAAATTGAGCAGTAATTGGTATCTAAGTATCGAGACAACTCATTTTTATTTTGATGGTTTATCCCATCATTTTTTCTTTGCTAACTGAATAGAGAAATCATTATTTTCAAATATGATATTCATGTTTGTACTCAGAGTCTAATTACTATTATCACTATACCTAGTATCGTAGTATATAAATATTTTAGTCTTCTCGTGATTGAATCTTTCAGGTTGGTATTTATGGTTCATGCACGAGAATATGAATATCAAAATATTCTTTATATTCTTTTTATCTTAACCTCAGGGTCCATGTAGGTAGCCAGATAAAGATAAAATAGTAGATCAGTATTTTAAGTACTTGGTTTTTATCTAAAGAGTCATATTACTAAATGTTAAGTTATCTATAAACTTCGTAAACATGTTATTAATTGTTGCATATGCATTAGAGGCCTCAAACGAGCCGGGAAGCCCAGGCCCGGCCTGATGCTTGGCACTGTTCAGCCGTGCTTGGCCCGGTACGGCATGCTATAGTATCTTGCCCAGGCCCGTGTTCGGCTGATCTTCAACATGAATTGTGCCATGCCATGCTGAGGGTATTCGGTCTGCATGTTGTGATAGGCACGACATTGGTGCCTGGCATGTGGGCACATCACGGGTGACCACGCACCAACAATGCCGACGGGGAACGGGGAGATGTTGTGGCGACACCTGACAGGTGATAGCCTGGCACTCTCGATGGGTGATGGTGGTGCGGCAGCTCTGTGCTCGAAACCCTAATTTTTAAAAAAAGGCCCGACCTTACCCAAACAGGCTAGACCCAAATCAACTCAAATCAGCCGAAACCAGCCAGGGCAGATTTTGAGACATGGGTTGTGTCGGGCCTACCCTCCAAGGAATTGTGTTGTGCTAGGCATGACATGCCAGCCCATTTGGGCCCAAAAAAATGGGGCGGGCCGGCCCGACCTTTTTGTTTGACACCTCTAATATGCACACGAGGGCATGTTCGTCATGTCATAAATTATTTTTAATAATTTCATAAATAAAATTTTTGTAGCCCAGTCAGTGTCGTCAATAATATTTTGTTTATTAATCTTACTATTGATACAATCAGATATCACATGTTTCTATTCAATACGTGATTTCAGGATAAAGTATGTGTAATTTTAACTGTGTCTCATATATTATTGGAATTTCTTCTTCTTTAAATCCATAGACAAACATAAATTACTAAACTTTTATTGTCTGTAAGGCGTATGAAAAAATTCTAATGAGTTGTGTATTTTTTCTAAAGTGGCAGAAATAATCTTTATCCTCACTTGAATTATGAGATTAATAACATGATACATGCATTTTACATGAAAAATCTTTTTTAATGGTCTATTTTTAATGATTCAAATAAATATGTTAATTGATATTCCATTCTTAGATATATTATAAAATATGATATTATATATTTTATTTTGAATATTATATTTTCTAAAGATTTGTATCACGCACTCATAAATATCTTGACCAACATGATGATGGAGAATATTTAAAAATTTTAATATTTTTTTATTTAGTATCCATTTAGAATCTATATTATAGGCGGTGAGGTTTGCATAAGATTCATTGTCACGACTAGTCTAGATATTGGATATTACAGATATCACGTCATTATATTTTCTAAATTTATTAATTATTATATATATATATATATATATAATATTTTAATATATCCTTCCTAGATGTAGACCTAGAAATTCTATGATATGTAGGCTGAAAATAAGTCTGTATGATATTGACTATCCTTGGATCCTTCAAAAATCTAATCGAAAGATCTATTATGGTGATTAGTTTGGCTGTATATTTCCTCTTTAACTCATTGCAGTAATTGAAAGAGATCAATATAGAAGTTGAATTATATCCAATCTCAAAAACTTTACCGTTCAATTAGGTTTGCCTAGGATCTAAATTCTAATGCACTATATTTTTGTTGTTTTGTTCGGCATGTTTTAAAAGATACCTAGTTCCACGAGCACTCCTATATAATATGTTTTTATAATATTTGTATTGTGTCAATTCTTCATCGACACCCATAACATCTTTATTTTGTATAATATTAAAGTACATTTAAACTATTGATTTTTTTCATTTTTTTTTTGTTTTTTGGATGTTTAGGTCGAGGACATAAGAGAAAATAAAGTATTAGTGATCTTGGATATTTCTGTATGGTTATCGTTATACATATTTAAAATTATCTATGTTTACGTTAATATTAATTTCGTTATCGTAATTAAAATTATTATTTATAATTTATAATTTTTATTAATTTATTAATTATATTCTAAATAATATTTTTTAAAAATTTAATATTACTTTATATTAAATTATTATTTAATTTAAAAATAAAAAAAAAACTAAACAAATATTATAAAATAATACTCAAAAAGCCTAAACTCATTTGTTTGATGATATGCGATATCTTATATTTGAATCTGATGTTCGCATTGCAATCCACATCATACCCTAGTCCCAAGAGGAGAGAGAAAGAAAGACAATATGAGAGAAAGAGATATAGAAAAAAAGAGATAGAGAAATATAGATTAGAAAATGAGAGGAATATATTTATAGACATGAAAAAGATTTAAAAAAAATATTTTTTTTTGAATTTGTAATAAATTTTTAATATTTTTTTTGGGCAGAAACTCGTCAGTCATTGAATTTTTCGTTCTTAGCCATCAGGGGTGCATCCAATGGCTAAAGGCACACATATTTTTTTAATTTTTATTATTATTTTTTTATTTTTTTAATTGTTGGGTCGATTTGACTCGACTATCCCAAAAGTTTTGACTTCTAGGCTTATGGTAGGGGCTCGGGCTGAGGCCCAACTGGTTATGAGACTTGGGCAAACAGGTATCATGGGCGGTCGAGTTTGGATCATGCCCAAACCCGGCCTGAGTTCCAGGGCATGGTTTGGGTCGTACCGAAGAATCATGCCTTTGGACCAGGTGGCTGGGTCGTGCTTGCCTGGCATTAGGCCGTAGAGACCTCGACATAGATATTGCACAACATGAACTGTGCCTCGATGCAACCAAGCATGGTCCCAAGCATGATTTTGGACTGTATCGTGCTGGCTAGGAATGGCTCAATCAAGCCATGCCTTGTACTGGGTCTGGGCTACCAAGCTCATTTGACACTTTTAGCCTCATGTAAAAGTGCCTTGCTTTGCTTTGACTTAGGAAGCATTTTTTTTTACCTTATGATTAATATAACTTTTTTTGATCTTATTACTAAATGGTATTAATAGCATTAAATATTATGTTGTTTCACTACAAGAAAATATTGATTTAGTTATGAAATTTTAGCTAAGGATTAACCCCTAGATAAATTGCAAGGGATTAGCTAGGGAATAACAAAGGAATGATGCCCCCCCCCCCCATGAAAAAAAATAGCAATGGATTAGTGAGGGAAAATTATTCAAAAATTGTGCAAAAGAAAAGTGGTGGATATAGCAACGGATTTAGCAACGGATTAGCGACGAAAAATTTTCATAAATTCTGCTAAAAAAAGTGAGTATTTTAGCGACGGATTTAGAGACAGAATTTTCCTTGCTAATAAATCTTTGATTTAGCGATTGATTTTGCGATGAAATATTCCTTGTTAATAAAATTCTTGATTTAGCGATAGATTTAGCGACAAAATTTTCCTTGCTAATAAAATTCTTGATTTAGCGACGGATTTAGCGATGAAATTTTCATTGCTAATAAATCTTTGATTTATCGACGGATTTTGTGACGGAATATCTTTTACTAATAAAATTATTGATTTAGCGACAGATTTAGTGACAGATTTTTTATTACTAATAAAATCATTGATTTAGCAACGGATTAAGCGACAGACTTTTTTTTGCTAATAAAATTCATATTTTATCTACAGATTTAGCAAGCAAATATTCCTAGCTAATAAAATCCATAAATTAGTGACTGATTAGTGACAGAATTTCTCTAGAAAATAAAATCTTTAATTTTGCGATGGATTTAGCGACAGAATTTTCCTAGCTAATAAAATTTATAGTTTAGCGACGGATTTATCGATGGATCAATACGAGCTAATAAAATTCATAATATAGCCATGAGTTTTTCCTAGCTTATAAAATCTGTAATTTAGCTACGGATTTAGTGATGGTATTTTCCTAGCCAATATTTAATTATATAATTTTTTTATTTATTATTTATTTTAATATTTTATTTAATTTTGTTTATTAAATATATATTATTGATCTATAAATGAGCAATCCTTGAAACACATATTCTCCTCGTAAAATCATAAAAAAATGATATTATAAATAATTAATTTAAAACATATAAAAAATACAAAAAAAATTATATTATTAATAAGGACTAAAATAATTATTTTTATGATGTATTAATTTTTTTAAAAATTATAAAAAAAAGTTTTCTAAAATTTTTAATTAAGAAACTTCATAATTTAAATTATAGTCATATTAAATAATTAATTCAGTAAGTATAATAATTTTTTTGATATTTTAAAAATTAAATTAACATAGATATAAATTTTTACTAATTTAAATGTAAATTAATTCATTGTATGATAAAATAGAAAATATTTTCAAAAATATTTGAATTGACTAATAAACTAGTAAATATTTATATTATTATAAGTATAAAAAAAATTTTATAATTATAGAAAACTTTTAAAAAAATAAATAATATAAATTTTGAAAATCTTGAAATATAATAAAAATATATTTTTTTTCAATAAAGTTAAAAGAAAATAAAATAATAATTATATATAAATACATAGATGTTTAATTCTATTAAAATTTATAAAAATTAAATAATTGAGTAATATTTTTATAATTAACTTTTAACATTAAGTTTTTATTAAAATAATAAATATTACTTTTTTTTAATTATTTTATCACTTTAAATAATTTTTTGAATTTTAAAAACTATTAATGATATCAAATAATATAAAATTTTGTGTTTTAAATTATTTCATATTATCATCGTAAAAATTGATATTAATTCTTAAAAATTTATAACCATAAAATATAAATTTTTATATAATTTATAACATTAAGAGTATTTTATAATTTTTAGGCGAGTGGCTAGAAGAAAAATCATCTTTTCATTTATGTCTTATTATATGATGTTTGTTAATTTTGTACCTATTTGATATATTTTTTAAGGCAATACATATTTTTTTTATTGTTTATATATTTATTGTTTATTTAATATTATAATAAAAAAATTTAAGGTATTTGTTTTTCATTTGTACCTTGCTATACGCATATTAATTTTGTTAAAAAAAATTGATAGTAAATAAAATTAATGAGTATTTTTGTATTATATATATATATTGTTTATTTAATGTTTTCATAATTAAAAATATAAATATTTTTCTAAAATATACATTCTCTCTCTAACTCAACGCATCTCTAACACATGAACCGAAGTCCTCCGCATTCCATCTATCTCTCGACGCCGATACAACTAAAATTATTTCGAGGTTTAAGTTTTAATTTGTTATGGATTTGAGGTGCGTTTATATATTTATTCTTCATCGATTATCTTGGATTGCTTAATCGAAGAGTAAGCGTTTATATTCTGCTTTTTTTTCAAAATATAGAATACTCAATGTCCTTAGTTGGGAGGTTCTAGCTTCATCCGAGTCTAGAGTTTAACTTAATATGACATCCGTTCACTTTAATAATTTCATCAGATTAATTCTTGAGTATCAACCTGAACAAATATGTAAAGATTTTGTCAGATAGTATGTGTTCTACTTATACTTATGCTTATCCTATAATTAATTATGACATGCTAAAGAGAAGTTGACGAAGTGTATATTTGAACTTCAATGCAATTATTATAAATTATTATTTGGTTGAGTTAAAACAAACACAACAACTATTGTTGAGTTGCCCCATTCATTTACTGGTTATTTCGAGAATTTTTTTGTTGTATATTCTATATCTATCTAAGGTTTGTTGGCCTAATATAACTATCAAAATGTCGCATATGATTGACTTTTATGGTGAGATCATTTTATCTAGAATTTCATATGAAACTAATAATTATATGTTTCCCTTTAGTATTATGTGTGATAAGCTCAAAAAAGTATAATAATTAACTTTGTTTTTAGAAAATATGAAAAGGGTTGTCGGTGAAAAAGATATCATCATTATATCTAATAGGCACATATCATCATTATATCAATAGGCACCCAACACTTATTCATATTATTCCTCGACTAATTGGTCTAGAAAATCTTGTTTATTACTATTAGCACTTAAATTAATATTTTATTAGTATTTTTGTTAAATATAATGCTCATGAATTAGAAAACTAATCCATTGATAGTTTTGCATTTATTAGGTTGAATAATAGTTATAATTTGTCATTGGTATAACTAAGAAAATTTAAGGAAAATCTAATTACATGGGTTAGATCACATGAGCCAAAATACTGAGCAATGTAAGAGTTCAAAAAAAATATGAGAAAACAAAAAATAATTTGGTTGTCCTTCAATTCTTAACTTTGTGTTGAACATCATCATTGGACATGTAACTTTCTAATGAAACATTAGGAATAGTAGATAATACATAATTTTGCTAAGAGTCAATCATTACTAGTGGCTATATTGATGAATGTTATTTTATGAGTTTGTACTAGTTAGACTTATATTAACATTGACAACATGAATAGAAAGTGCACATGTAGAAATTAGTAAATGTTAGGTATCTAAAGTGAGCATTTACGTGCAACATTACAATTGATTGGTCAATCCATGATTGAGGTGATTAATATAAATTTTTCAACCAAGAGTTGATATATTTAAGATCATAATCAAGTATTAAGATGAATAGTATGCCAATAATTTGTAAAGATACTATGTATTGAGTATGATATCATTTAATTCTCATTATACCCTCCTCACTCTAAATACCTTGAATCTTAATTTATGATTAAATAGATTATGTTTTGTTTTAAATGAAACACGACTAGGCATAATAGAAAGACTTACAAGAATCTATTAGTATAATATTTTATCTTATTTATTGATTGTATTAATACCTATATCATACAACTTATTTTGAGATCATCTTCATATGATATTGTTGATTACTGGGTAGTAATCTTCATCATTGATGAATGCCTATTTATTATCATCCATATACATATAACATATTACTACTACTAACACACACACACACACACACACACACACACACATACTGATGGTAATATGTTGCTGCTATAATATATTACAATGGTATATCTATATTATATATATATATATATATATATATGATGTAACATGTAACAATGATTATATATATATACTACACTATATATAAACATATACTAGAATTAGCATTTAAATTTATGCAAAATAAAAATTGATGAAAAACTCAATGAGTGTATATATAGTGTTGCTAGTGTTTTTTACTTGAGGTGTGCTTGATGTGGAGCATGCGATATTGCTCACGGTGTGCTTAGTATGAAACAATGTTTTTGTTCTAATTTCTTTTGAAAAATACTTGAGTAATTCAGGTGTTTTCTATTTTAATTTATTTCACTTATGAATGGTTAAATCAAGATATGATTTTTATGATTTATGTTTTGTATTATGTGGTATTTGATTTAAGCAATGTGTATCTAGGTATAATTATTTGTGATGATGCGTGGTGTGCATTGTGCATTACATCTATGAATATACTATAAAATTATTTTGGCCGACCTCAAATTTTTATCATCAATGTGGGCAACTTTTGTATATACATTTGCACTATTTATTTAATTCCACTTTGAAATAGTAAAGGTTCATAAAAATAGAAAAACTATTTATACGTTATAATTATAAATTTAAAATCATCATAATAAACCCAACTAGTTTTGGGATTGGGTCATTATTCAATACTATTTATTGATATCCGAGCTTCCTACACACACACACACATATTATATATATATATATATATATATATATATATATTACAAGACCCTAATCACAATTTCTCACTTTTTATACCATGAGGCACACTATGTTTTCATAAATAATCATCACAAATAATTTCTTCATGAAAATAAATGATTTCTAATGCCTTTTAATAGATGTTCTACTAATTTCTCTAAATATTTATAATTATGTGAAAATTTTGTTTAAAGAATGATTCTATTTTGATTGATGTATATCCATTATTAATAATTCTGAGTTTTATAAAGCTATTAGATGATACTTAACAAATTTCAATACTTATCCATAAGTTAGATTTTTCATGTTATTTGTGTATTTTTTTCTTGATAATGTTCGACAATACTCAATGTGTACCAAAGAGAGTCCACACAAATTAGTTATCAAACATGCTCATTTAATGGAATAAAATTTCTAGAAGCTATATAATAATATTTAACAATATACAATACTTTTCAATATTATCTGAAAATATTGATTCAAAGACTTCTAATATTTTTCTAAAATAACATACTCTTTTAAGAAATAGATTATTTTTGATATAATTTGATAAAGTTTGAAGTAGCTTGAATATGTCTGATATCATCAATATTATTGATATATTCTCAATAATTTCAATAATATTCAATACTAATTTTGCCTCTTTTTATATTATAATATTTTGATATATATCTTAATTTGTTTTTTTTTAATATTTTATTTCTATTAAGAATTAAATTATTTGTTTTTTACATATTAAAAATTAACATTTTAACAACTTAATATATTAAGAAATTATAACTACAATATATTCAAATATCTAAAGATATCATATTTAATGTTAATATTTAATCTCATTTCATAACCATTATAAAGACTAAAAACACAAACATTAATTAATTTTAAAATATTATAATTCAAATGCATATTCATATATATTTAAATAAAAACATTAAAATTTAAGTAAAAATTTTAAATTATCTAAAGCCATTTTATTTGATATTTATATTTAATATCATATTTCACACCATTAAAAAAAACTAAAATGACAAACATTTGATACTTGTTTTTGATATCTCATTTTGTACAGTGATAAAAGTTAAAATGACAAGTTAATTGAACATTTGAAATAGTTCATTTATAATATGGTCTCTATATTTATAGCATTAACTCTTGATCGGTAGCTGTAAAAAAGTTATTTATAATTAAGTCTTAATTTTGATTGTCACTATCACTTTCTAATTCCTCTTTAGTGTCATATTCAGAAAATAATCTATATGCTACTGAGACTAGAGATGTCAAACGGGCCGGGCCGGCACGGCCCGACCCGTTTTTTTTGGGCACGTTCGTGCTGCCGGGCACGGTTTAAAAATTGTCGAGCCTGGCACGGCCCGTAGGCACGGCGGGCCGTGCCTTGCCTGGCCAGCTCGGGCACGCCTGCCCGAGCGGTTCGGGATACGGGAAGACCGCGGGTAGGGACGAATCAGACCCGACCCGCGGTCTTTTTATGCGGGAGGGGCTTTCTGGGGTCGGGCTCACGGGACACCCGGCACGGGACTGACCCGTGCTGGGGTGCCGTGCCGCGTGCCGCGTGCCGAACCTTGCTGGGTCAGGCACGGCACGGCACGGCACGGCACGCACCTAACCCGGGCACGGGCCAGGGCACGCAATTTTTCCGTGCCAGGCTGGCCTGGCCCGGTTGACACTTGTATCTGAGACTTATCGAAGAAAATTGTGAACGGAGAAAAATATCATGTTTATTTTTGTTTGTGTAGCATATGAATAAGGTGTCATTTTCTTCAATATCGGAAAATGTGCCTTAACAATACCAAATGCACATTTAATGACATTTCTCAATCTTGCATGACATAAGTTGAATATCTTTTCTCTTCCTATGGCTTTACCACCACTATGAAATCACTTAACTAATAACGTATATTACGATATGGTATCATAAAACCTCTAGTATGTGTACATGCTGCATCCACTAAATAATAATTTTCTGAAAGAGATAAGTTAGTATATTATAATGTTATTAAATAAAAATAACAAAAAATAATAATAATTAAAATAAAGCAAGAATATTTACCTGACGGGGGCATGGGAAAATTATATTGTGTGTTACGAATAGTTTCCATCAAGACTCTTGAATCATGAGTTGTTCATTCTCATCCAATAACTGCATACTTAAAGTTCCTATCAAAATCACAAATTGTCATAATATTTTAAAAATTCTTTACTCTCTTGACCTCAAAATGATACTTGTTATTCAGTGGGAATGTATGCATGGATAAGAGTTCCATCAATCGTACCAACAGCACCTGACAAAAAATAATTTTTGCCAATATAGATGTTTATTCTTATATTAGAATAATAAAAATATGATGAAATATTTACACATAAAAAGTATTATACCTTAAAAATTTATTTTAACCAACGATTATAGATATTATTTGAATTATCATTGAATGATGGAGGAGTAATCATTACCATTAAGAAGCTTATCATGACCACTAAAATCTCATGGAAGTATTTATGAATTGTTTGGCCAGAGTGTTGAAATCTATTCTTTAATAATCGATTTCGAAGATTATGACTTAGAGTCATTAAGAATATAGCTATTTTTTTTTCAACACTCAAATGTTTGCTTTCAACAGGCCATCGTTTATTTCTGAACATTTGACATAGAGAAATACATTCATGCTTTTTCATTCGTATTAGTTCATAACATATACTAGATGTGTCATTTAAAACTTCTTTAATAAAAAGTGAGCCTGTAAACAACGATGTAGAAACTTTTTCTTTATTAATGGAAGAGTGTCTTAATAAATGGAGCAATAACAAGTTTTTTTTTTAAAAATTTGTCACATTGACAAATTTTTACTTGATGATGATGAACTTGAACTATCTGATTGATGTGAAAGATTCTCCATATGAATATCTATTAAAAAATCATTAATTTTATGAAATAAAATCACAATAAAATTGTTATTACAATATATAATGAATAATATCACTATATTATGGTGTCATCACATCAAACCCATTTCACATATATAAATTAATATTGTCATGAATTTTCTTATAATTATGTGGATAACAAGTCTTATAATTAGAAAAATTAAAATGCATAAAATATCCAAAATAACTCAATCAAAATATCATGGTACAATCATCAAAGCAAAAAATAAAAAATGTATCCCACAATTCTAAAAAAATAAATTAAAATATCATTTTTTTAAGCTTTAAAGTCATCTCATTCGCTCTTGGTCACGTTTCATTTCAACCCAAACCACTCTATACTTTTTTTTCTTGCAAAATGTATTAATTGCAACATAATACAAAGGATTCTCATAAGTTGTGAGTTTCTTCAAAATTGGTTATACATTCTTTTACTGAGGGTCCTTCAAAATTATCTAAAGTATTCATTATTTTATTCATTTCATCTTAATTTTGCTCTTTTTGTTCCTTTTTATCTTTCTTCTTTGAATATTGTATTTTTTTGCTAGCATATCTTGACAAAATATTATCATCCTCTAAACTAATTGGAGTTTCACTAGGCATTGATATAAAATGTGTTGATTCCTCGGGCTCAGAAACAATTACTCCTCTAGAACTCCAATTTTTAGGTTTAGTAGCTAATAATCCTCCAAACAATATCTTTAATTCCTCCAAATTTGGTAAAGATCTTTAACGGAATTGTTTAGCTTCTAGATATTTCTATTCAACAAGAAAAAATAAATAAATTATTAATGTATGTATATTTAAGATATTTCTTTAAAGATTCACTTAACTTTTTAAAAAAAGTACCTACAATAATCGATCCATTTTTCATCTAGCTAATCAAAATTTTTCGTGACAGAGTTATAACCATGTTCAGTCATATTTACAATTCTACTCCAAATGAGATTATTTTTTCATATAATCTCATTCATTCTTTAGTTATTTTGATGTATAGTATTTTTCAATTATCTTCTCTAATTCTTCACTAATTTGAGACTAAACATTAAGTTTTAAACTTCTACCTGATCTAAAGTCTTTATTTTCTTTTTTTAGATAAAGATCAATAAAGTGCTTTCTTTGGGTGGGATCAGTTTAATTTGTCATACTAGTTTCACCAATTTGACTTAATACTGTATAAAACCCAACAAAAATTAATGATTATTCAAAAGTTATTTGGCTTATATTACCAAGTATAGAAAAGGAAAAATATTTTATTTTTTTCTATTTATAATGAAAATAATTTCAAATAAATATGAAGATTTTGCAGAAACTTGAAACTATAAATTCAGCTAAGAGTCACAAAAATAAAAAAGGATTACATTTTATTCAATTGGGTTTAGTTGATATGATTTGCTTAATGAGTAGATGCAACCTAATAATTAATAAACTAGTTTAGTTGTGATTTTAAATTTATATTTTAATACTCAAATAATTTTTATCTAATTGGTGCTTTAGATGTTATTATTTTGACTTATAAATTTGTATATTGAGTATTTGTTTATGTTAATTTTTCAATTGAAGAATCGTACAAATGAAAAATATTATAATGGGTATTACTTATTATTTATTATAATTATCCTCTAATTATTTATATTGTATTTATCTGTATATTTTTTTTCTTATTTATATGAATTAGAATGTGATATTTCTGCATAATAATATTTTGAAATATATTTTTTTGCGCGATGTTATTATACTCATGTAATAGTTGATGGGTATGTCTCTTATCTGAATGATAATGCACATGTTCTAGGATATTTTACCTTTAGAAATTGAAAATGAACATGCTGGCTAAGGTATCAACTATCAAAATTAAAAAAATCTAATTAAAATTTCTTAGATAAAGAGAAAATGAAGAAGAATTTGTGTCATTAAAACATTTTAACCTAGAGATAGAGATAAAAAATAGATAATAATTTACCTGTAGATATTTGAACATTTGGGGGAGTCATCAAAGCCAAAGTCAAGTGAGTTGAAAGATTAGTGGTTGAGTCGGGTAGCTCAATTTTGTTTTAGTTAAGAAAATGGAGTGGATATGAGAGAACATTTTCGAATGGAAAGGGAGGGAGTATTTTTCGTTTACGAACGAGAACTTGAAAAATGCTGGATCGAGCAATTTTTGATCCAGCATTTTTCGTATGGCTTTTTCTCAATAGAAAAGGCCAAAAAATATTATTTAATGGTTTAAGCATTTTTAAAATAATTTAAAGTGAACAACTTTAAAAAAAATAGTACACCTTTCGGCTTAATGCTGAAACTAATTTGTTTTTCGCATTAAGTCGAAAAAACAAACACCCCCTTAGTCATCCTCACAAAATATATTATTCTTGAAGTTCTCCTACAAATCAATTATTCCCACAAATCATTTACTTCCAAAATTTTTCCATAAATCATATTATTCACAAAACTCTTTTTTTTGTCATTCTCAAAAATTATAGACTATATGTTTTATATCTTAGAATTTTATATGTTTAATTATTGAAATTTTATTATTTTGTTATAAAATATTGAATACTTGTTATGATAGAACCATAGTTATGAAAGGCGCGCCTAAAGTTCAGGCACCACCACTCCCAGGAAAAATGCCTCGCTTCAAGCGAGGCGCAGGCGGGTGAGGCGCAGCGGGCAAGGAAGCATGGACATGGCATGGATACGTGTCCGATATGCCATGTGGCGTATCGGACGTCCAGTGGTCGGCAGGGGGCAGGTGCGATTTGAGGGGGGGGGGAGGCAGGGGGCGATCGCGAATTGAGGGGGGGGAGGCAGGGGCGATCGCGAATTGAGGGGGGGGGAGGCAGGGGGCGATCGCGAATTGAGGGGGGAGGCAAGGGGCTGGCACGAATTGAGGGGGGGAGGCAGGGGACGGGCGGGAATTGAGGGGGAGGCAGACGGGTGGGAATTGAGGGGGAGGAAGCAGGGGGCGGGCGGGAATTGAGGAGAAGGTAGGCGGGTGGGAATTGAGGGATGAGGCAGGCGAAAGAGAATTGAGGGGGAAGGCAGGCGAGCGGTAAAATAAAATAAAATATTTTTATTTTATAAAATAAAATAAAATATTTTTATTTTATAAAATAAAAAATATATATTTTTATATAATAAAAGATAATTTTAAAATATTATTTTATAAAATAAAATAATTATAACTATTATCTTATAAAATAAAATAAAATACAATATTTTTATTTTATAAAATAAAAATATATTTATTTATTTTATTAACTAAAATATTTTAATTTAATTTAATTTATTTTATAAAATGCCTAATATTTATAAAGAAAATAATTTTTATTTTTAATTTTATTTTTTTTATCATGACGTATCCTAGTTGTATTCGTATCCTAGTTTTTTAGAATTTGCCGTGTCTTCGTATCTTGTCGTGTCGTATCCCCGTGTCCGTGTCATTGTCCATGCCCGTGCTAAACCAAGCAAAACACCAACACCAAAATCAAAATCAAGACCATCTAGCTCTAAACATATACCTACTCTTGTTTTGATTGATGAAGATGAAGAGATGATCTATTCATCGGGAGAGGAAGATGAAGAAGAGGGAGAGTGGAAGATTGATGATGAGGATGATATTGATGAAGACTTTCTTGATTTAGATTTAGATGTAGATACATGAGTGTTTATTTTGTTTTAGAAATTTGAATGTTTGTTATTTTGTTTTGAAATTTTGAATGTTTGGATGATGGGAACACTATTAATATTTGATTTTTATCTTTGATGTTCTTTAGTTTATTATTAGATGAAAATTAAAGACTATATTTAGTAAAATATATAATTTTTATGTGTATTAGGCTAGGTGCGTCTCAAATAAAAAAGCATGCGTCTTAAGTGCACCTCAAATAAAAAAGTCCGCGCCTCAAGTGCATCTTGCGCCTTAAATAACTATGGATAGAACATATTAATCTTGTTTGATTTTTATGTTTGATATTTTTTATTTGATTGTATTTTATTTTTAAATAAAAATTATAGATAATATTTAGTGAAAGACTATGAAAGCAAAGAGTTTACTCAATTACTTGGGTCTATACTTTTTGTGGATCAATGTTATTTTAGCCACTACCATAGTTTTCAAAAATATTTTTTAGGTGCGCCTTGACGCTTGCCTCTGTGTGAGGCGCGGTGAAAATGCCTCGAGGTGTCTGAAGAAAATCACCACACATGAAAGGTGTACACCTTCTTTAATGAAGTGTATTCGACATGCGTTTTGATCTAATCTTTCATTTTAGGGAGCTTGCATTTTACAGTTTTTGGATAAAAGAAAAAAAATCTAAAACAATGATTCAATTGAAAATTTTGAAAAAGTAAATCTCTAGGTATGTCGAACGATCTCCTCTTCTTCATCTCTCCATTCCATATCATCCGTAGAATGAGATTGGACTGCTTTTTCTTTAAAATTTATTAATTTGAAATTATTAATTCATTATATAATGTGGGCTAAAAAAGCTTATGCCTCAATGCTTTGAGGCTTATATTTTGTCTCACTAACACGAAAACATCTTGTATTCTTGAGTTTATACTTTTTATGAATCAAGATTATATTAGTAAATATCAACCATCTTGTTAGGTCATGAGTTTGATTCTTGCTAGCTACCAAGTATCGTTGGGACATGAAACCTAGAGGTGTCAACTGAGCAGTGATATGCTGGGCTGCTGTATCCTTCCCAGCATGACATAGTTTATAACACGGATCATTCCATGCCATAAGTAATTATTTTTTCTCTCTATTAGATTTTGGAGTACTTGATATTACAGTAGTCAATGGTACTACTATTTTGCTTAGTGATTCTGGCAATATCACTTATGGTCATTATTTTATTTATTTTTTATTTTTTTTTTTGAGTTTTTTTTTAATAATCTCATATAGATTTGTTGCATTAGTAAACACGAAAAATAAAATAATATTGTTAATTTCCTTGATTATATTTATGAAGATGATTTTTATTATTTTATTATATTTATTAATAATTATCATTATTTTTATTTTGTGACCTAAAAATGTTCTCATTAAGTATAATAAATTAGATTTAATCTAAGTATGATACACAGATACTGGGAAATGATTATGTTTTTTAGATAATGAAATTATTGTCATGCTCAATTAGAAATAAAAATTTAATTTCTAAAATTATTGACCCACTTGTAATTTTCAAGATTGCTGAAACAATCATTAAGAAATGACTATATATCTTATTACCTAATTATCATAGTAGACAGTATTGAGAGAAGTGATTTGGAAATTTAATAATTTCAAAAAGATGATGCATAATTTAGAAAATTTATCAGGTAGTTGTGACCATCATCTTGTACTCTACATCAGTATTTTATCTTGAGATTATTATTAATCTTTTATTATTTTAGGAGATAAAATTATATATGAATAAAAATATAATAACATATATTAGATCTCTTTGTTTTGATTTATGTCTAGCTAGAATTTTTCATAATATATTTATTACATGAATTATATTTAATTTGATAATAGTTATATAATTAATTTTTTATATAATTTACCCATATATTGTCGAGTCAACTTGAGGGTTCATAGCATATAAAAATTAGTACACGTCTTAATGTATCGAAGATATATTTTCTCTACCATAATATAATGTCTATAATATAAAGTTATTCTAATCACAAGAAATATATGAATTATTAAAATTTTTTTATCTGAAACTTTGACTACATGTACTTTATTTGAATAATTCCATTTTGATTATTATATTAGGTCATATGAGGCATTCCACACTATATAAATTTGATATGAGAACTTTCTCCATGATTGAAAATTATATGGCTACTTCATGTATGCCTTATGTATATTTTATAAATTATTTTAGGTCATATAAGGCCTTTTGCAATATGTTATTTGTGAGAAATTATTCTTTCTATTTAACTAATGTATATTTTATTTGTGAGAAATTATTCTTTCTATTTAACTAATGTATATTTTATTTGTGAGAAATTGTAAGAGACATGAGTATCTGAATTGACGTTATCTTGTCCATTGGATAAAATATATTATGATAGCCCATTCCAAAAGTCTAATTAAGATCACTCACAAAAAATCTCGCCTTAAGACATAATTCACACGACTAGTCTTCACAATGAACAATTATGTACGATTAATAGTAGATATGCTCTATTCATAAATGTGGTTTGTGGAGTTTCTAGTTCTCAAGTTCTATTATAGTAGAATATTTATCTTTTCAAGTATGATCCGACATCATTCTATGCTAGATAATATCTTAGAATGAGACTTGAAGATTCTTATGTCATTAATAAAAATAATAAAAAGATAAAATAATGAGGAAAATATGAGTACGAAAAAAAATGTGAAATACGATATTATGTATAACTTATATGTTTTTTTTATAGAATAATTAATAAATTAAGACTAGAAATGTGAGTTACTTGTTTTTTTTCTTTGACTTCTTAGGAGATTGTCCTTGATTCTCCTAGAATAATCACGAAGACCTAGGTGATTGAGTTTGCTAGATCCCAACTTATTTGTAGTTGAGATTGAAACAAATCAAATGGCTGCTATCTCATCTAGACTAGTGAAAGATTGTTTTTCCAAGCAAACCTCACATTTCTTTTTAAGTTTTTTTTTCACCCTCCCCTCAATCTCCCCTTATCAACTTCATGGCTGATGCACACGACAAACTTTCACACTTGTGAATTGTCTTAGTAATGATCACGACAAAGCACGTTTAAGTTTGGAGTTCTTATGAGATCTAGTTCATTAGTACTGGTTTAAACGCAACTAACCTCACATTTTTTATCAAAACTAGAATCAACTTGCTTTGCACATATTGATACACTTGAGATTAATCTAACAATTCTGTAAGTGATTGAGAGATGAGCTTTCTTGTAGTTGAAAGCTTGAATATGACTTTGGATGAGCAATAAATAGTTAGAGATTCGGATGTCGCTACTTAATCATTTACTTAGTTTAGACTCATTATCAATACTAATTAATATTCTACTTGTCTCAAGTGAATATTACATGCAACATATTTGGTGTTGAAGTAACTAGTAAATGCATATTTTATTAGATCAAGTATTATTTTTAGTGTCCTAAAGTAAATTTATAAATAGAATATATATTTTTATAACTTTGAAATATAGAGTGAATTAGCTCTCTCTAGGGTGTAATACTTGAAAATGTACATGATAGGAAAAGACACTGAGTAATACATTTTATTGATCATAAATATTGATGGTTGAAAATTATGTTTTTCAGAAAAATATTTCTGAATATTCAATTATAAAGAAGTATTCTTGCTATTTTAATTAACAATTTTTTGTTGTTATATAATTTTATTTTGTATGTGTGTTAGCACTCAAAAAAAACTTGCTTCGTACTGGGCCAGGCATGATCCTGGCCCGGCTGCCTGGCCCCAAGGACACACGGTCTAGCGGCAAGGTAAGCAACCGTGCCTCAGAATTTTGACCCTTGTTTCAGTTTTTTTTTTAATTAGTATTTAATTAAAAAAAAAGCTCGCCCCGCCTGTCCATATGGCAAGTTTTTTAATAAACTTGCCACATGGTTGGCTAAGACTGTCCTTGTGGCATGGTCCAAGTTCACGTGGACGCACCATGCACAGATCGTGCCTTCTGAAGGCCTAACGTCCGAACGGACTCCCAACATTTGAACCAAACCTACCAAAACATCAAAGCTTTTGGAACTCACATTCTGGCGTTCAACTAATGGTTCAAAAAAAAAAAAAAGCTTTTGCATCCAGGCCATTGGATGCACTTCCAATGACTAGGGCAGAAGATTCGACAGTCAACGGGGTTCTCAATCTCATTTTCACACTCTCACACCCACACTCTTCTCTTTATCTTTATTATCTCTCTCTCTCTCATTTCGTTTCTCTCTCTTCTCTTGGTTTTGTTTTATCTTTGCTCTTGTGCATTGAATGTGATGTAGTGTGATATCGGCACCAATATCAGTTGTGATGCGGAGCAAGTGTGGGCTTTGGCTTTTTCTATCATATCTATAAATGTGTATTATTTTTTAAATTTTATTTATTTTTTTAATTTTATTTTATTTCAAATAATTTTTATTTTAAAAATTAGAATATAATTAATAAACAAAAAAAATTAAAAATGATTAATTGTAAATTTACTAATAATGAAATTAATATTAACATATGTAGATAATATTAATTATTATAATCTTATGAAAATATCTGATGTTCTCGAAATTATGTTTTATCATATAGTCTTGACCCAAACTTAAACTTCAAAAAAATAAAAAACTAAAAGAATATCTTTATGTTGAACTCACTTTAACATAGTATAAAATAAAAATACTAGGTATGTCAATAAAGAATTGATACAATGTTAGTATTATAAGAAAATATATACTTGTAGGAGTTCGTATGAGATTGAACACTTAAAAAGACATGTTATATTTATTTTACCAACAAATATGATACATTAGATCCTGGACAAATCTAACTAAGCGATGAGATCTTTAAAGCTGAATCTAGTTCAGTTTTTATTTTGACTCCATATACCATAATGAGTTAGAGAGGAAAGACATGACAAATGATCATCACAAATTATCTTCTGATTAGATTTTTGGAGGATCCAAATATAATCAGTATCATGCAGACTTATTTTCATTCTGCATCTCATAGGATTTCTAGGTCTATATGTAGGAATGACATGCTAAAATACCTTAAGTTGAAAAAAAAATAATAATTTAATAAATTTATGGAATATAGTAGCATGATGTCCGTGATAATTAATATCTCGACTAGTCGTGACAATGTATCTTATGCATAACTCACCTCTCAATATATATATTCTAAATGGATACTAAATAAAAAAATATATTTTTTAGAGATTCTACTTTGTCATGATAGATCGTCCATATACGAGTCTATGAAGAAAATCTTTAGAAAATATAATATTTAAAATAAAATATATAGTACATTTTTGATAACACATCTAATAATAGAGTAGTTATTAATATGTTTATTATGACCATTAGAGACGAATTATTTAGAGAGATTTTTTACGTTAGATATAAGTCACATCATTAACCTGATAGTACAGGTGGAGATTAATATTATTTTTTCTACTTTAGAAAAAAATACTTAACTTATTAAAAAATCTTCGGATGCCTACAAATAATAGAAATTTGATAGTCTTTGTTTGTCTACGGGTCTAAAGAAGTAAAAATTTCAAACGGATGTGAGATACTATTAAAATTACATATACATAATGTTAGAGTTATCTGTTGAATACGAACACGTAATATCCCACTATGTTAATAATAAAAGTGACAAACTTTTATTAAAGATATAGATTGAGATATAATAATTTTATTTATAAAATTCTTAAAGATTTTGTATGACACGATGAATATGTGTTCGTTAGTTTTTAATCTCACCTCTTGTATTGCACTCAGGTGCATATATAATATTAGTGACAATTTTAGAAAGTTTAGATGTGACTTGATATTAAGTGATATGGTTGATGAGATAGAAACTTAGTACTTAAAGTATTTGTTTACTATTTTATCATTTTATTATCTAGTTATTGACATGAACCATATGGTTAAAGTAGAAGGGGTAGAAAATATTTTGACATATAAATTTATATATTACAGCATTAGGTATGGTAGTAATTGTAGCAAGACTATGAGTATGAACATAAACATCATATTTGGATATAATGACTTTTTTATTTAATTAGCGAGTGAGAAACGATGAGGTAGATTATCGAATAAAAGTGAGTTGTCTTAGTATTTAGATACTAATTACTATTAAATCATATCACATAATATTAACAAGAACTTTTATATTTTATAATGGCAGAGATCCTATTAGTTAAATTATCTCGTATTATCTAATATGACATGAGATATACTTACTCATTTGGTGTTAAGCATAATATTAGTATCTATTTTTTCTATTATAGTCAATGTAATTTCGGATAAGAGATCAAGACTGTAGCCAGATATTTTTGAGCCACTAGCATGCATGAAAGATTAAGAGGATTCGAGGTTGGACATCCAAGATCGAGCTAGAATAAGAACAGATGAGTTACTGGTTGATGATAACTCGTGAGACTTTGAGAAGGTTGAGGCACCGCTAGTGATACTGTTAAACGTTTACATGATGATGATCAGTTACATACTTATATGGATTGACATTGTGATTAAGATTGCATGATAATGATTGACAATTTTTATTTAATGTTGTGACATTATTTTATTTTATTTTTGGATTGGATGATGATTGATGGATGTGTTTTTTTGATATTTTTTATTTTTGATTATTAAACTTTATCATTTATATTAATGAATTTATTTATTTATTTTTGTGATTTATGTGAAATAAATAAATAATATAATAGTGCAACTCATAATGGGTAACTTAAAATTTGAAATTTATAAAAAAATAAATTTATAATTATTAATCCGTAATCGATGAGGGTGATTCAAGTCGGTCTCAGACCCTCGGTGATCGAGACCGTTGATCTGCTGACCTAGTTGGCTAGCCCTAGGCTCCTAGCTAGGCTGACATATCTTGGCTCGAACTAGCCCGAATCAGCATGGCTCGCCACTGTCTGCCCTAAATCTGGCCAGATGCATCGTGCCGGGCTTGCCATTATCTAGTCGTGTTGTGTCGGGCCGCATTATCGAGTCATGTTGTGCCATACACAGTATGGTCGCCAGACCGTGCCACCAAAAATTGGGTTGTACCGGCACTGTATGACCCATTTTACATCTCTAGTCAAAGAATAGTCTTACCATGTGAGCTAATGAAATTAAAGAAAGAAAATTTAGAAACATATCTACGGAAACTAATAGAAATGATCATCTTAGAAAATAAGTGAAATAATATTCTTGGAGATTAATTTATTTTTTATAAATCTTTCTGTAATTGCATCTTTGTATATCATGACCTTGGATCTTTGTAATGAAAGTTAGTTTTAGAAAATTGTTACATACTTGAATGCCTACCTTGCAATTGTATCTCACCTAAGGCATGCCCACACTGCCTTTTAACATTATGATTATTATCATTTTTTTAGATAATTGATTATTAAATATATAAACATATTTAATTATTGATTATCTGCCTTAAAACATATTTATATAAATTTAATTTTCAATAAAGTAGAATTCACATATTTTTATCTCAGACCTTTAAATAAATTTTAATAAAATAAGAATTAATTACTATGATATATATATATAATAACTATGATAAATAATAATAAATAATAAAAAAAATAAAATAAAAATATAATGAATAAAAAAAATAAAATAAAAATATAATGAATAAAAAAAATATAAAATGTTTTATATATCATTTTAATTTATAAATTGTTTTTTATGATCTGCATTTAATGTGTAATGAGTAGTCTAATAAATATGTAGTGATAGTATCTTGGGCATCTCACATGTTGAGTGTTTCGATTATAAAAAAATTATAATTAAAAAAACTAAAAAAAGATTAATGTTGGAACACTCGTTTCAAGTTGATGTATAAATATTTACAAAATAAAGCTTGGTGGAAAGAAATGTAAATTAATATATTCTTAATATCTGCATAAATATGTTGTAGGAACATAAATTATGATAATTCTTCTTTTATGAATCTTCTCATTGAGAAATAAATAGTCTATATTTGTATTTTCTTTACTTGAGAAAATTAAATTGTAGGTTATATGCTTTAATATCTAACTAGATGTGTCAAATAGGTAATACCATGCTGGCATGACTTGAATTTTGGTAGCCTAGTCAGGTCATCGTGTCATACTTAACATAGCACGAAATGGATGCATGTGCCTTACTGCGCTGGCATGAACACATTGTATGTTATCATGACACGACTTGATGGCATGCCTTTTTGAATTGGGTATGTCGGGTTGGACTGTGTCATGTCGGGTTAGGTCAACATTAGCATGGCACTGCCATTGGCTAGGTTAGTGCCCAGTGGCAGTGGGCAATGCCTGAGCCTGGCCCAGTGCCCACTACCTTGTTGTTGTCAATGTTGGGGACCTGAATAGCCAAAAAAATAGCTTGTTAATGGAGCAAATCATTTTTTTTTTAAATGGTTGTTTTTTTAGAAATCAGCCAACCATGACTTGCCAGGCATGTGGGCTATGCATGACACGACACAAGGCCTGTTGGTTTTCAGCCCAGCATGATATGACTAAATCGAGCCGCACCTCATGCCTTATTAGGGCTAACCAACCTACTTGACACATTTATGTCTAACTATCATAGTATAAAGTAGTAATAACAGAAATTTGAAATCAAATCTTCTCAAACATGTTTCTAATCCAAAAAATCTTACATGTAATAGTGGACATCACTTTGTATTCTATTTTTATATTGAATCTTAATATTACTATTTATCTCTTATTTTTTAAAGAGATAAGATTGCCTTTAAGAAATCTATAATACTATATAATAGATTTTATTTTTGTGTAAATTGTTGTCTAACTAAAATCTAAATATTCGAATAGTTGAAGATATCCACAATGTTGTGTCAAATCTATAGCATTTTTATGTAACTTTTTTGACTTGGATGTAGTTGCAATTGCATATGTCTAAATATGAGAAAAGTTATACCAAATCTTGTAGTTAATTTTTCTAATAATTCTCTTGTATGAAGTCGAGTTAACAAGATGATTCATTTCAAATAAAAGGTTTGTACATGTCTCAATAAGAATATTTTTTGAAACACAGTTTAGAAGATTTAAATATGAGAATATCTGATACATGTGTTTCGCAGCTTATATTATTTGCGGGGCTAAAAAAAATTTTATTTGAATATCAAACATCATTGGAATTATACTTATATTATGTTAGGATCGTGTATTGGCTAAAAATATGTTAAATACGATTATATCAATAGTATGAGTCATGAACTTATTATTGATGATTTAAACTGTGATATATGAATTTATTTTATAAAATTTTTAAAGATTTTTTATGACATGATGAATATGTGTTCATTTGTATATGCTCCTATTATTTATATTGTATTTATGTATATATGCAATATTAGTCGCATATTTAACAGGTATAGATGTCTCCCTGTATTTAGTACAATGACTGTTAAGATATAAACTAAGTATTTAAAATATTAGTCTTTTATTTTAATTCTGTATTATTTGGCTGCATGTATGGATCCTAGGATTAAAGTGGAATGAGTAGAAAATATGTTAACATACATATCAACATGAATGAGTTAGGTATATCAATATAAAGGATTTATTCATAAAAAATTAACTAACTTATTTACTTTTTATGATACTAGATATATTATTTATTGTCATGCTCCGAGTACAAACATGAATATCATATTTAGAAATAATGATTTTTCTATTCAGTTAGTCAGGAAAGAATGATATGGTGGTTTGTCAAATAGGAGCGTGCTTTTTATATACTTAAATATTGATTATTACTCTATATTATCAAATGTTATAATAAGAATTTGAATATTTTATTATTGTGAAAATTTTATGAATATATTTATCCTATGCTATCTAAGATGACACGTGATCTACTAATATATCTAGTGTTTAGCATAGCATTAGGGTTTATTATTTTTGTGATAATCAATATTATTTCATATAGAAGATTGAAATAATAATCAGATATCGTAGAGATACTTGCATGCATGAAGAACTGAGAAGATATGAGGTTGGATATTTAGGATAAGACATAAGAAATGATAAGAAACTATGATTCATGGAACATGAAGATTGAGAATATTGAAAGAATTAGTATTATCTTCAAACGTATCTTTATCTACACTATTATACTACAAATACCGATTGATTATTGATGAATCATGATTTATATCATCACGTGATAGTGATATTGTGCTAGTAGTCACCTAGTGATTGTTTTTTTTAATTACTTTATTTCATTTTGATTATTATACTATTATCTATTAGATATTTATCATTTTAATTTGTGGTTATCTTTTTCAGTATGATTTACATATTATTTATTTTATGATATTGTTTTATTAATACTTTATTAAAATTTAATGAAGTTTTTAATCTCGTATTTGACCGAATCAAATACTATGTTTAACTCATAATCACGTCATCATGATTGAAAATTTAAATTTATATTCAAATAAAAAAATTTAAAATTGAAGCCCAAAACTCAATCCTCCCTAGGGCTGTAACCGAGCCGAGCTGCTCGCGAGTTGCTTAGCATTCGATTCGTTAGAAGCTCACTCGAACTCGTTTATTAAGTTAAACGAGCCGAACCCGAACATCATTTTGAGGCTCGTAAGTTAAATGAGCCGAGCTCGAGCACCTTCAAACTCGGCTCGTCAGCTAGTGAGCAAGCTCGTGAACCAGGCTTGTGAACAAGCTCGTGAACCAAACTCATGAACAGACTCGTAAACATGGAGAAAGCTTAATGCACAATAAATTTGTACTACAAATGAACATGATAAATATTTTAACTCTTGAACTTCAATCAAATTAATTGAACTTTTATTATCTTATCTTTTTAATTTAGTTGTATGTTGGATATTTTAGATGAATATTTTCTTTAATTCACGAACATTATTTTGAGGCTCGTAAGTTAAACGAGCCGAGCCCGAGTACCCTTAAACTCAGCTCGTCAGCTCATAAATAGGCTCGTGAATAGGCTTGTGAGCAAGCTCGTTAACCAGGCTCGTAAACAGACTCGTAAGTTAAACGAGCCGAGCCCGAGCACCCTCAAACTCGGCTCGTCAGCTCTTAAACAGGATTGTGAACAAGATCGAGCCTACTCCTTTAAAACTGAGCTGAGCCGAGCCTACCTAATACTCGGCTCATCTCAGCTCGGTTACACCCATAATCCTACCAAATGACCCAAAAAAACTGAACCGGTTTATCCTGGCATGAACCTGCCATAGCTAGTCCAGCCCGCTCCAGCCCTGACACGGCTTGATCTGTTCTAGGCTGAAGCAGCCCTACATGGCATGGCCAAACACTTTGAGGGCCAACCTTGTAGTGTCAGGCTGATTTTTTAGTTCTAGTGTCTTGCTTGACACAGTATGGTCTATGGGTGGCATGGTTGTGCCACACTGAGATGAGTAGTGCCAATACAGTACATCTTGTTAAACACCTCTAGACTTAAGATGCTTATTTAGTTGAATGATTTTTAATTTATAAAGGGGCATTGAGTTTTATTACTTATAAAAAAAAAGGTGGGGCAGGTAATTATGTTTTAGGATTCTTTCTCATAGATTTTTTATTTAGAAAGGGGCATTGAGTTTTAATTCGTAATATATACAGTAGAATTGCAGCAGACCTAACATTAACAACAGGTACGTACGAAGAAACCTGGGGGTGACAAAGGGTGAATTTTGAAACATTATTCCTCATTTTGCAAAAAAATAAAATAAAATAAAATAAAAATAGAACCGCTATCGAACAATTGATTCAATCATTAAAGCCGTTTCCATTCCAATTCTGTCGGTACCGAGGGAGTCACCTCTGCAGGTGGCGGGGGTGGGGGGCTCAGGCACTTCATCGTCCAGGCTACAGTCTTCATCATCGTCGTCTTTCTGGTGGCCGGAAATGCATTTGGAACACAGATACTTGGTGGGGATTCCGTGGGAGCTGTCGATGCCGGCACACCTTGTATGCTGCCACACACTGCACGAGTCACACGCCAGCATTCTTTCACCGTCGTCGTCCTTTGCTCCACAAATGCAGTCCACAGTCCACGTTTCAACCCCTCTCTCCCTCTTGAAATGGCGTAGCATGTTCTTCGATAGGCATACCGCCCTCATCTTGACGGAGTTGCACGGGCCTAATAACAATCTGAGCGTCATAAAATCACTCAGAGAGCCGTATTCTGGAAGGATGCCAACTTCAAATTTCCTGAACATTGCATAAACTTCTTGAAATGCTTTCGCTGCTTCCTTCTTCAGGTCACTCACAGTCGCATCGCAAGGCAGGATCACTAATTCAGGAGGTATTTGTTGTTCTTCGTCAATTTGATCTGAAAGCTGCAAGTAGCATGCGATTTGGATGGAGGACGGGTCCTTCTTAAACGCGTTCGTCTTGCCTCCATAATCTTTCATGAACTGCTTGCAGTCTAAAAGCTTATTCGCAGAATCCACCACGCGCTGTCTTCTTTCCTGGTCCCCATGGCTTGCCATCGTTTCAGGATCTAGCAGGTTGTCGTATAAAAATTTGAGATCACGTTTCAAATTATCTTTGGACACACACCTGGAATCCAAACGATCACCAGACTTGGGAAAACCCGATGGAAGCGGAGCAGCCCTGTATTTTAGGCGTGGAGAATATCATACCTCAGCGATCCCAGATGTGGATGACGACGGGTTAAAAAACAAAAATTGTATTACGTACCTGAATTCGACATCAGATGAATCGGGGTTTATTCTGGTTTGAATCACCATGTCACCAGATGTTACCTCGCCTCCTCCCAAGCATTTAAGGCAGAAATCAAGAAGCTCCGGCGTCTCTGATTTGCAAAAGATGCCTTTAAGTGAACGCCTGGCAACCCAGTTGGTTTTCCCGCATGCCACCAGCAACACCCTTTCAAAGTTGTGTTGCACGCGCTCGACATCCTCCCTCGACCAAGCACACAGAGCTCTGGTGCGGATACAGTGCTCCAAATCATCGCTGAATGCTGGCTTCGAATAAAAATGCGTCTCGTCAAGTAACCTTAACAGAAAGGAAAAAAGATCTTTGAGAGTCGCCAGTTCAGTCTCCGATAACGACATGTAAAAGCTTATCACACGCTGCAGGCGAGTTCGTCTTCTCCGTCCGTAGAATAGAAGAGGGGACAGGCGCAAGTTAGAGATGGCATCCACTGACTTTTGATAGGCGTCCATGGTGAGGGCGTAGCTTCCACACCCAAACTCATAGCCCCAGCTATGATACCACGAATGACCTCTTGCAACTGCGAGAAGCAACCTGTAGTCCATCCCATTCTTCACAGATACATCCATCACGGACACTTTCCTGCATCATTCAAGAATAGCCCATTTGGATTTCTTTTAATCTGCGCAGTTGCATGTTTTATAATTTCAAAAAAAAAAAAAAAAAAAAAAAACAACGCGATGAAGTTGGCGATGATGTTTTGGTGAAGACAAACCTGGCAGCGAGGGATGAACAGAGCCGATCCCAGAAGTTCATGATGTCGGTGCCGGTCAGAACCTTGGAGCCGCCCTCTCTGCCTTTAACGACGACGAGGTGGCCAAAGCCGTTGGAGTGAACGATACCATGCATCAGATGAGACGTATCTTCAAATTGTGAATATACCCACTCTTCTAGATCATCTTTGGTCATCACCGTATCACACCACCTGCACCTGTCATTGTTTTACCATGGAGACGCGGTGAGGTGTAGCAGACAAGATTATCATGTCTCGCAACGGGCGGACTGGAAATGCAGATGAATAACACAAATATGAAGGCAGGGCAGGCGGCTCGAGAAGCTTCATTTCTACTACTCTGCGTTATGAAATGGCTCCCTCACCTGAATTCCGATAGGCTCAACAAATTTCCGCACTTTATACACTTTTTGTATCCTTCTTCCTGGTCGCTGTCAGCTCTTATGATGAAATGATATCTTTTGCGACATACTGGATTGCCACTCCAGCCTTCTCTTTTCCACATGCAAGAAGAACAAAAACGAATTCAAATTGCAAGGACCTGATCACGTGTTCGGCCTAACCACGGGATCGGAAGAACTTACCAACGACCCGGCAGTGGTTGCAGTAGATGGATCTGGCAGATCGGGCAACGTCCTCTTCGACGATGTGAAGCACGACCATCAAAGGCGATAGATTGGAATCCGATACCAGATCTCCTACTCTGAACGACATCTGCCACGCCAACAGACAGGGAAAGAGGGAAGGGGGGAACGCGAGGCGAGCATGACGGGAGAGGAAAATCTTCACGTTCTCTCTGAACGGCCCGTCCGATGCTGCTTGCCCGTCGCCCTGGGGGAACGTCAAGAAGTCGTACAAATCGGCCGTCACTCTGTTCCTCTTCGTTCTCTTCAACGGCCTGTCGTTCACCGCCATTGGGAGCGTCGTCACCTTCTTCGTCAAAGGATCTGTTTGTTGTTTATTACTTGCGAATTATATTCCCGATGGTTGTGCGGTGGGTTTTTAATCTAGATTGATTGGTAACAACAATGAACAGCAGAGTTTTTTTTATTATTAATAGTTGAATCCAATCGAGTCCGCTGCGAGGGCTTGGTTGCCAACGGGTAAGCGGCAAGCCTTCGGCTCGCGCGACCGCCTTTGGAAGTGGCAAACTCCTTTATCTCTGTCCTCTTTATTTCTTTTTTTTTTTTTTATTTCTTTTTGCCGCCCATCCTACTGAATTGGATTTTCCTTGAGGCCGTTATACTTGTTTTTATTTTTTCGTCGTTTTTTTTTGGTTTTTTTGTTTTTTTGTTTTTTTGTTTTTTTTAGCAAATAAACAATTAAGAGAGGCTGCACTCCTTCTACCAACCTCAGCCACACCGGCAGGCCCGGCACAGCCCGCCGCCCGAAGTCAGCCCGGTTTCGGGCTGGTTCGTGCCGGGATTTTGGGATGCGGGTGACCCCCAAAGCCAATCGAGCAATCCTGCTGATCCGCTCGAGCATAATCCTGGACCGTGTTTTGTTGGGCCGGGCAAGGTTGAACATGGCGTGCTTCAGGCTGTGCTCATGCCACTTGGCCCATTTAACACCTCTTGACCCCACACTTGTGAATATCAGGGTTACATGTTTTTCATTTTGTTTGCCATATCATACATGATACACACACACACATAGTGTGTGTGTGTGTGTGTGTGTGTGTGTGTGATAAATATTCTATAATGAATTTTAATTATTTATGAAAATATATTTACTTTCTCATCATGGTTTTTTATTTTTTCATTGTAATTTTTAGTCTTATTATAAGTATACAAATAGGTGTGATTAGAATAAAATATAATGTTGCATATTTTTTATGAGATCAAAACTCTACTGATGCAATAGGCTATTTCTAATATTTATCAAATGTCTCCCTCTACTATCAGTTCTAACCATTGACCCTTAATGTATTATTGTTCACATTCAACCACTAAGTTAATTTCTTAATATGATTTTTATTCTATTATTCTATATATTTATGAGATCAAATCCAGAAGTACTTGATATATTTTTTAATTTCACATAAAGTTCCCTAAGAATTGACTCCAGTACAAGGTTCAAGTAGAGCCTCTTATCCCTATGAATTCCAGGTGATTTCTCATTTCAATAAATCTTGATGAATTTTGCATTAATCCTATGAATTCTAGATGCTTTCCCCATTATCACAATTCCAAATGCCTTTTTGGCACATACTTTTGACTTCTCGGTGAATTTTTACACAATTATAATTTTTCAAGTTACTAGTATCATTTTTTTTGAGCTTTTTTTCTTGTCTAATCTCACCAAATTAGAATTTCTTACCATTTATATTTCGAGCAATAATTTTTTATTTTGGATTTTGAAGACAAAAATACACTTGAATGCTTCGAATATGAGAGATACAATCAAGAAAAATAACAACATATCCTTGCAGGATTGTGCTATAAAACTTTAATTTTCCATTGTCATTATTTTGATGAGAGTCTCAATGATAAATACCTTATAGTAAAAGACTCTTTGATCCTTTGGCATAGTTTAAAAGTCTGATATGACCACCAAAAAATAGTGATACTCATCAAAGCAAAATATGATTGGCTGCACTTGCGACTTTAAAAGTCTTTTAGAGAATACAACTCAGCTTTATTTAAGATTAATTCGTATTTAAAACTTTGTGCCTTAAAGTTGTTTAGAGAATATAATAGATGAGGATATGCTTGAAAAACTTTTACCATTTGTGATGCCTCTGATGTGCTCATGTAGCAGTAGTATAGAGAGCGCCAGTTTCCTAAATATGCTGACTTGATTGAATGTCACCTTGTGGCTGAAAAAATAATGAGCTTTTACTTCAGAATTATCAATCTCATTTTATAGGGTCTAAAGTATTTCTTGAAGTAAATGCTACTTTTGCCTCCTCCCATCATCACAGACAAGGTCACATGAATAAGCCAGATAGGAGAAAAGGACAAGGACGTGATGGTGGTTGTGGGCATGATCGTGGCGGTGATAATTGCAGACATTATACCACATGTTCATTAAAAGGAAGTTGCCCAATCCACGTGCAACCACTAGCTAGAGTGCCACTCAGCACCAATAATTGAATGCCTGCTATAAATGTTGCATGATGAGTCATTAGTCACGTATTTGTTGTACAACCAAATATTTAGTTGATCTCTACCAAGTCTCAATCAAAAACAAAGACATGGATATTGAAGTCAATTTCCTTGATGGTGATGGTGATGCAGATCTACCTACCTTTGATGTTTCTGATTTCTTTAAGAATCCTAATGAAAATATTTCTCATCTAATTGGTGATGGATATGTCAATTATGATTAGTTCTTTTATTTATTTTTTAATGTAATTCTTTATTTTCAATAAAATATTTTCAATGTTTCATTAAGATTTTTATTTTCTTAAATCTCTAAATCTTATTTTTTTTTATATCTTTGAAGACATTAAGGCCTTTTCCAGATTGATACATCGAGTCAAAATCACTAAAGATATTTGTCTGGCTGATTATGCTACTACTCATTCAATTCTCCAAAAAAAAAAAAATCATTTTCCTACTTAACATTAGCCCATTTTAATGTTACTATTATTTCTAGTCTTATTGACCTAATTGAGAGCTTTGGTAGAGTCACTATTATTCTATCAGATATTACTATTTTTCACCTTCAAGATGCTCTTTATTCTACCAATCCAAATATAATTTGCTTAGTTTTCATGATATCCACGAGAATAGATACCATTTAGAAATAACGAGCGATGAAACTATTGAATTTTTTCTCATTACTATAACTTATATATACAAAATATATTTTGGAAAAATTATGATTATTAGAGTGTGATTCATATCTAACCACCATTAATACTGTTGAATCTTATACTATTCTAAACGCGAAGTTCAGCAACTCAACTCCCATCAACCCATGACACGAACGACTTGGTCATTCGGGCACCTCTTTGCTTAGGCATATACTTCACCAATCTAATTTTCAGTCTTTGGCTACTATTCATATATCCAATCCTACTCATTACACCTATCTTACTTGTGCTCAAAGGAAGTTGATCACTCGACATTCTTTCTTGAAAGTCGATTCTAATCCTCAATTCTATAATGTATTCAAGGAGACATTTGTGAGCCTATCGACCCACCTAGTGGACCCTTTCATTATTTTATGGTTTTGATTGATGCATCCACTCGTTGATCTCATATTTTCCTATTTTTACTTGCAATGTTGCTTTTACTCATTGCACAAATTATAAAACTTTGAGCTCATTTTTTGATCATCTCTTTAAGATTATCCGTTTGGATAATACTGCTAAATTTTATTCTAAATGATTTCATGACTATTATAGTCATTTGGGTACAGAGGTTCAATATTTTATTGCTCATGGCCTCATACCCATTCTCAGAATGACCTAGAAAAATATTTCATGAAGCATTAGCATTGGGTTGCTAGACCATTACTTTTATGAATCAAATTACATTTATCTTCTTTGGGCCATGCCCTATTGTATGCTGGTAATTTAATATACATTCATCCTATTGGTGATTATATTTTCTCTCATATTCAAATTAGTTCTAGCTCTCGAATATTTCTCATTTATGTGTCTTTGGTTGTGTTGTTTATGTTCATATTCCTTCAAACCAACATTCTAAAATGGGTCTTCTACATCGCCTGGGTATTTATATGAACTTTATTTCTGCATCCATTATCTATTATCTTGAGCTTTAATAGTGAATCTTTTTACTACCTATTTTTATGATTATCATTTTGATGATTTATTTTCGCCCCATTATGGAGAGATAAGCCAAAATCTGATAAATGACATGAAATTACTTGTAATAAATCATCATTATTGTATCTTGTTCCTAATACTAAATAGTATGAATATAAAATTCAAAGAATCCTTCATTACTAAATGCTTTCACTAATTCTAATAAAGTGATATAGTCATATATTGTAGCTGTCAATGCACCAGCACATATTGAGATCCATATAAGGGATTTAGGAAATATTATAGCTAGTACATTTAAACCATGTTTGAAACACGAAAGATCGATTAGATCTAAAGATTCTTTCCAAAGGAAAATGAAACCTAATAAGTTGCTTACTTATGTATTATTCAGCTCAATTTAACTAAAATATCTAGCACTTGACTCGATAGAGATCAAAACAATTTGATAAAAATAGTTTATTATTCAAAACAAGCAAAAATCCAATAGCAAAAAAAGTCATTATTAGTACTTTTTTACATAGGTTTTGAATTTTTGTAAATATTTTAAATATTTTTGTAACAATTATTTATCTAACATTTAATATTTTATTAATAGATTTTTTGTTCCATATGTACTGTCTATCATAAAAATTAGTCTATATTTGAGCTAACATATCATATTATTCATAAGTATATTTTTAACTTAAATATTTTGTTAAAAATTAAATTTGAGAAATAGAAAAATGACTTGATGAAAATCTCTCATTACCCAAAGTTTGACCTTGATAAATGAGCTAAAATTGAAAATACAAAATTTATTATACGTGATTTTTTTCACATAGGTTTTGAATTATAGTATTTATTTTAATTGTATTTTTAGTAATTGTTTATATTATATTTATTATTTGATATTATTTTTTGTCACGTGCAATATGTATCAAAAAATATATTATATACTTGAACAAATATAATATATTATTCATAAGTTAATTTCAACTAAAATAATGAATACATAATCTAATTTGAGAGAGAAAATAATTTAACAAAAATTGTTCATCGTCTAAAGTCTACGACCTTTAACTTTTTAGCCAAAATTCAAAAGAATAAAAAAATTCTTTTTTAATAATTTTTTCACCTAGATTTTTTATCATTATAAGTATTTTAATTATATTTTTAATAATTATTTATCACATATCTAATATTTAATTATTATAATTTTTATTACCAATGCAATATATATCAAAAAATTAGTCTTCATTTTATCTATGATAATATATTATTCATGAGTTTATTACAACTATTTTTTTTTTTTTGTGAAAAACTTAATTCAAAAATACAAAGTTTCTTAATATTAAGTTTTTTCACTTAGATTTTGAATCACAGTGTCTATTCTTAAATATGTTTTCAATAATTTTTATATCATATATGCTATTTGAATAATTTAATTTATATTATGTATATAATATAAACCAACAAATTAGTCTATTCTTAAACTAACATTGCATCTTATTCATAAGTTTATCTCATATCTAATATTTCATTATTTCAATTTTTTGTCACTAATGCAACATCCACTAACATGTTGTGTTGGCCCACTCGTAAACTATCATTGCATATTATTCAAATGGATATTTTAACTAAACTATTGAGTAAGAAATCTAATATTTCAAAGAGAAAAATTATTGCATAAAAATTATTTGTAATCCAAATGTTATAACCTTAATAAAACGAAAACAATTCAAAAGACTAAAATTAAAAATTCCTTATCAAAAAGTTTTTTTTTTTTTTTTTTTTGCCGAGATTTTCAATCATTGCTATTAATCTAACATTATTTTTAATAATTATTTATCTCATATCTAATATTTCATTTTTTACAGATGTAATATGTATGAATAAATTAGTCTATACTTAAACTAATATAACATATTATTCTTATAATATGTTTAATTTAACTACAAAAATTTTGAGCACATAATTTAACTTTATAGATATAAAAATAATTTGAAAAAAAATTACTCATTATCAAATGTCTTATTACCTTAAAGAAATAAGCCAAAATTAAAAAAAAAAAAAAACATTATTAATACTTTTTTATCTAGGTTTTAAATTATTATAAGTATTTTAAATATATTTTTTTATAATTATTTGTCTAACATCAGATATTTTATTAATATATTTTTTTGTTATCAATACAACATCTGTAACAAATTAGTGTATACTTGTACAAATCATAACATATTATTCATAAGTTTATTATACCTAAAAAAAATTTGTAAAAAATGTTACTTGAAAAATAAAGAAATATTTGTTTAAACTTTTTCATTATCCAAATGTTGACATTAATGATATGAGTTACTAAGATATAAAAATACAAAATTTTCTATTTGTAAGTTTTTTCACATCGATTTTGAATTATTATATTCAATAAAATTGTATTTGTTATAATTATTTATACTATATCTAATATTTAATTTTCATTTTTTTGTTGCACATATAATACCTATCAAAAATGAGTTTATACTTCAACTAACATAACATATTATCCATAAGCTAATTTTAATTAAAATATTAGAACATAATTTGATTTGAGAGAAAAAAAATGAGCAATAGATATTCTAATATCATTAATATTTTCATTAATGAAAAATATTAATATTATATTAATATCATATAAAAAATTAAAAATACAATTTTACTTATTGGTAAATATTTTCATTAGATTTTAAACAATTATATATATTCTAATAATATTTTTAATAATTATATGTTAGGTTAGGTATAATATTTAAATATTTTTTTTTTGTAATAAATGCAATATCTACTAACAAATTAGTCTATATTTAACCTATCATAAATTATTTTTAAAAGTTTATTTTAATTAAAATATTGAATAGAAAACTTAATTGAAGAGAAAAATAATTTGGCAATTATTGTTTATTGTACAAAGGAAATAACCTTAAAGAAAAATGAGACATAATTCAAAAATAAAAAACTTCTTATTAGTAAATTATTTCATCGAGATTTTGAATCATAATAAGTATTTTACTTAAAATTAAAATAATTTTATTAGACGTATTTCATACTTGAGTATTTTTTTTTTATTAAAATAATTAAAATAATAGGTATGTTAATCAAAACATTAATCTATAATTAAACTAACTTAATATATTATTAATGAGTTTATATTAACTAAACTTTTAAGTATAGAAATTCATTTCAGATAGATAAAAATTATTTGACAACTATTATTCTTTATCAAAAAAACTATGTGACATTAAATAAGTTAGCAAAAATTCAAACGATGACAATTTTTATCTACAAGTTTTCTCATCTAGATTTTGAATTATTTTAAGTTTTATAGATATATTTTTTATAATTATTTTTTCTGAGATCTAACATTTGATTTATTCATATTTTTGTTACATAAGTAATACCTATCAAAAATATGGTCTATAATTAAATTAACATAGAATATTATTAATATATTTATTTTAACTAACATATTGAGTACAAATTTTTTCACTTATTGTTTATCCAAAGTTAGTAACCTTAAAAAAATAAAAATTTTTAAAAAATACTTATTAGCGAGTTTACACATGAATTTTTAATCATTATAAGTATTGTAACGATATTTTTTATCACACATGAGTTCATTTTAACTAAAATTTGAGGGTGAGAGAAATAATTAGATAAAAATTACTTTTTTATCTAAAGATTAAAAAAATAAAACAAAATTAATAAAAAAAAATAAAATTTCTTATTAGTTAGTTTTTGCATATATTTTGAATCATTATAAATATTGTAATTAATTTTTTAATAATTATTTATCTTATTTCTAATTTTTGATTAATTCTTTTTTTTGTCATACATACAATATCAATCAAAAAATCAGTCTATATTTAAGCTAACAAAACATAATATTCACCAATTTATTTTAAATAATAAATTTAGTCTATAACCTTATAGAATGAGTCAAAATTCAAAAGTCTAAAATTCACTATTATTAGTATAATTTTTTCACTTAGATTTAGAAATTAGAATCATTAAAAGTACTTTAATTAACTTTAAATAATAAATTATTTTATATCTAATATTCATTAATTTTTTTTTTTTGTAATGGATACAATATCGATCAATAAATTAGTCTATAATTAAATTGATATTGCATATTATTCATAAGTATAATTTAACAGTATGTTTGGATTAGAAATATAATATTTCAAAGAGAAAAATGATTTCATAAAAATTATTCATTGTCCAAAAGTTATATACAACATTAAAAAATGAAACAAAATTTAATGAAAAATTACTTATGAGTTATTGTTTTATACCTATATTTTGAATTATCATAAATATTCTAATTATACTTGTAATAAAATTTTGCCTTGTATATAATATTTGATTAATTTATTTTTTGTCTCATATATAATATGTTTTAATAATTAGTCTACACATAAAATAATATAACATATTACTCATATTTTTATTTTAACTAAAATAGCGAGTATAAATTTTAATTGGTCAGACAAAAATAATTTGTTAAATGTTGTTCATTTTTCAAAGACTATAACATTATTTAAATGAACCAAAATTTAAAACAAAAAATTACTTATTAGTAGTATATTTTTACAATATGATTATGAATTATTATATATATTGTAATTATATTTTTAATAGTTATTCATATCATATCTAATATTTTATTAACTTATTTGTTTTATCGCTCATGCAAATTAGTTTGTACATGAATTAAAATAACATATTAAGTAAAATATTAAATATAAATCTTAAGTTGAGTGGAAAATAATTTGATAAAAATTACTCATTATTTAAATGCTCTAACCTTAAAGAAAAGAATAAAAATTTAAAATAAAGAATTACTTATTAGTAAGTGTTTATACCTAGATCTTGAATCTCAATAATGATTCTAATTATATTTTAAATAATTTTTATATTATATCTAATATTTGATTAATTTATTTGTTGTCATACAAGCAATATCAAGTAACAAATTAGTTTGTACTTGAACTAATATACACATCGCTCATAAGTTCATTTTAACTAAAATAATGAGTACAAAACCTAATTTGAAAGAAAAAAATTATTTGATAAAAATTATTCAATTATATCCAAAAGCTACAAAACATTAAAAATGAGGCAAAATTTAAAAGAAAAAATTACTTATGACTAAATTTTGCATAGGTAGATTTTGAATCATGGTAATTATTTTATTTATATTTTAAATATACTTTTATCTCATATTTAATATTTTTTTGAGTATATTTTTCATTACACATGTAATATCTATCGATAATTAGTATATACTAGAACTAATATAAAACATTACTCATAAGTTTATTTTAACTAAAATAACAAGTATACAACTTAATTCAATAGAGTTAAAAATGTTATTTTGAAAATTGTTCATTGTCCAATCGCTATAAGGCTATAGCAATGAGCTAAAATTCAAAATAAAAAAAATATTATTATAAATCTATTATAAAATGTGAAACTATGATAAATAATATTTCATTTTTTACATGAAAAAAGGAGAATTGAAAAAAAGGAAGAGGAAGAGGGAGATAGAGAGAGAGAGATAGAGAGACAAATAGAGAGAGAGAGAGAGAGAGAGACAAATAGAGAGAGAGAGAGGATAATTTTTCACTTGATTACCAACTTAAGTGAGTATAAGTATCTATTATAGGCTTACAAAAGATAATTCCATTACTTATCTTAATGGTGAATTATGGAAATTATAAGTTATGAATACCTTCATAAATGTGAATGTGGTCATTAATCTATTTTACAAAAGATAATTCCATTACTTATCTATTTTATTTATAATACACCCCCTTGAATAATAATCACCAAGAATATGTCTCAACAAAACCTTATTAGTAAAACTCAATAAGATAAAACCTTGTGAAGTAAAAAGGAGTATTATTAACAAATGATATTGTTGATTGCTCTTAGTCGGTTAGGATAGTCTCATTAAAAATATTGCTAGTAAAATATAGTGGGATAAAACCATGAAGAAGGGAAAAAGAATGTAATAGACAAACATCTTCTTATAAGCATGTCCCCCCTCATATCAATTGATTATCTTTATGACAGCGATTTCATAAATATTTGTTGAACAAAAATGTCACAACTTTTTTGGAGTTCATGTGTAAAAAAGAACATAGTAGAAATGTGTTTAGTTTTATCTCTCTTAATATAATCTTCTTGAATATGTAAAAATGCATGTATCATTATCACTTGGTTGTTTGCCTTTAATATTTCCTTTATTCATGAGGTTTATGGATGAGCCTTCCCTGGTAGTGGTGACCTTCCTTTTCTTTTTTCTTTTCATAATGATTAAATTTTCATTGTATCCATCTATTGTTGGAATTTCATCTTCATCTTTTTGATGAGATTGAGAGATTGTGTAGCTCATCTCCTTTGATTCTTTCTCCATGTGATTTGAGACGTACATTTGGCCAACCTCTGGAAAGGATTTTTTAGAGATCCATTCCCCCAAAGTATCCTTCCTTCTAAGCTATTGGGAACTTTTAATTGATATGTTAGGACTCAACGGAGAATAAAAGTTATCATTTGAATATTAATTCTTATTTTCAACTGGCAATTAATCTAACATGTCCAAACATGGACTCATATGCTAAATTACCTTTAAGTTCTACTTCAACAAGTATATGGGCATATGATATCTTGAAAATGTTGGATGTGAGTTTATCCATGTGTAGAAACTTGCCTATACAACTTGCTATTTTTCCCAACCCAATTGGATTCCACAAGCAAATGGAAAAGTTTGGCAATTCAATCCATATTAGTATTTTTTTCATTTTGTGGAGTCCATAGTGAAACTAAATCAGAATAGGTTTTACATATAGAGGTCTCCCATATACCAAGTAAGGTCCTGAATTCATGACCTCATCCATATCCCTAGAGTTATTAAATTTAAACAATATCCATCCACTCATGTGTTGTATAGTTTGGGCATCAACTTTTCACTGTTCTTGCATAAAATTTCTTAATAATGCTTGTCCAAAATGTTTTATTACAAAATATCCTACCAAACAGAATTTCTAGTATTCTATACTTTGATCCAAATCATCATTTTTATAGCAAGCAATAAATGGAAACGATGAGGGATATCATGTTAATTTTGTAGTATTAACTAGTATTCTATTACATGAGAGCAAGCACTTCAAGGTACTTTATTCTTGTCGAACATTTTAGGGCATTCTTTTATTGGATTTGGGTGTCTTTGTTCATCTTTTTCTTCAAGTAGAGGCTCCATGTGTTCATTTCCAGTATTATTTTGAGTATCGGAGCTAATATGTGCAAATAATTCTGAGTTTATCATACCATTATTTGCAGATTGTTAAATGAGAATCCAAATCCTTTAATGTTTCTACATTTATATCAACATAAGTATTATATGTTTCAAGATCTCCATTGAGGGATATGGAATTTTGAACATGCTCATTCCCGATCACATTTTTTTTAGAAATATCACAAGGATATATTGAAATCTCACCAAAAAAATTTTTTGTTGATCGCCTTCTTCTTGTAACATGTATTCATCGCATCTGAATCACATTCGATATTGATGATTTATTTTCTTCTTCTAGTTGAGCATGGGGATGTCCATATTTTACCTTTGGAAGCCCATGACAAGCACCCAACTATAAGGAGATATGAAATATTTTTTTTTTATTTTCTTGGGGATATGAATGTATTAATCAATCAACATGGCTTGATAGCTTCTTTAATATTTGTATCGGGCTATGTGCACAAGTTCTTGTCTTAGAAACAATTTTACAATCAAAAACTAAGTTAGTTATAGCTTAGGCAAAAATGATCATGAGGTTTTGAGAAGGGAGATGAGGGGAATTAGGGAGGAAGGAGGGGAGAAGAAAAATTGCAGCAAGATTGATTGATTGGCTATACAAATTTAAGAAACCATAATGTGTGTGTGTAAGTTTGTTATAACCCTAATGTCATTGCTAAGACTCATAGTCACCTCAAAACCACATATCCAAAACATGCATTTTTTCAAAATTATTCAAAATTTTTTCAAAATATAATAAAATTCATATAATATTAAATTATTTCTCATAGGATTTTACACATGCATATTAGCATACTCTTATTTCAAAAATAGTCAAACAATTTATTAACCTTGATCTTTGCTAGCATTTCCAAATAATCAAATGTCATCTTCTCTTTTTTAGAAAAATAAACTTTTCTATAAAAAAATATGAGTTAGGGGATGTTTGATAACGTACTTAAAATTTTAAAATTATTGAAAATTAAAATTTTCTATGGTTTGAAATTTTAAGTGCTTTTGATAAAAAATATTGAAAGTTGAAAAGTTAAAATTTTAAGTGAAAATTTATTAAAAATTTTAAGTAGGTAGAGACATACTTAATGTTGAAGGCTAAAAATTTATAACAAATTTTTTAAGAAAAATTACCAATTTGTCCTTTTTTTTATTTCTTTTTTATTCTTATTCATGCTGTAGTTTAGTTTGTGAATCTGTCTTCTCATCCATCTTTCTCTGTCACCACAAACTCTAATCATTATCCTCTTTCATGATTAATTTAAGAGATAAAATATCAAATCAACTAGTTATTCATTAATTTTTATTTTTATATTAAATATTTGAATATTTTTAAAGAGTTTGGATTGTATTGGTTATTTTTTAAACAATTTTATTTCTTTTTTGGATTTATAATTTATTTATGGATATATTTTTAGGGATTTTATTTTTTTTAATAATTAATAATTGTAGTGAAAAAAAATTCATTAGAAATTCTATTTATATTGGATAATATATAATACAATGATAATGAGAATAAATATATAAAATACATCATTTTCAGCATTCATCATTTATAGTTATTAAATAATATATTTATATTCAGCATTTAATTAATAGTAATTCATCAAACAGTTTTTCAATACAAATTCAAAACTTATAAAATTTAGCATTAATTTTTCAGCACTTATTTTTTTCAATTTTATCAAACGGGCCTTAAATAAATTTCTAAATTTATCAAAAAAATCATTTTAAGGTGTCAAAATTATGAGTTTTTATCAATTGATTATATTTCTTAATTAAATGATTTAAATTTTATGAAACTCATTTCAAATGTACCTAAATAAATGGTAAAGAACCATATACATAGCACCACACATTGAAATACATGTATATGTAAACTAACAATGCAAAATATGAAATTTCACATGAATTTTTAGAGATTTCATATTTTAAACATCAAACTATGCCTCCAATATTTCAAATTGAGCTCTATAACCATAATTACAACTCAAACAAAAAGCAAATAGAAAAATATGGATGTAAATTTGTATAATTTAATGTCTAATTATTAAAATCAAGCAAGAAAAATTATAATATATTAACTAACTTTGAATCTACCCTTACTTTCCAAGATTACAAATATTTCATTGCTGTTTTTGATTGAAAAGAAGGGTTTATTGAGCTTAAATACTTTATAGAGTAAATTTTCAATAAAAATCATGATTTTTTTATGTTTAGTTCCATGATTATGGTGAAGAAATGAGGAAGAACTAAAGAAATATAAGAACTAAGAAGAGAAACAGAAGATAAATCATAAAATGCAAAAATAAATAAAATAAATGAAAATTTTATTTTTTATTTAATATTAAAATTACCAAATTATCCATGGGAGTTCAAATTGGCATAACTTTCTCTTTATGTCTTTAAATCTAGCAAATTTAGTACATTCTTCGTCATTTTTTATCCCTAAATCATTTTTGAATAATTTTTTTTAACAAATCTATCTTATATTTTTTAACCAACTGGGCCAATTCAGAGTACTAGCTAAAATGAAAAAAAATTTGTTTCTTTTTCTAGGTCTCCCAATTTCTAGAGATTTCCTACCTTAAAGAAAATTTTCCAAACCTTGAATATCAAACCATTGCTATAATATTTTAATCTGAGCTCCATGAATACAATTCAAATACAAACAAAAATAAAATCAAAATAGGATTGAATTTCAACCCTAATTTATAAAATCAAGCAAAAAATTGAAAATACATTAACTAATTTAACCCTAAACCTTCCTTGTCAATATTACAACCCTTTTGTGAATGTTTCGGTTGAAATGAATGATTTATTGAGCTTAATCGCTTTATATAATGAATTTTCACCAAAAACTAAGAATTTTGTATTTTATTTCAATGATTTTGGTGAATAAATAAGGAAGAACCAAATATATCTGTGAAATAAGAAGAAAAATAGAAGAGAAGTCATGAAGTGGAAAGATAAATAATATAAATGAAAATTTTATCTTTCATCTATTAGCCTATTTTTCTCAATAAAACTTTAAATCTAGCAAATTTAGTATCATTATTCACCATTTTCTATTCCAAAATCATTTTGAATATAAAAATATTTTAAAATAACTTTTATATTATTTAATCTAATTGGACAATTCAAAGAAATGGCTGAATAGAAAATTTTGTTTTTTTTCAAGGCCTGTCAAATGGGTCGTGCAATGTCGGCATGACCATTTTTTCAGGGCACGGTCTTGCCACCATGTTGTGCGGTACACAGCAAGGTTAAATTCTCGTGTCATGCCAGGCACGACATAGTGGCATGGTCCGCCATGCCCAACTGTGTTGAATGACAAAGATGCATGGGTAATGCATCTTCGTCGTTACCCATTGCATGACAGCCAATGGGTGACTGAGTTATAGGCCGGTCAATTATTATCGGTCACGTGATCAAACCTTTTTATGCCATAGTGAGGCAGCAGACTAGACATTCATAATTAATGCATTGTCTATCTTTGATTAAATGTTAGTGAAAAACTTCTTCCACTAGACATTTTCACTGTCCATGAAGGTTGGTCACTATTTCGGTTAAATATATCACATGTATTATTCTTCAACACTAGTTTATATCTCTTTTCCAATAATTGTCCAACACTCAGTAGGATCTAGTCCAGGGCTGGAACCATAAGTACATCCTTTATAAGTTTAACTTCTGTGGAAGTGGATACTGTCACTTTACCTTTAGCTTTTGCCTCAACTAAGTTACCATTACCTAATTTCACCTGTAAATTTACTACTGGAAGTAAATCCAAAAATATTTTATTGTTACCGGAAATATGGTTTGAGCAACCACTGTCCAGAAACTATGTATTTATAAGTGTTTGATTATTTATTTTATTTGCTTAGAATAAATGTTATGTAGATATTACATGCTCTGCATAACTAGCATACTGTTTAGGATTAATTTTATCGTCCTTCGAGGTATGCCCAAACTGTTTACAATTTAGGTATTAATTTTGTTTTTGAAACTAACACTCAGTAGCATGGTGGTTTAATCTATTGCATATGCTATAAGAGGTGTGAGGATTTTTATGGGAGGCAAAAGATGAATTGATTTTATTTTTATCTCCTTTTTTATTTTTTGGAACATACCTGTTATGATGTTTTCTGTAACTTGTTTCTGGAGTTTGATTTTTTTTTTATTTGCTGATTCTTCCATCTCGATTGCATTGTTGTCTCTCCTGAACCTTCAGCCCTTTTGATCAGTCGACTTTTATATGACTTCAGTGAGCTCAAGACTTGTTGAATGGTAAGCTTTGACAGGTCTTTTGTTTCTTCTATCACTGTCACAATGGCATCAAACTTGTCAGGCATACATATCAATAATTTTTTAACTAGACGAGTTTCAAAAATATCTTCACCATGTATTTTAAGTTGATTAACTATGTCCAGAAACAGAGTTGAAAACTCAGTGAGAGAGTCTGAGTTATTCATGCTCAGATTCTCAAAATTATTTCTCAGGGAGTGTAGAAGAGCTCCTCGAGTCTTCTTATCTCCTTGATATTCTTCGATTAGGAGGTCCCAAGCCTCCTCAGCTTGAGTACATCTAAGTAATCGAGAAAATATTACATCACTGACACCATGTTGGATGAACAGTACTACTTTTGCATTTAATTTCCTCAGCTCTCTCTCTTCTATCAATTTTTTACCTTCCAGAGTATAGAAATTAGGAGCCTCTACATATCATTGACCACGATTTCTCATATATTTTGTGAGATAAATAGTGTTTACATTTTAACAAGCTAATAGTCAAAATTATCACCAACAAACAAGTGAATAGGGATTGAACCCGAGTTTGATGAGTTTTAATTTATGGAAAACATGTTTATTTGAAAACTTGAAAAAATTTGGACAGAAATTTGGGATTTTGTATAAAATATAATTAGAAACCACAAAATCTTCAGATCTTAACAGGTATATGGTCAGATATATGCTAGATCTAAAGAAATCATGATAAATAAATTAGGTCAAAGAAATCTTCTTTTCTGGAGAAATTATTTTAGAAAGCTCGTTCAGAAAACAACTTCAATTACAGATAGAAATCGTGCTCTGATACCAGATTATTGTTTTAGAACAATAAATCATTGTTAAACAATGATTTCAGAAGGCACTATATTAGAGAAGAAGAAGAATAGATTGTAAAGAATAGAAGAGTTTCCGAGAGCTCCAGTATTAGAGAAAACAAAAGAAAACAGTTCAATAAAATTATGTAGCACATCCAGAAAAAAAAAAAAAAAAAAGTTTAAATACACGTCTCGATAATTGATAAAAGATAACAGTAAAATCATCATATACAGTAAATATCACGTGTTTGTTTATTGAAAATAAGTAAGGGCATAGTAGTAAATTCATAGAAAGCCCAAACCAACTGTGTATCGAATATACATTTGATGAAGATTAGTGGTGAATTAAGTTTCCACACTTAGGTTTTTTTTCTGCCACAAATTTGGCTATATAAGATGAATAATACGGGACCGTCCGATTTTAATCTTCAAAGCTAAAACCTAATAACACCGCGTGCTCCCCCGATACCGAGGCTTCTGTAATGTCACCTTTGATAGCAAATGTTGAAATATCAAGAGGAAATCGCTAAGAAAGTTTTGTAGTATGTTCGGAATTCAATCCTGATGCACAGACTTCATTTTTGATGATGGTAACACTCAATGAGCAGTATACAGCAAGTTATCTACCGATTCACTCGAGCCTTCTTCCAAAATTCATCTCAATAACGATAATTTATCACTTGATAATGGAACCCGTGTTGATTTTGATGAGATGGGTAAAACTTCTGGAAATCCGAAAGAAATTTGTGATAATCGGGCTTTGGATTTGCACACAAATTATACCGACAGTCGCCCTAACATTATTTTGGCCCGAAAATCTCTTGATAGTGAACTGAATTTTTACTCGAATGATGCTGTTTATACAAAAAATGGTTATGTGAATGAAAATCGAGCTGTGAATAATGATACTGCCTATATTGGCAGTTTTCCTAAGCTACCATCTCTAAAATCTCAAGTCAATGAGTCCAATTCTATGAATGTTCACCAGAAAAATGCTCTAACCCATGAAAATCGAACTTCGGATCGCATGTTTTGGGTTCAAAAAAAAATGATTGCTGTAATAATAATGCTAGCTATGTGAACGAAACTGAAATTGAAGCCACTGCCTCGCATCATAACTCTGATGCACATTCTCGAAATATTGGAATGGAATTGAATGTAAATATTCAATTAAATGGGAACCTAGAAACTGGAATTAAGAAGGATCATAAGGATTTCATACATACTGCCCATATTTCTGATTTAAATGGGAACCTAGTTACTGAAAACAAGAATGACTGCAACAAGGATGATACACATACTGTCCATCCTTCTGAACTTCCACGAATTTTTGGCAAGAAAAATGTTCAGTGGAGTAGTTTGTTCTTGGGTAACAGAACTTTGGAGAACACAACTAAACTAACATACATGCCCTCAAACCTTGATGGAAATGCTTACTTTGAAACTGAAGATATACAACATGGAATGAATATCTGGAAAAACTGTTTAGTTGGATATTTCTTTACGAAAAACTCTGGTTTTGGTTAATTAAAGAAGTTTATTCAGGAACAATGTGAAACTAATACCCAAATTGTCCAACACTCTAGTGGCAGGATTCTGTTTAAGTTTAAAACCATGGAGGAGATGGAGGGGGCACATAAAGCTGGCTCATACCTAGTGTTTGGGAGGCACTTGCACATAAAACCCCTCCCCATGGATTTTCACTATGGGTTAAAATAAATGTCAAAAATTTTGATTTGGGTAAAGTTTCCTAAATTTCCTCTACACTTATGGAATCCAATTAGTATAAGCAAGACTGTGGGTTGCATTGGGCAACCCTTGCAATTGGACAAACTAACATCTAATGCTTCAAGATTTGCTTATGCTAGAGCATTATTGGAAGTGGATCTCAACGAAGAATTGTCTAAAGAGATTTTTCTCAACTTCCCGGATGGATCTAAAATCTCACCACCAATACGTTATGAGAATCTCCCTCAACATTACAATTTTTGCTCCTTGTTTGGTCACTTGATTGATAGATGTTGAAGCAAGCACAAAGAAGAGGGTACAAATGATAATCCTCCTCCAGCAAGCCCCAAAGCTGGCAAACTAACAAATGAAGAAAATCCAGATTCCCCTATGAGGCCCAAGCAATTTACAAATCTGGAATAAATCTTTCCTGAAGCATCAACAATGGAGCAGATTCCCCCCAGGAAGGCCAATGCTCCCCCGTTCAAAGGATAGAAGCAGAATCTCCAATACAAAGGGTAAGCCCAAGCCAAATAGATAAAGAAAAAGATTCTTTTACCTTGGTCAAACCAAGAGGAAAAAGAAATAAGCAACAAGCGAGGGCCCATCCATAAACCTTAGAAATAAAGGTAAACTCAAATACTAGATTTTTTTTTTTTTTTTTGGAAACCAAGAGCTTCATGTCCCACTTACGTGGGCCCCTACATCCCCTTGGGCCCCCGGAAAACTGAGCAGGTAAGAAATACCGCTAGTATTCCCATCAGTAAGACTTGAACTCGTGATCTCCTGGACATTGCCAAGAGACCCAACTAGCTAAGCTCCTTATGAGAGGGGGTAACTCAAAGACTATAGAGGTACTACTTCTCATGGTTCTTCTTAGCTTCTTCAAAGGTGATCACATCTCCTTTAAAATGTGATTTGCATGGATTTTATCATGCTCTGGTGGTTCAGTTGTTTGGGTTTTGGGGGTTAGTTGATGGAGACCCATTTGTGGCTTATCCCTTTGCACGCTCTATTTTGTTCAAGGGAATTTAAGAGAGAGGTGAGGGTACCTTTAGGCTGTGTCTGTGGTTCTGTGCTGTGATGTATGTGGCTATGGATGTTCAAGGCAATTTCTTGCCTGCCAAAATCTATGTGTCTTTATGTTTGGATTATGACATAATAGCCTTCAGTTGATGCTATATAGTCCCTCAATGACGTATGAGGAGTGCCCTCTCAGTGGGTTAATAATTACCACTTGTGTAATAGCCTTCTGTGTTGAGGCCAAGGAAAATGTAATGGAAACATGCTCATGCGTAATAACATGCTCGAAAGGGAAGGTGGAATTATGTGAAAGGACCCTCCTCATACCTACAGGGACCAAGGCCTAACTATATAACTGGTCTTCCAAGGTATTAATCTGATGATTTTCTCAAAACTACCCCACACATGTATGTCGTAATGGCATAAAATGTTAATGGGTGGCATAAGGAAGCAAGCTGGAATATTATGAGTTTTAACTGGCACCTAAAGCATAAGGAAGTGAGTAGACTATTCAAAGCCTATCAACTTGACATCTTTGCAATTATAGAAGCAAAAGCAAACAGTGAAAAGATAGAGAGCTATTAGTGAAATTGAAATTCAAAAATTTTGACCATCATAACTTTTCCTCCCATCAAAATAACTGGATATTGTTACTATGGAATAGATGAACAACAAAAATTGAAGAGATATCATCCTCCCCCCGATTCTTGTAGTTGAAGATTAAAGACGGTCAAAAATAAATATTAGATTAATAATTGTGTATGGCCTTCACTCGATTGTTAATAGAAGATTATTATGTGCTAGTCTAACTTTCCAAGACTCTTCTAATTCTTTGCCGTGGATGGTAATTGAAAATTTTAATTCTCCTCTATTGGCTCTTGATAGTAATGGTGGCAGAATAGTCTTCACTTATGAATATCCTGACTTCATCAATTGTTGCTCCAACCTAAGCCTTGAAGATATTTCATCTTCTGGTTCGTGCTTCACTTAGACAAATGGTAAAATGTCAGGCAAGCTTGACAGGGCAATGATAAACCAATAATGATTCAATCTCACACTTGACACATGCAAAATTCTAGCCCCCATGTATTTTTTATGATCATTGTATGATTCTTGTATCTACTAAAACATGCCCTTAAGAAAGGAAGATATCTTTCAAATTTTGTAAAATATGGTTAACTAACAAAGACTATCCTTCGATACTTCTTAATATCTGGAAGCAAAAGCTGCATGGATCATTGATGTTTCAGCTGGTCTGAAAGCTTAAAGTGCTTAATGATCCTCTGAAAACATTGAATGATAAGCATTTTGGATATATTAGCATAAGAGTATGTGCTTAGCTCGGAAGGTGCTCCAATTTACTCAAAGGAAGATACTTGAAGCTCCTAATGCAACTCTAAAAGTTGAGGAAACTAACTTAAGAGTTAAATAGAGGATGATGGAGTAAGTTGAATTGTCTTTTATTAGACAAAAGACTAGGAGAGTTGCAACTCACGACTCAATTCTCTCCTCGCCGTCCAAATTCACTGCCTCTATATATCAATGGGCAAACAAAATTCTTTCCTTTACTAGGAGATTGGAATTACTATGTACAGTTATCCAATGTATGGAAAGATATTGGTTCTCAATATTTCTTCTATATTTGATGAAAATTGATCATTATCAAAAAACTACAATCTTAATGAATTATGCCAAAATAATAATAAAAAACAATATTCATCATTAGTAAGTTATTTAACCTAGATTTTAACTCATATAAATGTTCTAATTATATTTTTTTAATAATTTAAATCTCATATCTAACATTAAATAATTAAATTCTTTTTTTCCCACATGCAGTATCTTTCATCAACTTGTTTATAGTTATACTAATATAAACATAATATGTTATTCATAAGTTTATTTTAACTAAAATAATGAGTACAAAACACAATGTTGAGATAGATTAAAATGATTTAATCTATTTTAGATAATTGAATTAATTCAAATTATTTTTTTTATAATATTTTTATAATGTCTAAAATGAGTAATTTATTTTTTGTCACATATAAAATATATCAACAAATTAGCTTATACTTAAACTAACATAACATATTACTCATTAAGTTTATCATAACTAAAATATCAAGAGACAAAAACATTCTTTGATAAAAAATTTGTAAATACTAAAAATAACATATTATATTTTTCACAGATTTATTTTTATTAAAATATCTAGTAGAACATTTAATACGAGAGAGATTAAAATGATTTAATAAAATTTAATAAAATGGTTTATTTTTAAGTTTTTAAACTGAAATTTAAAATTTTTGTGCTAACCATATTTTAAATAATTTTTTTCTCATATATGATATTTGGATTTATTTATTTTCATGTCATACATGCAAAAACTATCAACAAAATAGTCTATTCTTCAACTTTGATGACAAAATACTCATAAGTTTATGTTAACTAAAACAATGAGTGCAAAACATAAATTGAGAGACAAAAAAAATTGATATCAAATACTTATACTTAATTATCATAATTTTCTATCACACATGAAAATAACTTTATACATGAATATACATAACATATTGTTCATAAGTTTATTTTTACTAAAATAAATATAAATCTTAATTTAATATAAGAAAATGATTTGATAAACATTATTCACTATCAAAGTACTGTAACCTTAGAGAAAAAACCCAAAATTAAAAATAAATAATTTCTTATGAGCAAATATTTATACCTCGACTTTGATTCATTATAAATATTCTAATAATATTTTTAATATTTTTAATATTTTTAATATTTTTGTATCACATATCTAATATTTGATCAATTAATTTCTTATAAAACATGTAATATCTAACAACTAATTAGTCTATATATGAACTAAAATAATACATTATTCATAAGTTCATTTATCTAAAATAATAAATACAAAACCTTATATGTGAGAAACAAAAATAATTTGAAAAATATTAGTCAATATCCAAAAGCTAAATGACCTTAAAAAATGATACAAAATTCAAAAGAAAAAATTATCTTTAATAAAATTTCACACCTATATTATTAATAATAATAAGTATTCTCATTATATTTTTAATAAAATATAATCTCATATCTAATATATAATTAATTTATGTTTTATTGCACAAGCACTATTAATCAACAAATTAGTTTGTACTTGAACTGGTATAATGCATTACTAATAGTGTAAAACTGTTATGATGATTTTTGAATTGATTAGAGGGCTAATGATAGAAGTGAGAGAATATTAGAATTTAGGAAGCTCCGGATATCATTTGGAAAAAAAGTGATATTTTTTATGTCTAATGCTTGAATTTTATTAGAATAGATGTTAAATTAGTGGTATTTAAGTTTGAATGATGATGATTTTGATATCAATTGAGAAAGAAATGGATTTGGTTAGGTTTTGAAAAAGAAAGAGAAGGATTTGTTAGGGTTTATGTGAAGTTAGTTAGGAATTAGTGAAATTTAGGTCTATAGCATTAGATTGGAGTGATTAGAGTGAAAAAAAAAATGAAAGAAAAATACATATTATGGGCATTTTCGGGGGAGCAATCCCGACATTAGTAGTACTCTGTTTTTCTAATTTGATCAGTGTTCGTATTTTGATCATAATTTGCTTATTTCGAATCCGATTTGAGTGATTCAAGTTTTTAATTAAAATAGACTTCAAGGAGAACCAAACATCCTGAGATAGGTTCCTTCGAATTCTTATTCTCTGTGACCCAAAAATTTACTCTAAGTAGGGCCATGTTCAAGCCAATTTCTGGTTCAGTTTTTGAACATAGATTAGCCGGTTGTTTTGGACGTTTAGGTGCTCCAATTTGGGTGTTTCCAAATGGAAAAGAACCCTTGGCCCCTTAGTTTCAAAAGAGTATAAAGAACCATTGTCACATATGGAGTTAATAAATTGAAAAATGGATATTTGATGGTAAATAAGCAAGATTGAGTGGTGAATAGGGAGTGAAAAAAAAATGATATTTTACTAATTGAGTTTTAAAAGTGCATGATTTTAATGTAAATTTGAAAAGTTTAAAGGAAATGATTTCATAAAATTGAAGATACATGGAAGGTTATTTTTAATGCATATGAAAATATTTTATCTTGTATTAATATATATGATTATGTTAAATTATATATGTATGCATGTGTTAAGACATTATGCAAGTTAAAAAATATGTAAAGAATACATATGTATATATGTGTGTGTGTGTGTGTGTGTGTGTGTGTTTTAATGATAAAGGAAAGGTTATAAATGAATTTATAATCTTGAGCATGTAAGGATTTAAAGGGTAAAATTATAGGTTACTAACTGAGGGAGGGAAATAGGTGTTTAGAGTAATAAATTTATTTTAACTCAAATAATGAGTATGTAACATAATTTATGACAGAAAAATTATATTTCTAATAACATTAAAAAATTATATTTCACCACATTCAACCATTAAAACAAATCAAATTCCAAAGAACATAATGAATATGCATTAACTATCAAATACAAATATTCACATATAAAAGTATGATCATTTATACAAAATGATCTCTATGGTCAAATACATAATAAAGTTACAAAAAAAGTCCCCACGTATCTATGCAAGCTTCAGCCTTGAGATTGTCCTTCAATACTTTTTGTATCTCTTAAAGAAAAGCATCTCATACTAGTACAAAAACTCAAGAAAAAAAATGAGAAGATTCATATTTTACATCCATAGCCACATATATTTTTCATATATAATTTTATAGTTAGAGAATAAGTTTTCAAATATTCACACATATGCTTATATATATATATATATACACATGATTATACAAATTCATTAAACTATAATATATATGTGTGAGTTCTCTATATATTTATTTTTTAATCTCATCTCATTTTAGAAATATGCAAAATTTATGTATACTGATGCTCTACCAGGCCACAACAAGAAAAAAAAAAAAAAAAAACTTATGTGCTAGCTTTAGCTTAGTTACCAGGCTCACCGGGAATATATGACTAATAGTCATATATTCTTATAGTTTTAGATTGTCCTTCCACGTATATTTTTATAGTTTTAGCCTTCTATGTCTTAGCCAAGACTAATAGTCACCTCAAAACTCTTATAGTTTTAGCCCTCTCTGTCTTAGCCAAGACTAAGAGTCACCTCAAAACTCTTAACCAAAATATGTATTTTATCAAACTTTGTCATGTATGATTAAAAATATCATATGACTCAAATAACTTTAAAATATTTCACATAAGATTCTACATATGCATATTAGTATATTCACATCAGGTTTTTTTTCTATATATAGTGACATAATATATCACTAATAAGTATATTTCAACTAAGATAATGAGCAGAGAGAATATAATTTGAGTAAGATAAAAATATTTAATAAAAAAATATTTCTTATCCTAAGACAATAATATTACAGAGAATGAGCTAAAATTCAAAAGAAAAAATTGCTTATTAGTAAACACATAAATTTTGAATTACTACAAATATTTTAATTATATTTTTGAAAGTTATTTATTTTATATCTAGTACTTGATTAATTCATTTTTTTTTTGTCGTGTATGCAATATAAATCAACAAATTAGTTTATACCTAACTCAATTTAGAATATTAATAAAAAGTTTATTTTCTCTAAATTATTGAATAAAAAATGAATTTGAGAAAGAGAAAAAGTGATTTAATAAAAATTGTTTATTATACAAAAGCTATAAACTTAAAAAAATGAGAAAATTCAAAGATGCAAAATTCCTTATTAGTAATTTTTTTCCTAGATTATGAATCATTTTAAATATCATAAATATTTTTTAATAATTATTTATGTCGCATTTGATATTTGTTTAATTTATTTTTTGTAACATACAATATCATTTGACGAATTAAAATAAACTCATACTATCAAAATATATTACTAATAAGTTTATTTTAAATAAAATATAAGTATAATACTTAATTTGTGAGAGAAATAATTTTATCAAAATTGCATATTATCCAAAGGCTATAATAACCTTGTTGAAATGAAGAAAAATTCAAAATACAAAAAAAAAAATCTATATTTTAAAGTTCTTTTCCCTAGATTTTGAATTATCATAAATATTTTAATCATATTTTTAATCATATTTATCACACACACACACACACACACACACACACACACACACACACACACACAAGTTAAAAAATTATTTAAACTAAAATATTCAGTAAAATTTTGAATTTAAGGAAAAAAAAATGTTTCATAAAAGTTGCTCATTATGCAAATGATAACTTTAGAGAAATAAACCAAACGCTAAATGTATAAAATTTCTTATTAGTAATTTTTATACATGGTTTTCAAATATTATTAAGTATTCTAATTATATTTTTATTAATTATGTATCTGATATTTAATACTTGATTAATTTATTTTTCTATCACACATTCATTATCAATCATAGTCTATCTATAAAGTAACAAAACATATTATTCATATATTTATAATAAGTAAAATAGAGTAAAAAACATAAATTTAGAGAAAGAAAAATGATTAGATATAAATAATCATTATCTTCAAGATATAACCTTAAATAAATGAGCTAAAATTTTAAAATATAATATATCTTATTAATATATTTTCTCTCCTAGTTTTGAATCATCATAAGTACTTTAATTATATTTTTAATAATTTCTTATCTCTAACCTAAAATTGGTTTAATTTATTTTTTTTTCGCATATGTAATATCAATCATAAAATTAGTATATAAATGAACTTACATTTTTATTACTCATAAGTTTTCTTTAGCTAAAATAATGAGTAAAAAACTTAATTTAAGATAGTTACAAATTAAGTAATAAAAATATTTTATTTAAGAATTAAGCCAAATTCAAAATAAATAACTACATATTAGTAGGTTTTCATGCCTAAATTTTGAGTCATTATAAATATTTTAATTATTTTATTAATAATTATTTATTTTATATCTAATATTTGCTTAAATCTTTTCTTGTCATAAATGCGGTATCAATCAACAAATTAGTATATGCTTGAACTAGGATAACATGTTATTCATATATTTATTTTAACTAAAATATTATTTACAAAACTTAATTTGATAAACAAAATGATTTGATAAAAATTATTCATCACATCATTCAAAAACTACAACCTTAAATAAATGAGCTAAAATGCAAAAAAAAAAAAAAAAAAAAAAAAAAGTAGTGCCATCTATGCCTAGAATTTGAATTATTGTAATTATCTTAATTATATTTTAATATTTATTTATCTCATATTAATATTATATTAATTCTGTTTAGTCATGCATACAATACTTATTTACAAATTAATTTATACTTGAAGTAACATATCATATTATCCATAAATCTATTTTAAGTAAAATATTGTATAAAAAATTAAATTTGAGGGTGAATGAAATATTTTGAATCATTGTACGCCTTTTAATTATATTTGTAATAATTATCTGTCTTATATCTAATATTTAATTAATTCATTTTTTTGTCACACATGTAATATCCATCAATAATTTAGCATATATTTAACATAATATAGCATTTTTCTTTGTAAGTTTATTTTATTAAAATATTTATAAAATAATTTGATAGAGATAAATTTAGATTTGTAAAAATTGTTCATTATCCAAATATAATAACCTTAAATAAATAAGAAAAAAAATTTAGAATATCTATTATTTGAAATAAATATTCTAAATCATTGTAAGTATTCTAATTATTTTTTAAATAAATATTTATCTCACATCTATTATTTGATTAGTTCATTTTTTGTCATGGAATATCTATCAAAAAATTAGTCTATACTTAAATTGACATAACATTTTAATCATAAGTTTATTTTAACTAAAATAATAAGTATTATAATTATTTTTTAAAGAATTATTTATCTCACATTTATTATTTGATTAGTTCATTTTTTGTCATGGAATATCTTTCAAGAAATTAGTACAAAAATTTAACTAAAACATATGTACAAAAATTTGGAAGACAAATTCCCTATTTTTATGGTTATTACCTATATTTGGAATCATTATAAGTATTTTAATTATATTTTCAATATTTATCTATCTCATATCTCATATTTGATAAATTCAAGATTTTTTCTCATGTACAATATTTATCATACAATTATTCTATGCTTGAACTATCAAAGCATAGTATTGATACATTTATTTGAACTAAAATACAAGCTACACAACTTATAGAGTGAGGTCCAGAAAAAAAAAATATTTTTTTATTTTAGTCATCACTCTAAATTAAAGTTGGTTAAATATAGAGAAATAGAGTTATTAAAAATTATTTTATGTTAAAAAATGATTTAGAGATAGAAAATAAAGAAAAATAATACAAAAGTTGCTAGATTTGAAATTGTAAAGAGAAAGTCAGGCAAGTCTGAACCACAGCGGTAATTTAGTCAATTTTACTATTAAATGAAAGACAATATTTTTATTTTTTAATCTCTCCACTTCACTGTCTCTCTTTGGAGCCAGTTTTTAAGGTTTAAGTCTTGGAAAAGTCTGGTTAAGGTAGGAAACATATAGAAACTCATGTGAAATTTCATATTTTTATATTGTTAGTTATATATACATGCTTTTTGATGTGTGGTGTTATATATGTGGTTATACACTATTTATTTTGGCTTATTTGAAATGAGTTTCAAGAAATATAAATTATATAATTAAGATATATGATTAGTTGATCAAAATTCTTAAATTTGACACCATAAAATAAATTCTTTTTGATAAAATTTGAAACTCATTTACCCATATATTTTTTAGAAAATTATATCTTATAAAACTGAGAAAATAGTATTCGGTTGCATAAATAATGCCAAAAAAATAATGATTGGTGAATTATTTGGCTAATTTTGAAATGAGATTATGTTGATATGATTATATATTTTATGTATGTGATTATTCATATCAAGGACATGGAGGGCTAAAAGTACAAAATATCCACAAAGACAGGGATTAGATATGCCCTTGGAAGAATGACCCTAAATCTCCCTGTACACTTATGGTGAAGTTCTACTATGTGGAGGTGATGGTTGCCTGGCTGGAAACAAGTAAATCTCATGAATCTTTCGATAATCAAATTGAGTGAATGTGTTCCTAGTGGGGGTGATTGATACACCCCTACTATTACTAGCAGGCAATGTGCTGGTGACTTAACAGAAACTCCCAGCCAATACTTCTAAGATTAGAGAATCCTGTGAAGCTAAGCTGTATTGCTTGTTGAAAACTTGTATAATTTTTTTTTATTTTTTTGAAAGCTTCATATAGTACATGTCCCAAACCCTATAAATACAATTGGTATTTCTAAAATATGGCAACCAATATTTCTTTTTTCCAAAAGAGCCTTAAGCTCATCACATTTTCATAAAACAAAATATGTAAATACATATGCACCACTATACAATTTCAAAGTATTTTCTAACAAAAGTTAGTTACTTTTTCTTACAAATATATACAATAATGAGTAAATACAACACATGTAACTAGAAATCAGTAAGACCTTGAGGCCTGATATGTCATAGCATCTTGTATACCTATACATGGCAGATAAATTTTAAAAACAGGAAAACAATAAGCTAAAAGAGCTTAGTGAGTGTATGTTTTAAAAAATACTTGTTTTTTTTTCTGAAAATGTCTCTAAATTTGTAAAATTATTTTTTTTTTTCAAAATACGTTCAAAAAAAAACCTGGCTTGTTTTGCTATAAAAGTTTACAACACTTTTTGTAAAAATGCTTTGCTTGTTTTTCAGTGATTAATTTTAAGTTGTATGTAAAAATACTTATAAATATAATGATCAACTACTAGAGACCTTTCTTGCTTACTATACCCTGGTAAATATGGGAAACCTATGTACCTACCATGCTAAAGGAAGGACCTCATCTCCACATCACTTATTCTAGTAAATATGATGGAATGCTCCATCACCACATAATAAACTAGCACGCTAGCCCTATCTATATACTTCAGTATGTGCAATGATCCTCCTCTAATATACCCTAATGCACAAGCTTAATTTGCCGACTAGAAAAATATAAAATATAATAAAATCATGTATTAACATCTCTGTGCATGTATTGAATACCTATGACCGACAATGCTTGCTTAAAACTAAGAATTTCTTAAGGCTTAATTTATAAATTATAATTTTTTCTTGCTATATAAAACATATTGCTTACTTGCTTTATAAAATATGGTTTAACAAATCAAAACCATAATATTTAAAATAAGGTTTAACAATTAAAAACATAACATAAAGATCATAAAATAATTTATAAACAATACACTAGTATTGAAAAAGTAAAGTTTAAAATACTTATATTTCCATTTGTAATAGTTGAGCATGATTTCATAATTTGTTTTGTCTCAACTTTTACCCAACACACTCAAGATAATACAATGAAAATATTAATTGTTTGTGTAATCACTTAAAACATAACGTAGACTTACAAAGTGATTATTTTGAAAGATTTTAACAAAACTTCACACTCAAGCTACATTAGGGTCACACAACATTTATATAAAGCCAAGATGATTAAATTACTCTTGAGTAAAACACTCTCTTAAGGTTCTACATTGATTTTTGAAGAAAAATATGTAAATAAAATGACCATTTTACTTTTATGGCCAAAAAACATGCTAGCTAGTAAAATTGGAAATAAAATGTGATAACTCTTTGTTAACCATTTCAATTCCTAATGATTCTAGAATCAAATCTAAGCACTTAGAACCTTAAAAAAAAAAAATAAAAAAAATAAAAAAAATAAAAAAAATAAAATAATAAAATAATAAAATAATAATAAAAACAAAAAAAAACATTCCTAATTTACCACCTTAACAACATTTCAAGCGAACCATTAATTTTTAAAGCTAAAATTTAACTTAACTCATAAATCAAACACATGGTAGTCATCTATGTTCATTAACCCTTAACTCAAGAATTTACTTATAAATCATGCACAAATATGAAATCAACCATAAAATCAAGTATGATAACATATAAAGAATAAAACATATGCATTAATTTTGAAAAATAACCAAGTTTTCATGGAAGAGAATTACCAATCATGGTTTTTCCCCTTGCTTGATTTTTGAGCAAATAAAATAACTCTTGCTTAATTTAATTGAGATATAAACCTTACTCTCTACCTTTCTAGGACCAAAACTCTTGCAAAAACTCATTAAGAAGACAAATAAATCATCACATTCTCTCTAAGTGAAACTCATGAAGAAGTCTCAAGAAAATTGCAAGTTTCAAGAAAATGAAAAATCGCAATAAAATGACAAATCGCAATAAAATGACAAACACTACTAGTTAAAGCCTCCATGATTTTCACTTTCCTTAATTACAAAAATACTACAATATTTTTTAAAAACTTTATAATTTCATTCTTTAAAATATATTATAAAATTACAACTATGACACTCAACTAATTAAGGAAACACTTGGTGCACATTTGTAACCCTACAGTTACACATACCATACACTCTCTTAGGATGAGGCATTATAGTGATAGCTAGGCTGGAGCTAGCAAGTTAGTTTTGTTCTCTATTTATCTCAATATAGTTTATGAAATTGTATAAATTATGTATGTTTATGAAAATAAGATCTGAATTAAAAAATAAATATTTTGAGAACTTACATACACCCACACATCATAGTTTCATAAATATGTATAGTCATATATGCATAAATATATGCATGGATATTTTTGAGTGTATTCTTAAATTCTTATATTGTATATTGGAAAATAGATGTCTATGGAGGTAGAACATATATTTTTCTATGTTTTCTTTATATTTTCCTATTAGGCATTAGTTGCTCACCCTTATTTTTTCAACGTGGAAGAAATATTGATGATTAAATCTGATTCTGAAGCTTTCAGATCTATGCGAGGGTTTTGATGAAGTGTTTAGATAGAATTATTTTGAAACCTTGTAATATATTTGACCATAAAGACCATTTTGTATAAATGATTACTCTTGTATATGAATGTTTTAACTTGATGGTTTATGATTTTTCATGATGTTTTCTAGAATTCAATCTATTTTATAAGCTAGATCTGTTTCAAATATCTTGACATATTTTTTATTCCACATATCATGTTCCCTAGGATTTGAACTCATGACCTCAAGTTTATAGTTCTAAATCCTAGTACCTAAGAGCATCTACAATGAGCTCGTTATTTATTCACTTTTAGCTATTTTAGTTAGTCAAACACAAAAAAGTCTCTCCAACTCACTCTTTATTCCATTCTATATTTTCTAGTTTACTCAAATGACTCAACAAATTTGGAGAGTCATCTGAGCTCTCTAAATTTTCTCTCCCCCTTTTTTCACTATATCTCTTTCTCTATATATGTTTTGACTTTTTAAAATTTATTAGAAGTTGGGTGTAAAATAGAAAGTGTGGTTGGAGTATATTTTAAAAACTTGCTAACTAAATTAGTGAATTTAATATTTAAATATTTTTTGAGTAGCTATTTTGTTAAGTGTGGTTGAAGATGCTCTAAGGACTGGTTGAGCCAAGAATATGCCCGATGGGGTGCTAGAAAACTAATTAACACTCGAGAACCACACAGGGACTAAAATCGAGTGATGCCCACTATCTGTGACAAATAAATATGTTTATATATAATAAATAGTGGTCCCCACTCGATATCTATCACTAGGCAGTCCTGAGTGTTAACTAGTTGTTTGGCTCCCAACCAGATGCATGATTTTATACATACTCCATCTACCGTGGCCTCCAATCTATAATTCCAAATCCTTGCACTTGAATATCGGTTGGCATGTGTAAGTCAATTAGTGTGTAAATACTAGGATTTGTAACTATATAGACTCGAGGTATCGAGTTCAAATCCTATGGGACATGGCATACATGTCGTGTATAAAACTATGCTCTCGAAGGGGCAAAGCAAACAATATCGATATGCCTCTTGGGGTCACAACAACTAGTTAACACTCGGGATTGCCCAAGAATTGAGGTCGAGTGGAACCCATGTTTGTTACATATAAACAGGTTTTAATGTAATAAACATGGATAATATTGATATGATGGGTAAAATGGATAATACTGATATGATGGGTAAAATGGATAATACTGATATGATGGGTAAAATAGATAATATTGATATACTCTGTGGGGGTCAGGCAAGTGATTAACACTCACAAAGTAGCCCTAGAACTGAGGTTGAGTGAGACCCATGTTTGTTACATTGAGACAAACAAAAATGATTGTATAAAATATACTCATTATCAAAGCATATAGCATTAAACAATGATATTAAAATTCAAAAATTACGTATTAGTAAATTATCTATTTCATATGTAATATTTGATTGACTCATTTTTATGTAATATAAGTAAAATTTATCAATAAACTACTCTATATTTGAATATTTTTTAAGTATTTTAATTATATTTTTACTATTTATTTATCTCATATTTCATATTTGATAAATTCATGATTTTGTCTCAGATGCAATATTCAATGAAATATCTAGTCATAGTCGATACTTTTAACTAATATTATTGAGTGTCAATAGTTTTTAAGAATATTCAAAAAATTTTAAAAGCCAAAATTCCTTATTATAATATTTTTCACCTAGATTTGAGATTATTATTATTATTATAGTATTTTAATTCAATTTTTAAATAAGTATCTATAATAAATATAATAAATATTATTTATTATTATTTGAGATTATTATTATTATAGTATTTATAATAAATATTTATCTCATATCTAATTTTTAATTAATTTATTCTTTGACATACATGTAATATCTATCAACAAATTAACATATTCTTGATCTAACATAGCATGTTATAAATAAGTTTATTTTTACTAAAATATTGAGTAAAAACTTAATTTGACTTACAAACTTAATTTGAGAGATAAATTAGAGAAAAAAATGCAGTATCCAAGGATTATAACCATAAAGAATGAACCAAAACCCAAAAAAAATTATTATGAATATGTTTTTTACCAGATATTGATTTATTATAAGTATTGCACTTATTTTGTATTTAATATTTTATTAATTCATTTTCATGCCACAAATATAATATCTTTCAAAAATCTTTATTTGAGTTTCCAAATTTTGGTTAATGATTAATTTTAATCAAATTATTTTTATGATTTTATCTCACCAATTTAATTTTGGGCAATATTTTAATTAAAATAAACTTATGCTAATGTTATATAAAAGTTGATTAAGTATTGACTGATTTATTGATGAACATTATAATATTAATTAATTTTTGGGCACAAAAAAAAAACACTCACTATTGGTAATTTTTATCAAATCAATTGTCTCTCTGAAATTAATTTTTATAGTTAAGTATTTTATTTCATATAAACTTAAGAATAATATACTATGCTAGTTAAGGTTTATAAGTATACGTCAGATGTTACATTCATGTCAAAATAATTAATACAATATTATATGCAAGATAAAAAATATCATTTAAAATATAATTAGAATATTTGTAATTTGTATTAAATTATGATTTTTTTGAATTTTAATTATTTTCTTTAAGGTTATTATAGCATTAGAGAATCAATAATTTGTATTAAATTATTTATGTTTTTGCTAAATTTAGTTTTATGCTCAATATTTTAATTAAAATAAATATATAATAATATGTTATATTGGTTCATGCACCGACAAATATGCTAAAGGATTTTGTATAATGAGGAATTTTTATCAAATATTTCTTGTCCTTCTCAAATTAGGTTTTGTACTCATCGTTTTTGTTAAAATAAATGTACGAATATTATGCTACATTGGTTGAAGTATAGATTAATTTTTTGATATATATATATATATATATTATATGTGAAAAAAAATAAATTAATAAAATATATGATAAAAGATAAATAATTATTAAAAATATAATTAGAATAACTATAATGTATCTAAATATAGGTGAAAAACTTACTAATAAGGAACTTAAATTATAACCTTTTAATAATAAAAATAATATAAATAATAAAAATAATATGAATAATATAAATACTTATTAAAAAAAATATAAACCATAATATGATATAAATAATTATTAAAAATATAATTAGAATAGTATAATGAAAAACGTGCGGATATGAATTATAGTCTATTGCATTTTGGCCCTTTTTTTAAAATATTACATACTTTGGATAGTTAGTAATGTTCATCAAATTAATTTTGTCTAATCATAAATTAAGTTTGGCACACAATATTTTAGGTAACAACAATTTATAAATAATATGGTATGTCAAACTTTTCCATTTTAATTTATGATAGACAATATCTCTCTCTGATGCTATAATTTTGTATTTTGACAAAATAAAATTTTTATCAAATACTTTATGTTTACCTCAAATTAAATTCTGTACTTAATATTTTTTGTCTTTTGACTATATTATATCTTTTTTAGCTATTATTAATATCATAATATATTATACTATAAACTTACTTTTTGATAGATATTATATTCATGTTGAAAAATAATTAAATAAAATATTAGATAGGTAATTATTTAGAATATAATTAAAATACTAAAAATGATTCAAATATTTTATTTTTTTTAATGATTGATATTTAAATAATTTTATAATTTTTTTGACTTTTTATATAACATTCTATTTTTAATAAATTTATGATGCCGTTTGAAGCATAGCAAAAATAAACTTATTAATAATATATTATATAAATTGAAGCATAGTTAAAATAAATTATTGATGATGTTCTTTGTATTTCTCTTATATTAGACTTTATAATTATTATTTAAAAAAAATAAACTTATAACTAATATTATATATTACTTCATGTATGCATTAATTCGATGGTTGATATAATATTTGCCATGCAAAAATAAATTAAGAAAATATTATATGTCAATAAATAATTATTAATCAATATTATTAAAAAACTTACAAAAATTTAAAACCTAAGCGAAAAGAGTACCAATAAAGAATCATTCATTCATTCATTCCTGCCAGTCACCCTCGTCCAAGGCATCATCATCTCCAACATCGTCATCCACCGCTGTCTGTTCTTCATGCGCACCTCCTCCATGACTGTGACCTCTGATCTGACTCTTCTCTACTTCCATCAGCTCTGGCTCACCATGCCCATGCTGCACGGCTCTTACCTTGAAGGACTCCAAGCTAGAGTCGCTGAAAAATGAAGCATATGGCTTTGAAACCTGCAACGAGCCTGGCAGGCTACATCAAAGAAGTATTTCAAGGGCAGTGAAACAGCCGTGCAGCAGCAGCAGTCACCTTAAATAGAACTTGTCTTTCCTCTGCACTTCTAATCAGGTTATTCCAATGTTGGTCGTGTCTCAGAGTTGATGCAGAGCCCACCACCTACGCACCAAGCAACTCTTTCAGAGAGAGAGAGAAAAGAGAGGAGAGAGAGAGAGAGAGGAGAGAGAGAGAGAAATATAGAGAAGAGAGAGAGAGAGAGAGAGAGAGAGAGAGAGAAGAGAGAGATCATACCAGAACACTGGACTTCGCGCGGGTGATGCCAACATTCATTCTCCGGGAATCAGAGACAAATCCAATTCCTCCATTGTCACTTGCTCTCACACACGAAAATATTGCCACGTCCTTCTCTCGACCCTGACCATCAAAGACATTTCTAACCAATTAACAACCACAGACCACTTATGATATATAGATATATACATACATATAAATGTGTGTGTGTGTGTGCGCGCTAATAGAAGAGGACTTGGAAAGAACCCACTTAGAATAAAAAATTACTTTTTCATTTCGATAAAATTAGCATCATAGTTGTTAAGAAGAAAAAAAAAAGCTGTGAAACCTCCATGAAAGGCCAGCTTCAGCTCGAAAATTGTCTGAAAAAGTGCAATTTCAGGGAAAAATTGGGCAAGAACTCATGCGATGAGCAGCACCAATTGGGTTGCTAAATTCCTAACAGCTGCGAGAGGGGAGCATGAAAAGGCAGAAGTGGGGTGGGAAAGAAGCTACCTGGAAGCCATCCACAGTCTGAATGTCCACATAATTTTGAGGATCCTGCTGAAACATTTCATAAAACCGGTCTTGGAAGAGCTTGATTTGGTATCTGTACGGGGATATAATTGCAATTTGTGAACTCGACCGGAGCTCACGGTGCAAGCTAACCAGCTTGTGATAGAGGAGGAGCACGAACTCAACTTCATCGGCGTTCAGCCAGGAACCACTCCCGGAAGGCTTGGATTCGCTTCCCTCGTGGATGTCAAAGAAGCAAAACGGACCAAATACGTGATGCTCATGCCAAGCGCGCGCGGTCTTGCTCTCGACGTCTTCTGCATCCCGCAGGGCTTTACCGTAGAACTCTTTCGACGGGAAGCTTCTTATCTGTTTGACAAGAAGCAACAACGGAGGAGCATTCCCTCGAGCCATGAAAAAAACAAAAAATGGAAAACACTCTTCCAGACTGCACATCTCGCTTCACCCACCTCGGGATGCATTCTGTATTGCATTTTCAGCATGATCACCGGGAACCCCGCCCTCTGGAACCTCTCGAATAAACTTATGCCGTAACTACACTCTCCATTAACGAGAGGCAAAGAAAACAAAAATTAAAATCCAGTTCACAAATCTTTCGACAATGAGAAGCCACATGGTCTGCAACCCACCCAAATTTCACAGCAGTAGGAGAAATAACAGTTGCTGGCAGCTGAAATGGATCACCAACCTGCGATAATTTGTTTCAGCAAAAAAAAAAAAAACACAGAATTAATCAGACAAAACCCTATTTTTTAAAAAAAATTTAGAGTTTCAGTGGCGAGCCGCCGCGCGTCTTCGCTCTTTTGGGGTTCGGTGAGCCTCATTTGTCGGGGCATCGGCTCGTATTGACCACGTTCGGTACGTGGTCACGCGTGCTGTGCTGACATGATGGGCCGGGGTACGGCACTGTTGCGTGGCGTGGCATGTCAAGCACAGGCATGGCAGAACCATGTCGTGCCCGTGCTAGCCTGGCCCGTTTGACACCTCTACTCTAAACATAATCACAGTATCATTAAAAAAATTTTAGCAATTAAATTAATTACACAAATACTAAATATATTTGATCTCATGAGAACTCTGAAGTAGAAAATATTTAGGTGAACATAATACTAAAATAGTTGCATACGTGTATTACACAGGTCATACATTTGTATTACACTGTCAAGAGATTAATGTCTCACTAGAGGTATCAATCGGGCCGGGCGGCCCCAACCCGGCACAACATTGTGCAGGCCCGTGCCCATGCCTGTGCCGGGCGGAGGGTCTTGCCAGGCACGGCGCTGTATGGTAATGTAGCGTGCAGTGCCTGGCACAACACGTGAGCCCGGTGGGCCTGAAAAAATGGGTCTGGCTGGCCTGTCCCAGCCAGTTTGACACCTGTATCTCTCACATCCTTTCTTTACATACCCGAACCGCACGAGTTATGAATCTCAGTTTTATACTTTACAGAAGTATTATCCCAGTAAATTTTCCTACTTATCCCAGTAAATTTTGTATCCCAGTAAATGCAAGATATATCTTCTAATCTTTTTATTTCCTACTTTAACCAGTAAATTTTCTTAGATATCTATATTAACATCCACATGAAATACACTGGCAAATCAAACATGACTGCTAGCTCGAAAGAAAAATAAAAGTAAAAAAAAAAAAATGAAGAACAAAATCAAACACCAGAAAGACTTGTTTGCATCCACTGGCCAAAGGAACAAGAGTTGCTGGTTCCACCTGTGGAAGGCAATCCAACAAAAGAACATATAAATGTCATCATCATGATCATGCAAAGAAATCAAAGAGTCACATGAGTTATGATAAAAAATAAAATCTGAAAAATACACTTGTACGTCAAACCAAGAAGTAACAACTATAATTTATTTTTTGATTCAAATCTCAAAAATTTATTTAACCAAAATGTTACAAGTAACAACTATATATATATATATATATATATATATATAATGAATATGTTGTATATAATTTATTTTGATAAACTATTTTATATAATCAAAATATCTTCTATTATAATATTTTTAATATTAGTGCTAAAAATAAAATATTAAATAGTTGAGAATACAACAATAACATAATAACGGAGTTCACGTTGCCTAGTCAGTGACCGAAGAAAATCTTGGAACACAACTAGGTCTATCCAAATGATCTGACCCGCTCCATTAAAAATATTCGAGAAACTATATATATATACATATTATTTCTTTTTTTTTGGTTGCTGCCAATATAATTCTGCGTGACTGTTCTCTCGCTCTCTCCTCTACGTGATTTTCTTCCCAATTGCTGTCTCTGTATGATATTAATTTTGATTATAATCGGTAAACACATAAATATTTTTCTGGTGGATGTAGCTAGTCGTACTAAATGACTAGTGAACTACGTAATTTTCTGTATTTCTGGAGTGACTTGATTTTCTGTCGTATTCTTAGATTGTGATTTAATATACTATGATTGTAGATATATCATTTGCTATTTTCTTATTCTTATTAATCTATAAAATTATAAATATTGGAAGTGGAATTCCTAACAGAATATATAATCTAATATTGGATTAAGACATCACACAAGTTGGGTGCTCTCATTAAAAAATCATATCAAATGGATAAGTCTCTACCTACCACGATACTTCCCCTAAACTAATACGCAAATAATTAAAACAAGAGTCATATCTCAAATATTTTTTATTATAAAAAAATAATCAATCTCTATGTATTTCGTCAGCTCATAAAATATTAGATTAAAGACTATATATTTCATTATTTATCTATTATAGTAAACAAAAATAGAAGCAAAAGAGTATTCGATATTCTCAAAAAAAGAGAGCAAATCTAAGTATTTCATAGATTACTATTACCATCGTCATGAACCATACACCTGCATTAAATTTCAAAATTATCATTTGTTACATTTTTTTCAGAAGACAAAATTATGTTCAAGAAAGTATAAAACGACATAGTGAATTTTATCTTGTTGGGCAATTATGCTTTCACTGTGGTGATATTAAGATACAGAAGACAACAAGAACAACAGAACAACAAACAATAAATATCCAATCCACAATCCAACCACGACAGAATCAAAAATGAAAAATAAAATACCAGAAATAACGTGGTTCGCTAGTCACTCAGTACGACTAGCTATATCTACCAGAAAATACTTATACGTTACAAATTAAACTAATAAAATATCTTACAGTATGTGCAGTGCAGAGCAGTTACGATAAATCGCACAGAGAGAAAGAGAAGATGAACAATTCCCAGGTCCAAAAAACAGTAACCAAAAATTAAAAATTACAAAATATTTTATAATAAAAACTCTCTCGGTTCATTTAACTCGAGCGGGTCGGATCATGAGACCAGTCAGCGGAACCTCCGTTATTATGCTACTGCTGCATCTCCGGCCTCTTAATATTTCCTTTTCTGCACTTATATAAAAATATTAAAATAAAAATATTTGATTATATAAATAGATTATCAAAAAAATAAATTACATATACAACACATCTTAATGCAACTATCATGGGCTGACCATTTTAATGGACCATGACTCGAATAAAAACTTGATGGGCCCCACAATTTTTTTGAAGATCTTGAAAATTTTCAAAATATCCTAGAATATCCATGAAGAGTTCAAGAATATTATGAAGCCTAATTCCAAAAGAATATTCAAGAATACTCTAGGATTTTTTTTTTGTTTTCTATGATATAAGATCACGACACTTGGCATGATCTTGTCCATTAATGTAGTAGGCTCTCTCTATATAGGGAGAGTCTCTCAATATTTATATTTATTTGAAAATTTCTTAATTATTTGTAATTTCTCTTTATCTAACATTTCAATTTGTGGTATAGCTTCAAGTGTGCGTGATTCTCTTTTTGGAGAAAAAAAATTGATTGGTGTGTTCATGAAAAAAAATATAATTCCTGATCTAAGACCGAACATCATCACATTAAAATTAGTAATCGGTAAAACAATTTGATGCCCAACTTGAATTTCCAATCAATAGTTCATATCTGTGATCACTGGTAGAAATCATGAAGAAAATTTCTATTGACTATAAGATATATTAGTTGAAAAAATATACTATAATTTCCTATCTAATGCACCAAAAGAGAATATTAGAAATATCTCATCCCATTTGATTTATTCATATATTTGATTTTTTTATTTTTATTATTAATAATTATACTAAATATATACGAAATATTAATATTTAAAGAAAAATCTAAAATTTAATTAATATTTACATCATTGTATTAAATAATAAAAAAATACAATTAGTTGAATCGTTAGAATATTGATAAAGTATCCAATAATTTATCAGATATCATGTATTGATACTCATGCTCAAAATAAGATAACTAGAAAAAAGAATTAATATTTAATTAAAATAAAAAAGGTATTTTTTACTACATAGAAATATTAATAGATATTTTTAGAAAAAAATAAAACCAATTATTAGCTTTTCAGTCAATCAAATATTATCTTCTCAAATAAAATGACATCAATTTTTGTATCAAATAAATATTATTTTATATTCTATTCAAAATTTTTAGATATACTTATTTTATTTAAAATTTCTTTTTAGGTAGAAAGAATATGACCACTCATGCCTTCAAGTATCCCAACCTATGATACTCTAGTACCTAGAATGAGTATATATGTTATTCACCAGAAACCATGAATATTATTATGAGTGTGAATATGACTTTCTTTGAGGATAAATTATTTTCATAAATTTGATCCAAGAAAATATATACTCAGACACCGTAGTGGTATGCTTGCTTCTTTATCTAGTTGTTACCCTTCATAAAGTGATAATTAACTCTGTTCATGTATATGATACTACCTACACAACTAGTTTTAGTAGAATAGTATGAGATGTTTGGAGATGTGTTCCAAAATGCGGAGCCTAATATGAATCTCTCACATAACACAAGCAATGAGTTTTTTTTTTAGAAAAGAAAAATAAAAGTTGATAGACTTGACGATCATAATCTAAAAATATACACAAGACATATACATCTATAATTTTACCCAAATGAGTCCTCTACCATGTCAACTAATCTAATTTCATGTTGTGACTTGGTCATTCTCATTTTAATATTACATATTTTAATTTTTTATCATCTCTTGATGGCTGCATAATCTCTAATATTCTTTCTAAAACACTCAATCATCCAAGATGACAATATTATATGTTAGCTAAACTAAGTATAATGATTTTTAATTATATATTAGATATTATTTCGAAACTTTCATGTAAGCATGTAGCAGGCATTCATGGTGAATACTTGACTTGAATGGAAAACATATGAATTTAAGGTCATGTTAGTAGGCAGGAAGTTAATGCAAACTTATAATATGAATTATTAAAATATCTTTCTCATGTAGATGAGATAGCTACTTTATAGTTGTTACCCTTTATTATTGTTTCTCATGAGTGAACTATAAATAAATTAGACATGATAAATATATTCTTTTTTTTGATAATTTTGAAAACAAGTTATTTATGCAACATCCACGAAAGTTTAGTATTCTAAGAAGTATAAATATAATGTTTAGACTATGAATAACTCTTTATGGCATGAAATAAACTTTTTGAATATGATTCACCATGTTCTCTTTAATACTCACAACTTTTGGTTTAAGAAGATATATATCAAATTATTTGTATTTCAACAGACATATATAAAGACATAAGTATGTGATGTTAGTAGTATAAATTGATTTCTAATTATCAAAAATAAATAATTAATATATATATCTCAACTCTAAGTTTCAGATAAATAATTTAAGACATCATTAATATTTCTTAAGCATGGAATTTGTATACTCAAGTGATATGATTTTTATTTTTTAGATAAGATATATTTTAGATATTTTATCTGATCTTGAATGATGAGACACATAATGGTTGAATCACTATTCAATCTTAGTGTAGATTTGTTTACAAATATCAATTCTCTAGTTGACCACAGATATAATAGAATTGTAGGAAAACTAAACTATCCAACAATGATCAAATTAGACATCACATATATTATTAGTATAATTAAATTTTCTTATATTTTTCAATATATTCATTAAAATACAATTATCAAGATTCCTAAGCATTTGAATAGGTCTCTAAGTTATATAATTCATTCAATGATAAGGAGCACAATCATAGAGGGATATTTAAATCCTAGTTGAGTTTTAATAATTATAGAAAAAAGATATATCACAAAATTTTATATATTTTTTTGAAGATATCATGTCTCATTAAAAAATAAAATATCTAACTATTATTACTAAATACAATTATTTATGAGCTCTAGTAGATCAATTACTTCTTGGAAAACCCAAGTCTATCAACTTAGAGATCAATGATGATTTATTGTGATAGTCATACAACTTATATTTTCCAAATAGACAAGATATATTGAGATTAATTATCATTTGTTACTTTATATGTAAGAAGATTCAATGTGATTTGATAGACACCACTCACATGCCTACCATCAAGTAGATTGTGGACATCTTCATGAAAGAACTTATAGGACCACACCACATATGTATTCTCTCTTTCAAGGTGAGTGTCCATGACATACACATCAACTTGAAAAAGTATATTAATATTTAAATAAAATTATTATTTTATTTTGTTTATATATGTAGGTTGCGTCAACATAGCTTGTGTGCGTGCGTGTGTATGTGTATACATATATTTTATTATTTATTTTTGAAATTAATGAAAAAAATGTACATTCCTTTTTTCTTCTCTCTCTTCCATTACTCTTTCCTTCTTCCTCTCGATCATTGATCATTTTCAAAACCATAAGGGATTTGGCCTCTAACAACATTCAATAATTATAGTTTATGTTGATATTTTATTCTCTTTCTTTCTTTTTTGTACACTATGTATGAGGACACCTGGTATGCGGCTTATGATAATCCAATTAGTTTATATTTGTAAAATATTTCTTTTGCACATGATTATTATGGAGTTTGTCTATGACATACATCTATCATTAGACAACGGCATATTTGTTACAATGCACATAATGTCCACCCAATGTTAATGTTATAGTTGTGACATTGATACCAACCAATTGTTAGCATTGCCATATGGTAGTGTTTAATAAAAGTGCCCATGGTGGGAGCGAATGTGTTATGGCAATGTCGACATATGTAACATGTGAGGCATGTGTAGTGGCAGTTAATGCAATGGTTCTCATGTATGGTGTATATGATATATGTGTGTGCAATTGTGTGCATGTTTTGTAAAGTGGTAGTGTTTGCCACACATGCAATACCCAAGAATAAATTAACAAAAAACAAAAAAAAATTGTATAATGCAAACAATGGTGTGATATTGCGTATTGTGGTAAGGTTAATATCTTGACTGGTGAAGAAAGGCAAAATCTTATTATTATATTGTGGTGGCTTGGACAATTAAATGAAATATAATAAAATATTAAAGTTAAAATATAATTTTTTTAGCAAGGGAAAACTTGCCGATACGAGAAATCCATTATTTGTTTTTGAAATTAATGAAAAAAGACATGCATTCCTTTTTTCTTCTCTTTCATTTTCTCTCTACTCCTTCTTCTCTCTCCTCTCTCTCTCTGATCATTTTCAAAACCACAAGGGAGTTCGTTTAGCTTCCAGCAACATTCAAAAGTTATAGTTTATGTTGATATTTTATATTTTATATATATATTTTTTTCTTTTTCTACTATTTGTATGAAGATACCCAATAAGTGGCATATGATAAATCAATTAGTTTACATTTCTAAGGCAGTTCCTTTGCACATGAATACTATGGAGTTTGTGGGTGGCATGCATCTACAATAAGGCAAACGCATGTGTTATCATGCACATAATGTCAACCGAATGTTGATGTTATAGTAAATACATTGATGCCAACCAACTTTTGGTTGGCATCGCCATGTTGATGTGTAGTGTGCAATGATAGTGTGAACAGTGGGTGCAAACATGCAATGACAATGTGGAGGCATGTAACATGAGAGGTGTGCGTAGTAATAATGTGTGCAATGGTGCACGTGGCATGTAGTGGCAATGTGACAGCACCATGTATGGTGTGTGCAGTGGATGCGTGTGCATGTTGTGTGCAGTGGTAGTTTGCACCATAGGTGCAGTGCAATGCCTAAGAATAATAAAGTTCACATGTGATATTGTGCATTGTGGTGTGGTTTATATTTTGGCTACTAAAAAAAAGTCAAAATCCCTATTATTATATTGTGAAAGCTTGGACAATGAAATGATACACAGTGGACTACTATAGTTCACAAGTGATTTTTTATTAAGAAGATTGATGACCACCTGATGAATCTATTGAGATAGACTTGTCTTCTATTTGTTTGTCTTGCATGACATACAAGATTGTTACCATTAAAGCAAAAAGATAAAATAAAATAGTTATACAACTTCAAATAACAATACAACATAATACAACTCAATACAAATTGATACATAAAAAGTTCCTTATTGGACCACAAAACTAAAAATGATTAAGACAGCCGACATGATATGAATGCTCTAATCAAAAAGAAAACAAAACTAAAAATACAAGTGTCAAATAGGCCGTGCTGGGGCCCAATTGTGCCACCATTAATTACATGGCATGGCAAGAGATGAGTCGCCCGGCATAGCCTTATTGGCCTGCAACCGGACACTCTCATGCCGTGTCATGTCGGGTTGATTCTGGGTCATGCTGATTATGAGCAGCCAAAGGGTCAATTAAAATTTTTTGAATTATTAATTTTATATTGATTAAATATATTAAATATCAAAATAATAAAATTAAAATATACATTATATTATAAATTTAATCAATTAAATCAATAATTAAAAAAAATATTTTACATTTGGTTCAATTTAAGATTTAATATGAAAAAAAAATATAACTCAATATTAAATGACAAACATGAAAAAAAAACTCATAAATATAAATAGTAACAAAAACTTATAATCATATAATTATTAATATGATACATAAAATAAGATGAAGCATAAATAAAAAAAAATATGCATCACCATCACATTACATCAATTTGTATCTGTAGTATGGTAGCACGATGCAGATTATCATCTTCAAGTATTATTTTGAAGGTAACGCTAGTAGTGGCTCAATATCCTCGATGTCCCATAAGTTATCATCCGCCAATAGCTCTTTTATTTTTTCCTGAATATCCAACTTTGAATTTTTCCATTCCTTAATGCATGCAAGTGCTTCTACAAAACCTAATCACAGTCATAACCTCATATCTGAAATAATATTGACAGCAATAAAAAAATAGACTCCAATTCAATATTAAACACCTGAAGAGTTAGTAGATCATATGTCATCTTAGATAGTATAAAATAAGTAAATTTGTATGATTTTCACAAACTAAAAATATTCAATTTCATATTATCATTATGAGATAGAATAAAATAGTAATCAATATCTAAGTACTAAAATAGCTCACTCATATAACCGATGGATCACTATATCATTTGCCCATAACTAACTGAATAAAAAATTAATCATCTTCAAATATGATATATATGTTCATACTCGAAGCCTAATCACAACTATAATACTTAGTTTTATCGTATTAAAATACATATATACTTATATGAACCAAGCAAATGAACATGAAAGTTTTATTCATAAAAAAATAATTAACTTATTTATATTTTATTATACTTCCATGTTCGTTTACTTAGTTTATATAAGTAAATATGTATCTTAATATATTTTTTTCTATTATACCTTAAGCCTAGGATTAATATAGGCAGCCAAATAATACAAAGTTAGAATAAAAGACAAGTATTATAAATAATTTATATCTCAAAAATCATGACATTAAATATAAAATATCCTCTATACTTATTAAACATGCTACTAATATCAGATATACACCCAAGTATAATACAAGTAATATAAATATACATAAATGAATACATGTCAGCATATCAAAAAAATCTCTAATAATTTAATTAAAAAAATTCATGTATCATAGTTTAAATCGTCAATAATAAGTTCTTCACTCTTATTATTGACGTAGTTAGATATCATATATTAGTAACTAACACATGACTTTAATATCAAGTAGATATAATTTCAATAATATTTTAAATCAATTTGTAATTTTTTTAGGCCCACTGATAAATATAAAATATTAAATTCCTGTTATCAACTATGTATACTAGAGTATTTTAGTAAAATTTATTTATTTTCCTAATTCAGTGTTAACAACTTTCATTTCCCACTGAACTATCAGATTAAGTACGCGACACATACACCTAAAATAAAAATTAACTAACAAATTATCTACATCTCTAATAATTCTGACAAATATATTAATAGCGGCATCGTTATTCAAAGTATTATAGAATATAATACTAAAATTATTATTCTAAATATAATATTCCCTAAAAATAAATATTCATGTATAACATAACTATCATGAGGATAAAAGATTTCAAAAAATTTTAAATTTTTTTATTAAATTTTTATTTAAAATCTATATAGTGGGAAATGAGATATTAATGATACATTATCATAACTAGTTTAAATATCAGATATCAAAGATATTACTCAGCTATATATTCATTAATTATTAATTTTTTTTCTAACTTATAATATTTTATTATATCATTCCTACTAGTTGACTTAAAAATTCTATAATAAATATGTTAGAAATAAATTTGTATAATACTGATTACCATATGATCATCTAAAAATCTAATCAGAAAATTCATAATAATATAATTTAGTTATATCTTTCCTCCTAAAGTTTTTATGATAAATGAATAAAGTCAATAAAACTAAAGTTGATTCAACTTTAAAGATGACAATGCTCTGTTGAGTTTATCTGTGATCTAATACATAATATTTTTTATTGTACTGATCAATATGCATTTTAAAATTTTAAGTGCCACTAGTTATTAAAAAATTAGAAGTGTCAAACAGAACGTGTCGGGATGGCCTGACCCATTTTTAGCTGGCCCGAACATGCTTTCGTGTTGAGCCAGGCACGACACTATTACTGTACCGTGCCGTGCATGGCCTGGTATGGTAATTGTGGAGGTCAGCCCGACATTGGTCCGCAACACGAATCTGTCGGGTTCGGCCTGATCAGACCGAACCTCTAATTTAAAAAAAAATAGGATTTCAACGCGCGCCATAACGCCACCGTGCTGCGGAACCACGCACCACCGGGTAGCCGAACCCCTAGTTTAAAAAAAATAAAGATTTTCGGCTCGTGCCGAGTACCGTACCAATGGGCTAGGCACGGCACGAGGCTCGGTTGGGGTCGTGGACAGCCAGAACACGGGCACCAGCACGGAAAATTTCCATGTAGTGCTGGCCCAGGCATGGCCAAATCATGCCGTGCCTCGTGCTGGCTGGGCTGGCCCGCCCCAGTTGACACCTCTATAAAAAAATATATTTTTTAATAATATATACTTTACACCGATTCTTCTTCGCACCCATTCAATTTTTTTATTATGTTAAAATTAGTCTAGACCACTGAAACTCATATAATTTTAGATTTTTTAGGCAAACAAGTTGATGTCATTGGAGATAATTTGCTTTTGACCTCAAATCTTTTGGTCAGGTTATTATTATTTATATCTAGATCAAAATCATTATTATTAAAATTACTATTTGTTATTTTTAATTTTTTTTATAATTCTAAATTCAAAAAATTTTATACTATTAAATTTTTAACTTTAATAGAAATAAATAAATACAAATTAAATATGTATTATAATAACGTGACTTTATTTGAGTAGCAGTAGAAGTTTATCCCTTTTTATAAACTGACAAGCCCAAAGCAGAGAATAAATGAGAGGATAGAAATAAATTTGATGTATTTAAAAAAAAATTATTCAATATGTATACAATTTTTTTATATTAGTATAATATTTTTTTTAATATTTAAAATGGGCAGAAATCCAAAAACCATCAGATTTGTGCCCAGTAGCTATTGGAATTAAATTTGACGGCTACAAATAATAAGAAAAATCTAATTTTTTTACAGACAACAAGAGACATGCACAGCCTATCACTTTTGTTGTGGAGACCCATTACGTAACGTAATGATCATAAGCTCGACATGAAGTTTTTTTTAATCCTATGAAACTAGGACCCATGACCCATCCCCATGCTTGTAAACAATGCTAACGGGCCAATAATGCATGTCATGCCTGACCCAATGCAAGGCACGATTGGCCCATGCCTAGCACCGCACAAGCTGTGCATTGGGCCAGCACGACCATGGTCTAGACATAATTTTGGTCTGTGCCATGATGAACTTGAAATGATTACCTTGGATCGTGTCTCGTGTCGTGCCCGAGTCACTCAACCCACTTTACACCTCTAACTAAAAACAACAACAACAAAAGAAAAGGTCAAAACATCAAACTCAAACATCCCCTTCAAATTGATGCATGATAATCCCGAACACTGAGATTAAAAAAAAATCACAAATTCATTTGAATTAGAACTAAACAATGAATTTGTACAATATAATGAATGTAGCAACAATGAGGACAACAATGGAGAGTAACCTATAAAATTCTGTTAAATACAATGTGAGCAATTAAGGGATTGTCATATGTGGACAATTAAGGGATTACCATATGTAAAAGACAATGTGAGTAACAGAGTTGCAATTGACCCAGCAAAAAAATTGTTATTCATATACAAGTGACTTGAAATATCAATGAGTATTCTTTTGCAAGCATACAATTAGCTTCATATTTCATAGTATTATTTCTCATATTGACTCTTATAAACATTATAGTCCTGTATGTAAGAAGGTAAAAATCCTTATGAACTGTAGCAACCATGACCTTATGAGTAGGAAGGTCAAGGTCCTAATACTTAGACATAAGAGCTATCATGGATGGAACAGTGTCATTTAGAGCGAGAAAGAATAATGACACATCCTCCAACATCTCCTAATTTTTTCACAAACTTAAACTGCAACTGTAACCTCAACAGTCATGTGATCACCAAATCATCATGTTCTTTCAATGCAACAAAGGCTACAATTCTTAACATATGATCTGAAAAACCTATTAATTGAAGCATTCCAACTTATTGTTTCTAAGCAATAGGTAACTTATCATATTCTTGATATATCTAATAAATAAGCAAGTTGGATACCATCATTTTTTTTAGAACAAGTAATATAATAATTTCTATCGGTGAAAAAATTTACTTTGAATGATAGTCTCATTTTATTTAGAAAATAATAAAATATTTTAATAATTAATATGTCACATTCCAAATTCAATACTAGTATACAAGATATTCTATTTTTATTCTTTATATTCTCGACATACCTAAAGGTCCTCACTGGAGCTCCAGCGAGCTCCACGATGGAACTCATGGAACTCTATCGAGCTCTTTCGTGGAGCTCCAACGAGAGGTGATGGGAGAGAAAAAAAATGGCGACGAAAGAGGGTCAAAGGAAGAGGATTGATGAGAGAGGTGTGAGGGTGTTATAGGATTATCACAATTAAGTGCACCAAAAATCAATTATTTAAGAGTTTGGTGAACTCTTTTTTTAATATTAAAATTTTGTTTATCTTTTTTCAAATATTTTTTGGGAGTGCACTAAAACACAATTCTCCCTAATATTTATATACTCAAAATCCAATAATTTTTTGACATTCCATAGTTATAATACATATACTACAACCTTTATGACTTACATTCCCATTTTAGACCAATAGGTTATTAACTTAAAAGCAAAAAATTACAACATAATTAATTGTTGTCATTGATATTATTTTGCAAAATTAAAACACTTTGATGTTTTCATTTGGGATTGAGACGGTAAACCACATGATCTTACATCTATGATTAGGTATCTTATGAAATTTTTTAATATTATTAATCAACTATTTATTTCCACCTTATATATTATTTTTTAGTCAAATTGAGAATTTTAAATCATAATATTAAAGATATTTCAACCCTAGAGTCTAAAATATATTAGTTATGAAAAAAACAAGAACTTCATATCTCATTCACCATTTGTATGAATAAGGACTCAATCAATCATATATACTCAAATAAATGAGACTTTTGTAATGAGACATATAATTAAAATATAGATATTTTATTAAATTTATTGATAATTATGTATACTTTTACTTTATCAATTCTTTTGCATTTCAGATTATAATATTTTTCTATTTTTTAATTATTTCATAAAAACCTTATTTTAATAAAATTATAAAAATCAATAAAAGTGACAATATGTTAGAGCATATGTTTGATATCTTTAAAATTTATTATATTGACTACGAGATCACACATCATACTTATTATGCTACCTCACCCCTATAGCACGAGGTTACGAAAAAAATAGATATTTTAACACAACTCAAACATTTCTATTTTATAGGAGTATTCTAATATATTTTTGAGATGATACAATATTAACTACAAACTACCTTATCAACTAAATATCTTATTTTTTCTTTTTTCATGACCCACTATGTGTTCATTCAAATCTTATATATTGGAGAAAGATTATTTAGTATATCTATCAGGATATTTGAGATTACTTACATTGTTCACGATATCTCCCTAGGACAAGATATAATATCACCTAGAATCTTGATATATATCTTTCTTGATTACTCTAGAATCTAAAAAAATATAACTATTTTTTTATGAATCAAAAAATTTTAGTAAGTATTAATATTTTTTTTTGAGCTGAACTTAATTTTTAGTGAGTTTAAGAAGAATATAAATTCACAAAATACAACTAAACCTATTATTTTTTCTTACTCCTCTCAATAAAATGTTGTGAAATATTTTTTGAAAACTATAATTTTAATTACAAACTTAATTATCAACCAGATGTCTTGTTATGTCATATCTTATCATATATCTTTTCAGATCTTGTATCCTAGAGAGAGTACTTATTTATCTCAAAATGTTTCTTCAATACATGACAAGATAATACCTAGGATGATAAAGTATTTTTTTGACTACCTTAATATCCAAAAGAGTTACATATTGTTGAATATAAAATAAAAAAAGGAGGTACACATGCATAAAGTAGTAGCGATTGATCGATGGTGGTTAGCTTAGGCTGCCCCTCAATTTTCCCACATCAAACAACAAGTGGTCTCAACTTCTGTTGGGCTAGCTGCTGGTGATTCTGAAGAGGTAGCAGTAACTCTCTCTCTCTCTCTCTCTCTCTCTCTCTCTTTCTACATGGTATCAGAGGAAGGTTCAGGAAAAACCTAATTCTTTCATGTCAATACGTCGTCGGAAGAAACTGGCCGCGCTCATCCTCATCCACATCCTGATTCGTGATTCGTGACGGTCTCGCTCATCCGCGTAAATATTCCATGCCAAAATCAAGCAACCTCCTGCTCAAGAATCCATGTCAATATGGAATTTCGCACTGCCACTGTTGGCCAATGATGCACTTCTGGTTGCTACCATTGTTAGCCGTGTGATAGCTCTTTCTTTAAAGGATTATCCATTCTCTGTTTTATGGCAGCAAGAGATAAAAGTGCCAATATTTGGCTCACTTGCAATTAGTCAAGACGGAAAAAATATTAGCTGTTTAATGGATGGGAGCATTGTAGTGTTTGATATTTTTTGACTTATTATTTGGAAGCATAGAGTTCCCACCTATTTGGTGTTGCTGGAAATTGTAATTATCCTCTCCATGAATTCAAGATCTTAGAAACTTCTATCAGTGTTGGAGAAGGTATTAATGACGTCGTCGGTCCTATCTTGAGTCTTGATTCTCCATCAAAGGGTGCCAAGAAGAAACAGGAAAATAAAACCAGAAAAGTTACTGTTTACGCAAGCTTCAGAATCTCTCATAATAATCTGAAAGACATTTGCAGCAGCATGTTTCATCCCATTCAACAAGCACTCAAAGAAAATTGGCCCTCAACTCCAGCATTTGCAGCTATAGTTTACATTAGCATCTTGATCACATTCTGAATTATCTGAATTTCAATCACCTGAAGCTGTATTAGGGTTCATTCTCCAAATACGTAAATATAACTACTAAAACTTTCATATTTTCTACCATCATATCTTGATCTCCCATGATTACTTTGGAGAAATTGGTCGGCAGCAAAATTTATCTTTCGTGGTCTGCTTCTGTTGAACTTTGATTTATGAGACAAAGATATAAGAATCATTTGGTTACATATGAGACAGATATCACTGAGGTTGAATACGTACAATGAAGGAAGATTGATGCCCAGTTATGTAGTGTATTATGACAATCAGTTGATCCCAAAATTCTTTTTCATCTTCGAGTCTACAAAACTTATTTCAAATTTTAGACTCGGACCATAGAATTTATACACAAATGATATCCAACAACTTTATAATGTGGCTCTGCTATTGTCCATATCAGTCAATAGAACCTGGATATATCTACTTATATTGGTCAGATTGCTTCTCTTAAAGAGGAGTTTTTGACTGTGATGCCTCTTATTCCTAATGTTGGGGCTCAAAAACACAATTTGATAAGTTTTTCATGGTCCTTACTCTTATTGGCCTCCATCTGGATCTTGAGATTACCCGTGATTATTTTCTTAGTAGTTCATCAGTTTCATCTTCGGATGATGTGTTTACTCGCCTTTTTTGTCTCTCATTCACTCAAACTTTATCATTTGATAACAATTTAGATTAATTTGTGTTAATTTCTCAAACTACTTATCGAGGAGGACGTAGTGGTAACCGAGGTAGAGGCCAATGTCCCCATTGCACCTATTACAATAAACTTGCCCCCACTCACGATCGTTGCTATCAATTAAATGGATGACCTCCCCGCACTGCCCAAGTGGCCCAGTCTTCTGATTCTCAGCTGCCACAGCCTCCAAGCTTCTCATCTCTGGCTTCTGCTGCATCTGTTGCCCAGCCTGGTAATACCTCTGTCTGCCTTACCCACACATCTCTTGGACCCTGGGTTCTAGATTCTAGAACTTCTGATCACATATCTGGTAATAAAGATTCTTTCTCCTCTATTACCGCTATTTCTATTTTACCTACTATTACCTTAGCTAATGGGTCTCAAACTGTGGCTAATGAAATTGGTTTGACACTTCCTCTTCCTTCTCTACCTCTCACATTTGTCCTTTATACTCCTGAATATCCTTTTAATATTATTTTCATCAGTAAAATTATTCACTCTCAATTACTCTATTATCTTTTCTGATAAATTTATGATCTTCCAGAACTGGAGTACGAGGAAGACGATTAACATAGGACATGAGTATCAAGGTCTCTATCACCTCACCTCAGATTTATCACCTATAGTTTGCATTTTTGCAGATGTTCCTCTCTTCATTCACTATCGTTTGGGCCTAATAAACACGGACACGAACACGAGAATACAATACGGTAAAATATGAGGACACGACAAATTTAAAAAAACTAAGATACGAATACGGCTAGGATACGGCATGATAAAAAAAAATAAAAATAAAAATTATTATTTATAAATATTAGGTATTTTATTTAATAAAAAAATATATTTTATTTTATTTTATTAAATAAATATATTTTTTTATTTTATAAAATTAAAATATTGTATTTTATTTTATTTTATAATATAATATTTATAATTATTTTATTTTATAAAATAATATTTAATAATAATCTTATATTATATAAAAATAAAATTTTTTATTTTATAAAAATCAGGCCCACCCCCTGCCTCCCACAAATCGTGCACGCCCCCTACCTCCCACAAATCGCGCCCTCCTCTCCACAAATCACGCTCGCCCCCTACCCCCTCCACATAATCGTGCCGACCCCCGCTGCCCCACAAAAGCGTGCCCACCCCCGTCGCCCCACAGAATCGCCCTCACTTGTGCAGCCTCACAGAATCGGCCATTGGCCATAATGGGCGACGTCGTCGGGCGTTGTCGGCATGGATACGACAGCCGACGCATCCGTCCGATATGCCATGTGGCATATCAGATACGGATTGATCAATGATACGCCACGTGAAATATCGGACACGTATCCGTGTTGTGTCCGTACCGTGTCCACGTGTCCGAGTGTCTGACACACGAACACGCCTATAGGGAGCTGTATCCGTGTTTCCTTGGTCTGGGCCACCCTAATCTCTTCAAGTTTTAGAAGATGGTCCCTTATTTATTCGCTTTGACGTCACTTCTGTGTGAGTAATGTCAGCTTGAAAAACATACTCGTGTCTCATTCCCAAAGCGTTGGAATAATCAGGCAAAGTCTCCTTTTGAGCTTATCCACATTGATGTTTAGGATCCTTGTCGGACTGCGTATGCTTTTGGATTTTAGTATTTTGTCACCTTTATTGATAACTATTTTCGATGTACTTGATTATTTTTAATGAAAAATCAAACCGAGTTGTTTTTTATTTTTCAAAAATTTTATATTAAAATTCAGACCCAGTTCAATATTTCTATTCGTATGTTACGCAGTGACAATGCCGGGAAATATTTTTCAGTACCATTTACTTTGTTTGTCTCATCATGAGATTCTTCATCAGTCTTCGTGTGCTTATACTCCTTAATAAAATAGAGTTGCTGAACGCAAGAACCGACAACTTGTTGAGACAGCTCATACTATCCTTCATTATAATTTTTCTTTTTGTTTTTGGAGAGACGTTCTTACCGCTTATTATTTGATTAATCGTACGTCTTCTTCAATCTTACATGATCAGATTGTTTATTTCCTTCTCTTCCCTTACCACTCCCCTCATTTCCTTCATCCTCGTATCTTTGGTTGTATTTGCTTTGTTCATATTCTTACTCATGGACAAGACAAGCTTTCTGCCAAATCCATGAAGTGTCTCTTCTTTAATTCCAGACTTCAAAAGGATTATCATTGTTATTCCCTTGAGACTCATCGATATTTTCTCTCCGTTGATGTCATATTCTTTGAGGACTCACCTTATTTCTCCACCACTTCTTAGTCTCTTCATATTTCTAAAGTCTTGTTCATTCCCATTGTCTCCCCACCTCATGTTGTGCCTCAACCACTTCAGGTTTATCATCATCATCCTCGTGTCGCTGCTCCTCTCCCGATTGCTGAGGCACCTACTGGTTCACTTCCTGTCCCTTTGGCTTCTCCTGCCCCGACTCTATCTTCTCCTGATGAATTACCCATTACTTTGCGGAAAGTAACTTGCTCTACTCGTAATCCTCATCCGATCTATAATTTTTTGAGTTACCATTGATTATCTTCACTATATTTTGTATTTTTGTTTCTGTTATATCCTCAGTTTCTCTTCCAAAGAATGTCCATGAGGCTCTTTCCCATCCAGGCTGGCACTAGGCAATAGTGGATAAAATGACTGCTCTCCATTCTAATGGCACTTAGGATCTTGTTGATTTACCTACCAGTAAATCTACAGTTGGTTGTCATTGGGTCAATGCCATTAAGGTTGGTCCTGATGGATAGGTTGATCGTCTTAAAGCTCGCTTAGCTGCTAAAGGCTATACTCAGGTTTATGTAGAGGTGTCAACCGGGGCGGGCCAGCCCAGCCCGGCACGAGGCACGGCACGAAAATTTTTCCTGCTCGGCTCGTGCCGTGCCATGCCGAGACCAACCGGGCCTCGTGCAGTGCCTGGCCCGGCACAATACCGTGGCCCATTGGCACGGTACCCTGTCTAAATCAATTTTTTTTTAAATTAGAGTTATGACGGCACAGAAACCCTAATTTTTTTTTAAAATTAGGGTTTCGAGCTTGTTGAAATCCTAATTGTTTTTTAATTTAGGGTTTCGGGAGCGCATAAACCCTAATTTTTTAAAATTAGCGGTTTGGCACGACGGCGTGCGCCGAAATCCTAATTTTTTTTAATTTAGGATTCAGCCCAACCGGGCCGAACCCGGGGGATCATGCCGCGAGCCCGTGCCGGGCTGAACCCCACAAAAACCATGTCGGGCCAGGCACGGCACGGTACAGTAACCATGTCGTGCCTGGCTCGGCACGAAAGCACGGTCGGGCCTGAAAAAAACGTGCCGGGCTAGCCCGGCACGTCCCATTTGACACCTCTAGGTTTATGGTTTTGATTATGGTGACACATTCTCCCCTATTGCCAAGATTGCTTTAGTCTGTTTGCTTCTCTCTATGGCAGCTATGTGTTTTTGGCCTCTTTATCAGTTGGATATTAAAAATACCTTAATGATGATCTTGTCGTGGAAGTTTATATGGAGCAACCTCCTAGTTTTGTTGCTTAGGAAGAGTCTGATTTAGTGTACAAACTACGCTATTCTTTATATGACTTGAAACAATCTCCTCAAGCATGGTTTGGTCGTTTTAGTTCTGTTGTTCAAGAGTTTAGCATGCTTCACAGTATGACAGACTATTCAATTTTCTATCATCATAATTCCTTGGGATAATTATTTATTTGATTATTTATGTGGACAACATTGTCATTACCGGTAATGATCAGGTTAGTATTCATAAACTAAAGCAATATCTTTTTACCCACTTTCAGACTAAAGACATAGGAAAACTTAAATATTTCTTGAGAATTAAGATTACATCACCATTACTTGTCCAGATATTTCTTTCCCTCTAAGTGTTGTTAGTCAATTCCTACAGTCACCATGTGATAGCCATTGAGATACAATAATCCACATTCTTCGATATATCAAAAGCACACCAAACCAAGGTGTGTTGTACGAGAACAAAGGTCATTTTCAGGTTGTTGGTTATATAGATACAAATTGGGCTGGCTCACCCATGGATAGATGTTATACTTCAAGATACTGTATTTTTATTAGAGGTAATCTAATATATTGGAAAAACAAAAAATAAGATGTTGTGGTCAGATCTAGCGCTGAAGCCGAATATCGAGCTATTGCTCTTGCAACATATGAACTTATATATGGTTGAGATATCTTCTTTGCGAGTTGAGATTTAAAAAGGATTAACAGATGAAACTCATATGTGATAACCGGATAGTATTACATATTGCATCTAATCCAGTCTTTCATGAAAGGACCAAACATATTAAAGTTGACTTTCACTTCATTAGAGAGAATATCACATCAAGATATGTTGCTACAAGTTTTGTTAATTTAAATAATCAACTAATAAACATCTTAACTAAATCTCTCAGAAATCCTAGAATAAAATACATTTATAACAAGCTATGTGCATATGACATATATGCTCCAATTTGAGGGAGGTGTTGAATATAAAATAAAAAAAAAGGAGGTACACATGCATAAAGTTGTAGCGATTGATCGATGGTGGTTAACCTATGCTGCCCCTCAATTTTCCCACATCAAACAGTAAGTAATCTCGACTGGCGTTGGGCTGGCTGTTGGTGATTCTGAAGAGGTAGCAGTAACTCTCTCTCTCTCTCTCACTCTCTACACATATATTATTCATTTGGGATTGATAATTTACGAATTAATACTAATATTACCTTTTCTAAGCAAGATCATTCTTTAAGGAATAATGTCATATATCAATAAGAGCTAGGTTGAAAAATAATAAAATCTTTATAAAAATAGCATAATTAAAATAATAAAATTTATGTGGATATATAAAAAGATAACAATGAATCACACTAATTATAAATAGATAGAAAGACAACAAAGATAACAATAATATATCTTGCATTTGATAAAAACAACAAATAAACTCAAGGAGAAGTAAAATGATTACCAAAAAAAAAAAAAAAAGAGAAATGTACTTGAATGAAATTTCATAAACAAGACACCACTCCAATTTGTATAATTTTATTGAAAGATTTACTTATTCAATTAGCCATAGGATCTTGCTAATAATTTTAGTCAACGAAAAAAAGAATAAAGAAAGCCAATCTCCAATAATTTGGTAATTTCTTTTTAAACATGATGATGATTAAAATACACTTCATCCATGTCAGAAACAACTCCCCATAATTGAAAAGGTCCAACAAATTGGGTGCAAACATGATGGATGCATGTCAATATATTATGGAACACACAACAGAACTTATGGAGAAAAAAAGCTTCATAAAATAAACAAAAACTCACAGCTTGTGCTGCTTCATCTATAATAACAATATCAAAAGCATGTTTTTTATTGGTCAAAAGTGCAGATCCGCTGAAGCTTAGGGTAGAAAAAACCTGACAAGAGAAAGCACAAATAAAGTTACAAAATTTCCAGATTCAATTGCACAAGAAACTTTGCACATACTATTACAGCTTCATCAAGAATAGAAGCTCGCATGCTATCAGTATCTCCATTTCCAGCTCCAAATTTATGTATGTCACCAGCCGCTTCACTTTTTTTTTGTTTTACCTAAAAAGAGAAGTGAAATGCTATGAAGGGAAGAATGTGTAGGCATACATTTTCATAAAGACATAATGTACAAATATTTTAATAATAAATCCGTTGAAAATATTTAACCACATTTTAATTTTATATATTAAACTCTTATTTCTTGAATTCAAAATTTTCTGTTGTCCATATTATTATTTTTTCTAGAACATCAAGTTGGCCCCATCATGATACCCACAATTCCTTTTTTATCACATGGTTTGGGCTGAATCAAGTTGGGACAGGTTGTTCTCAAAAGAGAGTGATATCCAAAATGAATAAAACAGTAACACAACAATAAATTAATAGAAAATAAATGAAAATAAAAAATCAAAAAACAACATAATTTTTCTGTGTATTCTTTAACCCATATTGAAATAAAACTTATAAATAAAACAACAAAAACTAATAGTATGATAGTATGAATAGCAAAGGAGCAAAATTGCTAAATCCTAGGAATACTAATTCGATCCCTATGAATGGCAGCTACACTTTTCCATGATATTTTTTCAATCACTCAACTCATATTATTGAAATTAAGGTCTTACCTACTTCGAACCAGGGCACCACGACTCATATATGAGAGATCAAGAAATAATATGAAATGAGTAAAAGGAGAGCATAAGAGAGAGGACGACAAAAAATAAAAATTAAACATAAAAAATAAAAAAACAAATAATATATATATATATATATCATTTTAGAGTCTCGATACCCTCCCAAAATAATGTATATACATCATGGATATCAAATAGAGAAAAGAAAAAAAAACATAATCCTTTCATTGCTTTCAAGAAAATATCAATCATCTAAAGGATAATCAAAAAGATAAACATGTGTGACAATTATCATTTACGATAAATTGATAATTAATATCTATATATTTTATTTACTCATAAAATATTAAATTAAAAGTCATATGTCTAGTTACCTAAGTATCATAATAAATATAAATTTAACCTAAAATAAAAAAATTAATTTTAATATATTTCATCGACTCAATTCGACCCAACACCTTCGACTCAAAAAAAAAAAACCAAGAAAGAGTGAAATTATGGTTTTAGTACATGAATTATAGTCTAAATATAATTCATCCACGTCTATCAAAGTCCTCTATGGACTAGACCTAAAAAAACCAACTCAAGAATCTAAAAGGTCCAATTATAGTTTTAGTACCAAAGTGAAAATATCAACAAAAATATCTCTAAAATTACTCCAAATTATACTAACAAAGAAAAATAAAATAATTATTTGGATGAGATGTCTAAGAAGAAAAAAAAAGAATTATCACCATTAATGATTGACAAATATGGTGGAGGGGATCAAAGCAAAGTGATGATGAAAATTTAGGATTACAATGAGGTGAGTTAGTCAACAATGATATCATTTTGAATGAAAACAAGATTAATTTTTTTTATTCATGTACAGCAAATTTCAAAAAATTAAATGTGCTAGTAGGTATATATAAGTATGAAAAAAAACAAACAAAGAATATTCTTATAAAAAAAAAACAAACATAGTAACTATAATTGGATGCAATAGAACCAAACTCTACATAATTATTTCAAATCATACCAAGCTTTTCACTATCTACTATCTCAATCCATCCTCCATGGAATTGTAATAGCTGATGACTACTCTACTCGTGAATGAATATAATATTTTATATTTTATTTCAAAGACATATCACTTATAGTTATTAAATCAAGATTCGAATCGAGAATCATAAAATTTTATTAGTGAATCGAGAATCGAATTTTTTGTGATTTTTTCCAAGTTAATTAATTCTTATTTTCTACAGTTGATAATTTTTTTTTTAATATTTTAGTTTTTATTTTTATATTTTTTTTGGAATCTTGATCCATTGAAAATTCGTATTAAATCGATTCATGTGAATTAATTCGCAACTTCAGCGATTCAGCCTTCGATTCATTTATATTTTTGATTCTTTTAAAGAGTCGAATCATCTACCTCCTAAATCGTGAATCGAATCATAAATCATATAATTTTGATAACAGTGATCTCATTAAACATAAGAATATTTATCCAACTTTCATTAAGTAATAATAATCACTCCCAGTCAATCATGGGCACAACTATATAATATTATAAACAACTATGGCAACCTAACCTAATCAATCTTGGGCCAAATTGAACATTTCCACTTGACTCAATTGAGTTAGAAAACCTAATCATAATTTAATTGTACTATAAGAGAAAGATGGAGAACATAAAAAATCACTCAACGAAATTAATTATTTTTGCCTACATCACAGTCAATATTTGCCACCAATGGCAATCATTGATAGTGATTTCCAGTGGCAATACAAGCCGACAATGGTTGTGATCAGTGACAGACATTGATAATTACTCTAGTAAATAGTACCATAACATTATATTCAAGTTGAAAAGAGTGCAAGATACATTATTCCTAAAATTAATACACAAATTATATATATTGCAAGAACTTATTGGATTGGTGGCAGTAAAAGGCAATGTTGTTGATGAGCTGGCGAGGCTAGAGGGGCTTGCAAAGAATTAGACAAAAGAGCAAGGTAAGGTGCCACAAACTAAAGCTAAGAAAAGCTCGAGGATTGTTTGAAATAGGACTAATGAGTGATCAAGATGGCATCATTTTAATGACAAAAAAAAGGAATTACATAATAAGTTGGTTCTGCCACAACCAACAGGTTCACCTGGTCAACTAGTCATGTATCAATTAAAATGGTTTATAGCTTCTATGGCTCACGAACTGAACAGGAATTTAGACTCGCTAAAGGTCGAACTGGTCTGATGGTGTGGTCTTGCCAAGTTTCTAAACATTGATTTTCTATGTTTTGGTGTATAGTATATATAGTGCAACTATTGAGCTCTATAATTTCTTCTAGAATTAGATTGATTATAAATACTTATGTAATTATCATCATTTAATATGAGTGATAAAAATTTAATATTTTACCTCCTCTCCTTAATACAATTAAAATTCCAAACTACATATAAGTGTTACAGTTTTATATTTATTTATTTATTTGTATTTTCATCATTTTTTGAATATCCAAATGTAAGTCAAATTCAATTTTCTTACATACAACACCTCAAAAGGTATCTAATTTTTTACTATCAAAGTAGGAGTATGATTCTTCATGTAACATGCTGCTGAAACTACTTCAGCCTAAAACTTCAATTTCAGCATGCCCAACTTTAGAGATATCAAAAGGGTCATATCGTTCCGGGACAACCATTTTTGGGTAGCGCAGTTGGGCCACCATACCGAGCACGGCTTGACATGAAAGTCATGCAGTGCTGGGCAAGGCATGACTAATTGTCTACCTGGCCCAACATGACACGACCGTAATGATTCTGGATAGACTCATGCCTAACATATTGGGATATATCAGGTTATACCAGATTGTATCGGTTTTATGGACAGCACTACACCACCACAAGAATAGGCACCGTCTACCAGTCACCGCCATCACACATCAATGAGTAGTCACCATAGAAACATAAAAATAAAAATATAAAATAAAAAAAAACAAAAAAATTAAATACATGTACAACACACAACAGACATAACATTAACGAAACATAAGTATAAGACAAAATATATAAACTATATTTATAAGTGCAGTAAAAAAATAAAATAAAAATTTTATTTCAAAATAAAATTCAAGTAGCACACATGAAATAAAAATCAAACCTTTTGAATAATTTGATTCTCATTTCGTCACCCTCTTATAAAATACAATTACCAAATTGTTCTTAATGATATGCCCACGTATCTGATACCACAACATAATTTCATATCACGACATTATCTTTCCATGACATGACTATAAACTTAGCCACGACATTGTAGTGGATCGTGACATCAATTCATATCGCAACTTTGCTAAATTTGATAACACCATTATTCCATGTCACAATTTTTTTAAGACTTCTTCACTATTGTACTTCCTTCTATGATATCTACTTATGATTTCATGTCGCAACACAATATTTTCACATCACGACTAAGAACTCAATTGCGACATTGTATTGAGTCGCAATATCACTTTTCCATGTAACGACTCTAATATGTTTTTCTCCATAATTTGCTTGCTCTCCAAGGCTTCCTTCTTCTCAAAACGAAAGGATCCACCAACCCAAATTTTGATGATACTTGTCACCAGTAAGTAAAAGTTCTCAAACCTTGTTTCATGAGTAATTATAATTACTCATCAAGTCATCTTACAAGATTTATTATCACAATAGAATTTCACCTCATCATCGATCATCACACTCACATAAACCAAAATTTGCTCCAGTCTAAAATACATGTTACCCTCAGAAAGAATTTGATAATTACATCATGCATTTTCATTTTCACCTTCCCACTGTCAGCAATCTTTATCGTTAAATCATTTCTCATTATCACATATATTCGGCATTCAAATTATTAAATATTCTTGTATATTTTATAGTTGATAATAATGTCTAAATGTGTAAATAAAGCTAATATGCATTGATATTACGAAGAAACAATGAATAATTGGAGGTGTTTAATAAATGAGGTAGATTAGTGATTCTTGCATAATTTCAACGTTCATTCTTGGCTAAAACTCAACCGAATTCATGGGAAATTTTTTTGTATATTAAAATCCTACCAGCTCGTTAGCATAAATTTTTTACCATACAACATATTCTTAATAACTACGACATTATCATAAAATCACAATTATACTTAACTCAAAAAATTTTAATAGCCACGATATTAATTCTCTGTTGCAGCAACTAAGTAATTCATTGGTGCTCAACAACTCAAGGTCATGGTTAATTTCACAGTATCATGACTTTATCTTTATATGATTTGATAGTCTCAAGTCAGAGTCAATTTTTTTACAAATTCATGACTTTAAAACTACAACAAATAATAATAATAAAATTACAATTATTCAAAGCAGTTACAATTACTCATGTCAAAGCATTAACAATTATTTAAAATCATAAATTTTAAAATAAAATATTACAAAGTATATTACTCAAGTATGATTATTTATAAATCCAGGACTCTTGATCATCAAAAAAATACATAATCACAACTTATACATGCAAGTTAGGTACTAATTATGTGACATCCTAATAACATAGCATCAATATGTTATAAGAGTGAAGGAAAGACAAGTATCATGGTCAATCACAATGTTATGAACACTAAAGAAATAAGAAAAGTTACTTTTGTGACGAGACTAGTTCCTAACACCGCGACCATAGTCACAACCAATATATGAAAGATATTTTCAACACCACGGCTATTTATTAGTGTCGTGGCCATATAAATATCAATAAAGATCATTCATCAATATCATGGCCTCATACACAACATTGTCACTATTTAACAAAATGGGAAGCAGTCTTTGCTCCAATGTCACTTCCAAGTGTCGCAGCCCTTAATGGACTATAAATGGATAAAAATATAAAGTTGTGATCTTTTTATAATACTGTGATTTTGTGTTATGAAAAGATTAGATTAAAGTCGTGATTATGTCTCGTGTTTTTAAAAATATTTTTAAAAATACTTTGATGCACGCCTCAATGCAAGGCGTTCGTAAAACACCTCAAGGCGTTAAAAAAAGAGAAGCTCCATACTATTTTAAATTTATTAAAATTTAAAATAGTAATTTAATTTAATAAAATTATCAAATTAATAAATATTATTAATTAATAATTATAAAATATTATATACTATTTATTAATGAAAAAATAAATTTAAATTTTTAATTTGATAATGATAAAATTATTTTAAATTTACTAAAATTTAATATATTATAAAATATTTATTAAAGTATTCCATACAATTTTATTTTATTTTTAATATATTATAAAATATTTATTAATTATATTTATAGTCAATGGACATCTTAAAAATATTTTTTAAAACGTTAATTTTTCATTTTTTATTTATGCTATTTTATTTTATATATTTAAAATATTAATTAATTATATATTATGATGCTCAAAATATTTACACTTTAATGATTTGAGGCTAACGTCTTGCCTCACGAACGCAAAAATGCCCCACCTTATGCTTTTGCCTTTTAAAACTTTGATTATGACTAGTATCTCAACTTTATATTAAAAAAAGATTAAAATGCAAAATAAAATTTTTGAAGCAAAATCACAACCACAAGTTGAAAAGATGAAAGTCAAAATTATTATTATCTTCTAAAAATCATGACTCTCTACTTAGAGAAATGCAATGCTACCCAAAAATAAAATTGAAAGAATTTTCAAAGATCACTCATTTTTTTCTCTCTCCCTAAGGCAACAAGCAAAGTCACAACAATTACAAATCCTAGGAAAGAATTTCACCCACTAAAAGTTCAACAAGCAAACAAGGGATGATCAATGATTTGGGGGCATGGCTTTCAAACCATTCTTGCCTGGGAATAAATTCAAAAATTTATATCAAACTAGTATATTTCAAGGATTTGTATAAGTTAAATTATGTAAGGATATAAATTAAATAAAACTTAACTTAATACTTCAACTATTGATAAGTTAATATGAGATTGTTATGATTGATTATGATAGATAAATCATGAGGCTTACTCTTGTATACAATATGAAAAAAGTAACAATTCTTCTGCCAGTGATTCATGAGATAAACTTTTATGTTAAATCCCAAAATTTGAATATATTAATTATCGTAAGTATGGTGCTTGCGAAATCAAAAGAATAAATATTTTTACACGGCAATTTATTGTATACATATTAAATGAACTAATTTTAGATTGGAATAAATATTACATAAAACATTCTCATAATGAATACATCTTTAGTATATGAGTCACATCGTTACCAAGGAACACTGTGAGAAGAAATTATTAGAACATGCATAATATGTCATGACTCATAAGGTGGTGATATCTCTTTTGAGCTAGTTTTACTAATATGTTTCTCACTAGTAAAACTTGAGGAAAACATATGTCAATTATGTGGATATAATACTTAGAAAGCCAAAAATACAAATGTTTAGGAAACTAAAGTTGCATGAGTTTACAAGCTAGGTCAATCATTAGTGTTTATTATAACATACCCCACAGAAAAAAAGTATGTATACAAAACAACTATGAAAGGTAGTTGACCATTGACAAAATTGCCTAAAAAGTATGAGATTATAAAAAAATTTTATGTAAAAATAATTTGTTCTGTCGATGATGACATACCGATGAATAACTATGAAAAGAATATTGTTGAGAACGACTCAATGGTGACAATCACCTTGTATACTATTAGGATAAAAAGTCACCAAATGATGTCTTTGTCCTAGTGGCTAAGGCTGAGGTACTCCAGGGGAGGGGAAGAGGACATGGGCTCAAATCCTACACTCTGCGGATGTGGAACTGTGCCTCCCAAAAAATTCTCAAGGGGCTGGGCCAATTGAGGGTTTCTAGGGTATGGGGCCGCGCAAGCGGTGGGGCCAGTCATTATAAAAAGCTTACCCGAACATTAGTTTTTTATTTATCAAAAAAAAAAAAGGATAAAAAGTCATTGTACAATACTTTAACTTTTATTCTATGTATAACATAATATATATTCGAGCAACTTAACAGCAACACATAAATTAAATAAATAAACTATATAATTATGATTATTTAATAGTCTGAGTATTCATTTTACTGAAAATGAGTTATCTCATTATTGAATAACCAAACTTATGATATAATCCATGTCGAATCAATGTCTGGACAAAAGTCTTTTATACTACTTGTACAACTCATGAACTTATGAATCTCGGATGACGAGACACTCTCATTAACGAGCTTTTAGGGCATTGCCTAATTGATAAAATTATATGATAAAATAAAGTCATAACAAATTGTAACACTATGACTAGAAATTATTTAGTTTGGTTAAATTATATGAACAGACAACATTATTATAAAAAAATAATTCTATTTTAGTAATTTAGATAGTGTTAAATTTAATAAATATTCTCAAATCTAAAAGTTAAATCATATTAACTCGTTTTAACATGGATAGTTATACTTGGATGTGTTTGTGTTCTTGTATACTATTTTTCTTTTTTTTTTTTGAACAACTTTTGATGAGTTGGATCTCAAGTACTTAGCTAATCCCTCTAGACCCATAAATCAAAAGAACTAAAAATTCTTATCAAACAAATAGTTGATAAGAACATTATCAAGAGCATCAAAAATAATAGAAAGACTTAAATAGGTAATGACCAAGTTATCCAACAGACATCCACAACCATACTTTAAAGAATCATTTGAGATACATAGTGAGACAAATATTATGACATTTATTTTCAATTAGTTAAAGAAAATTACTTTAAGTTAAAAACTGAATCTAAGTTATTATTCAGCAAATGAATATAATAGAAAAGCATAAGAGGACCCTAATAGACATGTTGCATTATTTTTAAGACTATGTAACACTAAGAAATAAATAGAGTTAGGCATAATATAATAAGATTATACTTATTTTTATTTTCATCAAGTAATAAAACACAGAGTTAATACCACTATTTATCACGGGACTTTATTTAGAGTTGGAATTAATGAAGGTATTTCTCACTAAATTTTTTCCACCTCAAATTACTTCTCAACTAAGGAACAATATATATCAATTTCGACAAAAAAAACATAAGAAGTTGTATGATACTTTGGATCATTTTAAGAAGTTATTAAAATATCCTCAATATGAATTTAAATTGTTGTTCTAAGCACAAATATTTTATAAAGAATTGAACTACACGACAAGGTACACGATTGATACTTGTGCCAGAAAATCTACTATGAATAAATCACCAAAAAATATATATCATTTATTTGATGAACTAGCGAGAAATAACTACCAACCTCAAATGAATTATTCATTTGGGAGAAAACAAGCCGAAATATTGGAGTTAGATAGGATCTTCATTAAAACAAAGATAAAAACCCAATTGAGAAGGTTAGATGCCCAATAAGGAAAAACAAATATCAAGAGAGACCGTGGTTTTACATCTATATGAATCAGTGAACTTGATCCTATTTATCAAATGAAAGATACCAATTAAATGGAAAATATTGTTGTTGTGACCTAATAACAATGTCTCAATGCATTATCATCTGAATGTAAGAAATAATAAAAATTTTTCATACAAATTCTATGAAAGTAGACTGTAACATATCAGATAATCTTCTAAAAATTATAAAAATAATGTAGAAAACTATACTAATCAATGAGACTCCAAGTTTAATTTTCAATAATCACAAAGAAATGAGAAGCCAACTGTACATATAAAGAGCAAATTATCATATCAAAACTACAAAAAATAATAATAATAATAAGACAATCAAAAGGGGGCAGTGGAAGCGAAGACGAATGAAATGAGTTTAAAGATGAGAAAAATATTGGTCACTTGGCATTATCAATAAAGAGAACACAAGTAAATGAACTGCCAAGTAATACAAAAGCAAATCCAAAGAATTATTCCTCAAAATTACTTAAAAGTAGAAATGAGCTATTGGAACACTCCGAACAAAATAATTATATAATACATGAGAGCGAAAGTGTCGTGACTCTTCCAAGAGTCACGATACCGAAGTAAGGTTATTTTAAATAAAAGAATTCTTGAGTTTTTGAAATTATAAGATAGTGATTTCCTCAAATGTCGCGACCACAATTGAAAAGAACTGAAATAATAATATCTATGATACCATGACACCTAACAAAACCAATATTAAAAATATCAACCGAGCCAGATGGCTTGAGTATGGCCCACGGTACAACACAATTCAGTCATGCTTGGCCCAGCACAGCATAGTCCAAAACTATGTCTAATCTAGGATTGTGTCAGCCCATGGCACGACTTATTTGTGTTAGGCTAGTGAGAGCCATGCCTCATGCTGAGCATGGCTCATTTAACCAAAACAAAATCCAAAAAATAATAAAAATATGATATTATATGAAAAAAAAATTAATCAAAAATCACATGAGTCATCAAAATGTGTTTATAGTACTAGTGTGGTAGTTTAGATGCAGAATATCATCATCATGTAAGTGTATGGAGGTATCATTAGTTATAACCTCAATATCCTTTATATCATATAAATTATCATTCGTCAATAACTCTTGCATATTATCTTGAATGCTCAACACCGAATCTTTTTAGTTCTTCTTACATGTGAGTATCTCAATATATGATAACAATCTCAATCTCCTATCTAAAATAATATTGGCTACCCAAAAAAATAGACTTTGATGCTATAGTAGACACCGAAGAGGTTAGTAAATCACGTATCATCTTAAATAATATGGAATAAATAAATTTATATGATTTTCACTAAAATAAAATATTCAAATTCTAATTATCATAATATGATAGGATTAAACCGTATTAAAGTACCAAAATGTTTATGTCCGTATTCGGAGTTTGATTATAACTATCATACCTAATATTATAATATATAAATAAATTAGTTACTTTTTTATGAATTAAACTTTCAAGTTGATATTTCTGATCTATGTATGTGGATATATATATCAAAATATTTTCTAAAAATTTCACCTTAACCCTAGGATCCATACGGGTAGCTAAACAATAAAGAGATATAATTAAGAACTAATATTTTAAATATTTGGCATTAAGCTCAACAATAATAATATTAAATGCATAATAATCCCTTACCTTACTTAACATACTACTAATGTTGCACGTGCATCTGAGTGCAAAGCAAGTGATAAGAGTATTCATAGACAAATACAAATTCATCATGTCATAAAAAATTTTTAAGATTTTCATAAAACAAATTCGTATATTATAGTCATAATCATAAATAATAAGTTCATCACTCTTACTATTAACATAATCAAAATATCACACGTTGAATACTAGCAAGTGATTCTAATATCATGTAAGTGTAATTCAAATAATATTTCAAATCTATTTAAAATATTTCCTTCTTTAAACATGGTGACAAATAGAGAATATTAAAATTCTTGTTATCTATTTGACATTCTAAGGTATTTTATTATTTTTATTTTTTTAATGCAAGAGAAATAACTTTCATTCCTACTTGTGCTATCAAATTAATTATAAGACACTTGTGCCTAACATAAAAAATCTCACATAATGACCAATCTCTAATTATTTTAACAAATATGTTAATATTACTCTGTTATTAAAAATATTATCGAAAATAATACTAAATAATTTATTTTAAATATTATATTCCCAAAAAGTCCTCGTCATACACTTATATATGACAGGGTATCATGAGAATGAAAGATTTCAAAAAATCCTAAATTTTTTAATTAAATATTCATTTTGAATCTATATAGTTGGCAATCATGTATGAGAAAGATACATCACTATGACTATTCCAGATATTAGATATCACGAACACCATTCCATTATACTTTCTAAATTTATTAATTATTAATTATCTTTTAAACTTATAATATTTTATTATGTATTTCCTACTCATGAACCTAATAATTCTATGATAAACAAGCTAAAAAGAGATATGTATAATACTGATTATACTAAAATATTCTATAAATCTAATCGGGAGATTCATGATCATAATCAGTTTGATCATATATTCTCTCTCAAAATTATTTTGGTTTATGAAATAAGTCAATGAAATTGAAAATGATCTAACTTTAAAAACTCGACTACTCCGTTAGGTTTTCTGGGATGTAATGCATCATATTTTTTGGTGCATTGATTTATAACCCTCTAAAATTAATCAATACTAATATACTCCTACGTGCATATATCTTGACAATAATTACATTATGCCAATTATTTTTTGATATTTTTCTAGAATTTTTTATTTTTTATTATCTTAAAGTAAATCTATACTGCTAGAGTTTGAATAGTTTTTTTTATTTTTTAGGTGGCGAATGAGTTTGGGTCAAGCTAATTAGAGATAATTTAGTTTTGGTCTCAGATCTTTCTGCATAATTATTATTATTATCTATATCTATATCAAATTTGTTATCGTTATTTTTTACATGTCAATCCATTATATATATCTTAAAGGAAATGATTCTCGATTAGAATTAAAATTATATAAAATATTCTCTCAAATGATTCATATTTTATGTGGAAGTCACATAGTCACCGAAAAGAATAATGACAAATAATACTCAAGACATGTACAAGTATATTATGAATTATAAGATGGTGATAACTTTTACAAGCTACTTGTACTCGTATAATTCTCATTGATAAAACTTGAGAGAAACATACGTTAATTATGTGAGTATGATATTTATAAAATCTAAAAATAAAAATGCTTATAAATCATGTCAATCATTAAAGTTATAATAATATAGATACAAAAAAAAATTCATACGAAGCAATCGTTAAAAATAGTTAACAATATTTCCTATAAGATACAGAATTATGAATGATTCATACAAAGATAAACTAGTGTCTCAGTAGTGACTTACCTAAGGGACCACAATTAGAAAAAAATTCTAATAATAATTATCTTGTATGTTGTTAGGACAAAAAGTCATGTATACAACCTAAAGCTTCATTTTGTATCTAATATAATATATGTTGAGCAACTTAACAACATCACTTAGATTAAATAAATAAATCATAGACCTCAGATTATTTAACAATCTGGGTATCCATTTTACTGAAAATAAGTTTTTAAGATAACCACACTGTCAATATAACCTATGTGCGACGATATTTAAATGAAAGTTTATTATACTACTTATATAATTCGTGCAATTGTAAATCTTAGTTAACGAGATATTTTTATTTAAGTTTTTGAGACAACTAACTGATAAATTAAATGACATAATAAAATCATAACAATATCTCATATATCATGTGACTCATACAAGTTGAACCAAATTTGATAATGAGTTACATGATATGGTATACATATGTCAATGAATCATATGTCCTCATCAGTATGAGTGACACATGCATATGCAAAATGTAAATCTCTAGTAGATGGCTCCTTCTCCATCAAGCTAACATGAGTTGCTTGTTTTCACCTCTTTGTTAAATCCCTCTTTAAGTACCCAGCTATACTACAATTTCAATACTTCAATTTGATCTTATCTTCTTCAATCTTCCTATTTTCTTTGATTTATTTTCTTCAAACATTTTCTCATATTCTATCTCTTCATATCCTCAGACAGAGTGTTGAAACCACTATCTCACAAAATATATCCATTGTACCATTATTAAAGATAATAATCAAGATATCCTAGGAATCTGACAATAAATAAAAGAGGATTATCATTTTGTCATCATCATTAATCTCACAACCATTAAATAACAAATGATTGATCAGCATATGAAACTCATGTATGTGTGAAATGAACGTATCAATTTTCTCCAAGCATAACTTATATAATTTCTTTCTCAGAAACAATTCATTGACCAATGACTTCCTATGATATATCACCTCAAGCTTCTTTCACAAATCTTTAATTGATCTCTCACTAGAAATATTCACAAAGACTTTATTTATCAAACATGATCAGATCAAGCCTAGAGCTTTCCATTCCAAATTAGAACCATTTGTCAACCTTGGTAGAAGTCATCTCTAATTTATGATCAATTGATGTTAGTTTCTCATATTCGATTGTATACCAATAATGTTAGCCCACAACTAGTTCCTCAATCTTCAATCTCCACAATTAAAAACCATTCCCCCAAATACTTCTCGATATCAACCCTAGATGCCACCAAACTCATTATTATGTACTACAACCAAACCTTGCCTTTAACACCAAAGCAAGGCCACACACAAGCTAGGTCCCACACAAGGTATTTTGCTCTGATACCTGGTGTTATGACTTCAAGAATATGAACGAGATCTAATACCAAATGTGAGGATTAAAAACAATCCACACGATGCACAAAAGAGATAGAGAAAAAGAAAGAGAGAGCACAACCACTAGAACAGAGAGAAAAAAAAATTACTATATTTCTATGTTCTAATTTATGATTACATCTGATTACAAGCATTTTAATTTTTAAAATTCTTAAATAGCAAAACAAAAAATCTATTTAAATTTAATATTTAAGTCACGAAGTCATATTTCATGTCGAAACTTTATTCATATCATAATACTAAAAAACATGATCATAATATGAATCTTTAAGTTGGTCAATCACAACAACACAAAATAAGTGGTTGAGTCGTGACTTCACAATATAAGTTGTGACTCCAAAATATATATTACAATTTCAATTGAGTCACAACTTCACAATACAAGTCATAACTCTAGAATATATTTAACAACTTTAAAAGTATGAATCAATCCTAAAACATTAATTCTAAAGAAAGTGAAATTTCCATTACATTAATATTTCCCTCAAGTCCAATCAACCTAGTAACTTTGAGATTATTCCAATCTCAAATCAAGACGTGTTGGAAACAAAAAAAAAACTTAATCATTCATAACTTAATAGTTTATTCTATAAGAAGGCAAAAAAAACCTATTTAGAGAAGAGGAGAGTCTATCGAGAAATTAGATTATTCTGTAATTTACTTTTCTGATTTTAATTTTCCAAACATTCTCTATAAAGAATAGAGTGACACTGCTCATATTTCACACGTAATATCATACTCACAATCTCTTATTTTGCTTTTATAAATTTCTCTTGATAGTAATAGAATACTCAAGTCATATTCTGATATATTATTTTATTCAGAATAACAAATCTCTTATTTTCCAATCATTTGCCTTTCTAGAAGATTTGTTGTGAAAAGATAGTCAACTTTGAGAAGATATTTGTTAAGAAAAAGTTCAGCCAGATATTTAGTATCCATTATCAAAATATTTTTATTTAATAACCAAAATAATCTCAATATAAATTCTTATACCATTGACAACTTCTCATAAATAAAGGATTTACTACTTAGATATGAAAATTTCTTCATAATGATTTTGACAAAAAGATACATATAGAACAATCACATAGATTTTAAGGAATATAGTCAGACTTAATTTATATATTATGAAAAGTATTTTACGACTTAAAATAATTACCAATAACTTGATTTGTAAGATCTTTAATGGCATTTATTTCTTTTAGGTTGTACATGTGTGTTATATATATATTTTTTATTTTTCTAGAAGACTCATTTGATAGATTGATCTTATTGATTATATACGTAAATGATATATTTATCATGAGACATTGAATTGAGAATTATCAAATTCAATTACTACTTTTAATCGTAGTTTTAAACAAATAATCTGATAAAATTTAGATATTTTCTTATAATAGAAATAATCTATTTTAGGAGAGAAAATATATTATTTAAAATAGAATATATAATTGATACTCAAAAAAATATTAGTTGTCTTGGTTGTACTATAAAAGAGTCCCATTGAACTATGTACTGATTTCTTGTCCAATGTGACTCTTTCATCTAAATCTACTACATACATAAAATACATATGAAAGCTCAAATATCTACTTTTTACAAAATTAAATATAATTTTTGCAGTCAATAAATAATTATTTCTCAAATTTTTCATGATAAATTCACTAGACGCATCTCTCAACATACTAATTTATGTGAAAAAATCATCAAGCCCGAGGATTTCTATCAGCGATTATAAACACATACAATTAGCTGAGTATATTGGAATCAAGTTGCTCTTCAACTCACAATGAAAAAAAGTTATGATATATATTTATATTTTTTAGAGACAATATAATTATAAAAAAAAAATAAGAGACAAATAATTATTCTGAAATCTAATATAGAGATAGAATTTATGATAATAGTAATAGTTATTTGTGTGATACTTTGAATATTATATATTTATGAGAAAATCAAATATTATTTTATTTCTCATGCTACTCTCTATTATAGCAGTTAAAGAATGAGATATATAGTATTTAGTCTGGTATTTCACAACCACGAGCAAATGAAGCACATAGAAAGAGATTGCATCTTTCTCAAAAAAAAAATCTAAAATTATAATATTATTACAAGAAATCAACAAGTTACTATCATCATGAAGATCTTAAAAAAACTTCTACTTATTATAAAATTATTTTTCTTTCCTTCAAAATTATTTTTCGAATTTTTAAGTATTAGCTTGGGAAGGATATTATAATTATATATGTATCTATTTTTTATTATATTTTAGATATTTCACATTATGAATTGGAATACCTAACATGTGGGTTATTTTGATTCATGTCTAAGACTATTCATGAGTAGCCCCTTGTATATTTTATCATTGAGAGTGATTATTGGAGGTTTACATTTTAACAATTAGAAAATCATAGTATATGGTAACATTAATTCTAAAAAATATACATCAATCAAAAAAACTCACAATTATTATAAAATAGAAGGACAAGAGAGTGAGAAATATAAAGAAAACATGAAGAAATTTCTTATTCCTTCATATATCTATCGACTCATACAAAAGTTCATTATTTATAGGGTTTAATACATGAATACACTAATGTGTATATAAATACATCAATGAATATATACATCAATACACGAATAAATATACCAATGAATACATATTAATCCACGCCAATTAATACATATTATTCTATGAATAATAAGTCACAAGAATATCAATAGTCAAGAGATTAATAAAGAGTTTATGGACATCCATAATATTATTCATAATACTCCCCATTGGATATCCATGACATTGCCTCATTAAAAACCTTACCAGGAAAACCTTGTGGGACAAAACCATGGTGTAGAAAAAAAAATACAAAATAAAACATTACTTTAAAATTTTAAGACTGCGCATCCCAAATCTATGAACTAGCCTTTCAAATATTGCAGTAAATAGGCCTTGGTGAATAAATCTACTAGATTATTAGTTGAATGAATTTATTAAACATTAATATCACATTTATTTTATAGATTATGAGTGAAAAAGAATTTTGGTAATATAAGTTTCGTTCTATCCCGTTTAATGTAACTATTTTTTAATTGAATAATGTATGCAGCATTATCTTCATGCAAGGTCGTCGGGACATCATTGTTAAAATATAAATCACATGACCTTCGAATATGTTGTATTATAAATCTTAACTAAAAATATTCCCAACTTGCTTTATGAATTGCTAAGATCTCTGCATGATTAGACGATATGATAGCAATTGATTGTTTCGTAGAATGTTATGAAATGACTGTATCACCACATGTGAACAAATAGTCCCTTTGTGATCGAGCATTATGAGGGTCAGACATATATTCGACATTTGCATAAATAAATTCTACTTTGGATACATGAGGATAATATAGACTCATATCAATCATACCTCAAAGATATTATATGTTTAACTTCATTTCAATGTCTTTTTGTTGGACAAGAACTATATCTTGCTAATAAATTTACAGAAAATAATATATCAGGTCGTGTATGACTTGAAGAAATATTAGTGCTCCAACAGCACTAAAATATGGAACTTCAAGACCAAGAAGATCTTCATTATCCATCCGAGGTCGAAAAGAATCTTTATTCGCATCTAAGACCTTACAACTATTGGAGTGCTCAATAGATGGGCTTTATTCATTTAGAATCATTTAAATACCTTTGATTTATAAGCTGATTGATGAACAAAAATGTCATTCTCTAATTGTTCAATCTACAAACCAAGGCAAAATTTTGTTTTTTAAATATTTTTCATCTCAAATTTTTTCTTTAAGTTGCATACTACTTCTGAAAGCTTATTCGTAGTTTCAATAATATTCAGATCATCAACATAAAATGTAATTATAACGAACTCGGATTCAAATCTCTTAATAAATACACATTAACAAAAAGGATCATTCTTATACCTTTTTCATAATAAATATTCACTAATACCAAGGAAGAACGGTAGAGGTGTCAAACGGGCAGGGCCGGGTCGGCCCACCCCGGCTTATCAAATCTAGGCCCGGTCGGGCCAAACCTGGCCATACGGGCCAAACCAAACCAGGCCGTACCGGCACGGACCTAGTTTAAAAATTTTTTAAAAAAATTTTAGAGTTTAATTTTTTTAGTTTAAATAAAATATATATTATATTATATATAGAATCATAGATAAAATATAGTATATTAAAATTATAAAATGAAAATTGTAAAAATTCTTATTAAATTAGAAAGTTTAATTTTTTTTTATAATTTAAAATAAAATTAGTTCATAATTTATTAGAATTAAATTATAAAGTTTAAAATTTTTAAATGAAAAATTTAAACAAACAAATTAATTAAATAGAAAATTTCGTTAAAAAAAATTAAAAAGTCAAAAAAACCAAAACAAACCAAATGAGAAATAACCAATCAGCCAATAGATACCTATGGTCCGAACCAAACAAATTTAAGTTTCAACGTAACATAAAAATTAATCGTACAATCAATAAAAAATAAAACATCGAAATCAAAAAGCAATGGATCATCATCAATCATCAATCGACATATCTTGAGCATCATCAGCCGCAACATCAAGATCACTATCATATAGATCATCATCATCATCAATCAACTCTTCTGCTTTCGCAGTGGATGTGGATGCAATCCCTGTCCAAGCTCTAGCATAATCATGGATGTTAAATCTCGAATCCTCTCAACCTTTCAAACAGGCCAAGGCCTCAATAATATCTGGACATAATCTCGATCACCTATCTAAAATTACGTTCACTGCAACACAAAAAATAGACTCTAATGCTACGCTCAACACCGAGGGAGTCAGTAGATCCCGTGTCATCCTAGATAACACGAAAAAGGTAGACTCATATGATTTTCACCACTCTAATATATCAAGATTTTTAGTATCAAAATGTGATAGGATTGAGCAGTAATCGATATCTAAGTACCAAGAAAGCTCGCTCCTATGTGTAATTCCAGCGATGTCTCACATCCGATTAAAATTTCTTCTTATTAAGATTCGCAGACAAACAGAGACTATCAAACTCTTATTGTCTGCGAGGAGTGAAAATATATTTTAGTGTATTACGTATATTATCCAACACGAGAGAACACACCTTCATACCCATTTGAACAATCAAATTAATCACGTGACACATGCATCTAACATAAAAAATTTTTCTTAATGGTACGTCTCTAATATTCCTAACAAACATGTTAATTACTACTCCATTATTAGATGCGTTATCGAATATGATACTAAAAATTTTATTTTGAATTTTATATTCCCTAAAGATATTCATCATACACTCAATAATGACCGGGCCATCATGAGGATAGAGAATCTCAGAGAATCCTAAAATTTTTTTTACTCATAGTCCAGTTAGAATTTACATAGTGGCTGACGAGACATGCATAAGATGATTCATCGTGACTTGTCCAGATATCTGACGTCATGGACACCACTCCACTATATACCATAAATTCATTAATTATTTTTTATTTTTCTAACTAATACAATTTTAGTATGTCATTCCTAGATGTATATCTAGGAATCCTACGATAAGCAAGCTAAATATATATCTGCATGATGCGCGCTATCTTTGGATCTTCCGGAAATCTGATTGGAAGACTCATCAATGTGATAAGTCTTGTCATGTCATACCTACCCAACTCGCTGGAGTATATGTAGGGAGTAAACTTTGAGACTGAACTAGATCCAGTCTCAAAAAATTCAGTGACAAATTGGGTTTGCCTAGGATCTAATGGACCATGTTTTTTGATACATAATTCGACATGTCTCTTAAGGTGTCTAGTCTCAAACGAACTCTTACAAGTTAAAATTCTCATACAATATTTGCACTGTCATTTCTTCTTTCTCACCCCAAATATTTTTTTATTTTATTATATTAAAATGAGTTCAAACTACAGAAGTCCTCCTAGTTTTTTGTTTTTTAGAGGTTTGGGTTGAGACGACTGGAGAAACCAAAGTTTCGACAGTCTCAGACCTCTGTGTAAGATTTTTATTTTCTAAATTTAAATATATTTCATTAATATTTGTCATTTTTTAGGATTTTTGTTAAACAAAACACTTATGTAGAGACTAGATGATAGATTTTAGATTTAACTTTTTTAGGACTAGAGAAAAACTAGACTAGAGAGAGACTAAGAGAAAAAAAAAACTTAAAATAAATTACACGGTAAAGCAGTGAGGTTGATCACGTACACGATGCACCACAGTCTAGCTCAAAATTCGAAACATGAGTTGAAATTCCCGAAAAGCCAAGCGACAAAATCTCGAGTCCCGAGAGAGATGGGCAAGATTTTTGAGAGAGTGAAAATGTGAAATTTGAGAGAATAAATATTTATGAAAAACATAAATGTTATAGAGAGGTGGAGAGGATTTTATAAATTTAAAAAAATAATTTTTTAAAAAAAAAAAGTAATCTTTTTTGTTTTTTTTTAATATTTTAGGAAGCAGAATCATGAGGGCTGTCGGATTATGCCCCCTAGCCGTTGGAGTCGAGATCCAACAGCTAAAATTTAAATTTTTTTTTTTGCTCGTTGGGGGGGGGGGGGGGGGGGGGGATCAGGTCGGGAGGGACCGCGGGTCGAGTCTGATTGGACCCAACCTGCGGTCTTTGTGTGCGGAAAGCTAGGCTCGACTCACCGAGTCACAATAGGATGAGCTGTGATTCGTAAGGGTGCAAGAAGCCGGAAGCCCAAGTCTAAGGTGTGGGACCGGGTGTGACCCCGAACCATGCCGACGGGCCGTACCACAAGCCACCGAACCGTGCTGGGACAGCCATGGCACAAGGCCCAGTTGGCCTCGGCACGGCACAAGACGTGCCTTACCCGGGCACGGCATAGGCCCGGGAATGAGTAATTATCGTGCCGGGCCGGTCAGGCATGGCCGAACCATGCCGTGCCTCATGCCGGGCCGGTTGACACCTATAAAACACATATATTGCTCCCTATAACCGTATCCACGTGGACACGGTATGGACACGGCACTAATATATGTCCGATAAGTCACGTGGTGTATCGGATTGATGCGTCAAATACCATATCCATGCCAACAACACCGAGTGGCATACGTCCGACAAAGTCGAGTGGCCGACATCTGCCACAACGCCGAATGGCCAATTCTGTGAGGTGGCAGGGGTGGACGCAATTTTGTGGGGAGACAGGGGGTGCAATTCTATGGGGTGGCAAGGGGAGGGGGGGGGGGCATGTTTCTGTGGGGTGACTAGGGCACGATTCTTTAGGCTGGGCTGGCACAATTTTGATAAAATAAAATAAAATATTTTTATTTTATAAAATAAAAAAATATATTTTTTTATAATATAAGATAATTATAAAATATTATTTTATAAAATAAGATAATTATAAATATTATCTTATAAAATAAAATAAAATAAAATAAAATATTTTTATTTTATAAATTAAAAAATATATTTTTTTTATAAAATAAGATAATTATAAATATTATCATATAAAATAAAATAAAATAAAATATTTTATAAAATACCTATTATTTATAAAGAAAAATAATTTTTATTTTTTTTTATTTTTATTTTTTTTATCATGCCGTATCCTAGTCACATCTGTATCCTAGTTTTTTAAAATTTAACGTATCCCCGCATCCTGCCGTGTCGTATCCCCCTGTCCATATTCGTATCCATGCTTCTTAAACTAAGATGATTATACCACAAGAGTCCAAATTATTTCAAGCTATATAAAGATCTGTATAATTTTATCAAGTAATGTTCCCGAGGACCTGAATAATGTGTTGCATGCAATTTTAATCCTTCTAGGATTTTCATATAAATGTCATTGTCAAGTGGTCCATATAACTAAATCGTAACTACAACCATTAAACACATATCAAGTTTTTCATGTATTACCATGCTAATAAACTATCAAAAAATAATTGCATCAACTACAGAAAATTACGTTCATTCATAATCAATACTAAGCCTTTGAGAGAATCCTTGTACAACTAATCACGCTTTATATTTGACAAATTTATTTGTCGCATCTCATTTTCACACAAATACACATTTTATCCTACAGATTTGACACCATCAGGTGTATGTACAATACGTGTTTTGAAAGAAAATTCAATTCTACCTGAATTACATCTTTCCATTTTGACAAATCATCTTTCTGTCTACATTCCTCCATAGACTTTGGCTTAAGATTATTATTGTCATTAATAATATTGAGTACCACATTATAGGCAAATATATCATCGAAGTCATTTTTATTCCAATTTTATCTTTGGCTAATTGTGACATAATTTATCAAGATCTCTTGATTGTAACAAGTTTTAGGTATCTGAATTTCTTTTGAAATTATAACTAAGAACTATTCTAGAGCATTCAATTCCTCAACTTGACCTTTTTCTTTTCCGAGAATTTTTATCTTTAGAACTAACTAGTCATCCATGTTTTATTGATGCTTTAAGTTCATTAGTAATAGATTGTTATACAGGAACATCAAATCTAACTGAAATTGGTATGTAAGATGTAGTTTCTCTCTTAGGATTAGTAATTACATTTGACAATTGATTTACTAAATTTTATAAATGAATAATTTTTTTAACTTTCAATTCACATTTCTTTGTGCGAGGGTCAAGATGAAACAATGATAATTGATTCCAACTAATAGCTTTTTCCAACTATTTATTTATTTTCTTTAAAGTTAGAAAATCTAATTTATCAAAATAATAATCATCAAAATGAGTCGTAAATAAATCTCCAATTGATGGCTCTAAATATTTGATTAGCGATGGAGATTCATATCCAACATATATTTCTAATCTTCTCTGGAGATCCATTTTAGTGCGTTGTGGTAGAGTAATCGGAATATATACCACACATTCAAAAATCCTTAGATAAAAAATATTTGATTTTCAACCAAAAACCAATTATAAAAGAGAAAACTCATGATAATTTATTAGTCCAATATGAATCAGTGCTGCTGCATGCAAATAGCGTGGCCCCAAGCAAGGGTTGGGAGCTTCTTCCTTATTAGCAATGACCTTGATATCAATCGAAAGCATTTAGTAAATATTTTTGCAAAACTATTTTGTGTATATATCAAAGGTATTGTAATGATTCTGCAAGACTATTTTGTGTATAAATATATGTCACAGGATGTTCAACAATTATTCCAATAAACATACAATAATCATTAAAAGCTTGAGAAGTAAATTCTCTAATATTATTAAGACGAATTAACTTAATCAAATAATCTGAAAAATAAGTCAGTAACCAAATTATTTGAGCAAACAATATAGTAAATACTTGGTTACACATTAATAACAAACAGATATGTGGCCATCTCGTTGATATATTAATCAGAATCATAAAATATCAAAATGATCTACATGATAGATGAATAGGCCCACATATATCACCTTGTATACATTGCAAAAATACAAGGAGTTCTGTCCTTATTTTTATTGATGATGACCTTATAATTAACTTTCTTTAAGAACAAGCAACACATGAAAATTCATTGAACAGAAAAATCTTTTGATTTTTTAGTGAATGGCCACTTAAATTTTTAATGATTTTCCACATCATTATAGACCCAGGTTATCCCAATCGGTCATGCCAAATAATAAAATTATTTTCATCAGTAAACTAGTTTACTATGACATGTGCCTCAAATGTACAAATCAGAAAAAAAAAATGGATACTTTTTTTAATATATTTTTCTTATCCTAGACAATATTGGTAATATATAAATATTCAATTTTATCTTTATTCGTAGTTTCAATATAATATCCATTTCGTCAAATATCTTTAAAATTCAATAAATTTCTAAGATTTTGTAGAATATAATACATTATCAATATGAATTTTTGTTCCTCCGGGTAATAATATATTAGCTCTTCTAGAGCCCTCAATCAATTTAGCACTACCCGATATTGTATTCACATCTTATCCTTGCATTATTAAAAAAAAAGAATTTTTTATAATCCTTAAATATAGTATGCATTAATGCACTATCTACGAGACACATATTATTGTCACCAATTGAGGATTCCACCAAATGAGTTTTCATATTCTTCAATATATCTCTTGAAAATTCAACAGAACTTCATGCTGATAACGTATTTTAAAATAGAAGGACAAGAAAACGAGAGATATAAAAGAAAAAAAGAAGAGATTTTTTATTTCTTCAAGTATCTACTGACTCATACAAAGGCTCCCTATTTATTGAGTTTAATACATGAATATATTAATGTGTATATAAATACGTCAATGAATATATATATATATTAATACACAACTAAATATACCAAAGAATACATATTAACTCATGCCAATTAATACATATTAATTTATGAATAATAAGAATCATAATAATACCAATAATCAAGAGATTAATGAAAAGTTTATGGACATTCATTATATTGGAGTATTATTATGTCGAATCTTGCAAAATTAAAATTTGTGGCTCTTGATATCACAGAAAAGAATTTCTTTTCATGGATACTAGATGTTGAAATCCATCTAGATGCAAATGATATTGGAGATACAATTAAAGAAAAGAATTCAACATCCATTCAAGAAAAAGCCAAAGCGATGATTTTCTTCGTCGTCAACTTTATGAAGGATTAAAAACTGAATACCTCACCGTAAAGGATCCACTTATTCTGTGGAACAGTTTGAAGAAATGTATGAACATTAGAGAATGATAATTCTCCCAAAGGCTCGCTATGACTGAATGCATTTGATACTGCCAGATTTTAATTCTATGAGTATAACTCAGCAATATTTAGAATCAGTTCTCAATTACAATTATGTGAAAAAAAAATTACTGATGAGGATATGTTGGAGAAAACATTCTCCACTTTTCATGCATCCAATGTGCTCTTGCAGCAGCAATATCGTGAAAAATATTTTAAGAAATATTCTAAATTAATTTTATGTCTTCTTGTGGCCTAACAAACAATGAGCTTTTGATGAAAAATCATGAGGCTCGTCTAACTGGTTCGACTTCATTCCCTGAAGTAAATGTGGCAACATATCACTCTTATAATGGACAAAGTCGAGGCTGTGGTCATGATAGTGGTCGTGGTCGTGGTCATAGTCGAGGTCGTGGACGAAAATATGGTCACAATAGTTACAATTACGATCAGCAACCTAAAAATGTGTCAGAATATCAAAAGATGGAGAATAATGAAAAGGAAAACAAAAGTAATGAAAATAGTAAAATGATGACAAATTTATACAATCATTGCGGCATGAAGGACCATTGATCACGTACTTGTCGTACACCAAAACATTTAATTGATATCTACCAAAAATCTTTGAATAAAAAGATAAAAAAGCGGTAGAGATTTTTGTTTCTAAGGATGAGAGTGTTGAACACGACTTTTATGACATGACTCATCTAGATGTTACTGATTTTTTTATTCAGCCTAAAGAGAATACTGAGCACTTGTTTGATGATGAAAATTTTCAAAAATAAAATATTTTCCGTTTATATTTATATATTTGGGTCTACTATTATGAAAGTCATCGTAATACTGAATAATGAAAGATATTTTTGTTGTGTTATTTTATGATTTTCTTATTATATATTTTGTTTCTCATTAAGATTATGAAAACTCATTTGGTGGGATCCTCAATCGGTGATAATGATGTGTCTCGCAAACAATGCATCAAAACATAATATACTTGAAGGAATAAAAATTCTCTCATGGTTCTCATATATCTCTCGCTCTCTTGACCTTCTATTTGACAATACGTCATCAGCACGAAGCTTTGTTGAATTTTTAAAAGATATTCTTGAAAGAATAAGAAATCTATCTCATATTTCTTCTATTTCTCTCGCTCTCTTATCCTTCTATTTCTCAATATACTTGTCCTTCTATAAGAAACCTCTCCCATGTTTCTTTCCATCAAAATTATTTTTTGAATTTTTACGTACTAGCTTGAGAAGGATATTATAATTATATATGTATCTATTTTTAATAATATTTTAGATATTTCACATTATGAATTGGAATACCTGACATGTGAGTTATCCTAATTCAAGTCTAAGACTATTCATGAGTAGCCCCTTGTATATTTTATCATTAAGAGTGATTATTGATTATTGGAGCTTTACATTCTAACCATTAGAAAATCATAGTATATGTCTATATGATAATATTAATTCTAAAAAATATTCATCAATCAAAAAAATTCACAATGAATAAGTACAATGAAATGCATTTATGAATTAGGACATCTCACATATTAGGTACTCTCATTTATAATAAAATAAATAAAGAACTATATACAGAAAAAATTAAAATTATAACTCACACTTCAAGTTGGTACAAAAAGATTCAAAATATTATATTTGGAAGAAAAAAAAATAAGTTTATACATTTTCAAGATATTCATGAAAATATTTGCTAACTGATTAGTTATCAAAAATATAAATTATAATAATGATCTCATTATAATTTTTTTGCATGATGAAGAAGCAATTCACCTCTATATGTTTCAACCACTTATGAAATAATGAATTGAAAATTATACGTCTCATTGTTTGACTATCATAGTAAATAATAATGAGAGAAGAAAATAAATATTTAATCTTCTCGAGACTCAAGTAGTTGCCAAATTTAAAGTATCACATAAATAATCATAGTCACCACCCCAAATTCTACCTTTAAATTGAATCTCGATACAATATTTTGTTACTTATTTTTCTAGAAAATAAGATTGTCTTCTTTATAAATACAAAAACTTATATTATACCTCCTCACATTTCAAGTTGGCACTCAACTTAAATTTGATTACTCGGTAAACTATAAATACTCGTGATCATTAAAATAAATTGTAAATCTTACAAATTTCTTAACATACCACAACCTACACATAGTTGTGCTTGCATTAGAGTAAATATGGTATAGAGAATCTAGAAAATTAATAACTATATTGATCACATAATTTATATTTGATATAATGATAAACAAATAATTAATCTTTCTTATTATTATCTCAAAAATAATAAAGTCAACTAAACAAGTCACTAGAACAAAAAATGAGTACTTGAGTGAAAGAAAGTATCTTTTGGAGCACAAACCTACTTCTGTAAAAATATTAATTACATATCTGACATGTGATAACATAATATTTTCCATCTCAAATCTGATAATTCGGCTAATTATAAGTATTAGTGATCATAAAAAATAACATTGGGTCTTAGAGGCTTCTTGACAAACCACAACATGCAAAGAGTTATACTTATAACCATGTAAACATGTCAAAAAAAATATATAAAATAACTAATTATATTGATCACATAATTTATATTTGATTTGGTAATAAACAAATAATTAATCTTTCATATTATTCTCCCAAAAATAATAAAATCAACAAGATGAATCATATAAAACAAAAAATCAATAAGTCAATTAAGGTATCCTTTAGAGCACAAATTTACCTTTGTGAAAATATCAACTACATATTGTATATATGATAACATAATATCTCTTATAAAGTATGCTAAATATATCACAATAAATTATTTGAGTTTCTTAATATTCTTCAAATTGAATAATCCTCAACTCATCATTCCCTATAATTAAAATATCATCTACATGCATAATATGAAAACGCATTACACTATATGAGCATATTTTCATAATGAACACACACATTCAATCAACAATAAACTTTCCCAAATGTTGATATACTAATTTCTAAGTTTAATTAAAAACAAAGACTATCTATTATTTATAACATGATTTGACATTATCGTAAGAGATATAATATTCCAGAAAGAGACATAAATATTCTAACACAATCAAGAAAAATAGTAAAAAAAATAAATAAATAAATAATATATAAGTATGACAAAGCATATAAAATTGACTGCTAAGTACAATTTATTTATTTCTTTGGAGGCTAATCACATGATCAAGATCATATGGGTTGACTACCGAATCATATGATTCCTCATATAGACTTGTCTCTATTCTAAATAGGCTACACATGTTATCTCCTAGTAAAGACAATAAATATCTCATTCATCATGAACTTGAACTACAACAAACTCATATACTACTTTGTCATCAAAACTTAAGATAGATTTATCATCCTAGTAGACACGGCCCTTTCAAGAGTCACCATAATCTATATTAATTAGTACATATATTAACATAATAGGAATATTATCATAATGTGAATCAACAAGTTCATTTATAATTAACAAGTAAATTTTTCTTCTAATTAGAGATCCAGGTAGGACTACAGAGAAATAAAAAAAAAGTAATAAATTTATGTCTTTTGTATTCTCACTCATCCTAAGCTTGCTAAAAAATAATTCATGTTTAAAAAAAATAACGTCGATATTAAATAAAATACTATCAAATCAATAAAAAATATTAGAATTCTTTTTGGCTATTAAAATAATCAAGAAAAATATATCTCAAGACTTTAGATATCATCTTATCTCATCTTGATGAGATATTGTGAATAAAGTAAATAATCTCAAATTTTAAGAAACATGTTACATAATTTCTTTCCATAATATAAAATCTAAAAGAATACATGACAAGAAAATAAAAATAAATATTTGATTAATAAAATAATTTGTGATTAACACTAATTCTCACTAAAAAATACTTTAGAATATTCTTACAAAAGAGGAGTATTCAAATTATATCAACTAAATATCTAATTTTTTTTTCAACAACTCTATTCTATGAGAATCTCTTGATACAAGAAATCTAATATATGATAATGTGATTCATACAATAAGTAGTAAAATTGGCCAATATATATAATATTGCAATGTCACTTATTATTTTTTATATTTTTATTAAATTAATTACTTATTATTTTATAAAATAACTGAAAACAAATTAATTATATAGAGAAAAAAACATTATCATGTCAATCATGAATAATCTGAAAAGAAATAAAATAAATAAACCCTTCTAGATTCTCATCTCTACTATATCCCCATATGCTAGAGTATATAAAATCGACTAAGCTCTTATACATACAAAATTAGTAGGAAAGATATAAAATTCTAGTATGTTATCATAACTAACACACCTCATATAAACTAAATTGCTTAGTGAGATGACTATAATTTGATGAGAAACTTACTAATACCCAAAATTTAACTGCTAAAAAAGTCTCCACCTTCCTACTTTTTTAAAAACATCAACCTCAGCTAAAAAACTCATCATGAGTTTTGTAGTTTATTGAGTAACTTGTGTAAAGTGAGTAGTAACCTGTTCAAACTCTCTAATCTCATTCGATCTCAATCTAAGAAGTTGCATAACTATATTACATATCTATATCATCTGAAATGAGTATAATAATATTATTAACTCCAACTCCAACTCGATAGACTACACAACTCATGATAGGTTGTGTAGTCAACTCCAACTCGATATATATTTAAGAAGTTGCATAATTATATTATGTATCTATATTTATTGCACAACTATATAAGATCTTACATATTGTACAAAATAAAAAAATTAAAGTCAACTCTAAATCTAAAGACTACCACATGAAAATCAAAAGACAAGAATAAATCTATGCACTTACATACAATATACAAGTATATTATGTTATAATGCACGTGTTCTCTCTCGAGAAACAATATGATTTACACTCTATAAGATTTTGACTATGATATCATAACAATATTAATGCTAAAAACATCCATCAATCAATAAAACTTACAATGAATAAGTACAATGAAATGTCATTACATAATGAGTAAAATGGATTGCGACAACTCACATGCCAAGTCATCCTATCCATAAAGAAATAAATAAAAAACTATAAATTAAAAAACTGAAACTGCAACAATATATATAACAAGCACCTAAAATATTAATTCTTTTCCAAAATCTCAACCCTCATTAATGTTGATTGCTAATGAGAAAAAGTCCAATTTATCAGCATAAGTTAAATCAAATAATTATAAAACTTTGCAGAATTTCAGACATACAAGGTAATCCAAGCAGACTCCCCGAATTGAGTGATGAGCTTTGAGACCAATCCGAACAATTTTAGGTTTATATGTGGAAACCTTATCATCATGAATTCCTACAAACAAAAAACAAATGAAAATCAATATTAAATTAATACTCTCCATAGAAAAATTATTAACTTTGAAAACACAAGAAAAAAAAATTCAAGGATACAAACAATTAACAACCTGTATGTCAACCAAAAATAAAGAAAATCAAGGAAATCAACCAAAATGAGGAAAAGAAAAAAGAATACATTTAGAAATTCTCAATGTAAATCTACATATGATAATACTTTTTGTTGATATTATTATATTTAGATTAATTATTTTCAAATATTTTTTGTAGAAGTGTCAGATGAGTCAGCCCGGCTCAATTTTAGGGGGCCCAACCAGGCCACCGGGTCCTACCTGGCCCGACATGGTATTTTCTGGCCAGGTCCGGCACAGCCCATCGGCCCGATAGGTCGAGAAACCATGCTGGGTCAGGCCCGTACGAGTCAGTTCTAGCACATACGGGCTGGTTTTAAATTTTTAATAATTTTTTTTTATTTTTATACTTTATATGTTTAAGTTTAATATTTTTAATACTTTGAAAATTAATTTTTTTTTATTATTAATTATTTTTAGTAATTAATTAATGCATCAACCCACAAAGACACAAATCACAATCACAAGCTTATGTCCCAAAGTAATATCACAACTAAAAATTAAACAAACACAAATACAATATAAATGAGTAAATCGAAATCAAATATCAGTATCAGAAATAAATGTCGCAATCTGACAATCATCAACCATCAACATCATCAATTATCATATCATCCTAAATATCAATATCACATGAATCATCATCAACAATTAACTCCTCCATTTTTGCTGGAGTCCTAACATGATCATGAATACCAAAGCACAAATTCTCACAATCTTTCATGCATGTTAAAGCCTCAATAATATCTGAACGTAATATCAATCTCTTATCAGAAATCACATTCACTACAATAAAAAAAAAACAAACTTTGATGCTACGCTCGACACTGGAAGAATCAGTAGAACCCGTGTCATCTTAGAAAGCACGGAAAAGATGGACTCGTATGATTTTCATCACTGTAATATATCAAAATTTTTAGTATCAGAATGCGATAAAATTGAGCAGTAATCAGTATCTAAGTACCGAGACAACTCGCTCCTATTCTACAGTCTACCTCATCATTTCTCTCTTGCTAACTGAATAGACAAATCATCTTCAAATATGATATTCATGTCCTTAATCAGAGTCTTACAACTAATATCACCATACTTATTATCGTAGTATGCAAATAACTTGATCAATTTCTCGTGAATGAACCCTTCAAGTGAATCTTCCAGGTTCATGCACGAGGAAATATAAGTCAAAATGTTATATATTCCTTTCACTTTAACACTGGGGTCCATGCATGCAGCATGATAATAAAGAAATAAAATAATGGACCAATACTTTACATATTTGGTTTCTATCTACAACCATATCGCTAAGTGTTGGGTCATCTCGATACTTTTTAAATATGCTATTAATGTTGCATATGCACCTGAGTACGATGCAAAGTCGTGGGAGTATAAACCGATGAATACATGTTCGTCATATCATAAAAAATTTTCAAGAATTTCATAAATAAAATTCATGTAGCTCAGTCAGTATCATCAATAATAAATTCGTCACTCTTACTATTGACGTAATCGGATATCATGAATTCGCATCCAACACATGACTCCGATATCATGTAAGTATAGTTCTAACGGTATCTCACATCCGATTGAAATTTTTTCTTCTTAAAATTCGTAAACAAACAGAGACTACTGAACTCCTGTTGTCTGCAAGGCGTACGAATATATTTTATTGAGATACATATATTTTCCAAAACAATGGCACACACCTTTATCCCCACTTGTACAATCAAGTTAATCATGTGATACATGCATCAACATAAAAAATCTCTCTTAATGGATAATCTCTAATATTTTTAACAAATATATTAATTATTACTCTATTATTAGATACATTATCAAATGTGATACTAAAAATTATATTTTAAATTTTATATTCTTTAAAAAATTTTCATCATGCACTCAAAATTAGCCGAGCTATCATGAGAATGGAGAATTTTAAAAAATCCTAAAATTTTTTTATTTAGAGTTCATTTTGAATCTACATAGTGAAGGTATGCATAAGATGCATCGTCGTGACTAGTCTAGATATCGGACGTCACGGACATCACTCTACTATATTTTCTAAATTCATTAATTATTATTTATTTTTCTAACTTATAATATTTTAATATGTCATTCTTATATGTGGACCTAGGAATCCTATGATATACAGGCTAAAAATATGTCTGCATGATACTAATTACACTTGAATCCTCCAAAAATCTAATCAGAAGACTCATCATGATAATCAATTTGATCATGTCTTTCCTTCCCAACTCGCTATAGTATATGAAGAGGATAAACTTTGAGACTGAACTAGATCTAACCTCAAAAAATACACCGCTAAGTAGGATTTGCCTAGGATCTAATTATATCATATTTTATAGTGCATAGTTTGGCATGCCTCTTAAAGTGCCCAATCACACAAACTCATATAACTTAAAATTTTCTCATAATATTTATACTATGCCGATTCTTCTTCAACACTCATAAAATTTTTTTATTTTATTATATTAAAGTGAGTCCATACTACTGAAGTTCTAATTTTTTTAGATATTTTAGTTAAGGCGACTGAAGAAACCAAAATTTCGACAGCATCAGACATTTTCGTCAGATTTTCATTTTCTAAATTAAAATTAATTTTATTTTCATTATTTATTTAGGATTTATCATTTTTTTAATTATTTATTTTTTTAGATTAGAGAGTATAGAGTAGAGAGAGAGAGACTAGTTAACAAATAAAAAAATATAAAATGCCCATAAATCAAAATGCGTAAACTTTAACTTTTTATTATCCACACCACGCACACTACAAATCCAAAGAGCAAAACCGAGTTGCGAGTCTCAAAGGCCAAAATCCAAAGAAATAAAATTAGAGAGAGAAAAAGAAAGAAAGAAGAACAAAAGCCAAGAATGAGAAGATGAAGAATTATGTTTTTAAAAAATATAAAATCTTAGAGTGGAGGGGGGGGTTTATAGATTATCAAAATGATTTTTTTAAAGTAATTTTTATTGATTTTTAAAATTTTTAATCATTAAAAAATGGGCAGAATCCTTAGAGCCATCGAATTCTATGTCATAGCCATTAGAGGCAAAATCCAACAACTTAGATTCAAATTTATTTTTTTAATTATTTGGGTCATATCGACCGGTGAACTGACCCAAACATTCCCATTTCAGAAGCTTTGGGTCTTCGGCTTCAGGAATGGAGGGAGTAGAGGCGAAAAAATAAGTCTCAGACTCGGGTCGAAAAAGATTGCAAGTCGAGTTCAGGCCCAACAAAACTTTCAGATCTGTCGGGCCTTGGATTGTCGGTTCGAGTCAGAGGCATCATGTTGGGTGAGTCGGAGCATTTCTTGGCTAGTGTCAAAAAAACAAGCCCACGGGCCTCAGTATCGGGCCTCGCCTGGCCAGGCACGGCTTATGCCGTGAACAGGCCTGGCACAGGCATGAATCATTCTCATGTCGTGTTGGGCCAGGTACGACCAAACCATGTAGTGCCTCAAGCCGGGCTGGGTAGGCCTGGCCCATTTGACACCTCTAACTAAAATCATATTAACCACTAAATAATAAGTATTCTAGTAGTTCACAATAAATACCTAAGTAAATTCTCTCATTTCAGGGTTTGCTTTGAGATAATATATCTTCCCATTTGAACATATTTTATAGTACATGCTTACAACCAACAACAGATCTTCTTGAAAATTATGATACTAATTCTCAAGTCTCATTAGAATAGAAAACATGCATCTCTTTCATCATGATCTGTAGTTATCTTAGATAAGATAATACCTCAGATGAAGACTTAGGTATCAAAACAACATCAAGAGAAATAATAAAAAAATAAGACAAAAATATGATAATACAAGTGAGATAGGTGTTGAGTATGACTCACCTATCCTTTCTAGAGAACAATTAGAATATCAAGATCATAGAGATTGTCTGAAATATCATCTAGATTCTTGATAAACTCATTTTTTATTTGAGCATGTTAGGTATGACTCTCTCTATTAGTATAAACTTTAAGATTCTAGATAATCAAGTCTTTTAGTTATTAACTCTATATGACTGTATTGATTAAGACAACAGACTACTATGTCATTTGAGTCTGAATGAGATCACTCTCCTCCAAATATCACTCTTTCCAAATTCAATATAAATTAATATTTTGATAAATATAATAATTCTATGAGAGTAATATAATACTGAGTACCAAGTATCAACATGCTCAAATATAACCAATGAATTACTCTCTCTACTAATTGGTAGTCCAGACATAATTACAAATAAGTGAGGAATAGTAATAGATCCTAATATAACATTTAAATTCAAAATATTCCTAGACTCGTTAAAAATAAGTTATGGTCAAAAAAATAATATTCATATTTATTAGTGTCACTAGTATTTGATAAAAAATAATTATACCTCATTGAGTATCAGAATATCCAAGGAAGATATCTCAATGTCCTACATGTCAACTTACTTTACCTTGAAGAGCAATTGATGAAAAAAAAAGCACATCTAAAAATTCTGAGAGATGAGCTAAATAACTTCTCTCCAATATGTAAAATATAAAAGAATATATGCTGATAAAGAATAAAAGAGGACATTCAATTGATAAAATAAATTGCTATTAAAATCTTATCTCACCAAAAATATTTCAAAAGACTCATTCTAAATAATAATGTCCAAATTGTCTCAATTATATGTATATATATATTTTTAGAAATCTCATTCTATCGAACTATGATGATGCAAGAAGTATGCTACATAATTTCATAATCTATACATTTAATATTAAATAAGTCTGATGTATATTCTAATGCATTATTACTACTTAATATTTTAATATTTTTATAAATTAATTTTTATCATTTTATGAAAATTTTAAAAATAAAAAATATATAATTTGTCTAAAAAGAGATGCAACTATGTATATCTTGAGTATGCATTAATAAACATGAATATATAACTAATTTTATCTTTAGTTATATTTCTATTAAATCATTATAAGTCTAAGTATATCAAATCGAATAAGCTCATATTCAAGTCAGAGCGACATATAAGTTCTAGTAAGATTTTCCATCTGACATGTCGCACACTCTAGAATTAAAAAAACTTTTTAATTAAGATAAAATATTTTTAATTTGCCCAATGATAAATAATAAAATTGAGAATACACAAGTAAAATATGTAACACACTCGAACATATTAAAAGAGATTAAATTATTGAAAAGAGAATATAAAATTTATTTTAATTAATCACAATGGAATCTTCCTCTAAGTCTCATGATCCAGCAAAGTATCAATATGAATAAAAGCAAACTCAGGGTTGAATTGTCTGAAAAGATAACTCATAGAATAAACTAATGGGATAATCAAAAATAAATAAGACACAAGTTGAATAATACCATATCAAATAACTTTCAAATATTTGTTATTCATTCCAATAAGATTTTTAAAACAAAAAAAATATAATGAATATAATATAATTACCGATATTATGAATATTTATTAACTCATGTATTAATAATTCTAAAGACTGGAGTAATTATACGAGAAAAACAACTAGGGATACCTAAAACAAAAGAAGGATCTGATACTACATTCAAAAAAAAATTATACTCTTATCTATTAAATAAGTACCATGATAGATAAATTTTATGATAATTCATGTATGACTTGGATAGTCAATTTATCTCTTTCAATATTATATAAAATTTTCAATCTCTTCTTTGGATATAATATTCAATAATAGTGTGTGCATTAAATTATGCTATTACTGATATGATAATCTCTTTATATATTATGGTACAAAATTATAGTTCCTACAAATAATAATTTTGTTTTTTTTTTTACAAATATGTTGAAACTCTATTTAAAATTTTTGCTCAAAAATAGGATTGTGCACCACCATGCACTACCACCAAGTTGAATTAAAAATTCTACCCAAAAAATACAATAGTGCATCATCACCGCAAGCCTACTATCACATGTGCATGATTCCACCAACCACTTGCACCTTTGCTGTAGCCACCATGCACGCCTGCTACCACCACCACATGCGGTTGTGGCCACACTACGTGCACATCTATTGCTATAACCACACGCAGCTAATGTCACCTCTATACATGCCTATTTTTTTTCAATATCACAAATTGTTAGAAAATAACAATAAAAAAAATTCTATGGTTAAAATTTTCCTAGATTGGCTTTGATACGATGTTAAAAAATAATAATAAATATAAATATAAATAACACTAATAAAACTATATATTAAATATCATTATATATATATATATATATATATAATTAAGAAAGAGTAATTAGCAGTCCATATATTAGATTCTTACAACAAAGATAGAAAAGAAAAAATAAGAAATACTATAACACATATCATATTTGATAAAATTATAAATAATTATATTAAAAATATATTTATCCATAATAACTATTAGTGATGATCACATAATTATCATATTTTATGTTAGATTAGAGGTGTCAAACGGGCCGGCCCGGCACGGTCCGGCCCGTTTTTAACCAGCACGATCGTGCTACCGTGTCATGCCGTGCCGTGCCGGGCCCGCTCGGGCACGGTCTGTCCATACAGGCCAGGGGCCAGGGCATAGCCGCATAGGCTGAGAGTGAGAGAGAGGCAGGGCCGGGCAGGCGGGACCGGGATGGGAGGCCGCACGGACAGGCAGAAATCTGAAATCAGAATATTGTTTTTTTTAATTTATATATTGTAAATTTTATTTCTTAAGGTTAAGTGTAGTCTACACTATATAGAGTATTAATTATTAAATATAATTTTTTTAAAAAATGTTAAAAATTAAAATTAAAAAAAAAACAAATTTTAGAAAATTATTTTTTTTATAAAATTCAACATAGTATAGCTTTATTTATATTTATAATTTATTAATTATAAATTAAAGTTATTAATTTTTAAAATAAAATTTAAATCGTAAAAAAAATAAATCAATACATTATGTTAGTAAAAATTAAAATTAAAAAAAAATTAAACTACACAAATGAAAAATTACCAATCATGCATTTGAAACCGATGGTCCGAACAAAATAAGTATAAGTTTCAACACAACATACAAACAAGCGTATAAATACAATGAATAAAAAAATATCGAAAAAAAACAGCAGATCAACATCAATCGTCAAGCGGCATATCATGAGAATCATCAGCCGCAACATCAAGATCAGTATCATATGGATCATCATCATCGGCAATCAGCTCCTCCGCCATCGTAGTGGATGTGGATGCGACTGCAGTGTCTATCCCAGTCCCAGCTTCAGCACGATCATGGATGTTAAACCTCGATTCCTCCCAATCCTTCAAACATGCCAAGGCCTCAACCATATCTGGACGTAATCTCGATCTCCTATCCGAAATCACGTTCACTGCAACAGAAAAAGCAGACTTCGATACTACGCTCGACACCGGAGGAGTCAGTAGATCCCGTACCATCCTAGATAGCACGGGATAGGTAGACTCATATGATTTCCACCACTATAATAAATCAATTTTCTTATTATCAGAATGTGATAGGATTGAGCAGTAATCGGTATCTAAGTACCGAGACAGCTCACTCATATGTGATGGTCCACCCCTACGTTTCCCCCTCGCTAGGTTAATGGAATAATCGTCATCTCCGAACAATGTATCAATGTCTGTAATCACAGTCTCACCACCACCACCACCATACCTAGTATCGTAGTATGTGAACAGATCTGTCAACTTCTCGTAAATGAACCCTTCAGGTGGATCTTCTAGGTTCATGCACGAGGAAATGAAAGTCAGGGTGTTTTCTACCCCTTCCACCTTGGCCCTAGGGTCCATGCATGCAGCGAGACAATAAAGAGATGGAATGGTGGACCAGTACTTCAAGTACTTGGTCTCCATCTCTGCAACCATATGGCTAAGCATTGGGTCAGCTCGATACTTCCTAAACATGCTACTAATGTTGCATATGCACCGGAGTGCAATGCAAGTGGTGGGCGTATAAACCGACGAACACATGTTCGTCGTGTCATAAAATATCTTCAGGAATTTCATAAATGAAATTCCTGAAGCCCAGTCAGTGTCGTCAATAATAAGTTCGTCACTCTTACTATTGACGTAGTCGGATATCACGTGTTCGTATCCAACACATGATTCCAACATCAGGTACGTGTAATTCCAACGATATCTCACATTCGATTGGAATTTTTTCTTCTTAAGATTCGCAGATAAACAGAGAGTATCAAACTCTTGTTGTCTGCGAGGAATGCGAATATACTTGAGTGCATTGCGTATATTTTCCAACGCGGGGGAACACACCTTCATCCCCGCTTGAACTATCAGGTTAATCACATGACACATGCATCTGACATGAAAGATCTCTCCTAATGGTGTGTCTCTAATATTCCTAACAAACATATTGATCGCTACTCCATTATTAGAAGCATTATCGAAAGTGATACTAATAATTTTATTTTGAATTTTATATTCCCTAAATATTTTCATCATACACTCAAAAATGGTCGGGCCATCATGAGGATGAAGAATCTCAGTGAATCCTAAAATTTTTTTATTGATTGTCCAGTTAGAATCTACATAGTGACTCGTGAGACATGCATAAGAAGAATCATCGTGACATGTCCATATATCGGACGTCACGGACACCACTCCACTATATGCCATAAATTCCTTAATTATTTTTTATTTTTCTAACTTATATATCTTTAGTATATCACTCCTAGATGTGGACCTAGGAATCCTACGATAAGAAGGCTGAAAATAAGTCTGCATGATGCGCACTACCCTCGGATCTTCCGAAAATCTGATCGGAAGACCCATCAATGTGATGAGTCTGGTCATGCCGTCCCTACCCAACTCGCTGGAGTATACGAAGGGAGTAAACTTTGAGACTGAACTTGATCCAGTCTCAAAAAATGTAGTGCCAAGTTGGGTTTGCCTAGGATCTAAGAGTCCATGTTTTTTGGTGCATAATTCGACATGCCTCTTGAGGTGCCCAGTCTCACATGAACTCTTGCATGTTAAAAGTCTCATACAATATTTGCACTGTGTCATTTCAAGTTCCTCACCCCTAATATTTATTTGTGTTATGATTTTAAAATGAGTCCAAACTACAGAAGTCCTTCTAGTTTTTTATTTTTTAGAACTTTGGGTTGAGACGATTGGAGAAACCAAAGTTTCAGCAATCGCAGACGTCTGTGTAATACTAACATTTTCATTTTCTAAATTTAAATACGTGTCAAGTGTATTTGTCATTTTTTATGTTTTTTTTTTCATATGTTTTTCTAGAGAGAGAAGCTTTAGAGAGAGAAAGTAAATAAAAACGTAAAATAAATTATCCGGTAAAAACAATGAGGCCAGTCACGTGTAAGGTGCGCCGCAGGAAGCTCTGATGTTCAAAACTCAAGTAGAGTTTCACGAAAATCCAAGCTGAAATCAAAATCCCGAGGCCCGAGAGAGAGATGCACGATTTATGTGAGAGAGAGAAAATTTTGAGAGGAGATATGTTTTTGAAAAACATTAATGTTATAGGGAGGGGGGTAGAATTTATAGACTAAAAAAATTAATTTTTTATAAAAAAAAAAATTTTTTATTATTTTTTTGAATTTTTAATATAATTTTAAGGGGCAGAATCACGAGGACCGTTGGATTCTGCCCCCTAGCCGTTGGAGGCGAATCCAACGGCTGAAAATCTTTAAAGTTTGAATTTTTTTTTGGCCGTTGGGATTGGTCGGGTCTAAGGCTAAGCTCGTCGGAGCTCGGCAGTCGGGACCGCGGGTCGGGTCCAATCAGACCCGACCCACGATCTTTTTACCGGGGGGGGGGGGGGGGGGGGGCGGGTCACGCCCACGCCCCACGCGTGAACCGGCACGGGACGAACCCGTGCTGGCGTGCCGTGCCACGGCACAAGCCGTGCCGGGCCAGGCACGAGCAGTTCCTAACCCGGGCATGGCACGGGCCCGGGCACGGTTTAAAAACGTGCCGTGCCTCGTGCTGGGCCGGCACGGCACGTTTGACACCTCTATGTTAGATATATGTGTAATATCATAAATTTAATAGTACAAATTAACTTTAAATTTAGTATAATAAATAAATAATCAAGATTAAAAAAAAAATCTAAATTTATATTTAAAATCATTAAAATTCAATGCACATAATATTAAAATCAAGTATTGATTACCAAGATATAATATTCAACTTCATGAATTGTAAAACCAACAAATTTTTAATAATTAAATATTATTGAGAAAAAAAAAATTCAAAAAGATTTTAAATTTTTTTATGATACAATAAACTTGTATTTATCTATATGCAATTATATATCTTGCATTGCACTTAGATATATATACAATATTAATCATTTATTAAAATAATATAGCAAACATCAATATTTTAGTAAAATAATAATATAAATAATAAAAAATATTTTAAATATTAATCAATTATTTCACTATATTATTTCTTAGTATCATATATTAATCCTAGAATTAAGATAAAAGAGATAACATATTTTAACATTAATATGTAATTACATAAACCAACCAAAAGAACAAGGTAAAACATATGAAAAAATACATAATTTATATAAATATCATAAAAATAAAATAATAATAATAATACTAGTGCACCTCAAAATAATATAACTAAAATTATATTTGAAAACTATTAATATTTCATCGAACTAGCTAAAAGTAAATAGAAAGATTATCAATCTAATAAGTGTAAGCTTTCAAAATATTTAGATATGATTTACGCAAGTAAAATTATTATGAATCCACAAATTTTAAGCTATCTGAAATTACATATAATTTACTGACCCTTTTAATATCTACAATAATATCAGCGTCTATTTTTTTGTTGTTAATGTAATTACAAATAAAAAAACAAATACAATACCAAATATGCTATAAGTATTAGCAAATATTAAAGATTAAGAGATACATGAATGACTCTTCAAGTTCTAATTGATAAATTACAAAAAAAATCTAAAAGTTTAAATAATCAATACAAACCAAATATATGATAATCATAATTTTGGACTAGAAGTATCATTTAAAAAATAATTTTTTTTTTATTTTTTTATTTCTTATTTATTGTAATTATAATATACATAGTTTTTTTATTTTCAAAAAAAGTACATTAAATATTATTGCACAGTTTAGAAAAAATAAAAATCTACTACATTTTAATTATTTAATTTTTAATTAATTTTTTTAATTTCTAGTTTATGTAGGTTGTAGCCCGAGCCTAGGTCAGGACTAGCCAATCACAAGCCAAAGCTAATTGCTAGGCACGAACTTAGGGCCCAGCTGGCAAGGCTACCAATATGGGCACAACTAGCTAGTGCCTACCAAGCTAGCCTAGGCACGAGCCAAGGATGCATACCATGTTGTGCTTGGCTACCTTACAATTCACTTGATACCTCTACATGTTCCTATTATATTTCTATCAATATATGAATTTATCAATCAATTTGTGTTTACTTTCATAATTAAATGTGTGAACCAAGAAAATTGAATAATAATTCGTCATATTTTGCAAGCTTACAACATATTATACGTAGTGCAATATATAAAAACTGAGAATATTCATAACTCAATAAATTATCATAATATAATCAATAATTTGGAATCAGTCAATAATCAGACTCTCATTATATAGTCGCTAGGAGGGTCCTTTCTCAAATGATCAAATTTTTCATGACAGAAAAATCACATGAGAGATGAAACTCCAACAACTCATTCCGTATAATCACTTTGTCTCAGCTTTCAGATAGTAATAACTGAACTTTTCAAATCTTCCATCTTAATAATAGCAATAAACCAGCAACCCAAATGATTGTCCAACAAACAAAAACTACCCAAGAACAAAACAGTGATTAGACAATGTTGTGCAACCCGAGACCACAAACATCATTGTATTGTCCAAGAACACAAGAAACTATTGTATTGCTAGAGAAAGCGTCAGGCAGGTGCAGGTGCGTCTATGCAGTTGGGGTGGAGTGTGGCAGAGTCTGGTGTGGCACTAGCTGGGTTAAATGTTGGTGTCTTATAGTGTCAGCTGGCATGCTTACAACGGGTTTAGCATGGCGGGTGTGGAATGTAGTGGTGTTTAGCATGGTTGATATAACATGCAGCGGCATATGGCATGCATGGCATGATGTGCAATGGCATATGGCATCTGGTCAATTGTCGTCAACATAGGAGGAAGCTAGGGATCCCACAAGATGATCACATTTTTGCCGAGAACCCTAACCCTTCAGCACCCTAGCTCTGATATCATAAAATATACATGTGTAAAAAAAGTAAATAATACTATATAGTATAAATCATAAAATATACAAGTGATTCCTACTCACAAATATATATATAAAGTATAAAAGATTTGTATAGCTCATAGGTCGGGAGCTCTCATGAAAATACAAACCAATAATTTAAAAAAACATAAAAGTACATCTGCTAATACTACAACTACAACAAAACAAAGAACAAGAAAAAAAAAACAGGTCACATATGCTGTTGAAATAAATATATAAAAACTATTAACAAAAGTAAATGGTCATGATCAGTGAAAAAATTATATCAAATTACGAATTTTTAAAGAAATATTTTACAAATTTTCTGAAGAAATTCACATATTCTGTTGAAATTTTTGTTAAAACTTTGAACATGACGATCAGTTTATGATAGATGTCTACATTTTTTGTTACATCGTTCAATGTAACACAAGAATTCAGTGTTACCCATGCACTACACAGCATCCTCAGTGAACTATTATCCTATCTGCTCTTCAGGGTGCTGAAAAAGTCAAGCACTACCGGCACAAGTTCAAGAAATTTTCCATCGTGATTATTGCACATTGTTTTTGCTAACCTGAGTTATAATGTATTATTAATGCATTATTTGTAAGTAACTATCATGAAATTTTCCAAGCCCTGCATCATGCTAAAAAAGACTAAGCTCAAGAGGTTAACAACATAATGCCATAGACAGCAACAGAAAGATAAAACTGAATCTATGCTGAGACACAACAGTCAAAAGAGACCATGCAACAGCCTACACACTATGAGCTTTTACCCGTCCGAAGAAGGCGCAACACAATCTCATCAAGGGCAGAGTTTGATGGCGCACATACCAAGATACGGACATGGTATTGACGATGAGAGAGAATTACCTCGGGTTTCTGAAAAGATGAAGACAGAAAATGGAAAATAGAAATGCATCGCTTTGAAATAGTGCTGGCAATTTGTGGGCCTGGTGGCCAGCCTCAAACTTGACAAAAAAAGACAGGCCCGAACCTGGCCAATTCTAGTAAAGCTAGCCAAGTCTTACATGTAAAAGACAGGGCCCAGGAAGGCCGAATCCCAGGCCACGTATTGCCCGGAAAAACTGTGCCGGATTTTGAAATTGGCAAAAAGCAATTTGAATCATTGGATATACCTTCCTTCAATTGAAATGACAATTGTAGCCTTGCATTCCCCAGTTTTTAAATTGGGAAAACTGTGCATGCCTGGCCCAGTGCCTATTTTGGCAGGTAAAACCTACACACATGGGGCAACCTGGGCAGGAAGGGTCCCAACATCGGGGACTGTTTCAGGTCGACCAAGCCAACTAATCCAACTAGACTGCCCGAATTTTGCATGCTGTCCAAATAGCCACCATTACATTAAAATGTGAATCAGACTTACCAGCTCATTTCCAGTTGTGGGAAAAAAGTCATCATCACCATTTGTTGGCATCATTAAATCTCTTGGATTGCTATTAGCTAACCATGGGGATGCCAAAGCCCAGTGATGGTACCTGGAAATGACAAGATGGATGCTATATGGTACAGATATCAAAAGGACATGTTTATTCTTGTCAAGCACATAATATTTGATGAATCAAGGTATGAAATCTATCTTAGTGCAGCCTGATTTGGTACAGATGTCAAAAGGTCATGCTATCTGGTACAGATGCTATATTGAGCTTTCCATGTCAACTCTCCTTCATAAAATCTCAAGTCAGGTCTTGGTCATGTATTTCAAAATTTGCACATGTATTTCAAAATTTATGAATCAAGCTAGTTCAGGCTAATGCACATGTATTTCAAAATTTGCAGCAGTAATTTTGTTATGAATTCATTGACTAGTTTTGCAGTTATCATTGAAACTAAGTAGTCCCCAAACATTAAAAGAGAAGAGAAAAACAAAAAAATTAAAAAAAATTAAAACAAAGCCTCAACACCCTCCGACAAGTTAGTGTGTACATGTTAGAAACACCTACCTTGCAAAGATTAAAGCAATATGTGGTACTATGATAGCCTTTCATAAAAATATTTGCAATCTGCTTATTATTAGTTACCTAGATGATGATTATTAAACTATCTTAGATCTTCTCAAATAAAAAATGATAATTAATATTACTATATTTCATTCTCTCGTGAAACACTGTGTTAGTGATAATGTGCTGAGCTGTTTGACAGTTACCATAAAACATCATCATCTTCTAACCTAAAAAGCAAATTTCTTCTAAAAATTGAATGAACCTCTCAAACTCACAAGTAGACGACGTCATACTCTTGTACTTTCATTTCTGTATTATCTTCAAAACAAAATATAAAAATTTCTCTAATTTTTGAATGAAATCGAACATTTTAAAACTTTCTTTGTGTACCTAAAAATCATAAGAACTATTTTAAAATGAATATGTTTGTGAGAATCTAAAAAATAATTAACTATATTTACAACAAAAATATTATTTATTGTTATCATTGTCAAATGATTCAATTTTCCTATGATTCTAAATATTTAGTAGAATCAACTAGAGAATTGATATCTATAAATTAGTGAATCAACAAATACACATCCCAATATATTGAGGTTATATAAATTATTCAAAAGATATATCATCTGAGAAAAGAATATCATAGCCCTTGAGTTTCCAATCTCAATACCCAGGTACACATCCCAATATATTGTGATTATATAAAATATTCAAAATATATTTAATCTGAGAAAGAAATATCATATCTCATTAGTATTTAACCTCAATACTCATAAAAAAACTAAGTTGTCTCAAATTATTCATCTAAACTTTAGTCTAAAAAATAATTTTAATTGGAATATACTCAAATAATCATCTTTTATAATTAAGATATCATCTATATATCTATATATATATTACTAATATCACACACTGACCACCTCATCCACATTGAAAAATAATAATAATAATTTAACATGCATTCCAAAGACCAAAAATGATAAATAAAAAAGAAAATATATAAAACCACACCCTAGGAGACTGCTTTAGAGCATAAAGGGCTTTCTAGAATTCATACATCATACCAATGCTCCAAAGAAGAGTGAATCCTACTGGTTATTACATATATAATTTTTTCTCTAATTCATCATGAAAAAATATATTATTTTAAACTAATTAATACATAATCCACTTATATGATACTACAATAAAAACTTATGACTTAACAATAACATTTTGTGCACAATAGAAAAAGTATTTCAATATTCAATTGCATAAATATATGTGAATCTCTCTACTAGCAACCTAACTTTTGGTCAACCAACTTTTATTTTAGGTTTCGTCTTCACCAAGTACAACCATCTATAATCAGAATATCATAATATATTTTAACACTACAATTAAAACTATAGAAAAAATTTTATTTGTGATATATTAAAATAATTATCTTTTATAATTAGAATATCATCAACATATATTATTAATATCACACACTGACCTCCTCATTCACAAATTAAAAAAAAAATAGAATAATTTAAGATACATTGCAAAGACCAAAAATGATAAGTGAAAAATAAAATATATAAAACCACACTCTAGGGGACTACTTCAGGGCATAAAGAGTTTCTAGAATCCATACATACTACCTATGTTCCTAAGAAGAGTGAATCCTATTTATTATTACATAAACACTTTTTTTTCTAAATAATCATAGAAAGATAAATTCTTTATAACTAGTTGATACATAGTCCACTTGTATGATGCTTCAATAAAAAGTAGTAACTTAACAGTAATATTTTATGCACAAAATAAAAAGTACCTCAATAGTCACTAGTATGACTATGTATAAATCTCTCTCCTACAAACCTAAACTTTAGTCAACCAACCTTTACTTCAAGTTTCGTATTCACCAAGTACGGCCATTTATATGTCACTACTATATTACCAAAATGTTTCAAGACAAGATGTCAAGTATAATTTAATGTAACTGCACTTAGTTCGTCAGACAAAACTTATCTATATCCTAAATGACTAAGTGCCTATAAAAAAATATTCAAGCTTTTATAGTTATTAAAGAATGACAAGAAACTTTAATATATAATAACAAAATGAAAATAAGAGGATACTCAAGACAACTTGTATTATGTATAATATTTTATTGATTCTTTTCGTAATACAATTAAAATTTCTAAGTCGCTACTTTGAGATAGACCAACAATTATGATAGAAAAGTTAAATGGGAAAAACTATGGATGTATACATCTAATATACACCTTTAAATAGAAATTATCAAGGTTCACAACTTTCATCTCTCTCCCCCCTAGAGAGATTAACTTTTCATGTCTAGCATAACACTCACATTTTATGATGACAACCATGTAATGTGACATACAACATCTAATTCAAAGTTTCAAAAAATGATGAAATAGATATAAACAAATTTTTTTTATAAGTATAACTTTTCTCATGGAGAAAATATGTTTATATGAAATACATATAAACAAATTAAGTATAACTTTTCTCAAGGAGAAAATTCAAGATGACATTATTATTATAATCGATAATTCTACATGGATCAGCCAACAAATATATTTATAAATGCCTTGAAGAGTTCAAAACTAATTTCTTTTTCCTTCATATATGGTATATTGAATATATATAGATTAGCTTGAAGGAAGATATTACATGTTTGTTTTTTTTTTATTTATTGTTGATAGGAACACACATGATTTGCAGCTAGTAATTTTCCTTTTGCACTTACAATGTTAGGTGTACCATGTATTTTCATAGTGTATTACATCATTTTTCTTTGAGTATTTATATATTATCAGATGTTTTGTGCATTATGTTCAACAATATTGAAAATAATAAAGCTAAGCAAAGAATATGCGGGCATGCAATAGTGGCACATACATTTAAAAGTCCACAAGAGGAATGAACATGCACCAGTACATACTTTTCTTTTATTGATAGTTCATGCCTATATTTAGCTTCTTCAAATCCAATTCTGCACGGAGAAAACAAAACCAAATGAATGGATGAAAATGAAACATTTGGCAAAATGCATCACAGAAGTGCAAAGAGATTCAGTTGTCGTCTCCACAACAGCAAAGGAACCAAAATTACAGCAAAGGGTATGCTCAATCAATGAGCATGGAGACTGAATTGCAACCGGCTGAAACAAATAAAACTCAAGAAAATTCATACTTTGAGCAAATCCTTGCAGGCGCTGCATGCAAGATAGCACTAAGAAGGGCCAGGATAGTTTGCGTCTTCCCTGTTCCTGGGGGACCCTGCAGAAAATCAGATTATCAACTTTCACGATAGAACCAACGTGATTAAAATTAAAATCCAAATGATTTCCCTATTACTGAAATAGAAGAAACCCAGAATAAGTGATTTAAAGAAAGTGAGACTTAACAGGCTAGAGGTGTCAAACGGGCCGGCACGGTACGTTATTTTAAGGCACGATCGTGCTTCCGTGCCGGGCCTGGCACGGCACGGTTACTGTACCATGCCGTGCCCAGCCCGGCACGGCCCCCAGGCACGGCGGGCCGTGCCGTGCCTCGCCTGGCCCGCTAGGGCATTCCTGTCCGAGCGGTTCGGGATACAGGGGACCGCGGGTCGGGCCGAATTAGGCCCGACTCGCTGTCTTTTTTTGCGGGAGGGGCAAAATGGGGTCGGGCTCACGGGGCACCCGGCAGGAGATAAACCCATGTCGGTTTGCCGTGCCGCGGGCCGAACCGTGCTGGGCCAGGCACGGCACGGGCCCGGGCACGGATTTTTTCCATGTCGGGCCGGCCCAGGCACGGCTGAACCGTGCCGTGCCTCGTGCCGGGCCGGCACCTCTATAACAGACACAAAAATGTCTGCTTCCCTTTCATTGAAAGATTTATATATAAGATGAAAATTAAATAATCAAGATTTAATATTCTTGGAAATTAGAGGAAGAAATTGCTGAAATACACTATGTGATCAAAAGGGAGAAAAATCTAATGTGATTTATAATATTTCGTACTTTCCTTTACTTTTCTTTTTTAATTATGGATGTGAGCATCTAACTTGTGGGTTTTCCTAATCCATCGAGTCCATTATAGAATGGATTATCCTATATACAAAATTTAATGAGTTTTTCATTATGTTTTGAATGTTATGTTTTCTAAACTTAGTTTTAATATGATATCAGAGCCTAAATTTTATTGCGTGTGAACCCTAGGGCTTCAAGAGAGAGGGTGAACACACACTAACAATACAGTGCATATGTGCGTACTATGAGCATTGTGTGCAATGCATATTCAAAAACAAGGCTGACCAAAATTCTAGGCATGAAATTTCCAAAGTTTCTGTACATTGTGCACTAAACATTATGGGCAAAGTTCACCTATTTATCAGAACAAAAAAGCACATATAGAGGTGTAGGTCATACCTAGTGCACACTCCCACTTTAGCCTAGGTTCTAAACGAGGTTAATATCTCAAAATATTACCCACAAATATCAGAGACTACATCTGAATAATCACTAATTTTAGACATATCACCCTTGAACAAAAATATAATGAACAACAATATTGTATTACTAAAACAATATAATATTAAAAACATAAATACAATATCACTCTGATAAAAATATATATCAAATATTCTTATATAATGAACAATAATATTTTACACAATCCAAATATCAGGTGCTTCTATCAAAAATATAAATAACAAAAAATAAAAAAAAACGATAACACATTCTATGAAATTAGTGTATACAACAAGTCTACATCTACAATACCAAGCTTGGAAAAAAAAATAAGTTGGTCTCTTTAAAACCTTTATTAAGATATTTATTGTCTAATATGATAACTAAATATATGATATTATAATTGTTTCATATTGAAGAAAAAAATAATTCATCTCTGTGAATTTTGTCCACTCATAAAACACTAATTATAAATCATTTATTTCGTTGTCTAACTATAATAGTAAAAAAATAGTAAAAAAAGAAAGTATATACTCAATCTCATTGAGCAGATGACATATCCAAAATATCTTACAAGTAATTATCATCATTCATCTGAATTATCTCTGTATTTAATCTCAAAAAAAAATATTTATCACTTGTTGTTCTAAGAGACAAAATTACATCAAAGAAATGTATAAAATCTTATCGTAAACTTTTTCTTGATATATGTTATTGCCCAACTTGAGTTTGGATACCCAATCAATTTAAAAATATCTAAGATTCTGAAAAAGATTTTAAATTCTGAAAATTTCTTTACAAAACTCAGCATGCAAATGGCTAAATCAAAGTAGAGATGTCAACTTGGCCGGATAGCACAAGCACGACACGAGGCACTACACAAATATCATATCTAGCACAGCATGATCTGATTCAGAATTGTTCCTGGACTGGCCGCATGCTAGTCCACGGCACAACTCAAGCCATGATGGGCTATGATTACTATCCTGCATGCAATGGGCTAGGGTTACTCAAGCCATGATCGGTCGCATGGCCCAGCAAGTCGGCCAGGTTGGCCAAACCAAGCTAGCCTAGAATGACCTAGGCTAGCCTGGACTTGACCCAAGCTAGTTTGGCCATGCCTGTCCATGTTTGGCATGACTAAGTATGACCCAGAATGACCTGGGTAAAAGGTAGGCTAACAGAATGTGTCGGGCTCTAATTTTTAAAATTGTGCCGACATGACACAACCTTTTTGATAGCTCTACTTCGAAGTGAACATACCAAAGATAATCTAACAAACGACTAATTATATTAACTACGTATGTTATAATTAGTTTGGTTATAATCAGATAATTAATACTTTTTAATAATTCGCCTACAATTAGTTGAGTCAACTAGAATTATCATATCAAAAGTGAAATCAATATCTAAATCAATAAAAATAATTGCAAGAATCCTTGAGCTCAAAACACCGACATTTATAAAAATATCAATTATATATCTACTCTGTGAGAAAAAGATATCTCTCATACAATAAGTCACTTATATGTCAAGTATCCGAGTCTCCTAAGGTCATTCATTTGAAATTATATTTGAATGTACTCATTGAGTTAGGTACTCATTAACGTATTATCTCTCATCATCAAGAATGATATCCATATAAACAATTAGCAAGTTCATCGTGTTATCAAGACGCTAAAAAAAGAAAAAAATTAATAACACAACTATATAATCAAAATGAGGTGACTACCTATAAAAATCTTATAAACCAAACTTTCGATGAGTTCTTCAGATCATATAATATCTTTCATAATCTGTAAAATATATTTGACTATACTGCTCAAAACCTAGATTGATACTTTTTATACACCTCAACCTCAAAGTCACTATAAAAAAAATATATTTTGCATATCTAATTGATATATCCTTAAACTATGAGATTCTAAAAAAAATAAGAATTCATACTGGTACATCTTGGTCACTAAAGAATAAGTGTCCTAGTAGTACATCCCAAATGTATGGGTGAATCCCCTTGCTCCAGGTCTTGCATTTCAATGACCTATCTTCCCATTTATAGAGTATTGTATGAAATTAGGGTATTTGAAAATAAAAAATAAAATAAAATCAATTCGTAGGAAAAAATATTGACCAAAAAAGTATGCAATACTGACAATGGAAAAGCCGGCATTTGATTCCTTCTAAAGCCAATAATGAGGATGGCGACATTTAAATTAAACCACTTGTCGTTGATCACAACGGCAGCATTTGAATTAAAATCATATTTATCATAATATTTTTAATAAGTAAAATAAATAAAAACATATTATTCTTACGAATTTATTTTGGGGAAAAATATATTTCCTGAACTAATTTCAAATAAAAGAAAAAAAAATGTTAGTAAACTATTTTTAACAACCATATCACCAAACAAGCTAGTTTAGGTTAGGTTGCATGAAGGATGAACCACTCTGCTCATTTAAGGTTGATTTCATACTTAAACTTATTTTAAACTTTAAAAGTTATGTCAGTTCTTAAAAGAAGAGATTAAAATGATTTCTTACACTTTTGGATACACACTATCAGAAAAGATATGAAAAAAAATTATCAAACAAAAGATGAGAAAAAAGCTTGAAAGATTTTCCTCCCTTTTTTTTTGAGATTTTATGGGAAAGTGTATTTATTCAATTTTTTTATTTTATTTCAGTTTAATTTTTCATTTATGACCAAGTAAGGGTGCTTCCATGACCTTATTTAGAAAACAACTCCAAGTGAGAGGCTACAAAGATAACATTGTAAGAAGTTGCAATGTCTACAATTCTCTTGATTCCTTGATAATCTATATGCACCACTCATATTAAAACACTGACAAATGATAATTTTCATCGTATTCTTGTCATCTTATTTTTCTAATTATTGAAACACTTAAGTTTTTTATGGAGCAAGACTTTCCCTCCAACTTGTTAGGATCTATCCATCCTCTATTCATGTTTCTTCTTCTATTTAGTCTCTTTATTAATCAAGTTTTTTTATAAACCTCCATAGATAATGCACCATTTGGAACAAAGTTACTAATAGTGATAACAAAAGTTTCCCAAAACACTAAAAAGAAATAAGCTACTATCTCACCATCCATAAACATTTTCAATATTTTTAACTAATTAACAATAGTCATAAAAGCATTAAGTTAATTTATCATTATTAAAACCTATAACCACTTGATATTAAAACCTTGAAGCCCTAAAACCACGCATAACCTTAAAACCTCAAATGTCGTTGTCCTCGTTGCCGGCTTCATTAGGAATCAAATGCCGGCGTTCTCATTGCCGGCATTGCACACTACTTTAGTCAATATTTTCTCCTGCAAACTAATTTTATTTTTTTTATTTTCAAACAGCATATTTCCGAAGAAAACTCTCATTTATATTTGTCTTCACAGTGAACACCGACCTACAACCAACAACAAACCTTTCCAAATATCATGATACTAATCCCTAAGTCATATTAGAGTTGAAGATATGCATTTCTTATACCATGAACTAGTGTTATCCTGGATAAGATAATAAAATATAAAAGACTTATCTTAATATTATCAAGAAAAATAAATAAATAAATTAATAACCAAGATGAAAATACAATAAAATATGTGAAATCAGAAGTTGAGCATAGAGGTGTCAATAGGGCAGGGCCGGCCAGGTCCGACACGATTCGGTCATGCCTAGGACGGCCCGTCACGGGAATTTCCAGTGTCCGGGCCCATGTCGTGCCTAACCACGGCACCAATCATGGCATACCGTGCGCCAACCGGGCCTCGTGCCGGGCGATTCTGTGGCTCGTGGCACGGCCCGCCAGCACGAGACACCAATGACCGATCCAAGCCACCCTGCGAGCTGCACCAGCGGCACGGCAACATCTGCACCGCCAGTGCCATATGGAAATGGGAAACCACACAGGAACGGGTCCGAATCCACTCCTATCAGACATGTGGGCCCGCCCGAATCCCCCCCCCCCCCCCCCCAACGGTTCGAAAAAAAAAATAATTTGAATTTTAGCCGTTGGATTTCGCCTCCAACGACTAGGGGGCAGAATCCGACGGCTCTCATGATTATGCCCCCTAATTATCAATAAAAAATTAAAAAAACATAAAAATTACTTTTTAAAAAAACCACTCCTTTAATCCATAAAACTCACTCCACCTCTCTATAAATTTTATGTTTTTCAAAAATATTTATTCTCTCTCTCAAATATCTCTCAAAGCTCTTCTCACTCTCAGGATCTCGTCATTCATCTCGGCTTTTTGGGACTCACAACTCGGGTTTGAAAGTTTGAACTGGACTGTGGTACATGTGATCTACCTCACTGCTTTACGGGTATTTTTAAATTTTGTTTATTATTTAACAAAAACTTTTAACTTAATTATTAATATTTAAATAATAAGTATTTTTGTTTACTTTTTTTCTCTCTCTACTCTGAATATCTAAATCAATCATCTAGGCTCTACTTCTTATTTAACAAAAACTAAAAAAATAACTAATACTAATGAAATATATTTAAATTTAGAAAATAAAAATTTTACACAAAGGTCTGAGATTGCTGAAATATTGGTTTCTTCAATCGTCTTAACCCAAATATCTAAAAAACAAAAAACTAAGAAGACTTCTATAGTTTAAACTCATTTTAATATAATAAAATAAAAAATATTAAGGCTAAGAAGAAGAAACGACACTGTGTAAATATTATAAGAAAATTTTTACTTGTAAGAGTGTATTTGAGACTGAGCATATTAAGAAGCATGCCGAATTATGCACCAAAAAAAATGAGGCATTAGATCATAAGCAAACACAAATTAGCACTACATTTTTTGAGATTGGATCAAATTCAGTCTCAAAGTTTACTCCCTTCATATACCGCAGCGAGTTGGGTAGGAAATGCATGGCCAAACTTATCACATTGATGGGTCTTCCGATCAAATTTTTGGAAGATCCAATGATAGTGAGCATCATGCTAATATATTTTTAGTCTGCTTATCGTAGGATTCTTAGGTTCACATCTAGAAATGACATACTTAAATTTTATAAGTTAGAAAAATAAGAAATAATTAATGAATTTATGACATATAGAGGAGTGATATCTGTAACGTCTGATATCTGGACAAGTCATGATGAATGATCTTATGCATGTCTCACTGGTCACTATGTGGATTCTAAATGGACAATTAATAAAAAAATTTTAGGATTCTCTGAGATTATATATCCTCATGATAGCCCGGCCATTTTTAAGTGTATGATGAAAATCTTTAGAGAATATAAAAATCAAAATAAAATTTTTAGTATCACATTCGATAACGCATCTAATAATAAAGTTGCGATTAACATATTTATTAGAAATATTAAAGATACACCATTAGAAAAAAATTTTCATGTCAGATACATGTGTCACGTAATAAACCTGATTATACAAGCGGGTATGAAAGTGTGTTCCCCTACGTTGGATAATATACGTAATGCACTAAAATATATTCACACTCCTCGCAAACAACAAGAGTTCGGTAGTCTTTGTTTGTCTACAAATCTTAAGAAGAAAAAATTCCAATCAGATATGAGACACCATTGAAATTACACGTACCTGATGTTTGAGTCATAAGTTGGATACAAATACCTAATAACCGACTACGTCAATAGTAAGACTGACAAACTTATCATTGATAACACTGACTGGGCTTCAGAAATTTCATTTATGAAATTCCTGAAGATTATTTATGACACGACGAATACATGTTCATCGGTTTATAATCTCACGACTTGCATTACACTTAGGTACAAATACAATATTAGTAACATGTTTAGAAAGCATCGAGCTAACGCGACACTTAGCCATATAATTGCAGAGATGAAAACTAAGTACTTAAAATACTGATCTACCGTTCCATCTCTTTATTATCTCGCTGCATGCATGGACCCTAAGGTTAAGGTGTAAGGGATAGATAACACTCTAACTTATATTTCCTCATGCATGAATATGGAAGACCCACCATAAAGATTCATCCACGAGAAGTTGACTGACCTGTTCGCATACTATGATACTAGGTATGATAATAGTAGTAGTGAGACTGTGAGTAAAGATATGGATATCTTCTTCGAAGATGATAATTTTTTCATTCAGTTAGCGAGTGAGAAACGATGAGATGTATCGTCACATAGGAGAAAGCTTTCTCAGTACTTAGATACTGATTATTACTCAATCATATCATATTTTGATACTAAAAATCTTGATATATTATAGTGATGGAAATCATATGAGTCCACCTTTCACATACTATCTAGGGTGACACGGGATCTATTAACTCCTCAGGTGTCGAGCGTAGCATCAGAGTCTGTTTTTTCTGTTGCAGTGAATATGATTTCGGATAGAAGATCGAGATTATGTCAAGATATTATTGAGGCCTTAGCATACATGAAGGACTGAAAGATTTGAGGTTTAACATCCAGAATCGTGTTGGGACAGTGATTACATCTATATCTGCTATGAAAACGGAGAAGTTGATTGTTGATGATGATGATCTATATAATAGTGATTTTGATGTTGCGGTTGATGATGATCATGATATACCGATTGGTGATTGACGTGGTTGTCGGTTGCCCCTGCCCGTTGTCAGATGCTGCCAATGCTACACCACATGTCATTTGCCATTGCCAATTGATTTTGATTTTTGATGTCTCACGGACATAATTGATGATTTGTGTTATTCTTGATTCTGATTTTTGATTTTAATGTTTTATTTTATATTAATTATATGTTTTTTTATTTACGTTACATTGTATTTGCTTTAGTTTGGTATTAGCCGATTGAACGTTTGGTTTACTTTTATTTTTGTGACTTTGTAATTTTTTTTAACAAAATTTTTGTTTAATTTATTTTTGTGTTTAAATTTTTCATTAAAAATTCTATAATTTAATTCTAATAAATTATAATCTAAATTTATTAAAAAATAATAAAATATAATTTAAACTTTATAAATATTGTTTATTCAATAATTTTCAAGTTACAAATTTAAAATTTTTAAGCATCATCTATATATACTATATTTTTTATAAATAGTTTAATACAAATATTTAAATATCAAAAAGAAAATAAAATTTTTAATTTTTTTAAACAGGCACGTACGAGCCTAACCCGGCATGGTAAATTTACTGCAGGGCAGGCAGGCTGAGCAAGGCCTGGCTTGAATAAACCATGCTGGGCCAGGCACAGCACGGTTCAGTAACTGTGTCGTGCTCACAAAAAATGGGCCAGGCCAGCCTGACACGGCCCATTTGACACCTCTAATTGAGCACAACTCATATCTTTTCCTATGACCAATTGAAGGATCAAAATCAAAGGAACCACTATAGAATCATTTAACTCCTTAATAAGCTCATCTCTAATTTGAGCATTGAAGAAGATGGGCAGCTGGGCAGCCGAGCAGCATCCAACTGTGTTAGAGATCATAACCTCGCTTTAATACCAAATGTGCAAATCTCAAATCTACACAACCATATCTTTGACACCAAAGTTTAGGATCCCATGTATGACAGCAATCACTTTGATATCAAATATCAAGAATCTAAGATATATGATATAATCTCTCTCTAATATCAAATATTAGAAATCTTGACAATGATTTAGTATTTTGAAAATACATAAGAGAACTCTCAAAAATAAAAAACACAATACACAAGATAAAGGATGAAAGAATGAAAGAATTTTCTAAATTACTAATTAGACCAACAACATAAGTGATATCTTATTTTGTACCTATTAGATAATTTAATTTTCATAAAATTCTCATATATTAGGAAAAATCAACTAACCGACATAGTTTTAAAAAGCACAAGGCGCACCAATGCGCAAAAATTTCTTGGAGCCTTGAGGTGCAAGACGCACCTTTGGCGTGGACTTTTGAAAGGTGAAATATGATATTAGATGCACATAAATTTTTATTAAATATGATTCTATTGATAAAAAAATAAATGTTCCTAATATTTTAAATAAATTTTGATGAAAAAAATAAATGAAATTATATAAATTTCAATATATAATTATAAATTTTAAGAATAAATATATTTTTTAAAAAAACTATAGTATATAATTATATAAATATATTTTGATCAAAATAAATATATTTTGATGAAAAAGTTTCTTGGAGCCTCTTCAGTAAGGCGAATGCTTAGGAAAGCGAGGTGCTATAGCTAGGGAGTGATTGTGCCTTGAGCCTAGACACACCTTTCACAACAATGCTAACCAATACATTTTAAAATATGTAAGGATCAAGTGATGACTCGACTATTGTGCATTGTATCATACCAAGAGCCAACAAAATATACAAATAAAGGTGTCAAACGAGCTAGCCTGGGCTGGGCTGAACCGGCCCATTTTTTTCAGGCCCAATCGGGCTCGTGTGTCGTGCCTGGCAAGGCACAGTTCACTAGAGGGCAAGCTCGACATGGCCCGTGGCCCGAAATCAGCTAGGTACAAGCAGGTTCAAGCCGATTCGGGTTGGGTCGGGCCATTCTAAGTAAAAATTTTAATAGGGTTTCCCCTCCGCGCCGCCGCACTGCCGTCACCCATTAGGCGTGCTGAGCCATCCCCCATCTGGCATCACTACGTCAGCCGCAGTGCATCGGTCGGAGCATCGTGGCCCGTTCTGCGCACACGTGCCACGCATCCAGGTCATGTCTTCCATGACATGCGGGCCTAAGACCCTCGACACGGAACAACACGGCACGATTTGTGCCAAGGGTCCGCCTGACATGAACCCAGACACACTACAGCAGCGTGTCGTGCTGAACTTCGGGCCACCCGGTCCATTTGACACCTCTATATACAAAGCATGTCCCCTCATAAAAAGAAAATCCATATTACTTGAATAAGCAATCTTAGTGTCCAAGAAATATTTAAAATATCTCAAATCAATAATTTAAAATTTGAACTGCAAAAATATTTTCAATTGATATATACTCATTTGATATCTATTATAATTAGAATATCATCAAAGTATACTAGCAACATCATATATTTACTACACTAATTCATGTATGTATAAATAAAAATAATTTGATACACATCTTCTAAACCTAAAAGTAGTAAGTGATAAAAAGTACCTGCTAAACCACATCTTCAAAATTGTTTCTGCAATCTACACCCAATACATGCACTTCCCAAAATAATAAAAACTAGTATTTGTTGCATAAACATCACCTAAAGATCACTATGAAATGATGTATTCCTCAGGTCCAACTAGTATATAGTTTACATGTAAGAAGCAACAACATAATAGTGATCTTGGCCAAGCTAGCTATTAACTCGATCCAACTCAGCATGACCCACCTCTCAGCTCAGGTTGCTTAGTGGGCCGACCAGACTGCACACAATACATTTTTATTCATGTTGGGATGACATGTCCCACCTCTATATATAAGAACTCAGGTCATTTTTTTCTATTCAAAGCAAAATCATGCCTACAAGAATTCAATAAAAAACATAACAAAAAACTTGCTACAATAATAAATACGCCAACATGAGGATTCAACATGCAAGTTTTACCAACCAAAATAATACAATTTAATTTGTATATAGTGAGTGTGACCCCACTTTGTAAACCTACATAATCTAAAGTCAAAGATACAAGAACAATTAAAGCTAAAGCTAACTTATTTTTCTATTCAATAAACAGAAATTAATGACGAAAAGAAATTTAATAAAGGACGCGTACTGAGCTAGCTAAGATAAGAGAACTTGAAGCAAAAAATGTTTACTCACCAAAATATGAGTACAAAATTGAAAAAAAAAGTATCATGTAAATTTTACGAAAAAAAAAAGAATGCAGAATAATGATTGAGTTACTCATAAACAGTAATAATTGAATTCATACCTGTATCAAGACAAAAGCTTTACGTGATAAGCCAGCCTGAAATATAAAATAAACCCCAGGTTAGCAAGCAAAAAACAATACTAGAAAAAAAAAACACATAATTGATGCACAGTACACCATTGAATTACATCTATTAAAACGAAAAATAATAAAACTATTTTAAAATCAGTATATTTTACAAAAATCACTTCAAATGACAAAAGCAATAAAAAATAACAAGCTATTTTGTTAGCCAATGGATATCACTATGTTGATCAGAGACAATCACCCTCAAAAGATAGTCTAGTTGGAAAGGATATGATGAACTAAGATAGTTTACACTGGGAGAATACAAATATGAATATGAGAGATCCTAGACAAAGCAATGATTATCAAAAACTCTAAAAATCAACTAAACTATTTTTATGAGATTTAAGATTTCAAAATGCACATTGTAAGAAATAATAAAAAAAGCATTGGTTGATTAGATCCTTTGAGGTTAAGACCATATCTCCCAAAAAAATACTTAGAATCACTCTTATCAAAGAGTAATATATAAATCATCTAAATTAAATTCATATTCTTCCTTTCTGCAAACTCATTCAGTAGGAGTGCATTAGCACAGAAAATTGTTATACTTCATGTCTCATTATGTTGCTCGAAATTCAGGTAATTGCTCCATAGACATCTCATCATCAAGATCATAATGAAGAAATATATTTTTTATATTTAGCTAGCCTATCATTCAAATGTTAGACATTGTCAGGAAAATAAAAATTAATATAAAAATAATCTTAATCACTAAAAAAATATTTTATTAATGCACATCAAACATGAGTGAATCATATTATATTACATGTTTTCATAATATATACCTACATGCAACCAATAATAGAACTTCTCAAAATTCTTGGTACTAGTTTCAAAGTCTAAGTAATGTGTAGTATATTTATCTCTTTCAACTTAACATTTATCATACTAATTAAAATAATACCTTAAAAATTATAAGTATACTAGTATAATCAACAAAAATAATATCAAAATTAAAAAATTAAGAAAGCATGAGTATAATAAAATATAAAAAATTGACCATTAAATTAACTCATTTATCCTTTCTAGAGAACAATAATAATATCAAATTTATATTGACTTGTTACAAGATCATTTAGCTGCTCAATAAACTCATATCTAATTTGAATATGAATATTAGAATAACCTAGAAAGATACTTCACAGCATTAAGTATTATCTTATCTCATCCTAAAAAGAGAAAACAAACAAACAACATACTTACAAAGACTCTAGAAAATAGGTAAAATAATCTCTCATGAGATACAAAATCTGAAAGGACACATTAAAAAAAAATAAAAGAAATACTCAATTAATGGAATAATTTATGATAAATACCACATCTCCTCAAAAATTAATAAACCACAAAGACTAATGTGGCATCCACTTGAATGTTTCCTAATTGACATATTTAAGTAGTAATAATGTAGTGGTTAGGACAAAAAAGAAAAAAAAAAGTAGAGAATAATGTATATTGGAAGAATGAAGTCTCTCGAAAAGCTCCTTATTGTTATAAAATAATCTCTCATTGAAATAATGTAGTGTCCGGCATGGCACGGCTTGAGAATCACCAGCCCGGCACGGCCCGCCGTCCCGGCTCATACCTATTTCGGGCCAGGTCATGCCTGGACTTGATGGGTCAAGGCATGTCATTCCCAATATTTCCAGCTATATTTTAAAAAAATCCAGCATGGTCTCCAAGTTGGTTTATCATGCCGTTGGGCCAGGCACACAGGCCATGCATAGACCGACATAAGGCATGGCTCATACCAGCCCAGCATGGCATGAACCATGGCAAGGGTTGGCCCGGCCGGACCCGACCCAAGGTATGGTTCTAAACTATGTTGTACCGGGACAAGCACAGCTGAACCAGGCCTAACCCCGAGCCATGCCTGGGTTGCCCTACCCATCTGACACCTTTAAATAAACTTATTATTAATGACTCTACATGTGATATAAAAATATATTTTATAAAATTCTTGAAAATATTTTATAACATGACGAATATTTATTGATTTATGTACGTGCTCATTACTTGCATTTCACTGAGGTGCTTATACAAAATTAATAATATGTTTAGCAAGTTTAGAGATTATTCTATATTTAATATCATGTCTATTGAAATAAAAATCAAATACTTAAAGTATTAGTTCATCGTCTCATCTCTTTATTGCCTAGCTACCTACATGGATCATACAATTATAGTGAAAGAGATAAAAAATATTTTGATATATATATTCACATGTATAAACTAGGAATAGCAACATAAGAGGTTAATTCACAAAAAATTGATTGGATTATTTACATACTACAATGCTAAGCATAATAGTATTTATAGTAAGACTTGAAGTACGAACATATATATCATATTCACGGACAATGACTTCTTCATTATATTAGTGAGGGAGAAATGATGGGATAGTCTATCGAATAAGAATAAGCTGTCTCAGTAATTAGATACTAATTATTACTCGATCATATTGCATAACGATAAAAAGAACCTTAATATTTTATAATGATGAAAATTATATGAATTCACACATCCTATGATGTCTAAGATAACATAAAATGTACTGACTCGTTTACTGTCAAACATAACATTAAAATCTATTTATTTTGTTGCAGTAAATATAATTTTAGATATGAGATCAAGACTACCGCCATATATTATTGAGATATTTGCGTGCGTGAAGGAATGAGAAGATTCAATATTGCACATCTAGAATATGACTAGAACAAAAATATAAAAATTACTGATAGATAATGACTCATTGGATTTGAAGAATATTAAGGCTACCACTAGTGATAACATCAAATACTTACATGATAATAATAATAATTTGCATACAGATATTAATTGACATTAGAATTAACGATTGCTAATTTAGTTTAGGATGACAATTTTTTTATATTTTATTATTATTATTATTTTTTTGTTAATCATTTTTTTATGATGTTATTATTGGATATTTTTTTCATTTCATATAAATATGACATATAACATACGATTATTATTTTTTTTTTATATTTTATATTGCAAAATTATAATTTATAATATACATACATAAAAATTAAAATCAAAAACTAGCACGACCCAACTCCCGACTGACCTTGCACAAACCGGCCCAATTATGCCCTGACTCGTGCCAGTCAGGGCAGAATTATAAGATAGTGATCATAGAAATCAATAATGGAGATAACTCACATCGATTGCTTCTAGCTGTGATGTGTTGAGATTTTCAACAAAATATTCATACAGTGGATGAGAAATCCTCCATGTCTGGTCTTCAGATCCAGATTTTTTTTGTTCAGCTCTTAGTATCACATCCTTGAAAGGCAGTGAGCCAATTGAACGCAGAGCAAAATATTCACGGGAAATAGTTGATAAATTGCATATCTGCATGTTAAACCAGACCCATTATATGTATATGTAATTAATGAGTAAATAACAAAAAAAAAAAACCATTATATGTATGTGTAACTAAAGAGTAACATTGGGAAACATTCTCAAATCCAAATATTAAATTATAGCTTCCAACAAACTCAACACTAGTGTTACCTGCCACCAATGTTAATAAGATCTAATAATTTAAACTTGTCCTTTTAATTTTATCAACTTTCTTCTCCAATAATACTTAGAAACAAGAATAAAACTATTAAAAAACATGAATATATCAGTAACTAAATTTATGAATATATCTAAATATATTAATATATGTTGATGAATATTTTGACATACAATATCGATATATAATATAATTATAAAAATAAAATTAAAGTATAATACATATTTTAAAAATTATAATAAAAAAATTAATATATATGTTATAAAATATGTTATATAAAATTAAATTACATCATGTTAGTTAATAAAGTATTACATTTTTTATATTATTCATTTATTATAAATATATTAAAATTTTGTGCATGCAATAATAATAATATATATACACACATACACACACACATACATACATACATTAAATAAAATTACTAAAAATAAAGCTAATATAAAATCTAATTATATTCCAACATATGATAAATATTAATTTGAACGAATTATATATTAATATATCAAAATAAAAAAAATAGAAAAAAAATTATCATTTACTTTTATTGTAACATTCAAATAATATTATTATAATAATATAGTTTTAATGCATATTTTCTTTATTTTTACTATTTTGATGCATCAAAATATAATTTTTCCTAATAATATTAATATTATTTTAATATTTAATTATTATAAAATTTAATTTCATTAATTTATTACGGATATAATAAATTATTAATTATAAATTATAATATATATTAATATATTATTTTTATTTATTCAAATCCATTAAATATAAAAATAAGTAAATTTTATTATATTATAATATATAAGTAATATTAAATTATTTTGATTCAAATATAAATTAGCATAAGATTGCATATCCAAATATAACTAAATAAATCACATTATATCTTGCTATATCTGAATATATCATAGATAAATTTAGATATTTCCTACCTTATAACCATTTTTTTATGGATATGCCAATATGTTCATGATTATCAAAATATCTATGATATATTACAAATCTTTGATGATTATTATGAATTTATCAATCAATGAATATTTTTGTACCTTGTGTTGTGTCGGTAACCATAAATATAAGATATGTTCTAGATATATTAAGAATATATTTAAATATTTTCATCCTTGCAAAGAAGCAATACTTTTCTCTCCAAACTAAAAGTCAACTACATGTACTAAATGCCAAGATTTTAAGCAAATTAAAATAACTGAATAAAAAAACATAGTTGGCTAAATTCAAAAAGTGAACAGAATTTGATCACTTGTTTATTTGGTATTAACTCATGAATAAACTACTCATAAGTCCAAGATGACTAATTATGAAGAGTTTTGGTGCCAAAAACTCTAAGCATGCTTGTAGTGTTCAAAGAGAATAGTATGTCATACTCTTTAGAGATTGTAACAAACTCTAAAACCCAAAGAGATTATCATTGTGATTCTAGGTATAAGTCTAAGCATGAGTCCCTACTAAACAATATCCTTCAATGAGGACACAGCACACTACTTATCCTACTCATAGAACAGTCACGTATAGCTCTCTATCACTATCAGTTGAAGCAACAGTATATACTATCACAGCATAACTCAAAACTCTACCTTACTTTGTCCTCTAATTGTTGTAAAAACAAATATCACTTTTTGGTATATTGCTAACTAGAGGTGTCAACCGGGCCGGGCCAGACCAGGCCAGCACGAGGCACGCCACGGTTCGGCCGTGTCTGGGCCGGCCCGGCACAAAAAAATGCCGTGCCCGGGTTAGGCACGAGCCGTGTCGTGCCTAGCCCATGACGTGCCATGCCTGACCCGGCACGGTTCAGCCCGTGGCATGGCACACCGGCACGGGTTAGTCCCATGTCAGGTGTCCCCCGAGCCCGACCCTGCGAGAGGCCCACGCCCCTCCCACAAAAAAGACCGTGGGTCGGTCTGATTGGACCCGACCCGCGGTCCCACGTGGCCCGAACCGACCCAATTCCCCACCCCCCCACGGGAAAAAAAAATTAATAAAAAATTTAATTTTCAGCCGTTGGATCTCGCCTCCAATGGCTAGGGGGCAGAATCCAACGGACCTCATGATTCTGCCCCCTAAAAAATTTAAAAAAAAATCAAAAAAATTAAAAAAAATTACTTTTTTTTAAAAAAATTATTATCTTTAAACTATAAATTCAACCCCGTCTCTTTAATATTTATGTTTTTCATAAACATAAATTCTTTCAAATCGTTCAATTTCTCTCTCAAAAATCTTGCTTCTCTCTCTTGGGACTCGGGATTTCGGCATTCGGCTTGGATTTTCGGAAATCTCAACTTGAGTTTTTAACTTAGAGCTTGATTGTGGTGTACCGTGCACGTGACCGACATCACTGCTTTTACCGAGTAATTTATTTTAAGTTTTTTTAACTTTTTCTCTCTCTAGTTTCTTTCTCTAGACCAAAAATAAAAATAATTAAAATCAGTCTTTTAGTCTCTAAAAAACTATTCTGAATAACAAAAATCCTAAAAAATGACAAATACAACTGAAACATATTTAAATTTAGAAAATAAAAATATTATACAGATGTCTGAGAATGCTGAAACTTTGGTTTCTTCAGTCGTCTCAACCCAAACTTCTAAAAAATAAAAAACTAAGAGGATTTCTGTAGTTTGGACTCATTTTAATATAATAAAATAAAAAAATGTTAAGGGTGAAAAATAAGAAATGGCACAATATAAATATTGTATGAGATTTTTAACATGTAAGAGTTCGTTTGGGACTGGACACCTTAAGAGGCATGCCGAATTATGCACCAAAAAACATGGTCCTTTAAATCCTAGGCAAACCCAAGTTGGCACTGCATTTTTTGAGACTGGATCGAGTTTAGTCTCAAAGTTTACTCCCTTCATATACTCCAGCGAGTTGGGTAGGGTTTGCATGGCCAGACTTATCACATTGATTGGTCTTCCAATCAGATTTTCGGAAGATCCAAGGGTAGTGCACATCATGCAGACATATTTTCAGCCTGCTTATCGTAGGATTCCTAGGTCCATATCTAGGAATGACATACTAAAAATATATAAGTTAGAAAAACAAAAAATAATTAATGAATTTATAGCATATAGTGGAGTGGTGTCCGTGACGTCCGATATCTGGACAAGTCACGATGAATCATCTTATGCATGTCTTACCAGCCACTTTGTAGATTCAAACTGGATAATCAATAGAAAAATTTTAATATTCTCTGAGATTCTTCATTCTCATGATGGTCCGGCCATTTTTGAGTGTATGATGAAAATCTTTAGGGAATATAAAATTCAAAATAAAATTTTTAGTGTCATTCGATAACGCATCTAATAATGGAGTAGGGATCAACATGTTTGTTAGGAATATTAGATACGCACCATTAGGAGAGATCTTTCATGTCAGATGCTTGTGTCACATGATTAACTTGATTGTTCAAGTGGGTATGAAGGTGTGTTCCCCCACGTTGAATAATATACATAATGCACTAAAATATATTCGTACTCCTCGCAGACAATAAGAGTTCGGTAGTCTTTGTTTGTCTGCAAATATTAAGAAGAAAAAATTCTAATCAGATGTGAAACACCGTTGTAATTACACATATCTGATGTTTGAGTCATGCATTGGATATAAACACGTGATATCGAACTACATCAATAGTAAGAGTGACGAATTTATTATTGACGATATTGACTGGGCTTCAGGAATTTCATTTATGAAATTCTTGAAGATTTTTTATGACACGACGAATATATGTTCGTCGATTTATACGCCCACTACTTGCATTGCACTCCGGTGCATATGCAACATTAGTAGCATGTTTAGGAAGTATCGAGCTGACCCAATACTTAGCCAAATGATTGCAGAGATGGAAACCAAGTACTTGAAGTACTGGTCCACCATTCCATCTCTTTATTGCCTCTCTGCATGCATGGACCCTAGGATTAAGGTGGAAGGGGTAGAAAATACTCTGACCTACATTTCCTCGTGCATGAACCTGGAAGAGCCACCTGAAGGGTTCATTCACGAGAAGTTGACTGACATGTTCACATACTACGATACTAAGTATAGTGGTGGTGATGTGAGACTGTGATTACGGATATTGATACCTTATTCGAAGATGATGATTATTATATTCAACTAGCGAGGGAAAAATGTAGGGGTGGACTATCACATAGGAGCGAGCTTTCTCGTTACTTAGATACCGATTACTGCTCAATCATATCACATTCTTATACTAAGAATTTTGATATATTACAGTGGTGGAAATCATATGAGTTCACCTTTCCCGTGCTATCGAGGATGGAACAGGATCTACTGACTCCTCCGATGTCGAGCATAGAATCGGGGTCTGCTTTTTCTATTGCAGTGAACGTGATTTCGGATAAAAGATCGAGATTACGTCCAGATATTGTTGATGCCTTTACTTGTTTAAAGGATTGAGAGGATTTAAGGTTTAGCATCCATGATCGTGCTGGAGCTGTGACTTGGACAGAGACTACAGCCGTATTCACTGCGATAGCGGAGAAGTTGATTACTGATGATAATGATACATATGATACTGATCTTGATATTACGGCTGATGATACTCATGATATGCCGATTGACGATTTATGATGATCTACTGTTTTTTGATTTTGATATTTTATTTTTTATTGATTATACGTTTTATTTATACGTTATGTTGAAACTGTAATTTGTTTGGTTCGGACTTTCGGTATGAAATGGCTGATTGGTCATTTTTTCATTTGAGTTGCTTATGTTTTTTTTAATTTTTATTTTTTTAACAAAAAGTATTGATTTATTTATTTTTTTTATTTTAATTTTCCATTTAAAAATTTATAACTATATTATATAATTCTAATAAATTTTAAACTAATTTTATATTACATTATAAAAAAAATTTTAATTTATGATGATCTACTGTTTTTTGATTTTGATATTTTATTTTTTATTGATTATACGTTATATTGAAACTGTAATTTGTTTGGTTCGGACTTTCGGTATCAAATGGCTGATTGGTCATTTTTCATTTGAGTTGCTTATGTTTTTTTTAATTTTTATTTTTTTTAAAAAGTATTAATTTATTTATTTATTTTTTTTTAATTTTCCATTTAAAAATTTATAACTATATTATATAATTCCAATAAATTTTAAACTAATTTTATATTACATTATAAAAAAAATTTTAAACTTTGTTATTTTAATAAATTTTAACATTTTTCATATTATAAATATATAATATTATACATTATCTAAAATTTTATATATAATTTAATAATTTATATAAATAAAATAAAAAAATTTAAAAAAAAAAATTCTAGCCCATACGGCCAGGCCGGGCCCGAGCTGGGCCGAGCGAGCCCGGCACTGCACGGCAAGGCACGGCCTGCCGTGCCAGGCCCGACTTTTTTAAACCATGTCGAGTTAGGCACAGCACGGTACAGTAACCGTGTCGTGCCAGGCTCGGCAAGAAGGCACACTCGTACCCAAAAAAATGGGTCGGGCCGGCCCAACCCGGCCCGTTTAACACCTCTATTGCTAACTCAATACAAAACACTTGCTCAGTAAAAGTGTCCTCAATATTGAATAGTTGTCCTCTGGGAGACAAATAAAGTATCCCACATAATTTCTAACAAGTACAAATAACTAAAACTCATCAATTTGTATAAAAAAATGTTATAAAAACATATATGCTTAAAAAGAGAACTCTACATCATAGAGCCATCAAATAAATCGTGTTAGGCCAACCTTTTGTGGGTTGAGCCATTGGTCAAACCAAGATTTTTAGTGGATGATAATAATGCACATCCAAATGGGGAAGACAAGTCGTGCATGACCAGCACGCCTATTAATCAGGTCATCCCTACACACTCAATGGCCCATTGGGCAACCAGGTTCATGCCGAATGCTCACCTGGCAGGATCCGAGAACTAGACACAAGCATAGTTATCTAAGGCACAAGGCGCACTTGAGGCGCACTTGAGGCGCGGGCTTTTTTATTTGAGGCGCACCCAGCCTAATACACATAAAAATTATATATTTTACTAAATATAGTCTTTAATTTTTATCTAATAATAAACTAAAAACATCAAAGATAAAAATCAAATATTAATAATGCTCTCATCATCCAAACATTCAAAGTTTCAAAACAAAATAACAAACATTCAAAGTTCTAAAATAAAATTAACACTCATGTATCTACTTCTAAATCTAAATCAAGAAAGTCTTCATCAACATCATCTTCATCATCAATCTTCCACTCTCTCTCTTATTCATCTTCCTCTCTCGATGAATAGATCATCTCTTCATCTTCATCAATCAAAGCAAGAGTAGGAGTATGTTTAGAGCGATGGTCTTGAATTTGGTTTTGGTGTTGGTGTTTGTGTTTTGCTTGGTTTAGCTCTTGTATAAATTATAAACATACTCAATTTTTGCTAAACAACTAAAACTATTTATAACTTTTGTTCTAATTGTTTCATAATTTTCATAATTTTTTTCATGATTTTTTTCTATTTTTCGTTAATTTTCAGAATTTTTTTCCCTTTTTTCTGCATTAGTTTTTTGAAAATTACATATTTTTTTCAAAGTATTATTCAAAAAATTTTCCCCTAGTTTTTAAGTATTTTTTGAAAATATTTTTTTACCTTTTGAAGAATTTTTTCATAACAAAAATAGGTAAAATGAAAAAAATACCTTTTGAGCCTCTTCTTCTTCTTCTCTCCTCTTCAATCCAGCTTTAAGAGTGTTTTGGGAGGGTTGTTTTGAGGGTTTTAGGGTGTAACCAAAGAAAGATAGGGTTTTATAGAGCTTAAAATCACAAAACTCCAAAATGGCATCATTTTGATTCCTGAAAGACCAAAACGACGTCGTTTTGGAGGTGGCATTTTTTTATTTTAAATCAGAACATCAAAACGACGTCGTTTTGTGGGTTTTGTTTTTTTTTAAATATCAAAACCAACTCAAAACGACGTCGTTTTGGGTTATTTTGATTTTTAAAAAAATATAACCCAGCACAAAACGACATCGTTTTGGGTTGGATCAGCCGAATACGTCGTCTTCCCCGATGCGCTCCTCCTGCGTTTCGTCTTGTTCCGCCTCTCGCCGCTTCTCTCGTCGTTGCTTTGCCCTTCTTCTCCGACGAAATTTCCCCATTTCCGACGGCGAATCCAACAAAAAAAAATGAGAGGAGAATAAGAGAAAAAAGGAGAAGAAGGTCATACCTGGCTTGACGCATGCCGCTGCCGAAACTGTAAGTCGACGCTTGCCGCCGCCGAAACTGGAAGTCGACACCAGCGACCGCCGAAACTAGAAGTCGACGCTTGTTGCCTAAGAAGCACGGACACGGACACGGACACGGGGATACGACACGGCAGGATACGGGGACACGGCAAATTCTAAAAAACTAGGATACGGATACTACTAGGATACGTCATGATAAAAAAAATAAAATTAAAAATAAAAATTATTTTCTTTATAAATATTAGGTATTTTATAAAATAAAATAAATTAAATTAAAATATTTTAGTTTATAAAATAAATAAATATATTTTTATTTTATAAAATAAAAATATTGTATTTTATTTTATTTTATAAGATAATATTTATAATTATTTTATTTTATAAAAATATATTTTAAAATTATCTTATATTATATAAAAATATATTTTTTATTTTATAAAATAAAAATATTTTATTTTATTAAAATGTTTTATTTTATTTTACCGTCTGCCTGCCTTCCCCCTCAATTCCCATCTGCCTGCCTCCCCCCTCAATTCCCGCCCGCCTGCCTTCCTCCTCAATTCCCGTCCGCCTACCTCATCCCTCAATTCTCGCCCGCCCCCTGCCTCCTCCCCCTCAATTCCCGCCCGCTTGCCTCCCCCCCTCAATTCGCGCCCACCCCTTGTCTCCCCCCTCAATTCGCGCTCGCCCCCTGCCTCCCCCCCTCAAATCGCGCCTGCCCTCTGCTGCCCACTGGACGTCCGATACGCCACCATCCGATATGCCACAGCGTATCGGATACGGATTTATCAATGATACGCCACGTGGCGTATCAGACACGTATCCGTGCCATGTCCGTGCTTCCTTGCCTGCTGCGCCTCACCAGCATGCACCTCGCCTGAAGCGAGGCATTTTTCCCGGGAGTGGTAGCGCCTGAGCTTTAGGCATGCCTCAGGCACGCCTTTCATAACTATGGACACGAGTTGTGAATGGCCCGGCATGGTTCAAACCCAGACTAGTATGGGATCGTGCCAGGCTAGACTAGGTTCATGGCAAGCTAGTAAGGATACAGTCCAGGCTAATATGAGTTTAGTTCACGCTAGCATGAGGAAGGTCTAAGCTAGAGTAGGTTTGGTTCAAGGCATTATAGATTAAGTTGGAGCAACAGTATATACTTTCACATCATGACTCAATCTATACCTACTTTATCCTATAGTTTCTGTAGAAACATATATCACTTTCTGGCATATCACTAACTCAATAGGAAACTCTTTCTCAATATATGCATCCTCAACACTGAATACTTGTCTCCAAGGAGATGCAAATAAAGTATCCCACATCATATCTCACAATTTCAAATAGCTAAAACTCATCAATTTGCATAGACAAAAATTATAAAAACATACTAGCTCAATGAGAGAACTCTGCATAAATGAGGAGTCATATAAGTCATACTAAGCCAACCTTCTATGGATGGATCCATTGGCCAAACCAAGATTTTTAGCAGACGATAGAGAGGAAGCAAACAGATCGTGTTGAGGCAGCACAACCTGGTTTTTTGTGGCTTAGATCAGGCCACATAGACAAGCAGGCACAACCCATTGTGGAAGCCAAGTCAAGCAACCTAGACTAGCCCAGATTAAACCCATGCTAGGTTCGAACCTAGAGTAGTATGAGTTTGCACTTGGATAGACTAGGTTCATGTCAGGCTAGCTAGAATTCAGTCCAAGATTATCTGAATTCAGTTGAAGCTAGCATGGGTTCAATTTAGGTTAGTCTAGGTTTAGTCCATACTAACCTAGGTTCAATCCAACATGATATATAGATTGTGAAAGATTTATATGATTTCAACTAATCTACTAAAGTATAGTTTAGCCGATTCTATTGAATACTCACCACTTTTGATATTAGGATATGCTTATTTAAATATTCTTATCTCCACCGATGAATATTAGAAAGAATTTGTGTGATATTAATGATTTGAGTTGATAATATGTTGATTACAGAAAATAATCAATTAGATATATTTCAAATAAATTTATTCATATAAATTGAATTTCAAATAAAAAATTTAAACCGTCTTACTTAAATATAAGATAGTATACTCAAAGAAGGTACCAATTCTTTATGTTCATATAAGATATTCTTTGAATATTTTGTTTGATCATGATATGAGAAAATGCATATCAGTTGACTCATCACTTAATTCGTACATAGACATATCCATGTGTATCAATTCCTCAGTTGAGTCTGCTAGATATACGAGTATCATAAAAAAAACTTAAAACACCTGATAATAATACTAGATATCAATTATTTTGTTAGTATAATTAATCATTTCTTAAATTCTCATATATACTCATATAAATGTAATTCTTATCATTCACAAGTACATTAAATGAACTCCACAAAATGAGATTTTATTTATAAATTAAGAATATAACTATGTAGAGTCATACTTAGATTTTAGATCGACTCCAATAATTACAGATTGCAAACACAACAAAAGTTTATATTCTTCCTAGAACAATATTATTTCAATAAAAAGTATAAACAAATAATTATTTTTTAATCTAATATAACAATAAAGAATGAAACAAAGACATAACATCAATTCTTTGTGAGCTACAATGAATCACTTCTTAAAGAATCACATCTTACTAATTCAGAGGCCAATGATATTATACCATGACAGTCAAACAGCTCAATACATTATTGTCAATCTAGTATTTTACAAATGGGCAAAAATAAGAACAAGTGACTAATTCAAGCTAGCATGTTCAACACACAAGCTAGCCTAGAGGCTAGACCGATCCAAGCAACTTAGACCAAGCTAGAATGTTCCTCAAACATTGACCAAACTAGTTAGAACTGACCCAAACTAACTTCTTTTGAACACTATTCAAAATATTTTTCTATGCTAGAATATTTTAGTGATTTCCTATCTAATAAGAATGTGACATTTAGCACAATCTAAACTTTTGGTTAAAAATAGCTCTCATTATAAGTGGGTCTACTCGTTGTTGTACTCACTTAAATTTTATATATATTTTACTTTTTCTATAAATATTTCTCTTTTTCAAAACTTATGTATGTGATATTGTGGGTGTAACACTGGTAAGAAACAAGCTACCTTAGACAATTGAGAAAAAAAATTCCTAGCCTAGAGTCATATGTATTGCACTAAAAATCATTATGCATGATAAATAATATTAGAGGTGGTCAACTTCCTTACTATGACATACATTTCCGATATCAAGAATTTGAGGATTATGATAAGAGTGTCTAGGAGATAGCATTCTTCAAGGAGGAACTCCAATACGTAATAGAAAAAATCTTCGATATTAACTTATAGATGCTAAATCAAAGAATTCTATTTTAGAATCCACTGTGCCTACTATGCAAGAGAATAAAGAGAAGTTGATGAAAAAAAACTTTCAACATACAAGAGAACAATAGAGAGCAACATTATTGACAAAATAGGATCACTATGAATGAATATCCTTAAGCCAAAAAAGTTTATAGATACTAGATCAGCAAAAGAGATTAATAGCTTCCTTTGAAAAATGGCATAATATTTATAAGTAATAAATATTATGAATTATGCAACTAAGATCAATATTGCTTCTACGTATCTGGTGGATCTGACACTTCTTTGGTGGCAATAAAGATATTAAGATGATAATATTCATACTTAGAAATCATTTATATGATAATTTCATTAAAAATCTTATATGGAGTATAAAGATATAATGAAAATAAAACCCACAATAATAATTTAAAATAAAAAAATTTTTATCTCAGAGTATTAAAATAAACAAGATGATAAATGAAAGAAATTTATTATTAGGATAAATTACATAAGAGAAAAAACCTCCTTTAATAGAAGAAAAATCAAAAATCCCAAATATATTTTCGATAAGGGCAATATGAATTTTCATCTACCCACTTAAATGCATAATTTGATGTTATATTTTCTCTCTTAAAATTTAATTTCCTCGCTTATCAACTCTATGCTTGCTTAAGTTTTTACTAAACCATGTTAGGTTCAACCCCATACAAACTTATTAATATTAATATAACATCTACTTCTACTTTTTCATCGATGTGAATTTTTTGTATAGCTACACTACTACTTTTCTCATACAAAATAAGATTGTACACTGATATATTTTATTTTTGAATGAAATAGTAAACCTTTTGCTAAATATAAAGTACTTACTATCACAAAATAAATTTATTTTATTTTATTTATGTACAAACTCTTTCAATAACATATGCAACTAGATTATCTTTAACTAACTTTTAAAATTACAACATATTTTATATCTATCATAAAAGTAGATGCAGTTGATTGTAGCTTTAATACTCAGCTTATAATTCCTCTATTAAGAGTGAAAACATAATTTGTGATTAGCATAATATTTGATAATATATCAAATAATGATGTCGTTATAAACATGTTCGAAAAAACTATTAAAGAGTATCACTTATGTTTAGTTTTTCATGTTAAATATATGTGTCACATAATATATCCGATAGTACAAGTCAATGTAAAAATAATTTCCCCATCTTTGGAACATATACAAAATATACTAAGATATATTAAACAACTAGTAGACTACAAGAATTTTATATTTTATATAAATCAATATGCCGTAAAAAGAAAAAATTCCAATAAAATATTAGACATCATAAAAATTATACATATATTATATTAGATTCATGGGTTAGCTAATAACATATGATATCTGACTAAGTTAATAATAAAATAATGAATTAAAGTATAACACAATTTTATTTTTTAAAATTTCTTAAAATCATTTATGATATGACAAAAGATATGTTCATCTATACACACTCATAGCAAATACATTACACTTACATAAATATATAACATTAGTAATCTCTCTAGTAAATATATAGAATACTCAAATTTTTGTATTATGAATATTAAGATGAAAATGACATAATTAAAATATTAATCCTCTATTTTCTCTTTATTATTTAACTGTCTATATGAATCATAGAATTAAAGTTGAATGGATAGAAAATACTATCAAATACACATCCACTTATATGAATCAATCATAAGAACCAGATAATAGAATTTACAAACAATTAAATAATCTATTTAAAAATTATGAAAATAAATATTATAATTTTAATGATAACTCAAATATGAAGATCAACATCATATTCAAAGATAGTAATTTTTGATTTAGTTAGCTAGTAACAAGTAATGAGAAATATAATCGAATAAGAATGAGTTGTCGAGATACTTAGACATATTGAATTGATAAAAATTATACAAATTTATCTTTTATTTATTATCAATAATGTCATGTGATCTATTGATCTCTCTAGTATTTAGCATAGTATCAAACCTTACTTTTTCTTATATATATGTGTGTGTGTGTGATTTAAAATGAGTATCATATTATGATCAGATATCATTGAAGTTATATTACACTTAAAAGATTAAGATAATTCACAAATAAATCTTCAAAATAAAATGAAAGAACTTCACATTTATAATAACATACATGATTACAATAATATCAAGATAATAAGCTATGATAATTCAAACTAGATAGAGTGACATTAGATTGCCCATATATTTCTTTAAAGCTTTTTTAAAAAAATTTATATTTTTGAAAGCCAAAATAAAAATATTTATATTTTGATCTATTTTTTTAAAACTTTATGAAAAGTATCCAAAATGAAAATTGTTTTTAAGTTTCAGCCAATTTTATATTTAATTACGAAACTACCCTTTATATATTGAAAAATATATTTTTTTTTCAAAATATTGTTCTCAACTATATTTTTGAATGTGAACAAAGTTTTTTCAAAAATATTGTTCACGAAAAAAAATAATTAATAAAAATGATATATATACATATATACATATATATATATATATATATATAAAAACATAAAATCAGAGGTATCAAACATGTGTGGCCGGGCCGACCAGACCCATTTATTGGCAGCCCAATTGGGCTGCCGTGACATGCCTGGGCATGACCCATACAGTAACCGTGTCGTTCCAGGCACAGCACGACTTGAGAAGTGCCGGCCCGGCACGGCCCATCGACTCAGCTCATACCCGGGTCATGCCGGGTTGGGCTAGGTCAGGCCAATTTGTACCCAGTTTTTCCAGCTATATTTAAAAAAAAAAACCAGCTATGTCGCCCGGTCGATTTACAATGTCGTCGAGCCAGATACACGGGCCTTTCCTGGCATGGCACAAGGCACGAATCGTGCTGGCCTGACATGGCACGAACCATGCATTATCAGACCAAGCACAGCTGAGCCGGGCTATGCCCCAAGCTGCCTGTCCCATATAACACATCTATATAAAACTATACATAACATACAAAGTTAAACTATTTTAAACATTTTAAACATTAAACAAATATATAAATATTTAAAACATATAATACATACATATATAAAATAAAAACAATATAATATATATATATATATATATATATACATATAACATATATACATTTTAAAATATATTTTTTTAATGTTTTAAACATATAAATATATATAACATGTATACATTAACTTTTTGTAATGTTTTAAACATATAATTACATATAATTACATATAAGTACATATAATTACATATATTTAAAATGTATAAGTTAAACTATATAATTACATATAAGTACATATAACTTTTTTAGTTTATATGTACATATAAGTACATATAAACTATATAATTACATATATATATATATAATGTATATATATAATTACATATAGTTATAAATTATATATATGTTATTATGTTATATGTTTAATATATATATATATATATTAGAGTTGTCAGACGAAACGTGGCGGGCCGGGCCGGCCCATTTTTTCAAGCCCGACCGTGCTTTCGTGCCTGGCCCAGCATGGTTTTGTAGGGTTCAGCCCGGCACGGGCCCGCGGCATGATTGGCCAGGTTCGGCCCGGTCGGGCCGAACCTAAATGGGGCGCCCCGTCGCGCCGAACCCCTAATTTTAAAAATTAGGATTTCAGCGCCCCCTTAACCCTAATTTTAAAAAAAATGATTTCTGCACGTACCGTGCCAACGGGCCACGATACCGTGCCGGGCCAAGCACGGCACGAGGCCCGGTTGGCCTCGGCATGGCACGGCACGAGAAATTTCCGTGCCGGGCCGGCCCATGCACGGCTGAATCGTGCCGGGCCGGCCCATGCACGGCTGAATCGTGCCGGGCCGGGCCGGGCCGGGCCAGTTGACACCTCTAATATATATATATATATTATATAGTTTTAAATTTTGTGTATAAGTTGTATGTTTTAAACATTTATATATATGTTATATATATGTTTTAAATATTTAAACAAGTTTAACATATATATGTCATATATAGCTATATGTTTTATATATATCATTTTTATAAAATATTTTTTTAATGAACAGTGTTCAACGAAAACATTGTTCACATTCAAAACACTGTTGAGAAACTGTTTTCAAAAAAAGTTAATTTTTTTAATATGTTAAAGGTATTTGTTTTCGTAATTAAATGTAAAAATAGACCAAAACAAAAATACTTTTAATTTTTAGGCATTTTTTCTTTAAATTTTAAAAAAACAAAACTAAAATAAAAATATTTTTTTTGGGACCCAAGAACATAATCTTTTCTTTTTTTTTTTACTTTTGATTATATTTTCATATCTGTATATATTTTTTTTTAATATTTTTCCATATATTTGATATTAATAATATTTATAGTGCAGTTTACATTTTAAAAAAAAATATTTTTTATTATACACACACACACACTAAATTTAACTATTTACTTAATTAATTTTAAGACAGCAAACTTGCTGCATGTGCATGTGTTATGCACAGGGCGCAGGCAGCCAAACTGCCCTGTCCGTCGCAACTTACTACATGTGGCAACCAACCCATGCTAGCCAAGGTTCACCACGAGGTCCTATTGGTTTTACTCATTAGAACCCGTTCGATACATCCAAATGCTTCAACCAAACCATCAGGTCATGTCAAATCTACCTACGGCGAAGCCATGATGGCGCAACATGTAGGGCATCTCGGTTCGGCAAGGTGACCAAGCTAGGCCTTAAAATTTGGGTCATGCCGCAGTTGACACCTCTAGCATCAATTACTTATGAGCTCCAAATAATTAGTCACTTATTGAAGAAGTACTAGCTAGTTTAGAAGTTAAATATATTTTATTATAATAATCAAGCAACTCGATATATTGATATCAACATTATGTTTAACGAGCAAATAAAACACATTCAAATTTATTATCACATCATACGAAAAAAATTCATGATGATTCAATAATCACTATCCATATAACTACTAGCAACTAGATTTTCTATTTTATGAAAACTCTTAAAGAATTACCATTTTTTTTCTCTTTCAAATTAGATATATGTGAAGTATACATACAAGTTTAAAAGGATGTTTTAAGATGTATTTTAGGATGCAATTTTATTTGTTATTATTAATTTTTTTTTCTTTTTTATTTTTACATGTTTGAGAGCATCAAATATGTGGGCTACCCAAATCTATACGTAAGAAATTAAAATATTCATTTTTAAAAAGTTAATGAAAATATTTTATTTTATTTTTCTTTTTTTTTCTTTTTTTTTTCTTTTTTTTTCTTTTTTCTTTCCACCTTCTTCCTCTGCCCCACTCTCTCTAATTTCACTAAAACCCTAACAAGATTCTAGTCATAACAATTCCTCTCAATATCAAGTTACAATTTGATGAATAATAGATTAGCATGTTATTCTTCAATATGACCCCATTATTCATACATACAAATTAATATAAATAGAAACATAGCAATTTGCCAATGAGATTGAGCACAAAGAAGATATCAATATTGAATATAAAATAAAAAGATGAAGCCGTACTCCCAAAAAATTTGCAAAGATGAGAAGTGTTCTAACCCATCAAAAACCACAAAGATTTACCTTAACGCAAAACAAGGCTTTCTCTTGTGGCATCAGAGGAGAAGTAATAAAAGCCCGCATATTTAACAACCTTGGTGAAGATTCAGCAAGTTCTTCATTTAAATTTATGACCTCTCCCACCAAATACATTCTAAGTCTGAGGAGTTTCAGCTGACGTTGCTCCACTAACGCAAATGCATAGGTTCTAGGCAATTGAGCACCTTCTTTAATCTGCACTATACAATGTCTATTGAGTCAAAAAAAAGTCAGTTTAATATTAATAGAAGGTTTCAAACAGATAACAGAAACAAGCTAACGGTTCAAACATTCAATAACATATCAAACATTCAGCACCAACAAGAAAACAAAGTGATAAAGACCTTATAGAACAGCATGTATTTCATGGTTATTCTAAGTGATGCCTTTACCTGCTCTTTCGAAAGCAGCATGAGATCATTTTGTGATATTCTCTCTCCCTCAGAATCATCGTAAGTAACTTCTGGAAAAAGAAACCCATCTGTTTCGCTGTATTCCATTACCAGCCTCATTATCCCCTCTGGCAAGACCATAAACATGAAACATGTCAACCATTTGTGCATGAAATGAGAAAAAACATTACTACATATTGATTGCCACGGAGAAATTTAAATGTTACTCAAAAACACAAATAAAATGTTCTGCTCAATCACAATTCCACTAAGTAAACTTTAATGGGGAAAGAAGTTGCATTTCATTATTTTATAATTTTTCTTGACATTGTTTGAAAGAGTCCTAGTTGTTATTGTTCATATCCTACTTTTCTTCAAAATCATTTTGGGAATATTAGTTGATTTTGGCATGCACGATTGATGTGTAATTGCTGTTTGAAAGTGTAATTATCTCAAACATGTGTTTTACTTGGAATAGATCGTACCTTAGTGCAATGACAAAAGTATTCAGTCAAGAGTGGTAGATATCTAATTCAAGACTCATCAGATATAACCTCTTTAATTTTAAAAGATAAGATTATCAAGATATTGACCTCTTGCATACCTCAAGTTAAGCGGGAGCCTTGTACACTATGTATAATTTTTTTATGTGTATTAGTTGGAGATATGATCTTCAAAACACCACGGTAAATCATTCGGCATCAAAGACTAATGATCCAGAAATTCCAACTGAGGGAAAAGAGGAATGGTATTTCAATGGAAGATGGTTGTCCAACAGCCAACCAAGCAATCAAACAGAGTTAATTACAACTGCATACCATAACATAACAATGCAACTCTAGTGATCAGTCAGCCATAATGTTACATCACTGAATACCCAAAAACAGCAGCCTAGACTTTTCTAGACATGACTGTTAAATCACTAACCTCCTTGCATTTGGAAGGAGATGCTCAAAAATTACATGTTTTTTATTTAAATCAGATAATCATACAAGAGATGGCATATTCATCTTGGGAGGACTTCATAAGTGGGTGCTTTTGTATATATGGCAATGAACAATATTTGTTTTTTTGCTCGTATACATGTAAGGGTGTTCCAATATTGTGAAACCCACTGCTTTTTGCTCATCCTATCCTATCCAAGTGGGTTAGAGAAATCAATCCAGAGGAAGAAAGCAAATGCACAGCCAGCCAGCCCAGCCTGGTACTGGTAGGCCAAATGAGCTGCCCAACTGGCAAAAAAACAAAGGAAAATTTTATGCATAAGAACTGGGACTGTCTGATTTGACCCTATTTTTACCCAGTTTTTTACACTCTTTGCAAGAGTGAACCAACCCAACACCACACAAGTACCACCACACTGGATCATTGCAAGAGTCTATAATAAGTAATAATAATAATAATAAGAATGCTCTAATTTCATTCATCAAATTTCTTTTTTTTTCCCAACAACATAGGCAATTGATTTCTTTAATCTTAGACTCAGCTTAGTCATCATTCATCTTTGTTAGAATATAGGGTTTCAAGCAAAGAGAGAATAGAATGTCTTTAAGTATTCACTAATTTCAAAACTAAAAAAAATTAACAAATAAATTAGGGCTGGGGCAACTCTTATGTCAGATACTCTCGTACAAAGAGAAAACAAATAAAATAATAATAATAAATGTACACCACACAAATCTCAACTTGAAAAAAAAATACATATTTTATCTCTAAGTGTATTCATGGAAATATCTGTAATTTGATGACTAAATATAGAATCATGTTGAGTATTCTATCTTACGAAAAGACAATCAATCTTAATATATTTTTTTCCCTCATAAAATACCAAATTAATACTAATGTGTCAAACTATTTGATTTATCATTGTGACAAATCTATGAAAATCTTAAATACTCTAAAAAGTGACACATTTATTAAAATTTATAAGTAATTAATATCATAAATTTATATTTTATCTCTACATTCAATTTACAAATGACCATCAGTCACTTGCTGTTTGAGGAGATAAGATTGTCTCGTTAAAAAGTGCAAAACTCAATAATAAATCTCTTCTCAATGATTACATGAGCCCAACTTAAATCTAGATAGACCTATACTCGATTATGACCAAGGTCTCTAAAATAAATCTCATTTCTTGAAATATTATTCACATATCTAAAATATCCAAAAAAAAAAAATGATGTCATTAAAGTTATCTAAGAAAATTTAAAAAATAACTAATTATACTAATAATATATGTGAAATATGATTTAATAATTATTAGATAATAAAGTGTTAGGATTCCTAATTTTAGTGGTTTAATATGATATTATTCCTTAATTTTAAAGATTTAATATCTTTAATTTTAGGAATTAGATATAGCTATAGTAAGATTTCTTTCCGTTTATCTAAGGACTTAGTGAATGCCTAACATGAAAAAAATCAAACTACAACATCCGCAATTTCTTTTACATAGTTGCATGAAGAAAAAAATTATATGCAGAACTATCATGCCAATAATACTAACAAACAAATTTGATCACAAAGTGGATGTCTTACTTAATTGGTCAACAATTTCACATAAGAATTGATTATAAAACTTAAAAATAATTTCTTGAACAAAAGATTTCTCCTTTAGAGCAACAAAAAAAATGTTACTAAACTAATGAATTTTAACTATGAAATTATTTATGAGAAAAAAATGGCAAATTTGGTTGCAGATGCATTTTCTCACCTTCCAAAACAAGCTGAACTAAGTGACAATTTCTATTTTCACTAGCAAAACATTGAAATTGATTAGGAATAGATGGTTGAATAATCCTGAAATTCACGATGTTATCAAAAGGCTAGAAGATCCAACTTTTGCTCTTAATTATAAATAGGATATAATGGATTTATACAAGGACATAATAGTCTTAGCACCAAATTCTAATTAGCAAAACGTAATATTAAAATAACTCCATTCATTACCGGTTGCAAGTCATCCTAGGTTTCTTCATACATATAAGCGCATCTATCAACTTTTTTATTGGAAGGGCATAAAGAACATTATTAAAAAGTTTGTTGTTTATCATGATGTCTGTCAACACCATAAATGTGAGACAATTGTTACCCATGATTTGCTTCGGCCTCTTCCTATACATGGTGATGCTTGTGTTGACATATTCATTAATTTAATCAATAGTCTTCCACCATCTCAAGGTAAAACTATCATTTTTGTAGTTGTTGATCATCTTACAAAATATACTCATTTTTATACAATAGGACATTCATATATTGACATAAATGTTGCTCGCACTTTTGTTGAGAATATAATATAATTGCATGGAATTCCATATTTATCATTACTGATCGAGATGAATATTTTACTAGTACCTTTTGGAAAGAATTTTTTTGCTTGCAAGATACCCAATTAAATATAAACACTACTTATCATACATAAATAGACAGACAAACTAAAGTAACAAATAAATACCTAGAAAACTATCTCAGATGTTATACCAATGATAAACCAAGTGAATATAAATAACTTCCTTGGGTAGCATGGCGGTACAATATTATTTATCACTCATATACCATGATAACTCTTTTCAAGATAATTTATGATCAATCTCCTTCAATGATTACAAAATATATGTCTAGTTCTTCTAATATTGATCAAATAGATAGATAATTACTTAACAAGGATGAGATCATATGATTTGTAAAAGATAATCTTGCAGCCGTACAAACTAAAATGAAGCAACAAGTTGATAGGTGTCATTGCAAGCGAAAGTTTACAATAGGTAATTGGAAATAACTAAAATATGCAAGGACAACAAGTTGAGATTCTCTTGAATATAGTATCTCAATACCTAAGAAAATAACTAAAATACCCCAAATTTTTCATTTGAAACTCAAAAATGTAAGAACAATTTTAATTGAGATATTTTTATCTAATCTTATTCTATGATAAGATATAATTTATATACAGCATTAATATTACATATTATCAGAATGATTCATGTCGATAAGAATCAGAATAATCTGATATATATCTTCCACAATCAAAACTAGTAAGTGTTAAAAAGAAATAATTAAACCACGCCCTAAAATATTATTTTAGATCATAAAGAATTTTTCATAATTCACATATTATTCTATCTAGTCAACTCATTTCGAGATAATTTATGGTCAACCTACTCCCATGATTATAAAATATTTGTCTTGTTCTTCTAAGATAATCAAATAGATAAAAAATTAATTAATAGAGATAAGATCACACTTCTAAAAGATAATCTTGCAAACGCACAAACTAGAATGAAACAACAAGTTGATAGGTGTCATTGCAAACATGAGTTTATAGTAGGTAATTGGAATTTCCTTTATATTTAACCTTACAAGCAAGTTATTATCAAGGTATGGTCTTCTATGAGACTATCTCTTCAATTCTTTGGCCATTGTAAGGTGTTGAAGCATTATGCCTAGTTTCTTATCACTCATACTTGTCAGCAAGCTCTAAGATATATTCAATTTTTCATGTTTTTTGTCTTAAAAATAAATTGGTGAATATGATGTGATGGAATACTATTTACTAGATATTTCTTATACTAGTGAGATCCAAACTTTGCCTCAAGCAATACTTGATTGACGCATAGTGAAGCACCATGGATATCCTATCACTAAAGTGCTTGTTCGATAGGTTAAATTATTAATGAAAGATACCACTTAGAGTCCTACAGAGCATTAAAGAAGTTTCCAGGATTAATTACTAATTAGCCTTCAAGACTAGGCTATTTTTAAGAGGCAGATGATACTAGGATTTCTTATTTTTAAAAATTTGATATTATATTTTTCCTTATTTTTAGAGACTTGATAGTATCTTATTCCTTAGATTTAGGGATTAAATATAGTAGAATTTGTTTTTTTGTCTAATGTAATGTCTTTACTATAAATACATGTAATGTCTTGATTATTTTTGTTTAGTAATCAACTATAATTCAAAGCATTTGGTTAATTTGGAAGTTGATCCCCTCAATGTGATCTAATTTCATTTCCTAATTTCTCTAATAAAAAACCTAAGGTTTTATCATTAAGATTTCTTATTGTTTTCATGAATTATTGATATTTGTGAATATGTCTACACTCATATAGAATAGTAAGTCAACTGTTGTATATCCTTAACTTTATTTTTAGAGACTTGATATTAGAGACTTTATATTATCTTATTCCTTAACTTTAGGGATTAAATATAGTAGGATTTACTTTTTTATCTAATGTAATGTCATTACTATAAATACATGTAATGTCTAGATTATTTTTGTTAAGTAATCAAATATAATTCAAAGCATTTGGTTAATTTGGAAGTTGATCCCCTCGAAGTGATCTAATTTCATTTCCTAATTTCTCTAATAAAAATCTCAAGGTTTATATTATTAAGATTTCTTACAGTAATCATGTATTTAAAACAGTAAGCTAAATTGTCAATATTTGTGAATATGTCTACACTCAGATAGAATAGTGAGTCGACTGTGGCATATCCCCACTTATCAAACTCAAATCCTAAAAGATATTTCCTCTTAAAAAATGTATGTCTCTTGAATATAGAATCTCAATGCCCAAGAAATAACTATAATACCCAAAATGTATCATCAAAAATTGATATTAAAAAAAAATTAATTGAGATAGGACTATTTGATCATCTTTTATAATAAGAACGGCATCTACATATATTACTAACATTACATATAATCATAGTGATTCATATCTATAAATGTCAGAATAATCTGATATATATATATATATATATATATATATATATATCTTGCACAATCAAAAATAACAAGTCTTAAAAAAAATGATTAAATCATATCTTAAAAAATTATTTTAGATCTTAAAGAATGTTTCACAATCTACATATTATTTAAATACTCGATGGAATAGTAAAACTTAGTAGTTGCTTCATGAATATATATTTCTCGAGATTAACATGAAAAAAAAATATTGTTCACAAGTTGATATATAATATAACTGTGAAAAATAATATACATGTAAAAAATAATAAAAGAAAATAATAATCTATTAATAATTATTTTAGTCACAGAAAAAAAAGTGACAAAATAATGCACACTATAAGTCAGTTTGAATCCTCTAACTATAAGTCTGGTCTTAAGCCAAATAACTTTTGCCTCAAATTCAATCTTCATCATATACTTTCACTTATATCTCATATCAAGCTTACCTAAAAGCTTTGAAACGAGATATCATGTATTATTGGAAATGATTATACTTAATTTATCCAATATAATCTATCGTCACCTAGCATGATTAAGTAAATCAAAAAAGTATCTTAGATTATATAATTATCAAAAATAAATAAATAAAAATTTAATAATATCAATTGTCAACATGAGAGTAAGAAAATATTGGTTGTGGTGGGTACAAATGGTAGAAGACATCATTTGTTCTTTCTGAAGTACAATTAAAAGATTAAAAATGATAATCTAGTTTGGATCAACTGACGTAGCAGATAGCTCAACTAAAAAAATTATTATAAGTTAAAATGAAAAATAAAATAGAAGAGTCAATATCAATAACAAATATATATCGCTATTATATAACAAGCAAAAATAATTAGGCCAAGAGATATAATGAGTGCTCTCATCAAACAACATTAAAAAAATGAATAAAACTACAATACCACTCATCAAGTTAGTGCATACAAGTCGACAACACTTGATTTGAAAAAAAAAAAAGTTAAGTTGATGCATCTTCAAAATACTCGTAAAGATATTCACTAGTTATTATGATGTTTGAATGTGTGATGTAGTAATAATATTATCATTGATCTTATTCCTGAGAAAGAAGCAATTTTTCTCAATGTGCTTGGTTTACTCATGAAATACAATATTTTAAAAGTTATATGCATCACTGCTTGATTATTATAGTAAGATTGTATCCAAAAAAAATATAAAATCTTATCGTATATCTCCTCTCAAAGTATGTTGATGCCCAACTTGAATCTGAATATTTAACTAACTATAAACGTCTATTATCCTTAAAAGAGATCTAAAGTCATAGAGACTTCTTCACATACCTCAATATATAAAAGAGTTCACAAATGTGAACTTATCAAAAAAAATCTAAAAAATAATTAATTATATTGTCTATGTAAGTTATATCTGGACAAGTCATAATCAGGTAGTTAATCTTTTTTATTATTTTTATACAAATAATAGAGTCAATAAGAAGCATCATATCTAAGATATCTACTAGAGTACATGTACAACCCAAAAGATAAATTTATATGAGTATCAAGAACACATCTCCTTTATCATAAGATGATACTCTGTGTAGAATAAGTCATCTTTATAACAAAAAAAATATTTACGCCTCCTAATATCATTTGTCTGAAATTGTTTGTAGGTATTTATTAAATTGGATGATTCCCAGCTCATCATTTCCCGTAATCAAAATATCATTTACATATACAATTAACAAAAATATCTTATTATCCTATCTTCTATAAAAACAAAAAAAAAATTAGTAACATATATGTGAAACCTAAAAGAAGTGACTATCCTTAAAAATCTCGCAAACAAAGCTATCGATGACTGCTTCATGCTATATAATATATTTTGTAATCTACAAACTACACCTAATTGTATTGCTCAAAACCTCAATAGTTCCTCAATATACACTTCACCCTCAAGATCACCATTAAAAAAAATTCTTCAAATCTAATTAGCATATATAATTGTAAGATACTACCAGATAAATAATAACACGTAATAAAACTATATTAGTCATTGGAAAGAAAGTGTTTTAATTAACCACAGAAAATATTTGAGTATATTTTGTCGCTACAAATGTCCCCCTTAAGGCAATATATCTTCCTATTTAGACTTAACTTCACAATAAACACCCAATACAACAAACAATGAACCTTCTTGAAGATCATAGTACTAGTTCATCGGTCCTATTATAATATAGAGCATACATTTCTTCTATTATGACCTAGCATCATCATGAATGAGATAATATCTTAAAAAGAGACTTGGGTGTAATTGTATAATCAAAAATAATAATAATAATAATAATAACAAAAGAATAAAAAAAATGAGAGTGCGACAAAACCTATGAAATCATGTATTATGTACAGTTATTACTCTATCCTTTTCATTGAATGATTGGAAGGTTAAGATATGAGGGACTAGCTATAAAATCATCTAAACACCTCAACAAGCTTGTCTTTGGTATGAGAAGGTTGGGGATGTCTCTCTCTCCTAATATATACATAGGTCCTTTATAGTAAAGTCTTCAAATTATCAACTCAATATAAGCTTGAACTTGTGAAGACTCATGTACTACTCTATCATTTAAAGTATGAATGAGATCCACTTATCTAGGTAACTTCACTCTCTCCTGACTTAATATAATTTGAATTTATTGATAGGTATAATATCATCATAAAAATAACAATATACTAAGAACTAACATGATCTTATGTAAGTGATGGATGACTATCTCTGCTAACTGAAAGTCTAGGCAAGTATATAGATAAAAGAGAAAAAGTAATAGATCCAAAATTCCAGATACAATATTTGGATTTACACACTTTCTGGGCTTGTTAAAAAATAAATCAGAGAAAAAAAATAACACATTCACTAAAATTCTATCAATCTCTAATAATAAATATTTATACCCTCATTGTGTACTATAATATCCAAGAAAATCACATATCACGATCCTAGATGCTAGATTGTCGCATCATAGATAGCGATCAACAACAAAATAGGTACATACAAAAACTATAAAAACAAGCTAACTAATATTTCTCTAGAAAATATAATCTAAAATAATATATACTGAGAAAAAATACAACATGACATCAAATTGATGAGGTAAATTGTAATAAAAACTATCTCCAAAATGTTTTAGAACACCCTTTCCAAATAAAAGTATTTGAAGCATTTCCATCAAATATATTTATTCTTACGATCAATTACCTCGTTCTATTAGGATGTTCTTGCATAGAAAGTCTAGGGTGCAATTTTATGATCTATACAATCTCTTAAACTGATCTAAGATATGACATATATTTCAATATATTATTTGTTCTTAATTTTCTAATAATATAATCAAATATAACTTTTATTATTTTATGAAAAATCTAAAAAATAAAAAAAACTATGATCTATCAAAAATATATATATATCCAAATATGTCAAGCAGTCATTAACAAACGCGATCAGCTACTTAAATCACTCCCTAGTCATTTCTCCACTAGGTCTTTGTATATCTTAGTGTATCAAATCAAATAGATCACTACTTAAACCAGACTAGCATGTAGGATAAAAAATTCTGATAAACGTTCCTAACTGACATGCCTCGAAATCTATGATCAAATAACCTTAAAAACTAGAATAAAATATTCTCAATTTAGCCAATGTTGAGTGTCTAAACTAAGAATACACAAGTAACAAGTTCAAAACACTCAATACATCTAAAGAAAGATTTACCCTTTAAGATAACATACAATATATCCTACTCAATCCCAAATTGAGTCATCTTCAAATGTTGTCAATCTTGTACATAAATATCCATGAGAGTCAAGACAAAATAAGAATTAAGTTATCTAAAAAATAATTTACAAAGAATAAACTAACATGACAAATTTATAAATAAATATAAGATGAATAAATAATAATGATTCAAATTGAATAATATCATATTAAAAGACTATCGAACATTTTCCATTAAAAATAATAATGTTCTCAGAATAAGAAAAAAATATAGAAAATAAAATATAATTATCAGTTATATACTTTTTTTTGTGTGTCAATAATCTAGAAATCTAAAGCAAAAGACCAATAAAACAACCAGTGATACTTGAAAAAATAAAATTATATGCTGATATTTTAGAGATGAGTTTTGTAAATGCCCCTCAAGTATCACAGTGAATAAACTCTATGAGAACATCTGAATAACTCCAGTAGCCAATATGTCTCTCTTACTACTGCATAATATTTTTGGTCTTCAGTTCAAAAATAATATCTATTAATTGTGCCTAGTGTGACATATCCACCTAAATTATAGGTGTCAAACAGCTCAGGTGACCCGGGCCCAGCCCGAGGCCCGGCATGGCATGGTACTATAGCATGTCAGCCTCATACTAAGAAAACCCACAGCACAAATCATGACATACCATGCCAAGGGTCTTCGGCCTGCGTGCCATGACAGGCACGACCCGGGTGCCTGGCATGTGGGCACAGCACAGGTGATAACGTGCCGACCGACACACTACGAGCGACGCAATGATGCCCAAGGAGGGACAAACGACAATGCCCAACGAGGGACAAACGACAATGCCCAACGAGCAACGATGGCACAACCGCAAAACCCTAACTTTTTTTTAACCTAGAACAGCCCAATCCAACCCGAACCAACCCATACCCAAGCTGATTTCGGGCCATGGACCATGTCGAGCCTGCCCTTCAATAAACCATGTCATGCCTGACAATAGCACGCGAGCCAGGTTGAGCCTGAAAAAAATGAGTCGGACTAGCTTGTTTGACACCTCTACCTAAAATAAATATATTGGATTAAGACTCTCAGTGATCGATCTCTAATGCAATAATTCATATGTGCCACAAAAATATAATTTTTCCAAAAAAATAACTATACCCAAAAGCCTCATAGCATGTGAAACACTCTCACTAGAATCATCCTTCTGACACACACCGCCAGAAGCCTCAACAAAATCAAGGTCCAAAGAGATAATAAAAGATATTTCATTCTCTTTAAGATCAATTATGATAATAGCATAAAGTGGAAAAACATATTTAGTTATCATAATATTATGAGTAACAAATGAACAAATGAATAACCTTATCATTTTAGCATCCAACAGAGTGACTTTCTTGGATCAAAACCTCAAAGAAGAACTTGTCCTCCAAACATATTACATTCACACTCATAATAATTCTGCTACTCTCCAATAAGTAATACGTGTATTATTTATGACTATTAGAGTACCTATGAAATATATACTTGATGACACAATAAGTCATCCCTTCTCTACCATGATAAAAGCAAATATGCACATAAATTTTGAGTAAAATATTAAAAAGACATTCTCTTGAATATATAAGTTATATGAGATACAACCTAAAAGAATAAAAAATATTATCTAATTAATTAAAAAATAAATAATTAATATTATTTTTCAACAAAAAAATCTAAAAGCACATCAATGTAGTAGAAGTATCCGAACTATTTTAATTAAATATTATTCTTTCTTTTAATAATTTAATTTTAAATAAGAGTTTCAACACAAGAAGTCTGGTAAATCACATCATAGATCATACGCCTAAAAAAATAAAAAAAATTACTTTGAAGTATATTTCAAATTATTATCAATTCATAATATATAAATATTACACTCAAACTATATTTTTATCATTTAATAAAATTTTATAAAAATATATATAATTTAATATCTTTCTTTCAAAATAAATAATTATATATATCAAGTAGAATCATTAATAAAAATAATGTAATATCTTAAATTATTATGTATGATAGTTCTACAAATTCCTAGATATCTAAATGAATCATATAGAATGTCTTTACTTGTACTTCTTTAACATATCAAATAAGAAATTAAATATATTTTTCTAACTGATATGTCATAATATCAATAGAAATTATATCCTTTATGTTTTGTTTCATAATTTTCTATTTATTCAATAATGAATATCTAAATTGATAATGTATAATCAATTGATCAATTGTAATCTAACATATAAAATAACTTCTAATAATTAAAAAAAATAAGTACAATTCAACTTGCTTAATCTCCATTAAAATTATTTGTTTAATCTACAAATCTTATACTAAAATATTAAAAAGAATAAAATATAGCATTACTATTCAGTTGATTATCAAAATAAATGATAATGAAACTTGAATACAAAAAAATATATACATCAAAGTAATAAACAAAAAATATAGCAGTTAAGTTATCATGCCCTCAAACCCATTCAATAGAGTCAATGGTTATACGTTATGACCATGTCAAAATATTCTAGACTCAATAAAAAAGGAAAAAATAGTATGATCATATGTGATAAAAGTGTTAGCCCTGACCCAAGAAATTAAAGTGAGACATAGAAGAAAAAGTAATAAAAACACAAACACCTATGTTGAAGCTAGTAACTTCCAAAGAAAGAAGTCATGAATACACCTTTTGAGTATAAATAACAAGATTAGTAAGTGTCCACATGGGAGGTCTAATCATATTAAATTCATCAATCTATTGCACATTGAAACATCAACAACACGAGATATAAAGTCCAACACAACTCGTGTGTGTTGAAATCTCTCACAAAAAAAAAAACGCATCACTACTAGCTACTTATCTCTTTAATCACCCCTTCCAACTCTATCCATGTCACATTGTGGAAAAGACATTGTAATCTAATGGACTACCTCATTGTAAACATATGAATTATTCTCTGATAAATTACCAAAAAAAAAAAATATGAAGTATCTTATCTCTAAGAATTTGAGTCATCAAAATATTGTACTACTCTCAGTGAAAATAAGCATAAAATATTGTGAATCTGATGTGTGAACCTAGACCACATTGTCAATAGTATCATCCTAATCAGTCAATCTATAAGTCAACAACAGGATAATACTATCACATAAATAGACATGTCAAAGCCCAATTCATGCCACCATGTTGGGTCAGTACGCCTAGTTTGGAAAACATGACCTATCGACCCAGCATGCCTAGAAAAAATAAGTAGCCCAACATATTCCTAACTCAAGAAATGGGTCTTGCATGGCATGAGCCCATGGCTAACCCATGGTAGCCTAGGTTTTGTCCAAGCTAGCATGGTTTTGATCCAAGCTAGCATGGTGCAGTAGGATAGATAGGTTCCATCCAAGCTAGCCTAGGTGCGTGTTAAGCTAGCCAAGACTTGGGCTAACATCTAGTCCAACACAACCTATGCCTTTGAGTCGTGCTGACCCACATTGATTCCTAGCCTAGTTTCGATCGGGTCATGTCATGTCATGTCCATTTTTGTTCAAACCAAGCTGCCCAATTCATTTTTCACCTAAACATATAAGTTAAACATCCCAAAATAAATATATCAAGACTATTAAATCTCATACATTTTCATACATTTGAAAGAACTTATAATATTGGTTATACGTTGATCAATTAACTGTCACAAATTAATAAATAATTATGCATCAATCATTCATGTGAAATGACATCAAGTGCATCACCTAGCATATATATCACACAATCTTAGCCAAAGAACTAAACTCGTGCTAAAGTAATTCATAACAAATACATATCAGCTTTCAATTTTCACTGAGTTATCACATGTAATCCAACATTGATTATTGTCATTATTTCTCAAAAAAAAAATCAGCAACTACAAACCACCACACAACCCAGTGCACCACACTGCTCACACATGGTTGCACCACTACACTATGCAGTCCATTTCACCACATAACTCACTGCACTCTGCACCATGCAGTCCATTGCACCACATAACTCACTGCACTCTACACCATGCAACCCACTTCACCCGTGGTTCCACGTTCACAAAAACACTTTCATCATCACTTGCACCATAGCACCTTGGAAGCTACACCATCAATCAATGTACCGCCATGCAAGTCATTATGTGGCAAAATCCTCTAATATCATTTTGAATTTAGGATTTGGGTAGAAAGAGAAAAAAAAAAGAGAAAAAATTATGTATTCATTAATTTCAAAACAAAAAAAAAATAAAACATTTATATAATAGAGTTGGGACATCTCACATATCAGACATTCATATAAACAAAGAAAAGAAGTAAAAAACAACAAATAAAAAATACAAGACACTATGAGATAACTCTCAAACATTAATTTTGATATGATTAGCAACTTCTTATAAGTGGTCAATTTATCAAATACACGAAAAATATATTATTTTCTTTAAAAGTTTGGGTTGCAGAAAGGTTGAGGGTCAAGTGGACCGACCAATTGATCTGGGCATGACCCGAGGCATTGCCTGAATTAGCCGTTCATGACTGGGTTTGTGTCGGCCCAAGGCATGACTCATGTCATGATGAGCCGTAGGTAGTCATACCTCATGTTTGGCCCATTAAGAATGGTCCAAAGGCACATGACCCATGACTGGGCATGAGTCATGGATCACATGTCATGGTCTAACAAAGCCCAACTTGAAATTTAAAAAATAAATGGTTGTGCTCATTATGTTTTCACATAATGGGCCCCAACACGAAAATCGACAAACACAACCTGTCACTTTCAATGTCGGCCAAATAATTAATTTTTTTGAAACATTTATAAATGTTAGATTTGTTCCCAACAACTACAAGCACAAATCCGATGAACATCGAATTTTTACCCTTTTAAAATAAAAAAATAATATATAATGAAAATTAAAATTAAAATATATATATTATTTTAATATAAAAAATCTATAAATAGAAAATAAATATTTCGTTAATTTTTTCTCTCTTCTCATATTTTCTTCCTCTGAACTCTCTGTTCTTTGATTCTGATTTCTAAGATTATGGAAAGTGATAAAAAGTTGTAGTAGAAAGCTGAATATAACTATGTGATATTACTTCTACTCAAATAAATTAACATGGTTGCAATCATAGCACATTAATTTTTTATTAGTTTTTTATATTTTATTATTAAATAATATAAAATTTAAAATATAAATAAAAAATGATAAATAATAAGTTCAATAATAATAAATTTGATATAATTTAAGATAATAACGATAACTCAATTAAAAAAAGTAAAGATTAAAACTAAGTTCTCTCCATTAACCGATACCAAAACTCAGTGGCATAAATATTAAGTGAACTTTAATAATATAAACTCACTTTAAAATAATAAAAAAATAAAAATTCTAGAGATATCAAAAAAAATCAACACAATACATATATTAAAAAAACATATACATGAATGAGTGTCATTGATCACCTTAAAAGGTATACCAAATAATACATCAAAAAATATAATATATTAGATCCCAAACAAACTCAAATGAGCGAAGAATTTTTAAAGTTGAATCAAATTAAGCCACATTGACCCCCTTCATATACTGTAATGACATTTGAAGGGAATAAGCATTATCAAATTAATTACTATTATTAATCTTTTAATTAGATTTTTAGAAGATTCTAAGATTATCAATATTATGCAAACCTACTTATAAATTATATATTATAAAATTTTTATGTCTACAAGTAGGAATGACATAATAAAATATTATAAATAAAAAAAATAATTAATAATTAATAAATTTAAAATAATCTAATAAAATGATATCCATTATATTTAATATCCAAACTTGTCACGACAAAGTATTATTTACATGCCTCATCACCCACTATGTAAATTTAAATTTGAAATTTAATAATAAAATTTTATAATTTCCTGAGGTTATTAATCATCATGATGATCTTGTCATTTAATGAGCATATGGCTAGGATTTTTAAAAAATATAACATTCAAAAAAAAAAAATAGTTAGTATAAGTTTTGATAATATTTTTAATAATGAAATAATTATTAATATGTTTTTTAGAACTATTAGAGGCAGATCATCAGATAAAATTTTTCACATGTTGCCTACCAAGAAAAAAAAATTACTAAAATACCTTAATATAACTAACATACAATAAGAGTTTCATAATCTTTATTTGTCAATGAAATTTAAAAAAAATCAAACATATATGAGATACGATAGAAATTATATTTAGCATATGTTAGAGTCATGTTTTATCTACAAATACATGATATCTGACTATGTTAATAATAAAAATGATGAACTTATTATTAATAATTCAAACCTGTAATACAAAAAATTTTTTTATAAAATTCTTAAAGATTTTTTATAACACGACGAATATGTGTTCATCTGTGCATACTCACGTCACTTACATTACACATGCATGCATATATAATATTAATAGTATATTTAATAAATATAGAGGATACTTTGCATTTAGTATCATGGCTGTTGATGAAAACTAAGTAGTTAAAATACTGATCATTCATTCCAATTCTTGTATGGATCATATGATTAAAGTGAAAAAAATATAAAATATATCATAATATATATTGACTTGCATAAATCAAACAAACTTAAAAATTTTATTCATAAAAAATTAGGTGACATATTTAGATATTATGACACTAAGAATGAAAGTTATAGTAATACTCCAAATACGAACATAAATATCATAGTTGAAGATGGTGACTTTTTTATTTTATTAGCTAGGAACAAATTATGGAATAGTAAGTCAAATAAAAATGAATTATCTCGATATTTAAATACTAATTAATATTTTATCCTTTCACATGATAATAAAAATTTGAATATTTTAAGTTGGTAAAAATTATATAAATTCATATATCATGTACTATGTAAGATAACACATGATCTATTGAGCCATCTCGCATCTAGCATTGTATTTAAATTTATTTTTTTATGATGATCAATATTATTTTAGATAAGAGATTAGACCATAATTAAATATCAAAGAGACACGTGCATGAAAAACTAAAAAAATTCTAGGTTAAACATTCAGGATGAAATAAAGAATTATTAACGGATGATGACTAATAGGACATCGAGATTAAGGATATTGATGTCATCACTAACGATACCTTCCGACACATATATGATGATAATGATTGATAACTACATTTACGCTACCATACTATAGACACAAATTGATGATGATGACTTAAGACTTGTGCTATTTTGAATTATATTTTTTATATAATATGATATTTTATTTGTTTTTAAATTTTTGCTGATTATATTTCATATTATATTCTTTATCATATTGAAATTATGCTTACATATTATTTTTTTATTTAAGTAGTTTTATTTTTATTTAATAAAAAATTAATATTTCAAAATATTTTAACTATGCACATTCAATTCAAGTTGCCCACTATCTTACCCAAAACCAGCATGACCAACACGGCTTGGCACAATCTAGCATAAAGGTGTCAAACATACTATTATGCTGGGCATGACACAACTAATTATCTGTCCGACCCGACATGGCACAACCATGCCGCGCCAGGTATGACTCAATCGTGTCATGCCTCATGTCATACCCTGGCTGCCCGTCCCACTTGACATCTCTATCTAACCTGATATGAATATGCTCGACTGCAAGCCAAACGAGCCATACCAAGCCTAGTAAAAATGTAAAACATATGTCTTGTCATACTAACACAACATAATTACATGACTAAATCACACAAAAATGTGCATGTCAGCACGACAAGGCTCATTTGACACCTCTATAAAAAAGAAAAATAATTATTTAATTAAAATTGTAATGATGCTCTTCTTTTATAATAACGTTCCAAAATATTTTTGACAAAATACAATATTAATTATAAATTATCTCATCTATCAAATATCTTTTTCTATTTTTCTCACCACATGTCTCTCATATCTTATATCATAGAGAGTACTTATTAAAGTTGTCTCTTAAAATATTTGGATTTACTTATTTTATTCATAATTTCTCCATAAGTTATGATAAGATAATATTTAGGATATTAAAATATATATCTTAGTTACTCTGATAATCAAAAAGAAGACAAGTATTATTTATCAAAATCTAATATAATAAGTATTGATTTACCTTTTTTGGGATAATTAATTTTTAACGAGCCAAAAAAAATAAAAATCTTAAAGATATATCCAGATTTTTTTTCTTTATTTCTATTCAATCCTAGTGGAGTCTCTAATCATAAGTTAGTTATTTGTTAACTAAATGTGAACTCTTATGAACTAAACATATGTACTAACAAATATATATCATGTTGATTCTGGATAAAATATTTATACTAAATATTTAGTATTAATTATTAAGATATTTTCATTTCAATAGCTAAGATAGTCTCCATATAAATTTTTATATCATTAACAACATGAAAATATATATTTTTTTATTGTGACCTAATACAAATATATATATACATATATATATATATAGTAGTCATCTGAATTTGGAACAGTACAATCAAGTTAAATTTGTAAATTATGAAAAGAATTATATAATCTAAAACAAACATAAAGAATTAATTTGCAAGATTTTTACTAATAATCACATCATTTTGTCAAAAAAAATATATTACGAATTTTTCTTTATTTTTTTGGATAAACTTAGATAACAAGTTAAATTTATTATTATTTGTATGAATCATGAATGATACTACTATCAACAAATATAATAAATTAGAAATTATTTGATTCAAAGAGTACATTCATTCATGTATGTGAATCATAAATTTACTATGGAAGAGAAATTATGTTGTCCTATAAAGCATATATAAATAATATACTTTATACAATCAATATAGTTAGTTATTTACAAAATTTTTCATAGTCGATTCACCTATATACAACTTTTTATATACTAGGGTATGTTAAAAAATCTCAATATCTTATGTCATCTTTCATCAATCACACATTTACAATTAGTCGAGCATATAAATTTGAATTATGCATCAACTTGTGCTGAGAAAAGACAAAGTTCATAATGACAGCAATAATAACAAATAACATGTTTTGGATAAAACACCTTTTCAAGTACTTTCTCTCACTACTTTCTAATAATAACAAATTTGAATTATCCAATAACTTTCTCTCACTACTTTCTAATATAATAATCAGACATGGAGACATAATTTACAATCCTATATTTTATAAATTGACAAATTACATAAATGTTAATTACTTCTTTTTTTTAAAAAATTATGATATAACTTTTATTATAACATATTTTCTATTAAGAAATCAACCAAACTTTTTTTTTATTTTTTCTCTTGATTAAATTATGGATTGTAGCACTTAGATTTCTTTCCTTTAAGAAAATCTTTGAAATATAGTTGTGTACATTTCTTTCTTTTAGATTTGTATTCTTAATATTTATGCATAAACTTGAGAAATAATATTATAGTTTAATGCTTATTTTCTTTTTCTTTTATTTTATTTTTTCTCTTGATTACATTATGAATTACAGTACTCAATACCATAATCTGAACAACCATTATTTAAAAGCTCCCAATTATATACTATATTCATTGAATTTTTATTAGAGTGTTGAGTTTTAATAGCTTCATTTTCTACACAATTATTTAGGAAATCTCCAAGATGAATTACTCCTGTTAACAATTTCTAACTTGTCTTACTATCAACTTCATAATTCATCCTTGACCAATGAGACTGATATGACTTAACATAAAGTATATTACATATTTTGATTGTGAGGAATGCCAATAATAAAAATACATCCGAGCAACAGCTTTTTGGATAATAATTCTTTGCTGTTCTCACATGAAATAAAAAAAATGATATTATCATAGACTAAAATAACAGAACAAAAATATCAAATCTATTTATTGCCAAAAAAAATAAAAATATATTTAGCAAGAGTTGCAGCTTGACCTGCTCAAGAGGGCTAAAATCTATGTGAATTGATGGAAATGATCAAGAAATTCGTATTTTGAGGAGAATTAGAATTTGATAAACCAAGTTTGCTAAAAACTATTGAGAAACAATATGAAATTGTTGTGGAGTCATGACACTGGAACAACCAAGTGGTGTTTCTGTCGCTGCAATAGAAGTTACATAGCACTCAAATGGGTAGTGTGGGACTCACCTAAATTACATCATGCCAGCTATGTTCAAGAGCATTGCAGTCAGAATGTCGATTCTAGTAGGAAATTTCAGAAGTTAGTATTGTGGCAAGGATGCAGCATGCATCCAGCTTTCCTAAGCTTGTCATAGAACAGGGGTTATTATTTTAACTCTGCCTATTTGAACAAGCATATAAGTTTTGACACAAAAGCACCAGACGACTATCAGCTAAGATTTAGACCAGACAATCTGTTAGTTCATGGTTCAAGGTTGAGTGAATAGGGTTCCATTGCAATCAAAGTCGTTAATGAAGGTTGTGTGAATCAGCATTTTGCTTATTATTTTCTTAACTTCCGTTTAAACCAGAGAATTTGATTCTCGAAGAACCAGAAGCTCTACATTTTACCAATTAGCAGGTACTCATTTATCTAAGAATGGTTCTAACAAAATACCTTGCCCCTCATCTTTTTTCTGAATAATATGAGCCTTTGCCTCTTCAAACAACAAAGGCTCGAAAGTAGATAGGTAATCATCAATATCTGTATAAGTGTTCTTCACTTCTCGTAAACCCGAAGTAGCAGCTTCATCATCACAAACTTGTTTCTGGTTATTTTAAGAAAGAAAAAAAAACGAAAGTAGATATGAGTGTACGGACACTAAAAAGGAGACATGAAAAGGGATTAATATGCCATTGCAAAACTACATCGGCATCAGCGAGGAGGCGAAAATGATCCCAAACGAGAATGGTTTTGCAGAAGCGAAGAAAGGAAGCTTGTTCAAGAAGCTTTGCTTTGTCAACTGCCATATCAACACCTTATAATTCTTGCGGGTGGGATTGAGCCATCAGGCAGGGTTTTATGGTTTAGTCCATTGAACCTTCTTGTCCGAGTACCGTTGGCAATAGAAAGACTAACCGCGCCAACCACCAAGCGCCATGGGGTTTTAGCTGTTTTGGGAACATGCAAATCGGAAAGCGTAAAAAAAATATGCGCCTAATCTTATGGAGTTTTGTACGGAATTAAGTTAAATAAAAAAAAATAAAATAAAATTGGAGTGTGGTGGAAAATAATTCGGAAACTAAACCGTAAAGCCGGCAACCACAACGGCGGCAATTGGTTTGAACAGAGGCCGGCAACGAGAACGACGGCCTTTGCCTTTTTCCCCTCAATTGCCGGCACCCACAACGACGGCCTTTATCATTAGTAATTTAAATGCTGCCGTTCTGAACGGCGGCAATTGGACTCATATAGCTCACGCGGTAGGGCTTTTTTCCTTCCCCCTTCTGCTGTCTTCTCCCACTCGTCTGCCGCTGCTCCGTCCGCTCCGGTCGCGCCGTCCTGCTTCGGTGGTTGCCTTCTCGTCCCCCGAATCAGGTATAGCTTTTCGCCATTCCTTCCTTCCTTCCTTCCATGCTCATATAGATTTCAATATTTGATTGCATAGCTTAGCAATATTGAATTAGTTTAAATATTTATACCAAGTTAATAATGTATCATCCTTATAAGTGCTTTTGAATAAAAATTAGCTAATAAATGAAATTTAGAAATCACCATAATCACTTGATATATGATTTATTTAAATATAATTTTTTACTATATGATATGCTAATAAAAACCCAATTAAAACATATTTCTGAAATTATATGATATGCTAATAATTATTATGCCTGTTATTAAATATTTTTATATAAATGAGTTTATAAGTTATGTTACATATATTAAAACTATGACATTATTTTATAGGTATTAATTATTTTATTAGATTCAATTATATATAATAATATTGCATTATTAATACCTTTTGACAAGTGACTTGATAAGGCTATTAAACCCTAGCAATCCTAAGAACAAACTCTAAATTACCTTCAGAGACATTTTCTTATAGGTTAGTAAAACAAGTTGAAGGCATATCATACTAGCATCTGGTGGATAACCACCACCCAACTTTTCCATTGATTATGGTGATTTCAAAATTTTATTAGAAATGATATATCACGTGATTATGATGATTTCTAAATTTTATTTATTATCTAATTGTTATTCAAAATCACTTATAAGGATGATACATTGGGTTTCTTTTGTTAACATTTAAATACCTTTCAGTATTTTAACTTTTTCACGATTTATTGTTAATTTGATATCATGACCACATTTCTGAGAAAATGTTGTTGGGCTTTAGGCAAACTTGGAAGCAGATTTCTTTTCAATGGTTCAATAAAGTTAATACCATGTTTAGACTGCTAGGTTGGCCAGTGCCTCCATACCTTTCTTTCTCATTATGCATCAGTACCCAGAAAATTAATTTTCTAATAAAATGAAGGTTTATTTTGAGAAATGTTTATGAAAATAGTTCTGAGAACGGCTTTTGAGAATCAATTGAATAGGAAAAAAATGAGCAATGATTGTATTATTTAACTTATTTGATACAATTTTGTACAGGTACATTATGTCTGTTTCAACAATTCCCGTGACATGTTACTATAATGGAGAAATATCCAGGAGTAAAACAGATGTCGAATATGAGGGGAGCGAAACTGTTATTGAGCCGTTGGAAGTACCGGTTGACTGCACGTTTCAACAATTGATTGATATGATATACTCAAACACAACCATTGATAAACGCAGGTTCAAATTAGTACTCATTTGCAAGTATCCCCTTAGGGGTGGAAAAAAGTTCCAACCTTATCCAGTACGGGATGACAATAGTGTGCACCAATTCCTTTCCCCCTTCTGCTTAATACAAACTCGCGGTAGGGCTTTTTTCCTTTCCCCCTTCTGCTTTCTTCTCCCACTCGTCTGCCGCTGCTCCGTCCTGCTCCGGTGGTGCTAAAGCCCTCTGAACTTACTCCATTGTCAGCCCTAGCAGCAGCTGATCTTGCTCTTCAAGCTGGAATACCGCCGGTAATCTTGCATCTGTTTGAAGTTGGAACTATTGTTTTGTGATGTCGAAAGTATCTAGAATTTGCATAATCGATATTATTCTTGGAATTTCTATATAGCGAATTCAGAAAGCACAAGTTGGCTTAGCGAATTTAGTTTAAAAATATAGAACTCAAATTTTATGTGCAGATTTTGAGGTTTTGTGTAGTGCAGATTATGAACTCACTTTGTCTTTCTCTTCTTTTCCATTTGGTGGGTTCCTCTGTTTTTCCCTTTTTTAGCATTAGAAATTTAGAATTCCTATATTTCCCAAAATTGCTTCTCGTAACAGGTTTTGGCAGTACATACACCTCTCTTTATGTTGTAGAAATATCATATGTGAAGCTATAATTATTATTACTTCTACTACTACTACTATTATTATTTCTGTTGGAGAAGCAATTGGTGTATCCGTGTAATGGGTATTTATTAGGGTTTCGGATTTTGGATTATGGTTAGCTTTGAATACAAAATTTACACTTGAAATTCCATTTCATACATGTTGTTATTATATATTATCTTGTGTCTCATGATGGTGTTTAGCAGGAGGTTAGGAGAAGGCAGGCAGGCAGTTAGGCAGCCACCAGGAAAAACTAATTTTAATTTGAAGTAGAGCATGAAAAAAGATCGAAGCGTGTGTGTTTGTGTGTGTCCGGATATGCATGAAAAAAGATCCTCACTGCTTACAAGTGACAACCCAAAATCTAGCAACACTGAAGCAAAAAAAAAAAACCACTCCTATCCTATTTTCCAGATAAGAAAACTGCAGCAACTTACATGGTCATGAACAGTCAGAACATTTAGATCATCACCTACAAATCACAATCAGAACATTAATAGATGTATAACAAAAAAAAAACAAAAAAATAAAAAGAAAAGGTTCTCTATTCCAACAGATATGATATCCTCCCAACATGGTTTAGAGAGGACTATCAGCACCGTAAGCTTCATTACCTTGATTACCATAGGGGCTCCAATAGCCGAGCATACGGAGTTAACACATGACACTGACGATCGTGAATGACGATGGTGGGAACTAGATGGAGGGAATGGAACTTCCCCTGCAAAACAATCGAGGCCCTTTCCATCATTATTATCATAACGTTAACATATAAATCCACAAAGCAATATGAGTGGGGGTCATCTCCCATAAGGACTAAGAAAAAACATACCTCTCCTTCAACTTTATTGAACTTCATTTCGGTTCTTACAAGACCGTCGATTGTGACCTACCTGTTTGCATAACCCACATGTGTTAAGGGTTTTGCCCTCCCTAACATCCATTTCATTATGCAACCGTGTTGATTTAGGACGTCCACTGCCAAAGCGTCGCATTGACTCAGGAGGTACAATCACAGGGCCATCATAAATAGGCCACTCATCTTCATTGAACATTGGATAGAAAATGGGTGCCCATGTGTCATAGTACGACTTAGTAGTGTAGTAGCCTTCTACAAACAACCGGAAATCAACACATCGACACTGACATGCTGATATCATATGGCTACATGGAAAACCATATGTCAATGTCTTTCCACATGTGCAACTTTTTTCATCTAAGTTCACATGATGAGTTCGTCCACTCCGTGACTTCACATGGAATAGGCCCTTGACGTGATCGTAAAGTACAATTTGCATCGAACCTCCCTTAACTACACGGGCCTGAAGCTGGGCATCAACATACGGAGTGAATTGCTCAGTCGATGCCAATCTATTAGCACCTATTTCTCTTCGTGCAACAAAGTAACTGTTGAGACGGAAAAAGGTCAACTGTACTAATGCAGTTACTGGTAGGCTTCGAGCTCCTTTAAGGACACTATTGAATACCTCTGAAATGTTTGTTGTCATTAACCCATATCGTCGTCCTCCGTCGTGTGAAAGAGCCCATAACTGGAAAGGGACGGCTTCCAGCCACTGTAATGCTTCAGAATTAATTCTTCCAACTGTATTCATATGCTTTCTGAATTTCCGTTCTGTACTCGCTAAAGCTGCTCGGCATACCAAATTCTTCAGTAGTTTATCTTTAAACCGGGTCATAAAATTGCTTGCGAAATGACGCATGCAAATCCGATGATAGGCAAGTGGTGCAGCCCAGCCAAGATGAGGATCGGCCATTGCTGCCATAATACCTGGATGTCTATCTGATATAACGCAGATTCCCGTCCTTTGAGTGACTTTATTTCTTATACATGCCAAGAATCATGCCCAACTATCAGTATTCTCACCTTCTGTAATAGCAAATGCCAATGGAAACAACTGATTATTCCCATCACACCCCATAGCAATCAATAACTTGCCTTTATATTTTCCATATAAATGTGTACCATCAATACTCATAACGGGACGACAATGTTTGAACCCCTCAATAGATGGCTTGAATGACCAGAACACGCGTTGGAATATCTCAGTGTTTGGCATATTAGTTTCACATGTTTTCCAAACTACCGTACATCCAGGATTGACTTGCTCTATGCCCCAGAACAGACGTGGCAACTCTGTGTATGAGTTAGAGAAGTCACCAAATAACTGTCGAATTGCTTTATGTTTTCCATCCAACGCCTTTCTGTATGAGATTTGATATCCCCATTTTTCCATCACACTGGCCTAAATAGCAGCAACAGACAATGTGAATTGAGCCTGAATTAAGGCCTTTATATGAGTAGAAATCAATTGCGAGTCTAGTTGATGATGGTCCCGGTTCAAGCAAGGATTGACACAAGTATGCGGCCCAGTATATTTTTTGATAACAAATAGGGAAGTCTCTTTGACAATCATTGCACGAAGCTTCCATGGACAGTTACATTCTTCCGCCTTCTTACATCTTAAAATGAGCAATTTTTTTGTCGATGCAACAACGACATACTCTTGGTGTGCTTTAATAGAGTAAATCTTTGCAGCCTCTTGCAAATCCGATTTTGAATTAAAAATTTGCCCAATTACAAATTCTCCACTGGAATTACTGGTAGCATGCTGCACCCATGGAGTCCAACAACTAGCAACAGCATTATCCAGGTTTTCAACATTTTGAAACTGAGGTGTTGGTGGTAAGTGATAATTAACAGGGGATGCCTCTTCCAATGTCTCATCATCTGGGTGATTTGATACATCACAAGATGGTGCTTGTGCAGAGACATATATTTCTTGTTCATTCTCCAAAGCTTGGTTGAAACTCCGAAAGAATGATGCATGTCCATCAACTTCAACTTCCTCATCATCTCCATCGCATTCATCATCAACATCTTCAGCATATTCATCATTACGTTCTTCATCTCCACTGTCTTCATCATCCCCATTTGGACCATTATCCGCTACCGGACCACTACTAGGCCCACAACCGTAGTCAATTTGTGAAACATTGTAATTGCCGCGAACATATAAATCTACATGCCCACCCACAGGTTGGTTCGAATGTGCCTTCAATCGAACAGCTTTAGCATACAGTTCAATTTCCTCGATGGTTGTTGTATTAGCCAGATTCAACATTTGGCGCACACTATTGTCATCCCGTACTGGATAAGGTTGGAACTTTTTTCCACCCCTAAGGGGATACTTGCAAATGAGTACTAATTTGAACCTGCGTTTATCAATGGTTGTATTTGAGTATATCATATCAATCAATTGTTGAAACGTGCAGTCAACCGGTACTTCCAACGGCTCAATAACAGTTTCGCTCCCCTCATATTCGACATCTGTTTTACTCCTGGATATTTCTCCATTATAGTAACATGTCACGGGAATTGTTGAAACAGACATAATGTACCTGTACAAAATTGTATCAAATAAGTTAAATAATACAATCATTGCTCATTTTTTTCCTATTCAATTGATTCTCAAAAGCCGTTCTCAGAACTATTTTCATAAACATTTCTCAAAATAAACCTTCATTTTATTAGAAAATTAATTTTCTGGGTACTGATGCATAATGAGAAAGAAAGGTATGGAGGCACTGGCCAACCTAGCAGTCTAAACATGGTATTAACTTTATTGAACCATTGAAAAGAAATCTGCTTCCAAGTTTGCCTAAAGCCCAACAACATTTTCTCAGAAATGTGGTCATAATATCAAATTAATAATAAATCGTGAAAAAGTTAAAATACTGAAAGGTATTCAAATGTTAACAAAAGAAACCCAATGTATCATCCTTATAAGTGATTTTGAATAACAATTAGATAATAAATAAAATTTAGAAATCACCATAATCACGTGATATATCATTTCTAATAAAATTTTGAAATCACCATAATCAATGGAAAAGTTGGGTGGTGGTTATCCACCAGATGCTAGTATGATATGCCTCCAACTTGTTTTACTAACCTATAAGAAAATGTCTCTGAAGGTAATTTAGAGTTTGTTCTTAGGATTGCTAGGGTTTAATAGCCTTATCAAGTCACTTGTCAAAAGGTATTAATAATGCAATATTATTATATATAATTGAATCTAATAAAATAATTAATACCTATAAAATAATGTCATAGTTTTAATATATGTAACATAACTTATAAACTCATTTATATAAAAATATTTAATAACAGGCATAATAATTATTAGCATATCATATAATTTCAGAAATATGTTTTAATTGGGTTTTTATTAGCATATCATATAGTAAAAAATTATATTTAAATAAATCATATATCAAGTGATTATGGTGATTTCTAAATTTCATTTATTAGCTAATTTTTATTCAAAAGCACTTATAAGGATGATACATTATTAACTTGGTATAAATATTTAAACTAATTCAATATTGCTAAGCTATGCAATCAAATATTGAAAGCTATATGAGCATGGAAGGAAGGAAGGAAGGAATGGCGAAAAGCTATACCTGATTCGGGGGACGAGAAGGCAACCACCGGAGCAGGACGGCGCGACCGGAGCGGACGGAGCAGCGGCAGACGAGTGGGAGAAGACAGCAGAAGGGGGAAGGAAAAAAGCCCTACCGCGTGAGCTATATGAGTCCAATTGCCGCCGTTCAGAACGACAGCATTTAAATTACTAATGATAAAGGCCGTCGTTGTGGGTGCCGGCATTTTAAATCCTAAAAGGCCGTCGTTGTGGGTGCCGGCAATTGAGGGGAAAAAGGCAAAGGCCGTCGTTCTCGTTGCCGGCCTCTGTTCAAACCAATTGCCGCCGTTGTGGTTGCCGGCTTTACGGTTTAGTTTCCGAATTATTTTCCACCACACTCCAATTTTATTTTATTTTTTTTTATTTAACTTAATTCCGTACAAAACTCACTTTAATTAATTCAATATATTTATATATTGAATATATAAATATAAACATATAAATATATTTGTATATGCACCTTATCTTATCATATTTAACAAATAAATATATAAACATAAATAAATATATTTGTATATGTATAAATACATATTTATATATTTATATATATACCTATATTTATAATATATACATGAATTTTTTTTTTTGGAGAGAACAATACATATAGCATAAGAAAGATTTATTGTTCCTATTTATAAGGCTAACATTATATGTAACAACTTTTAAATTATTCTTGTGTGAGGTGTAGACAAAATTAAAATGATGATTAATTTCTATTATATAGTATTGTGGAACCAAAGAAGGAATAATTTTATTATGCCCCCACAAGGCACAAGATGATGCTCCCATTAAAGACACCAAGCTTAGAACATAACTGCTTGAGCGATATAGTTGTGTTTAAATCATCACTAATGTATTAGATCTCATAAAAATTTTAAAGTTAAATGTGCTTTGTCATTATCACTATTGAGATGATTGATCATTAAAGAAGTTTGTCATATACATCTACCTTAGAGTTCGTAATGGAGGATTGGGGGAAGGGGACAAATTAAAAAAAAATTACTCAAGCAATATAGTAGGAAGCGGCTTGATAAGAGAATTTACAAGTTGATACTCATAAGATATATAAGAAACAACAAATGAGTCTCGAGTAACATGATCGCAAACAAAGTGGTAATCAAGTACAATTGTTTCATACGTGAATGAAAAATCGGATTGTCGAAAAGATATGTAGCACCGATATTGTCACAAAATAGTGATATTGTGTATGCTGAAGTAGATATGGAATCATTATGGTTGCCCACACAATCAACATTGGTGAGGGCAGTAAGGTGAAGTAATTGGTCACGCTTAAGAAAGAGACCATGATGCAAAATAGTCTTTAGATAATATAGCATATGTTTAGCAGCAAACCAATGCATGTTGATGGGAGCATGCATGAAATTAGCCAACTTGTTAACAATAAAGGACACATCTAGTCAAGTGAGGGATAAGTATTTAAGAGTTCTAACAACTTTGGTGATATTGTGTAGCATTTGTAGGCATAGTGCCATAATAAAGTAGTAGAGGATGAAAAGAAGACATTGGTATAGTACACTCTTTAGCACAGATCATACTGGTTTTGGCTAAAAAATCATGGATATATTTATGCTGAGAAAAAAATAATCCAGACAAGATTGAAATAATTTCAGTACCAATAAAAAATGTAGGTCATCAAATCTTTGATGAAAAATCTAGCAACCAACAAATGAAAAAATTTATGGAGGAAGCATGTATCATTATCGGTGCCGATGAGATCATCAACATGCACCAAGAAATAAATAGTGATATTTGAGTTATGGTAAATAAATAAGGATGTGTCACTCTTAGAATTGATAAAATCATAAGACAAAAGAAACCCTTTTAATTCATTATATCATGCACGAGAAGTTTGTTTGAGACCATAGATGGCTTTAAAAAGCTAACACACAGCTTTATTTTGTAATATCAGTGAACCCTATAGACCACTGCATAAATACTTTTTCAAAGAATAAACCATGAAGGCATTATTAACATATAATTTGTGGATGGACCAACTATGAAATAAAGAAAGAGAAAGAATAACATGGATAGTCATTGATTTAGCAACAAAACTAAATGTATCATGAAAGAAAATGCCGGGGTACTATTGAAATCCCTTCTTAATAAAGCATACTTTATACTGAGTAATGGAGCCATTAGGATGTCATTTAATATGGACCATCCACTTGCATCTAGTAATATTATGAGTTGAGCTAGGTGATACTAGCTCCCATGTACCATTGTGGAGAAGGGTAATAATTTTACAGATATATCATGTCTCCATTTAACATGGTTAAGAGCTTGAGATACACAAGATGGTTTAATGGACTCAGGCAAGAGATGTTTGGTAGTAATGTGAAAAAGATACTTTGGTTTAAAAATATTATTTTTAGAACAAGTGATCATACTGTGAGAGGGAGGGGGGGTAGGGGTGAAGATATGTATGAAGTAATAGAGGTAGTGGTAAGAGGTGCAAAGGAGATAAAATACAAATGAGGTGGGAGAAGGGGATGAAGGAATTCTTACTACTAGAGAAGTGGGCAATGGTTGTGTGGATGATGGCAGTAGTAAGATATGTAGTGGAGGGGATATTTCTTCCAGAATTGGTGTATATTGAGAAGTAGAAGTGGGGAAAGAATAAGATGGAAAACAAAAGGAAAAGTAAACTAGTTATGAGAAGGTAAAGTCGAATAAGTGTGGAAAGAAATTTAGAGAAAAAAAATCTATTTTAATATAATGAACATGATGAGATGTGTATATTCTATGTGTTTTTAAATCCAAATAAAAATATACACCTTGATTAGAGGAATAACCAAGGAAAACACATAGAGTGGACTTATGATCAAGCTTATTAGTGATGTAAGGTTTTAGCCAATAAAAATATATTAAGCAAATCAAAGATGTGGAGTTTTGTGTAATTTGGTGACTTAGAAAATAGCTTGTGATAAGGAGAAGATAAATTGAGAATCGGCATAGAGAGATGATTAATTAAGTAAACAATAGTTTAAAAAGCATATGCCCAAATTTTGGAAGGGAGATTGGCTTAACGAAAAAAAGTTAATTCAGTTTCAATAATATGATGATGGTGACATTCAAAAGTGACATTATGTTGAGGTGTATGTAGAGAAATTTTAAGATGTTGAATTCTTAGATTATATAAAACATCTTTAAGTGCAATATATTCACTACCACAATCAAATCAAATAGAGATAATAAGTCGATTAAAAAAAATTTTAATGATAACTTTGAATTAAAGAAAAATAATGAAGACATCAGATTTTAATCATAAAGGATAAATTCATACATATTTGGTAAAATGATCAACAAAAATAATATAATAAATATGACTAGTAACATATTTAATTGGAGATGGTCCCCATAGATTAGTGTAAATCAAATCAAAAGAACCATGACTTTTGAAAGTTGATTTGCCAAAAGATAAATGGTGACATTTATTACATAAATAAGAAATACAAACAAAATCAAATGAGCACAAAGAAGACAGCAAAACTGGATCAAGATTAGCAAGTTTATTTATTATTCGAAATGAATGGTGATTAAGACGACTATGCCAAGTAGTCAGAGAAGCAACTTGTAAAAAATTAGTAGAGAAAGCAAAACATGAATGTTTGATTGCATAGTCAACCATAGGCCATTCATAGAGATCATATTGATCCTTTTGAGGAGTAAAGGAGTCCTCATTTTCCAATCATTGACAACAAAATATGAAGAAAAAAATATATAATAGATGAATTGTTACAAAGACAAAATTGAGAAATAGAAATGAGATTGTGACTAATAGTGGGAACACAAAGAACTTCAAATAAACTAAAAAAATGTGAGAAAGAAGTAGATCCATTATGTGTGATTTTCAAACTTGGACCATCACTAATAAAAATATCAACAAGACCTTTATAAGGTTGATGGATAGACAAATTATACGAGAAGCAGAATGAATAAACATGTAAGTAATATAATATTAGCACGTACATATACATATAAATGAAATACACTTATATTTTTATTACTAAGTTAATGTTTTCTTCATTTACATTATTTATCAAAAACTTTGTAATGAAAATATTATTTTATTTCTCTATGATAATTTTGGATCAGTAACAACATCATAGTTTGTTATTAATTAAAATTACCATATTTTATTTAAATATAATGATATATTTTCATGCACAGTTATAATTTATGTTTGTTACAAACAAAAAAAATAAAAAATAATAATGCATGCATGTAGTAAATTTATGAAAAGTATGTACTTTTTATTGTCAAAAGTGGGTCGAACGAAGATTTTATTATAACTTTGTATACAAATAATATATTGTGGATATCCAGCCATTGTCGATGCTATAGTAGCAATGCATGTACCTCCTATGATAGGTAGGACAGAGCCAACAATATCATTTGGTGCATGATGAGACGAAGATAGAATATCAGTGGCAAGTAATACATGTGTCTCATGATGAGGTGATGTGACATATCCTATATATGTTTAGGTGAATGTGGAGAGATATTTGTAGTATCGTTATCACTAAATAAATATTGAATTTCTCCTCCGTGAATTATTAGTTGACTCCCTCTACCCTTTCCCATGGATTGAGATCCTCAGTCACTTGAATTGTCACCTCTCATACCTAATTCAAGTTTCATAAATATCAAAAAAATGTAATGACAATATCAAAATGTTATGAATATGGCATGCCAACAAAACATAATGAGAAACACATTGATATTTATAATTGTAATTTTTTTTATTTAACACCCATATTTTAACAAGTACAAAATAAGTAACACAACTTGACATCGGCGTCAATAAAAATAAATATCTACTCATCATCTAAAATTTATAACAAATCATCTTCATTTACATATGATTCTATAATTAATTTTGTTCTCATTATATTCTTCAACATGTGTAATTTACATCTTCACTAACCAATGTTTCAAGCTCATCATCTTCCACAAGATTAATTGGATGAAGTTCCATAATCTTTTTCAACAACTTCCATAGTTGATCTAGGTTTTATTTTATAAATAGCCCACCAGTTACATACATTTCTTCTTATGGTTAGATAAGTGATGTAACACACTTATTTTGCTTGCACCATAAGAATGAATGATTCGTACTTATGATAATATTTCTTATGGTGCACATCCATAAGGTTGTATTGATGATAAATTCTAGTATTCAAATTTAGAATAAGATCAAACTATTCACACTTAAATAGAATTATCCTTTTAATTGTTAAAGCAAGATACTTCAAGTATAGAATTTCAATCAATTAACCATGAAAGTTAATATTAGATGCAGTAGAGTTAGACCCCTTAATGCAAACACTACTATTCATTATAGCTCTATTTGAACTATGTTTTAAAATGTAAAATTTTGTATCCATTTACATAATGTGTGGTATGGAATACCTCTGCAAACTTCATGGCACATTATTTTTTAGAAGGAAAAATGATAAGTTATAGACTATCAAAATTTTCCAACCAAAATTCAAAATCTTTGTCAAGCTTTGCATCAATCTAGCAACATCAATATACGATTCTCTTTGCCTTAATTCCTTAGCATAAATTATAAAAAAAAATTTTGAAGTTATTTTAAATATTAAAATAGGTATATTATATACCATGACAAAGAAATGATAATGTAAAATGATTATAAATCTTACTCAATAAAAGGTATAACTTCCTCACCATTCAACAAAATATATGTGTGTGCAATATGATACTTCTAATCATCCAAAAAATAACTTGATTTTGCTCTACCATACAATTGACTAGCATGGGTGAAAATAGAAAGTATATATTCTTCTGATCTATCTTCCATACTATAATTTAATTTGGTGATATTTTATAATATGAATTATACACTTGTTAAAAGTAGTACCTACAAAATATTGAAGCTTATTCAACCAAGTAAGTATTGCATATCAATCTTTCAACTTTTGACTTTATTTTGAATATTATTTTTTAATTTTCTAAGATAGCTGAAAAAGATATTCATTAGAATAATATTTATTTGTCATATACATTTAAAATGATAGATGAACAAATAAAAATTATATAACATCTCAAATGGATACATTCATATGTATTACATAGGACATACTATCATGGATTCATAAGGTAAGTAAACCGAAAGTTGTTTCATGGAGTAGTAGAAGTTAAGAGAAAAAATACATTTAAGTTTGCATATAATTATGAGTATATCATTTTGTAATTATTTTATGTCTTCCTTTGGCATGACATTACAAGTGAGATTCTTAAAAATTATTTATGTCAGTCAATGCTTCCCAAATATTTTCTAGAATTAATTCCTAGAATGTCATGGGTATTAGCCTTTGCATAAAGATATGAAAGTCATGACTTTTCAGCCTAAATAACATATGCTTCTTCAAATCAACACATCTTCCAAGGTTAGATGCATATCCATTAAGAAACTTGAGCTCTATCAGCCATTTGCATAAAGTTTCATTTGCATCCTTATCAAAACTATAATAAACTTTAGGAAATCTATTTATTGATTCATCTCTATATAACTCTAATCATGAATATAACTCTTTCAAATAATATCTTGATTTGTCATTGTCTTTTATTTTCTTCCACATTCATTATAGTATTAAAGATATTATCAAAAAGTTCTTCTCAATGTGTATCACATCTAAGTTGTGCTTAATTATGTTAGTTTTCTAATAAAGCAAATCCTAAAAGATGATTCGTTTCTTCCAACCATGGTGATAATTCTTCAAAATTTGTGCATTAATGCAATCAGCATCAACATCTGTAATATTTTTGAAGCCATATCTTTTAATTGCCTCTAATATTTCACCACCTGACCTCAAATGTGATGCACCTTTTATAACTATCTAGCCTTCCTTAATGCTTGAATATTCCTCTAAAATGGATGTTCCATATGTAAGAATTTATGATGGATATCATACCAAGAATTCTTTCCTCATTTACTTAGAGAAAATACATCAAAATCCTCTATACAGTAAGAACAAGCAAATTTCCTACAATACTTCATTCTAACAATATTGAATAAGCTGAAAATCACTAATAGTCCACATAAGTGCTACTTATATTTGGAATTAAATTTTACTTTCTAGATATATCATTGTTGTATATAATTTATTTTGATGAACTATCTGTACAACTAAAATATATTTCGGTTTTAATATTTTCATGTAAGTGCAAGAAAAAAAAATATTAAAACATTAGGAATATAGCAATAACACAATAATAAAGGTCTCGTTGTCTGGTCAGCGGGCCGAAAAAATTTTTTGGAGTAGAGTATGGCCCACCTGATTGATCCGACCCACTCTAGTTAATTAAACCAAGAAATTGTTATTGATATAAATTGTTTTTTTATTTCCACTTGTTCTCCTCTCTACATAATTTTCATCACGACTGCTTCTACGTACATACTGTAAGAACATTCTGTTTGGTTATAATATGTAAATGCATACATGTTTTTCTAGTGGATGTAGTTAGTCGTGTTGAATGACTAGTGAACCACGTTATTTTATGTGTTCTGTTGTGATTTTTTTTCTGTTGTGATGTTGATTCTGTCGTGATTCTGTTGGATTGTGATTGTGAATATATTTGTTGTCATTTTTTTGTTATTCTCTTCTTCTGAATCTCTAAAATCATAATAATGGAAGCGGAATTGCCTAACAATTATATGTTTTCACACTATGATTCCACAAATATGTTAGCTATGTAAGGGGTTACAGAAAAATATTCAACTTGTCTTTTGAGTTTCTAGGATTGGACATGATAACACACAAAAATATATACTCATCTTTCATGCAAATCCATGATAGTAAATTAAATGGTGTAACAATCACCAGCCATGAATAGTATTATTGCCATATTTTTTTCAAATGGCTGAAATCCGTATTTAGCCCTAATCTAATATTTCAACTTTCATCTGAAAAACATTAATGAATAGCATCAAAATATTTCTAAGATAGAAAATTTAAGCAATGTTGCATCATGCCTTCTTCAATAGTTATGTTATTTGTGCCAACTCATATTATTAGTTGTGACTTCAGATACAAATAATTATTGCAAATGATGAGTCAATGGAATGTAGTATATCTTCTTATGAAGAATATTTTTTTTCTACCTTTTACATACATTATATCTTTTGTACCAATAATAATTATAATTTACACTAATTGTTTCACTATCTTTACCCCAATAAATCTTGCATCCATTAATGTAGAAATGTATTTTTTCTATAGGCAAACTAAAATCTCGTATGAACTTCTTTATACTATAAAAGTTGTCTGTTATGATGTTATTCTTTGGTAATAATTTAGATAACAACACATAAATTTCATCAAAATACCTTTATGAAAAATAATATTTTGCCTTCATAATCAAAATTTTGACCACCCTAGATAACTTTGAGGTACATATGGATTATCTGGTCAAATTTATTCTTCTGATATTTTGAGTATTTCATAAAATTCTTTTTTTGTTGATTTTGAGATATCGTTAGTGACATCTAAATTGAAGGAAAGACTAATAACATGATTTAACATGTCTTCATATGAATTGTTGGGATTCACATTTTTCATTGTAATATTTGAATCAACATTTCTATGTACATAATACTTTATTATTTGTAGCATAACTATCTTCTTATGTTATACCAAACATAATAGTCTCTAACAAATTTATTTTTTGCAAAATGAATTGTAATTACAATGTGTCTTTGTCTTGAAAAATCTGATTCTAACATTCATGATTATTATATGAGCATCTTATTTTCATTCCATTCATTAATTGAGAGTGTTTTTCAATAAAATAAACTAACTCTTCAATTCTCGCTATAAACTCATAAGTCAAAAACTCATCTCTTAGTATGATATTCATCTATTGATGATCAGTTCTTATAATATTTTTCATTCCTATACCATATGATATAAATATATATTGAATAATAATAATATTAATAATGAGTTATTCATAATAAATATCATAAATAACATATGATAATGAGTTATTCATAATATAGATAATGAGTTATTCATAATAAAGTTATAATAACATATTTATGACATTACATAAATATCATAAAAAAATTATATTCACATCATTAATAGATAATTTTACATTAAAATGAGATAATATAGTTTACATTAATCTCTTAGATATTTACCAATAGATTTTAGTTGTATTTTTCTCATATACAAAAAATTTAATATTTCATATTTATCTATCCATGATGAAATTACAAAAAATAAGCAAAATCACATAACAGTAAAACATAATCATACATTCTAAAGGAATACACAAAATTTTTTTTACAAAAATCAAAAAAATCAATATTACATAAAATTATTACTCTCCTCAACTTGTATGAACATGCAATTGAGAAGAATATCCACTTTTCCAACATTTAGCCGACTGACAATCACATACTTATATTGTTTAGAAACTTACATAAATATATAATTTTTACATACAAAGAATATCCATGCCTTTAAAGTGGTACTAATTCATTCCTAGAAATTCAATTACATATTCACTTAAAAAAAGCAAAAGAAAAGTAGCCCCACAGAAAAAAACAAATTTAATTTTTGTCACGATCACAAAAATTAAAGAAACAAAAATAAAATGTTGTCAACTCTCAAAAATAAAAAAAAGAAAAAACTTACTAACAATTAAAAAAAATTAAAAACACAAGCATATCATATACATATTTACTTTCTTCATACTTTTTTTAAAAAAAAACAAGAATTATTATATTATTAAATAACATAAATAATTTTAATTTCATACAAATTTTCTTTGATTTTGTCAAGGAGAATTTTTCTTAAATATTTTCATTTAATAACATTATTCACATAGTCTGGCGATGAAAATAATATAAAGAATGAACACAAAAAGCACAATAGGGGCCAAGCCAAGAACATGAAAAATAAAAAAGTGAGGCAAAAGGGGAAACAAAAACGTAAATTATAAGGACAAGATAAAAATAATGATGCAACAATTAAATAACAAGAAGGCCCAAGAAGAACAAATTGGCCAAAAACTCAGTGCCATTCTCACTTTATCCACCCTCAGGGCTGCATACACACTTAGTAAAATATCTACAAACAGTTTCATAAATGCAAACAATCCAAAGCACAAGCATATCGCAAACACAGCAATTCCCTTGTTCTCCATAAAAGCTTGACTGCTAGCAACCTTATCGATCTCGAGCCTGCCACACCATCAAAAAAAAAAAAAACCTAAAACCCAAAATAAATAGCTTTTGTTTTTATTAATTTTGCAAACGCAAAATAGCACCTCATCTCCACGCGCATACACTGTATATCTTGATTTTGGGGCATCTAATCACAATTTTATCTAAAAAAAATGGTGATGGTGGTGTGGTGGTGGTGGAAGATTGGGGGAGTAAGGTGGGAGAAGGACAAGACCTGAAAGCGAGATTATAAAGGAGAAGATCATCCAGATGAGCAGAAACTGTAGATTTCCAGGAAATAATGTCACTCAAATTTTTTGCCTGAAATTAAAGCCAAAAAAACCCATCATGAGAAGCAGAGAAGGAAGAAGGTCGCAGTCTCATCTTCAAGAAGGGAAGAAAAGTTCAGTACGATGATGTCTTGGTATTCAGCAAGGCCTTTGATTTTTAACTCCATCTTCTCCACTGCTACATCTTTCTCTCCCATATCGCCTTCCATCTCTTTAAAAAAGGTGCCGTATCTGGAGCTCAACTCCTCCAGGTACCGCTCTAGCACAGATAGGCTCAAGTCTAGCGAGTGGACTTTCTGCATTAGTATTTTAAGAACAGAATCACCAGGCATCCTCCCCACTTGCTGTTGCCGAAATTCTTCCAAAGGATCAGGTACCTGCTTTTTCATAGCTTCCAGATGAACGTCCACACCATCAATGGAGGAGGAAGAAGAAGTTTGCTGTTGTGCATCAAAATCAAGTTCATCAATTCCAGATGTGGCTTGAACCGATATCAAATCTTCCAGCAGTCGCTCCACGGCATCCACTCCGAACACTTCTACGACGCTTAGAGTACAATAAAATTCTGAGCCGTGGTGGGAGAGAAGATTGAATTTCAGATATCTTGCCCATTTTGGTTCTGACAGAACAAATCGCTGGGCATGCTTGACATTTGCAGCCGTGAAGTTTCCAAGAAGGATCCAGGTGAGCGTCGGATAGACCAAGCTGCCGTGAAGCTCGAGATCTTTTAGGTTGGAAGAATGGTGCTCGAAATTTGCCAGCTCCAGCGTATCCACGAGCGTCTCTTCTGAAAGTTCTACCACGACGAATTTTCCTTCAGCAGAACAAGGGTTTCGAAGGTATTTGTCCTTGTCTCTCCCCAAGATGTTGGACGCTCCTTTAGCTTCCTTATTGAAATCCAAGACCTTCGCTCCCTTGGAAGCAGAAGCATAGTTGTGTTCTTTACCCCCAGGCTCCACTCTGTGGACCACGCCGCCAGCTTGACCAGTTATGGTCCTAGCCTTAGAACTGAACGCTCTGCTTTTGAATTCATCAAACCCTAGCGGAGTTATTCGAGGTGCTCTATCATTAGGTATAGAAGCAGTGTTTTCCTCGTCATCAACAGAAAACGTTTCATTTGCATTTCCTCTACCAAGCAATTCATCATATGAACCTAAAATTTTCGTGTCATCTGCAAAAAAAAATCTCCGATCAGTTCAGAATAGACAACATCAACAACGCTTCCTTCTTCTCCAATTATCCATTACAAGTATTCCTGCTAAAAATAGCGGATAGATCAAGCATCTTCTGTTCAAATAATACAAGGAGATTTTCCTAGAGAATTACGAAGCAACAAAAGAAGGGGTTGAAACAAAGTGTAGCACGAACGCTGTTGGAAATTCAATTGGAATCACTTCAAGCAATCCAGCTAGAAGAAAGTAGATGAATTGTATGATCGTCTCACGTTAAGAAAAGCAGAAATCGAAAATTATGGCAGCATTCTTCATCGTTTGAAAAGTGAAATTCTTAGTTTAGTCGAAGAGACGGTCTCCCAGTTTCTGTTTTGCCAACAGGATGGATCTAGATCCAGAATTAAGTTGCGGAAGTCTGAATAGCAGTAGCAATTGAGTATGCCATGAAGATAGATAGAGAAAAGCATACTTGTACAGCATCGAGAGAAGCTGATAGCCGACATGAAGAGAAGGAAAAATCTCCATAAAAACAATCCATGAATTTGTTTCTGGAAAGCTCTTCCTTGCCGAAGAGCCCTTCCAGATCCGCGCATCGCACATCGGCGGATCCAAGAACTCGTCGTCGTCGTCGTCGTCGCCGCCGCCGCCGCCGGCGAGGTAGGTTCCTTCGGGCGCACAAGCAATTCTGGAATCTGAAAAACGCAAGTCAAATTTGTTAAAGCAATTAATTACGGGGCGGAAAACCAATTATAATATTATCATCATCATGAATTAAAACGAAAAACTTGTAATTTTTTTTCTTGAAATTCACCGACAGCCAACGGCCAGAGAGTGATTCGTTGCGGACAATCCAAAGGAACTCGCCAAGAGTGCTAATACATGGCAGATTCTCAAAACAAAAACCATGTCGGAATTCAGAGCTACTCCAACTCGAGGAAGTAAACTAATAGCAACCTCTCACCTGACTAAGGTGTCAAATGGTCCGGGCTGCCAGGGCCAGGCCCGTAGCCCGACAAGGTAGAGGTCCCAACCTAGCACGAGGCACGGCATTCAGCCGTGCCTGGCCCGGCACTGCACGCTCCAATGCCTTGACCAGGCCCGTGCCGAGCACACCTATCCACGAGTCGTGCTATGCTGGGCCGAAGTTTTTGGTCCGTGTGCCGTGACAGGCACGGCACGACACGCGTGACCACGCACTAGGCATGGTCACAACAAGATGACACCCGATGAGCAAGGCTCGCGGGGCCCCGAAAGGGTGAAGCCACATGGCAGTGCGCCACTAAAATCCTAATTTTTTTTTAATTAGGCTTTTGGCCCAACCTGAACCGGACTGAACCAGGTTGAACCAAGTTGAACCGGGCGGATTTCGTGCCGTGGGCTCATGCCGGGCCAGGCACGACACGGTACAGTAACCGTGTCGTGCATGTCCCGGCACAGTAGCCCGAATGCGTAGGTTAGAACAGTGCCTGGCTGGCTTAGCATGGCTCATTTGATATCTCTATTGCCAGACAAAGTTTAAAAAGACAAAAGTGTAAGGCGAGTTATTTTTGTGTTCGTAAGGTGAAGTGTAATCCTCGAGGCGTTAAGACATGTTTTTTGAGCATCACAATATATAATTAATTAATATTTTAAAATATATAAAATAAAATAGCATAAATAAAAACAAGAAAATAATTTGTTATAATTATAAAAAAAAAGTATACTAGTTTACTACTTTCACAAAAAATAATAACAAAGTAATAAAATAAAAATAAAATTAAATTGTTTCTAATTAAATTTTACTCTTCGAGAACAACATCATCCTCATTCAATATATCAAAAGAAAGAAAATATTTACTATCATGTATTCTCATTTTATCTAAATCTTCATCTTCATCTATTGGTGTCAAATTAAATTCTTTTTCTTTGTCTTAACCTCTGCCTACAAATATTATAAGTTTTTTTTATTAAATTTAATCAAATTTATAACTTTAATTTTTATGTACTTAATTATACTTCATTAAGTTTCTTTTTGTAGAAATGTAAATAAATTATTTGATCCGATGATGAGTCTATTAGGAGTTGGATGACACGACTATATATGGAGCAGTGCTGAAAAAATCAATAATCGATTATATGGAGTACTGTTGAAAAAATTGAGAATTTCGAGCGAGAAGTGTCAGCGTCAAATTTGGCATCGAAATTTTTGAGCATCACTAAAAAATCAATCGACACTGTTTAGGTTTTACGAAAACTTATTTTTTTTTAAATTTTTTTTTAAAGACACCCCATAGGTGTACGGTTTATTCTCCGAGGTGTGAAAGACACATTTTAAACACGCCTCAAAATACCTCACAGAAGAAGGCTTACGCCTATCAAGTGCATCGCCTTTTTTTCATGCGTCTTGAGGTATTTTGCGCACGCCTCGCCCTGGGGCAAGCTCCAAGGCATACCTCATTTATGTTATTTTAAACACGTGCTAGGCACGACCCAGGTGCTTGGCACGTGGGCACATCACAGACAATGACATGCCAGCCGACATAGCGACACCCGAAGGGCAATGGTAGTGTGACAGCGAAACTCTAATTTTATCTTAACCTAGAATGTCCCGACCCGACCAAAACCAGCCCGTACTTGTGCTGATTTTTGGCCGCAAGCCATCCCGGATCTGCCCTCCAGTGAACCGTGCCGTGCCTGGCACGGCACGGTACTATAGCTTGTCGTGCTTGAGAAGACATGCTAGCCCAGTTAGGCCTGAAAAATGGATTGGACCGGCCCGTTTGATACCTATACACCTAACCATCTCTCTCTCTCTCTCTCGAACTTGTTAGGCTTAGGCTTGGGCATTAACATTGTTCCAACCAAACTATGCTACAATTGATTATCTTGGCTAAGCTCATTATTTTTAAACTTACAAGAATCTAAAAAAGTAGGTTATAGTAATGTTAATGCCAAAAAGTTGCTCAACGATCAATTTTATTATCAAAATATTTTGGGCACATAGTTTTTTTTTTATTTTTTATTTTTTTTTATTTTTTTTATTGTTTTTAATTTTTAAATATTTTTTATTTTTGTTTAATTTATTTTTGTTTAATTTATTTTTGTTTATTTTTTTTAAAATTTTTTTTTGTATTTTTAAATTTTTTTTATTTTTTTTATTGGGCTCAGAATCAAATTCATTATCATGAAAATTTCTTTTTTCAGATCACTAGAAAAAAATAAAATGTATCTCATATAATAAGATATTCAATCTCCAAATTCAAGTGGGCAACTAACAACAACATTAACTATATAAATTTTTAGAAATATTTGGACTTGTAGTATTTCTCTCAAGTAATTAAAAAAAAAACCCCATTGGGCCTTTTTTTTTTTTATGGATATCTTACCTAGCTAATGGTAAAATATTTTATCATACAAAGCATTTTCTCTTATTTATTCCACCTTTCAGAGAAATTGAAAGGAAACTAATTATTAAATCAATTATAAAATAACATATTAAATAAAATTAATATTATTATTACAAACAATTAAGTGAACAATCTCTTAATTGCCTTATAAATCTTAATAACAGAACCCATTAAATAGAATAAGATACATAATTTATCATGATTATAAGATTTCCCTAAGTACATGCCACATGAACTATAATTTCAATTTACGAACAATTGGCCATGTCAAAATATCAATCCAGCCACAGCCACACAGCCACAGATATATATATATATAATATAAGCATATACAAATTTTTGGCAGAATTCATCGAGAGCAATGTTGGTAGAGGCAGATGGTTCCATTATTTTTTTTTTTAAACATAAAAATACAGAACACAGTATAAAAGAAGGAAAAAACAATGTGTAAATGACACGATGAAGAGCCATCTAAGATGAGCAGCAACCATTCTTCTGGTTAACAGGCTGCCCGCGTAACTGAACAGATGGTGGCCTAACTCCACTGCCTGCTGGTTGACTCGCCATTCTGCGCAAAAAAAAACACACAAAAATAAACAACTCATAAACAACACAGCAACCACACACACACACACACACAATAAAATACCTTAGTTTTATGTCGGCAGCCATGGCCATGAAGGCCTGTTCGACATTGGTAGCATTTTTTGCGCTCGTCTCCATGAACGGAATCCCAATTTCATCTGCAAACGCCTATCACAGAGGCAACACTCTTTCTTAACAGAGACAGTGACAGAGGGAGAGAGAGATTTGATTTTTCTGCAGAGGAAGGACAAAAAAATGCTACCTTGGCTGCCTCGTGAGAAACAGCTTTATTTGCAGCGAGGTCACACTTATTCCCGACGAGAAGCTTGTTCACATTTTCACTGGCATATCGATCAATTTCATTCAGCCATTGCTTAACATTGTTGAAGCTTTCTTGGTCCGTCACATCATACACTATCTGCACCACCACCACACAAAAATATTTATCTGTCAGACAATGAAGCAGGCAGGAGGGGGGGGGGGGGGGGAGGAAGAAAGGAGGGAGGGAGAGGGCAAACAATGATCCCATGAGCTCCGCGATAGTAACTGCTGGTGATTGTTCTGAACCTCTCTTGCCCAGCAGTATCCCACTGAGGAAGCACAACAGAGGAGGGAGCACCCATTATCATTCGCAACATGTCATACAGAGAGAAGAGCTAGTGTTCTTGATTATTGAATATGGAGCACAAAGAACATAAAACTTACAATTTGAAGTTTAATGGTCTTCCCATCTTGTTCCACAGTGCGAATTTTCTACGAAACAGAACATTCAACAACAACATCAACAATAATAATAAATTGGGCAAACAATGAAGGCCCCCCGGGCTGGACAAAAAACTGTTGGATGCTCACAAAATCCACTCCAATGGTGCTGATGTAACTGTCGAGATATGAATCATCCTGAGAAAATCAGAAAATTTACTTAAAGCTGCTCCAGATGATTACCCACATTAAATAAATTGAAAAAAAAAAAAACTTAACACACAATTAAGGAGTACATATAAACAGAAAAAAATAGCAAAAAATAAAAAATAAAAATTTAAGTTAGAGACCCAAAGCATCTCGCAGGTGACTCATCATTGCCATGAACTATAATACACACTTGTATTAGATCTCAAAATAATTATATATCTCTGTGAAAGCTAGTACAGTGAACAAATCTAAATGCCTAGTTTTTTTTTGTTTTTTTTTTATTTTTTTATCTTTTTTATTTTTATTTTTATTTTTATTTTTTGGAAAGGCCGATGGTACGGCCGCATTTTATTAATATAAATCTAAATGCTTAGTTAAGTGCAAGTGTATGTATATGTCATGACTAGTAATAACTAAAATTTTAGCCTCTTTCATACTTGATGTACATTCAAGAGAGAGAAATGACCTACGAAGGGATAAAAAACATAAATTTGGGTTTTTCATAATTTAAGAACCCAAATTTGAGTTTTTTTTTCGAATTTATTTACATACCCAAAAATTAGGGTTTCCAATATCAAATCTGTTTCCTCCTTGAATCTTCAAGTCTAATAATTAGGGTTTCACGCGGCTCAACAATAGGATTTCAAGGATACCCTTCTGCTGCCAACAACTCTGCTATAAAAATGGCACCTCCACCTCACAACATCCATGCAGTGGGAGTCGATGCTAATTAAACACAGTGAGTGTACGAGGGCAGCAAAAGCAATGCACATGGCCGTGTGTCCCTTTTACGCTTTTGGATGTGTGTGCATGCAATGTAGCATGCACATCCATGCGCACTATTTGAGTAAAGTGCACATGCCCTCTCTCTATATAATTTAGTACCTTTATAATCCATAGGATTTGTTTTCCCTAGGATACCAACCCCAATAACCTAAGAAGCACGGACATGAATATGGGCTCGAGCATATGACACGACAGAATACGGGGACACGATATATTTTAAAAAACCAAGATACGAATACCACTAGGATACTACATGAAAAAAAAATAAAAATAAAAATTATTTTCTTTATAAATATTAGATATTTTATAAAATAAATATATATTTTTTCTTTTATAAAATAAAAATATTTTATTTTATTTTATTAAATGAGTTTTTGAAAGGTATAATAAATATTAAATTTAGACAGCTCAGACACTCCTAAGTCATACTTAGAATAAATGTTTCATAATATTTTTAGGGTGATATGATTTTAATAACCTAGCTCATCAATTGATTTCTCTTATATCAGTTCTCAACATATACTATTTTATATCATACATCCTCGAGAAAAACTATTTAAATTGTCTACCAAAATTTTTAGATATAATTATTTTATTGTCAATTAATCTCCAGAACATGATAAAATGATACCTAATACCTTAAAATATATATTTTTTAGATACTCAAATAGATAAGAGAATACAAATATTTGCTACCATATATTATTATAATTTTATAGAGTGTAAATGTTATATCTTTTGACCCGGACTTAATTTTTAAAGTATCTCAATAAAGTGTAAATCAAGATGTTGCACATTAAATCATCACTCTTCCTTTCTTACCAATAGCTTTGCATCAACTACCAATTAGTAAAAATAGTCATATGTTCGCATTATCTGACCATGTAAGTATTACTATTATATAATATTAGTATCATTGAATCATTATATCTACCAACAAATTCAAATAATATTGATTCTAAAAAAACTTAAATTTTCCAAACAGATAAATCTCTTTCAAGCTCATGACATTATAATTCATGAGTCTTCAATAAAATAAATTAATATTCAGTCTATAACTAGGAGACTTAATAATTTAGGATTAAGAGTCTGAAAAAAGAAAAAAAGAGAACGAAAGAGACAAATACAACCTGCACAGATCAAAGAGTTAGCTATCTAAGAACCAAATGATTCTGTAATTAATTCATCTGATCTTTTATCTTTTGATCATTCTACAAAATTAATATAAGAATTAATTTCAGCACTTAATTTTCCAAATTTTATTACTCTTTGTTTTTTTTTTAACTTTTTTTTATTAAATCACTTTATGATACTAGGATTTTCAAATTTTCATCTGAGATAATATCAAATCATGAAAGAAGAGATGTATACTCTTCACTATAATGAAACATGAAAGTAATACTATTACATTCTAGAAAATATGTTCTTATTTGCCTATGAGTGTTCACTGTTAAGAAATATCGAAATAATAAGATATACACCCTTAAGCAGAGAGTTAATGAGACTTGAGAAAAGGTTCGCCCAAATATAGTATGTACTACCAGGACACCTACTCTCCAATAAGTAGGATGATATATGTAAAAATTTTTATTTTTCTTACCAAATAAAATAGTTAAAAAAATAGAACTAGGCATGAATATTATATTTTTTCAAAATAAATTAACGGATATGTATATAGAGCAACCATCTAAATTTTTAGCAACACAAACATATGTAGTTTGTAGAACACAAAAAATAACCATGATAAACTAATATGCTTTCTTAACCAAAGAGATAATCTATTCTATAAAAAATACTATCTTATCAAATAACATGATATACATTTAATACTCTTGCAAATAAATCAGATAACACAAATATACATATTCAAAACTAGCTTCACTTTTAATACAATCTAATCACTTGACTTTACGACTTATATGAGAATTATTAAAAACATTAATTATTTGACTATGACAAAATTTAATAAAACATACATAATTAAAATAATTATTTATTTCCGATATTTTTCTAAACATACATAATTAATATAATCTGACAAAATACTTAAAATACTAATAAATGTGCAAAAGTCTCTAAAAATTAAAATATATTTCAGGTATCTTTAATACTTCAATTTGGCTAAGTATTCCGATTCAAATTAGAATTCAGTATGAACCAAAAAGAGTAATTTTTTTAAAAGTAATATTTTCTTCAAAAATAAAAGAAATAATTATTTTAAAATTTAATACAGATGCAAAATTTAAAATAATAGTAAGAGTTACTTACAAAAAATAATATTACAATGTTATAACATAAGCATATTTTACTAAAAAGTGAATATCCTATATTATTAAAATACATCACTCATATTTTAAAGATATCTATATGATGCAATACAAGATGTAAGAGCATGTACCAGTAAAAACATTAGCATTATAAAAAAATTTTAAATATTATTTAAACAATAATAATCTCCCAAATATTTGAAATTAATATAATATCATAAATTTTACTATTTATAAAATCTTACAAAATATTTTATATCTTATACAAAATTTTATTATTATTTAGTCTTAATTCAATTAATTTTGAATGTCAATATAAATTTTTTAGCCTATTGATTTATATCAATTATATAACATTTTTATAATTTATTTGATTAATAAATAAATAATAAAAAGACAAAATAACTTCTAATCCAAGTGGTCATCTTGATGAGATCACCAACATATAAGTTGCCCCAATAAAATTTGCTCATTATATAGAAACATTGGCTGTAAAAATTAATAATGTCAAACACATTAAAAGTATCATAAAAAATCTTTTAAAATAATAAAAAGAAAAACCAATTCCCCAATTATTAGAAATTAATATAATATCATCAATTTTTGTATTTATAAAATCTTACAAAATATTTTAATATCTTATACAAAATTTTAATATTAGTTAGACTTAATTCTAATATATTTGAACATAACATATTTTTCAAGCCTATTGATTTACAGAAATAACATAAATTATTTATAATTTATTAGATTAATAAAAAAAATAAAAGATTGAATAACTTTTAATCCATGTGACAATGAATTATGTTGCAATTTATCTCTCATTGAGCTTATTTTAATTTGTTTTTTTTACGTTATGTTGATTGGAGCATAAAATTTGTGTGAGTATACATTGCACTATCTCGTGAAATACCATTAACGTGTAAAACTATAAACACCACATTACACACATTGTTACATTGCACAAAACTACACACCAAACACAACATTGCACCAAACTAAAGGACTAGGGTTCACCACACTTTATCACTTGCACAATGTTTTTCACGCTCTTGTCTACTCACCATGGCATATGACACAACTTTGCACCTTATCACCCTATGGCACACATAAGTGGTATTTGTTTTTTTATTTAATTCTGAATAAAACTTTTTTTTTAGATGAATACTAAATATTACTAAATAGCATTAAGTATTAAGTCGTTTGTTTTTTTATTTAATGCTAAATAGATAAGCAGAGACCGAAGTGAGAATTTTGATTGTGTGAAAGTGAGCTTTTTTATTTCAGTTATTTTTTCAAAAAATTCAATGATAAGTTAGTAAAAAATAAAAAAAATAAATGGCTAAATACTGAAATCAAATAAGTTTCAGCATTCAGCCAAAAAAACAAACACGCCCATAGTAACGTAATGCACTTAATAAAAAAACAATGTTACACATTACATGATACCTTCACCACATTTGTTGCACATCACCATGTCATGCTATCGCAACCACAATGCACATACACCACACACCAAGCTACAAGTCTCTCTCTCTAGGATTTTACAAATCCTAGACACATTATAAAAAAAAAACCTAATCTAATACTATGTTAAAGAAAATACAAAAAGTTATTCATAAAGAGAGTAAAATAGTCACTGATATGTGACTAGTATTGAGGAATCCCATATCTTAGAAACAACCATAAGGATGAAGAAATTGGTAGAATAACTTATGATGAAATTTAAAAATTTATAGCTTTAATTAATGAACAATCTCGAAATATGTGAATATATATGCTTAAAGAAATATTATATCATTTTACTATATATTCATAATTATTATCAAAGAATATTTTTTATATGAGCAAAAAAAATCATATGAATTTTAGTTATGTAAACATTATAATTTTATCATAAATCATGACATAAATTCTATTCAAATATGTATTCTTTCATTAATTTCTTCTAACACATTGTCATTTTTCGACCATGATCCTCCTTTCTCAACAAAATGTATTATAACATGATTTTAACTAAGGCATATTTTAACATAGTTCAACGAGGTAAGCTGAACAAGACCTGCATTTCATGTGTTGGAAATTTCCATTAACAACTTGGATCAGAATATCTAGCCCACTCGTGGGTCAGCCCCAAAGCACGACCAGAGCCATTTTTTTCATTGGGCTGATTTGGCCGATGTGAGCCATCATGCAAGATATTGGGCTTGAGACTAAATCTTGGGCACCCAAAGGCTAACCCAAACCCAAGAAAAAATAAAACTACTTAGACTACTTTGTATAGGCATTACAAGACATTCTTCTTTTCTTTAACCAATTAACAATGTGAGCAAGCATGCGTGCAAAATTTTATCGCAATGCCTATCAAAAAAGCCAAGACCTGCCTAAGAGGCTACAAACCAGACCCAGGGTAGCATGGACCGAATCAGGGCTGGCTAATCCAAAGTTGGCTTGAAAAGAACAAACCCAAACTAGCCTATATTCGAGCAATTTCAGGTCAAGCACAACCCGGTCCAATTTCAAAAGTCATGGAGGGGTTTTGTCCACCTAACTAATTAGGCACAACTCGACCAACCTACAGCCAACAAACCATGCCAGAGCTAGACCATCCCTTTCTAAAGGTGCATGATACAACATAGCCAGTTTGCCATCTCTATTCATGAGGTCACTGAATTTGAATCTGATCATATTCAGTAACCTTGTTCATTTACAATCATAAGCTTAAAAGAAAAGAAATAATTATAATAATTACAAGTATTAGTTTCTTTTAAATTTATAAAAGATTTTAAAATAATTAAATATATACAAAAATATATTAAGATCACATGTTATTGAATTCACAGAACAACATGTAAAACTAACATTATAAAAAATATAAATTTAATTAAAAAATAATTAAATCAAAATTTTAGAAAACAGAGCAGACCGATATCAACAATGTCTAATATGTGGATATAGATAATATTCATTTTACATTTATCAGCATCTACATATATTGATTCTAACTATAAATAAATAAAAAAATATTAGAATTTTATAAAATACATCATTAGAAAAAAAAAGTAATACAAAATAAAATATACCATATCACATTTTAAAATGCTGAAAATCATTGTATTGCAATTATTTTATCAATTAGAATCACCAAAGAATCCCCTAACTAAGATTTTTCATATGTGTGTGTGTGTGTGAGAGAGAGACATCATTAACTTACAGTACAAGTCAACATAAATAAGTTTTATTTTTTAGAATATATTCAGAATTTATTAAAATATCTAATAAATAACAAACATTTTAAATATTATGTAAATCAATGTCTGAGAAATTCCAACATATGACTCATCATAGTACTTCAATATATAGTAATGCTGAATTGATAAATTAATTACAAATATAATACTTTAAATTTTGTGAATAATAAAATTAATGAATTCATCATAAATAAATTTGATTAGAAAGAAATATTTTTATTTCTAAAATTATTAAAAAAAATTATCAATAAAAATTATATATTTGCATGTATACACACATTTTATATTGGACAAAGAACATATATAATATAGAAAACTCTCAAATTTTAGTAACTATAAAGTGCCAAACATGTTGTGTCTGCCAGGCACGCCTCTAAAATAGGATAGTCATGCAAAGCCTATTGACCCATAAGCTACTTGGTTAGTGCCAAGTCATGCTCAACTAGGCATGGGTAATATGATTGGCAAGGCATGAACCCAGCCTAGGTTCCATCTAGGCTAGCATAACACATGCCCAAGCTAACATGTCTTAGTCAACCGTGCGAGTATGTTGGATCATGTTGTGCAATAGCATTTGTGGCATGGAGGCCACATAACCCAAAATAGCATGTGCCATTCCTTTGATCCTAGTTTAAGTCACCCAACTCATTTGTCACCTCTAGAAACATAGTTATTAAGGAAAAAAAAAATATTTAACATATTAATCAATCATTTTAACACTTAATAACTACAAGATAAAAAAGTTAAAAAACATTATTAAATTCACAAATACTTGTGCAAACCAAACAAGAATCTGAAAATAAAATTTACAAATGCTAAAGCTTATATAAATATCACAAAATTTAATATCATTATTATAGTGAGCTTCTTAGCACAAAGTTTGATATCTTATAAAGTAGAAGATACATTTTTACTCAATTAACTATGAATAAATGATGATATGGTTTGTCATATAAGTGTAAGATATCAAAATATTTAAAAATTGATTACTAATTATATCTTGTTCCACATTAATATAAAATATTTCAATCAATTAAATTAATCTATATTTCTTGTATTATATAAACTAAGAGATAATATATAAATCATTTGAAGTTAATATTAATATTGAAGCCTACTTTTTCTGTCATTGTTAATATTATTTCAAATAAGAGGAGAAATACACAATCATATATTATAAAAACTTTAAAATACTTAAAGAATTAAAAAAAATATACAAATAACAAGTGTTAAAACTAGAAAAAGAATTTCATGATTAAACATAAATTTTGAATATAAAGATCAAAATAAATACATAATTTTTTTTAATCTAATAGCATGAGCTGATTAGCATGAAATTAATTTGGATAAAATCTAAATTAGTGTTTGTTAATTTTATTTTGAGAGAATATTCATGGAGAGGTCATGTGTTTGTATAATTACACAAATAAATAATATATTATATCTCATTAGAACTCTAAATATAAATATGTTTATACATGAATACTATTAAAAATATTAATCACCTAAAAATTAGTATTATATACATATGTTGGAGATTATATTTTGATGCGATAACAAATATTTATATCCAAAATTTATAAATCTCATATTTAAGACTCGTTAAATGCATCATCTCTATTTTTCATAAATAATGTTATTCTGATATTAATCTCTCTTAAACTTCATGTTAATGCAAAAGCCTTGTTCATTATGTACAACATACATACAACTTGCAACCAACCCCTCTGATCTAGAATTTATAAATACTATAAAGAAGAAAGAATAATGTTGTACATATTATATTGATTCTAGAGAAAATGTACCCCAAGAAAAAAAATCTCTCATGATGACGACGAGTAGGCAATTAGGGGGCTGACCACAAAAAACTAAGTCTATACTAAGAGACGAGGGCATATACAATATGCTCAAATCAAAGATTAGACTATCGATGAGGCAGATAATCTCACAATTAACTACTCTGATGCTGACATTTTGACATTTTAATCTCACATATATTATCATATACAAATATTCTTCGATATTTTATTCCTTTAGTACATGTTTTAATAATATTAAAATATCTAAAACTCATTTTAAGACATTATGTCACTCAAAATAATGTCATATCATGTTTGAACTAAGAGATTGAAGTCACCTAATTCAATGTGACTTTGAAACTCAAAGACCGACCAACAAAAAAAAGCTGATAGTTACAAGTGAGAGGCTACACTAAAATATGAAATTACCTTTAGCAAGATAATGCTTAAAATAAGTTTAAAGTATTATAGTATTGTTACTATAAAGACAAATTGAGATAAAAAAAATAAATAATATTAAAACTAGATTTATAGTGAAAAGCTCCACTCGAGTATTTTGTATGGACAACATGACAATTTCTATCCAATAAAAAAAAAGATTTGGTATAAATTTTTATTTCACCAATAAAATCTTAAAAATAGATAATATTTTAGTTATATATAAAAAGTAATTTTATTCACAATGGCCTGAAAAAGAATGATATGTATATAAAGCGACCACTTAAGTTTCAAGAAGCATAATAAAACATATTTTGCATATTATTAAAGAGAATTTCTGACAAAAAAAAAATTACTAAGAATCAAATTTGCAAGATATTTATGGGATATCACTTTGTTTGTTTTACATGAGTGATATAATTTTTTTTTTCCAGTGAATCCCTGATAATAAGTTTATTTTATTGATTGTATACATTGATGATATTCTGATTATGTAATATAATAATTTATGAATCACTCAACTCAAGAAGTATCTTTAATTATAATTCTTAACGAAAGATATTATGAGATTCACTTTTTTGATATAAATATTACTTATTTTAGTAAAAATATTATCTTATCACAGATAAGTTAGGCACTTACTACTCTTACATAGATTAAACTTTTGATTTGTGCTTCGCCATATACGTCTATGGATCAAAATATTAATTTAATTTATAATGCAATATCTCTAGTTGATTATGTTACTTATAAGAGAATTATAAAAAAAATTAATTATGACTATCATCTAACTAGATATATCATAGACTATCAGTATAATTATATATTTCCTTTATTTTCTTCAACAGGTTCACACAAATAAAATATTTTATATACTGATGTTATCAAAGAAGTATCAAAGACTTGGAAAGTCTTTCAACAATTACAAATATTTGTAATTAACCAAGTATGCAAATTCCAATATGACAACAACTTGGACTAGAAGATGGTCCAATACAGAATTATATATTTTTCTTGAAATCAATCTTCTTTCCTACTACAATAAAAAACATGTAGTTATATTGATATTTAATGTGGAAATAAAATTCAAATTAATAATGATAATAACTAATAAGATAATTTGGATAAGTCATCTACATGAAAAAATTAAATATTTATTTTTTCCTTCTATTATTTTTTATTATGACAATTAAATAATGAATCTTGAAGCCTCAAATCTTGTATTTTATGAGTGAATAATGATAGATTACTTCTTCATTAAAAATAACATCTAAAACAAAATCATTATTACAATACACATTTAAATATCAAAATAACCAATAAACATCATCACAAAATTTTTAAAGATACTTAAACTTAATTTTCTTTTCACAAAACTTAATATTATAATCTTGTAATATATGTATTAGCTCGAAAGAAAATATTATAGTTTACAACCATACAATCCTCATATTATTTTTTATTATTTTTATTTTATTATGATATTATTAATGAGAGCACGCAAGATATGAGTTACCCCACAACATTAATCTATTATATAAAAGCATTACTTATAATTTCTTTTATGTGGCTTGAAGTTGAACAATATATAATATATACATACTTATATATATAATTTTATATATAGCCAATTATGTATATGTTATATATGCATATTAGCAAATATGTGAATATATACTATGCATATTTTCTGTATGTATATAGCTCATTGCATTTATGCATTTACATACTACATATATAAATGTGTAGTGTTAGTGTATATATACATCGACACATCACTATATACACAAAATACGCATATATACCCTACATATATGTAATATATGTATTAATATGATTACTGCATACAGTGAGACATACAGATCATCAGTAGCCAATTGCCAATTCTAGGCCAGCCTTGGCTCAATGAGTGTCAAGTTGTGCTCAGGACCCCAGTGGGACATTCATGTCATGCCGAGCTACCAATTTTAACATGCATGACAGCATAGCATGATGGCTCAGCGTGAACCAAAAAAAATGGGTCATTTGTCATCTCTAGGTATATGACAAAGTCACTCACAAAACAATAAAAAATTTAATAATGAAGAACAAGCAATTATTCAGTGTCTTCACTCATCAATTACTTTGTCGAAATATGATTGTAGCAAAAGGTTAAGACAACATAGCTGCTTTCATACTCATAGTCATGAAATAGGATTCATATATAAGATGAGTCATGACATGCAGATGAAGCATATCACTGAGAGGGGTCAAGTCAGATTAAACATGCAGAACATACAATGTGGTCAATGTGTTGGTGGCAACATAAACACATTGATTTTCAATGTTGATGATTCAAGGAAAGTTGGGATCTTCATTTTAAATTATAGAAACAAGTCATCTTAAATTGATAGCAGAGAGACCATCATGAAAAGAAGTTGCCACTATGGAGAATCAATACGGTGGGTTAGTTGGGATCTTCCTCCTGATTCATAAGTAATATCACAATCTTGACAACTCAGCTACTAATTGAATTAAAATAATTTAATTTTTATAAAACATGCATTCTTCTACCACAAAAAAAAAACTAAAATTATATTTTATTTAATGTAGCTAATTTTCACTATTTTCAGTATTTTGTAGCATTAACATTTTTTAAATAATAAATTCTAAAGATCACAAAAAATACAAAGTAAAATCTTTGCGCTTTAAATTTTACTTGAGTTGTATCTTGCTCCTGATTCTAAATGAATGCCACGAACTAAATTCTAATATTGTTTAATTTTATAACTTTTACTTTTCCAATGCATCACTTCACTTGTTTAATATTTAGAATCAAGTTTTCTTAGTTTTATGGATTATGACAAAGTCATAAATCAATACACTACACTAAAATACTTCTTACTAAAAATATATCTTCAAACCATTTTTTTTCTAAAAAAATAATATTTAATAGTCATATTAATAATAAAAATTTATCTAACATCTCAATATTTATGTTTCTTTCATACAAAACATTAATAATATCATCATTACATGCCCTTTCTTCTAACAACTTACTAGAATAACTCAAAAAATTTTATCAAATTTCTTAATTAATTTGACAAGTAGATATATATATATATATATATATATATATATATATATTTGTTTTTTTTTTATTTTTCTATAATTTTTCCGAGGAATAAAATATGTTTTATGATAATATACATATTCAACATAAAATCATATTAATTCTTTAATATGCTAATTAAAATCATATGTATCAGTATCACTTATATAATTCTCTTCTAGAGCCTTGTCAAGTGACACATCAATTTATTTCATATTTTCACTATAATTCAAACAATATTAAATATTATTTTAATTTTCATGAATTTGTAGTATAAAATTATACTTTCATCAATCATTGAGAATCGAAAAGCATATGATGCAAAAAAGTCTTATTTCATTTTTGAAGTGTCACATGAAAACATATAATATAATAGTTGATTAAAATTTTAGTATTTATTTTAAAAAGAAATACAAATATCTAAATATATATTATTTGCATATGATATTGTTAGAATTGATGAGTAGTAAAGTACTAGGTCAACAATTATAAAGACCACATGGTGCATTAAAATATAAATAATTTAGAATTAGTTAATTAAAAACAAAATAATTACATCATAATTTTAACTTTAAATAAAAAGGGGGAGAGAGAGAGAAAGAGACACAATTCATCTGAGATTAATGATATCCAAATCTAAAAAATATGATTGTTTTATTATTTAGAGTTTATTCATCTAAGACATTTTATGGAATATATATTGGCTGCATTATTTTTAAACATATTATTAATAATATTTAAAATAATAATTAGAATTTTTTTCCTAAGTATTTATCAAATTAACTCAAGAAAAAATTTATAAAATTTCTTCTCTTAATCGATAAAAATCAAATATACAAAATTTTATTTTTTAAGTATCTTATAAATATTAGTAATTAAATATCTTTAAAGTACATTTATTTGGCATAAAACCAAATTCATGATTTGATATGATAATTAAAATAATAATTCTTACTTATATAATCCTCTTCATGAGATTCAACTTGACTTGCCAAATTTATTTTTTTTATAATTCAAGCAATATTAAATATTATTTTTTATCATCATAAATTAACACTATAAAAATTATACTTTCATGAATCTAGCATTAGTATAATCCAAATGAAATATTAAGATTCTATGAAGTGACATCACCCATGAATATACATCACAATCTTTTAACTCACTTTATATGGATTACAAGATTATAAAAAAAGTATGACGTGCAGCAAAATTACTACATAACTTATAGACTTTTATTTGTTTTTTATTTAATTGTGTCATAAAAAATATATAAATAAATAACATAATTTTCCGTATTTAACTAACAAAGAAATATCCAAGAATATATTATTCATTGAAAATATTATCATAATTGAAAAAAAAATAAAATAATAGATTAAAAGTTAAATAAATAACATACATTAAAATACAAATAATATATAATTAGTAGATACAAAATATGATACTACTTTGAAATTTAATTGACTCAAGAAAAAAAATTAATTTGGTATATATGTTATCAAAATTTTAAAATAAGAGTATTTTCAATGATTAAAATTTATAATTCAAAATAAATAACAAGATTAAAAAAGATATACATCATAAATTAAAATCAGCTGAATGAAAAAAAAACAATACTATAAATCTTATATAATATAACAATATCAAATAAATTAAAATTATAATATTTTAAAACAATTATTATTCTAGTAATGTGGTATGATATCAAATATTTGACTGATGCAAGACATGATAACAAATCATAAGTAGAGAAATCAAACCCTAACGAAAAAGATGCACAAGGAGATTCTCCTTACAGTGAGATTCTTCCTACATGCACATATTATATAAATATAAATGAAATTCTTCCTACAAGCCACAAATACCAAAGCATGTGCAAGAGAAGTATTGGAGCGGAGAGTAATTTATGACGATAAAAAATAATATGCACGTATTATATAAATTATATACATTAAGTAGACAAATTTCCATTATGTGCACATATTATAAAAAAAAGTAAAATTTAAAATATATGTTAACAAATAATTATAGAGAAAAACTAAAAGCACCACAACACAGTGTTGAGCAATGAGCACAATAAACTAATTACATAAATCATTCATGATTCTCATAAAGTTCATCAATAATGACACATACCAACAATGAGAATACAAAACTCATATATAAGACAACAATATATATTTTTCATCTTTCATATACTAATAGATTTATCACTTAGTTTTTCATATCATACTTATGAATTATCAACTCAAGAATTAATATTTAAATTACATATAATTTTTCATTTCACTTTGTTTTGTTCAATGGGTATTTAGTAGCCACTGATAATCTCTCAAAATTACTATTTATGATTGAATTTAGTTTGATCATTTATTTTTGTTATAAAGTTTATTTATTCCTAATTATTTTGTTAGCCACTTTTGTGTAAGAAGCATGCTCGTATAACTCAATTTCAATTTTTTTTCTTTTATATTAATACTTATTTGCAAGATCAAAAAAATATTTCTTTTATGATTTAGCATATCAGATTATATATTTTTTATTTTATAATAATATATCATTGATTGTTTGAGTATGATTAACTCAGATTATATATTCTAAGAGATATCAAAAAGCAAAAAATATGTTAAATCTTCCTACCTTGCTCATCAAGCTTGTGTGAGGAAGAATACATTTGATCTTATACATATGAAAACATATTAGAAATGAAATATAAAAAAAAATTCAAATATTTTATCATATTTATTAATAATTATACACATACTTTATAGATCTATTTTATTTTAGATCATAAGTTTTTTAACTTTTAACTATTTAAAAAAATACAAAATTAATTAAATAAAAAATATTTTAAAAAAAATAATAATATATTAGAATACATGTCATACATTTATCACATCAAGTATATTGATCAATTGATTAAACAACAAACTTTCTATGTTGACATACCAAAAAAGAATAAATTTATAAAAAATAAGAATAAAAATTTAATTGAAATAGTTCATACATTATTTTTTTAGTACAAGTGATATGAAGCATTTTTTGGGTGATGTAATAGTAACTACAAGTAATTTGATCATTTGAAGCATTTTTTAACAATTCAAATATAGCCAGAGTCAAGAAGAAACATTTAACACATTACATTACCACATTCCTCGGTAGACCCACTTGAACGTATTAATAGGAAAGAAAGTGAATATTAAACTATATTTAAACTTGTTAGTTCACATTATTTCATATATAACCATCATAAATACAAACAAGCAAAAATTATGTTAACTTTAAAAAGAATAAAATTTTCCAATAATGAAAATAACTTGAAGTCCATACGACCTAGAAATCTATGAGTTTAATTCAATCATGATTAATGAGGATTTTGAGACAAAAACTTTATAACCCAAAGCATGGTATTTATATTATAAGAATAATATATATTATTGGAAAATTGAGATAATCTTTTACTTCTTTTACTAATTCTTGTCTCTAAATCTAATTGGAGTTGAGAACTAATGTATCGCCTTTTAGATAAATATATTATTAATTGCAGATAAATGTTCAATATGAAAAATTAAATGGGCAATTAAGTCACCTTAACATGGTGGCAACTTGCAAGAAAGTTCATTCAAATATTAGTATAGATTATGAGGTTATTTTTTCTTTGATGGCCATGAATGATGTAAGTATAGGTTCTCATTTTACAAGCAACATATCACAAATAAATAATATAATAATTAGATGTAAAATATCTTTTTTCATTATGAACTTGAGAAAGTATATAAAAAGTATCAACATGGATTTTGAGTAATACATTAAAATTTAATTAACATTTACAGTAACTATTATATATCCTAAAATAATCATTAAAAACTTATTTGACAAGATTTTCACAAATAATCATTTAGTTTGGTTAACACTATGTGACAAACTTCATTTTATATTTTCATAATTGCTCTAATGTCATGATGATATTTTATATTGTATTCATAAATAATATTCTGATTATGAAAAGTAATTGATTTGAAATCACCTATATAACAAAATATCTTGAACATGTTTCAAACAAAACATATTGTATAACTCATATTTCTTTGGATAGAGGAATTATGTTATCTCATATGAGAATTGGGAATGATAATCTTATATAGGTTAACCCTTGAATTATATTATAACAAGTATACCAATTGATTAAGATATCAATTTATTATCTAATGAGATCCTTATAATTGAATTTATTATTTATTGAAAATAATTGGAAAACTAGGTACTTTATCATCATCAAACCAAAAATAATTTATACAGCAAATATAATTAGTTATTTTTAAAATTTTTATTAATAGGTTACTCAATTAAAAGGTTTTAAAATATTGAGATATATAAAGATATTTTCATGAAAAATTTTCTTTCAATAATCACAAATACCTATAATTTATTGATATTTATTTTCTAATTGAGTGTCATCTTGCATCAAAATAAAGTCTATTATAGTTATTTATATCTTTAGTTAAGACATTCTTATTTTCTAAAAAATAAAAATTATATTAATATTTCAAGATCCACCACAGAGATAGAGTTAAGCATTATGTCGACAATCACATGCAGAATACTTTACATCAAACACTTATTTGAAAAGATCATGTATTCATTTTCTTCTCACTACTATTTACAATAACAATTAGGCAATACACATTGTTTCCAAATTTCAATCATATATTTCATGAGTAAACAATATACATAAAAATTAACTACTATATAATAAGACTATTACTACAATCTATATTTATAAAATGATTAGAGTTTAATGAGTTGGGTGAGACTTTGTATGCAGTGCACAACTGAAGCACAAGTGTTGCATTTTTACTTTTATAGTTATTTTTATTTTATTTTGTTAATATTTTATCCCATAATTAACAAGAACATCTAACATGCGAGCAATCCCAATCCATTAATTCTCAAGACATTGCTAGTATATTCTTTATTATTGAGCTTTTCATTCATGTTTGGAGTTTTATTATTTACATTCATAAAACAATCATAACAAAGACATGTATAGTAAATAAATATATGAAAACTTACAACAATAAAATTAGAAAAAAAAATAACAAAAAAATATCTATGTATCACACCTATAAAAGATATTTTTTTCAGAGATGAATTATATAAATTAAACATGCAAAAAAAATACCACATAAATCCAATTAAAAAACATTTAGAAATAATTGTTTTGTTGTAATTAGTTAGTGTAAAAAAATCATATTTTAATAAAAAAGTCAATAATAAAAATATATATATAATAAGATAGAAAATGATTAAAATGATTAGAACATTCATTATAGGTTGGAACACTTTCTATGCATAATTATATATACAAAAAAATAAACAAAAAATAATAAATCTCAACATATATATTTAGGATCACTTTCCCGAAAGAAAGAAAATGGCAACTTGACATTTAAATGTATGATTTGTTTACTCCAATGTCAAAAAGATATGTAATTGTTACAATCCATTTTCAATTGCATTGCTAGGGATCTCCCACCTAAGAATTCTTGAGAAATCTGAAAACCTCACATTAGCATATTCATGCTTACATGATAATGGAGATACTTCTCACCATACAATTGTGATACCAACAAGTCTCATAGAAACAACTACTAGATATAGGGAAACCCATATGCCATTGGAGGCATGAGTCCTTTCCACCTACAGTTCTTGGAGATGACATTTCCACTAATTTCAAAACTATGAGAGTTGACTTGCTACATTTACGTGCTCATACAAGAGAAGCTGGTGCTCAATAATTCAAACTTGAGTGCAATTTCAAAGCATTTGTTTTAGTAAATATCATGATACTACAACATGCAGTTTATTTTTTGATTTCTAGTCTGATTACAATGTTATCATGGCCAACCAATGAAACAATGTTTCAAATTCAATTTTCATAAATCAATAAAAAAGTAAATTTATTATAACTTAATCATAAAATTCAATAGAGATATATAAATTATTATGATTTATGTTTCCACTAGATGATAGAATACCAAATATCTTTACAAAGACACTAAGGATGACCCAAGTTACAACTTTCTTTTAGAAAATTAGTATTCTAAAAGGCTTGTACATTAGTGAGAGACATGATCTTGAATTTTCTTATTTATTCATTTTTTTTTGCTGTAGTGTTCAGAAGGCACAAGCTGGGTATGAAAAATCATCTCCAATAAAGAATTCTCATTCCCACCCAAGATCCAAATAGAATAGTCAACCAGGCTGGGCAGCCCAAGCATGGCCCAATTCAGCCGTGTCTGGCCCATGTCATGGTTCGTGCCGTGTTGGGCAGGCACGAACCATGCCTAGTGCCGGACTAGAGCTAGACACGACCCTTGTTCCTGGCCCGGAAGCACGGTCCACCAGCCCAACTGTCGGCGGACCTGCAAAGGATCACGGGTCAAATCCCAGAGTGACAAACCACCGAGACGAGTTATAATTTAAAAAAAAAAATCAATCACATAAGCTGGATCATGCTTCTGTGGCCGATTGAAATTGGCCAGCCACATAAGCCGGCCACCCATTATATTTTCAAGAAACAAGTTTTGCAGGAAAGGTCTGGCACGATCCGGCATGGATCTGCACTTGACCGTTCCACCATGTCATGCTGGGCCGGTTAGATTATTCTCGTGCCGTGCCTAGAGCAACAACGGCATGAGAATTATACGTGGCACGGTCATGCCACCATACCGTGTCTGCAAAGAAGAATTAAACACAATGAAACTACCAAATACATATGGACTTAAAACAAATACAAATATGTATATGAAAATTATTGTAATTGTAATCAATAAAGACCATGTCTTAATGCAATGATAAATATATTCGTCCAAGAAATTAAGTCTCAAGTCCCATCGGACACAAAATCTCTAATTTTCTAGAATAATATTATCAATATATTAAACTCTCTCAGATCTCACACTAAATAAAAAAAATTTTGTAATGAGTATGAGTATGACCTATTTTTATCATAATTGAGATTTGTGCAGTATGCTCATTTTCTGACATTGGACCAAATATTTGATTGTGACATGCATTTTCCAACATAATGTGTGGGAGGAAGATAAACCATCTCCTTTTACAATAAACAGAATATGGTGTGTATTGAACAACAGCCTTAGATAAGATACACAGAACTTCCATAAAGATATGTATCAATAAATCGGCATCCTGAACTATAACACATCAATGGTCATCCAATATGGATGACCTCAAGCAGATAGTACCATTTGGAATGTGTTGTTTTGTCCCATGGATACAGAGAAAAAGAAACTCAAAATGATAGTGATCACAGAAAAAAGGGAGCATCAACATCAAATAATTGCATACCAAGTTTAATGCCCAACATATGTAACTTGTTAATCATGCAATTTTTAGAATAAACTTCAGAGCAATGTCTTTTACAAAAGCAAACTAAATCACACGTGCAGGAAACAATACCAACTATCAGCAGCTTTGACACAAACTATTCAACATTGTAATGGTTGATTACGCTATTTTGCAAAACATGTCATCAAACAGTATGAACCCATTTAAACACGTGTATGGGTTGCCATTCCCTCAGTTTTTGTATAAATGCATATAGGAGATATTATCTCTTGGATTTTGTTAGCTTCAATTATTTGCATATTAATGGAAACATAACTATCAATAGAAAAAAAAAACACGAGGTCTAATCAGATAAGAAAACTATATTAAAAAGGGAATAGCCTCTTACTGCAAATCTAAGAAGAAGGCACGATTTTCCCACTCCAGAATCTCCGATCAACAACAGCTTAAACAGATAGTCGCTGCAGATAATCAATGAAATCTCCAATAATCAGAATCCAAATAAAATACAACACATTTCTGCTGATTCTAGCACATTTATCACATATCCATTAGCAAGGCCGTGAAATAATAGAAAAGAGCCACAAATTCTTCTGAAATCTCGTAAAGTTAGAATGATAGGCGTATTAGCCACTGGAACACGATTCTTTCCGGTATACATAAACATAAAATCGGGCGATTCGCTGGCCAGCGTATTATCTGCTAACGCCATTATCTGCATTAGCTCTGAAATCATAAAGGCCGCCTTTGCCTACGATCCATCTAAACAGCATGATGCAAGAACTAAATGCGGATAGCATGTCCCAGACGATTAGATCAAAATCTAAGAAAATATGGAAGATCTTGACGGTTCAAAACATTATTCGTATGATAAAAACCGGTACTTACTACTCGGTGCTCATGACTACCAGTTCACCAGATGAGGATAGTAGGGTGGATGATGTCCCCGCGATTAGAAGGTTTCCAGACGAACGAGGGATAGGGATTTGAATTAGGACCCGATGGATCTATTACTTTGGATGATGAAGCAATGACGAATTTGATGGTTAAATTTCGAAGAAGGGAACCAGATAGGCTACACGAGTCGGATTCAGCACTCTGGGGTAACGCATGAATCATGATGCGTTACAGATAGATTGGAACTATTTTTAAAACAAAAATTATTTTTTTTTCTCATTTTCACCAAACCCAACTCATAGTATATCCATGGCAGATACATAGACATTAAGCCCCCATGGCATGGCATGGCATGGCATGGCATGGCATGGCATGATGAGCACAAATAATACCTACATGACAACAACATGTTCGGATCATATTTAACACCTCTTAAGATCAAACACATGTCAACATAATTAGATCATCAATCATCATTTACTGATTGAACTTCCATGTCGATGATAAACAAGAATTAATTGTCCAATAAATTTTGACACAAATAAAAATTATAAATGGTTATTGGGTAGTTCATCATGGTTGAAACCGAAACCATCCTTGAATGTGTGCATACTTTGGCAGCCATGTAGGCTAGGCTCAAGTATTGTTAGAGCAAGTTGTGACTCAAAATATTAGCTTGCAATAGTTGAATTTGGAAAGAATTGTGTTTGGTGCACTCCCAAAAAAATATTTGAAAAAAAAAAACTAGAATTTTAATATTTTTTAAAAAATTACACAAAACTCTTAAATAATTAATTTTTTGTGCATTGAATTGTTATAATACCAAAATACCATCACACCTCATTTTTATCTCATCCTATCCCTCCCTGTCTCTCTTTATTTTTTTTCCTTTCTCTTTCATTCTAATTGTCGCACTCCCCACCTCCTCTCTCATTCCTCTCTCTCTCTCTGTTCATCTATCTCTCTCTCTCTCTCTCTGTTAATATCTCTCTCTCTCTTTCTATGTTCCTCTCCCCCCTCTCTTTGCTCTCTTCTTTTCTCTCTCTTCCCCCTCTCTTCATCTCCCTCCCTCCCTGTTCTCTCTTCATCTCTCACACACTCTCTATCCTCGCTCTCCTCCTTGCTCTCTCTCTCTCTGTTCATCTATCTCTCTCTCTGTTCATCTCTCTCTCTCTGTTCATCTCTCTCTCTCTCTCTCTCTCTCTCTCTCTCTTTCTATGTTCCTCTCCCCCTCTCCTAGCTCTCTTCTTTTCTCTCTCTTCCCACTCTCTCTTCATCTCCCTCCCTCCATGTTCTCTCTTCGTCTCTCACACACTCTCTATCCTCACTCTCCTCCTTGCTCTCTCTCTCTCTATCTTTGTACCTCCCTCGCTCTCCCTCTCCCCTCTCTCTCTCTCCCCTCTCTCTCTCCTCTCCTCTCTCTCTCTCTCCTCTCTCTCTCTACCCCTCTATCCTTGCTCTCTCTCCTCTCTCTCTCTCTCTCTCTCCTCTCTCTCTCTACCCCTCTATCCTTGCTCTCTCTCTCCTATCTCTCTCTCTACCCCTATATCCTTGCTCTCTCTCTCTCCTTTCTCTCTACCCCTATATCCTTGCTCTCTCCCTCCCTCTCCCTCTCCCTGCTCTCTCTGTCTCGCTCACTTTTTTTTCTCTTTCTCTCTCTAAATCTATAACCCCCTGTCTCCTTGCGTTCTCTCTCTCTCTATCTCCGTAACCCCCTCTCTCCTTGCTTTCTCTTTTTCTCTCTAACTTTCCTTACGCTCTCTTCATCTATCTCTCTTCATCCCCATTCTCTCTTCTATCTCCATCTCTCTCTTCTCTCTCTATCTCTCCCCCTCCCCCGCTTTCTCCTCTCTCCATCTCTCTTTCTCCCCCCTCCCCGCTCTCTCTTCCTCTCTCTCTCTCTCTCTCCATGCTCTCTCTTCTTCTTCTATCTCTTTCTCTATCTGCTCTCTCTTCTTCCCTCTCTCTCTCCTCGCTCTATTTTATTCCATCTTCATCTCTCTCTCCTTGCTCTATTTTCTTCCCTCTTCATCTCTCTCTCCTTGCTCTCTCTTTTTCTCTCTCCCTCCTTGCTCTCTTTTATCTCTCCCCCACTCTCCATTCTTCTTTCTCTCCCCCACCTCCCTCTGCTCTCTTTTCTTTTTTTTTTCCTTCATCTCCCCCCCCCCCCCCGCTCTTTATCTCCCCCTTCCTCTTTCTCCCCCTCTATCTCTAATGATGCAAACTCTTTATAATTGTTTCATAAAAATCTAAAAGCTGCCAATTTTCACTTAAACTAATGTGTTGTTATGATGGCATGACTTAACTTAGTTTTTAGGAAGAATTATATTTTGGGGTGTTCCTCTAGAAATATTTAAAAATATGTAACTAATATTTTAATATTTGAAAGAAAAAGTCACCAAACTCCTAAAGCTCGATATAGAGCTCCTGGAGCTCATGGTCGAGCTCAATGGAGCTCTTGATCAAGATCGATGGAGCTCGATTGGCTCCCGTCAGCTTTTGGAGCTCGATTGGCTCCCGTCAGCTTTTGGAGCTCGATGGAGCTCGACGTCGAGCTCTTGGAACCCAATGACAAGCTTCTGGAGCTCGCTCAATGGAGCTTGTGGTAGAGCTCCAAGAGCTGACGGAAGCATGTTGAGCTCCATCAAGCTCGTTGATGAGAAAGGGTGAGAACCGATGGGAGAGGATGAGGGTCGATAGAATTTAATGAAGGGCAATATAGGATTAACATAATAGAGTGCACTAAATGTGTATCTTAATAGTTTGGTGATTTGTTTCAAATATTAAAAAATAAGTTTCATATTTTAAAATATTTCTGGTGGAGCACCCCAAAACATAATTTTCATTAGTTTTTACGTGTTGATGCAACACAAAGAAGAAAAGAATAGAAAAAGAGAGAAGTGCGACTTGCGAGTGGGGGAAAGAGGGAGCAAGATACAAGAAGATAGGCAGAAGATGATTGGTTGGGGAGTGGAAGGGTATAATGTCTATTAGTCTTCTTTCCCTCCTCCTTGGGCATGTAAAATTAATTCACCTCTTAGTAATTATTTTTTAAAACATACCCCAAGGCCTAAAACATAATTATCCAATTTAAAAATATATATTTAATAGGACATATGATATAATTGAATTGAAATTTAATTGGACATATTTTGTATCATTTATATAATTTTGCCAATATTAATTATAAATTTATTCATCATAACCATTTCCATGCTTGTGCTTATTAAAATTGATTGGTTGGTGTGGTTTATTTGATTCACCTTGTCTTTTAAAAAAAATGTATTTCATCATGAACACACTGATTTTTTTTCTGATTGTGTTTGAGTATAAAAAATGAACATGGTCATTATTTCATGACTATGTCGATCAAAAGGATTCATGTTGTGGTCACTTCAAATTATTTTTTTCGCACTTTTTTTATCATTTTCACATAATCATAATTATTAAAAAAACACAACATAATAAAATTAAATGAATTAATATATCTTGAATAATTGACATTTCATAATAACATAATCATAAGACTCACTTGAAAATTAGTGGGAATTGTGTTCGGTGTACTCCCCCCGAAATATTTAAAAAAAGAAAACTCATCTTTCAATATTTCAAAAAAAAGGCACTAAACTATTAATTAATTTAATTTTTAGGGTACTCAAATATATTAATCCCAAACTAACCTTGCCCCTCTCCCCTTTCCCTCACCCTCGCCCTTGTCCTTGCCCCTCACCCCTCTCTCTTTTCCCTCGCCTATCTCTCCTTGCTCATCTCTCCTCTTCATGATGGAGCTCGTGGAGCTTGCATGGACCTCGTCTAGCTCCATGACAGAGCTTGTGGAGCTCTGTCAAGCTCCACGATCAAGAGGGGCAAGGGGAGACAAGCGAGGAGAGAGGGGCGAGGAGCAAGGGCAAGGGCGAGGGCGAGGGGTGAGGGCGAGGGGCGAGAAAAAGGGGAGATGGGCGAGGGTAGTTGGGAATAATGTATTTTGAGTGCCCTGAATTTTAATTTATTAATAGTTTTGTGCCTTTTTTTGAAATATTAAAAGATGACTTATCTTTTTTTTTTAATATTTCAGGAAGAGTATTCTGAATCACAATTCCCCCTGAAAATTAGGATCACTTTGATAGTCACACGACCACTTTCTATTAGTCTAGCAACAAACTCATGATGAAATATATTATTATGTAGTAAAAATATTTTCAATGTATTTCACATTATCAAATTAATTATGCAACTCATAGAGCAGTTAAGTAGTATCTTATTGATGAAGAAATCTATCACAAGCTATATATATATAACGACATACCAAATAATGTGTTTCAAAATAAAAAAAAATATTTAATACATTCAATGTATTCAAACTACCTTGAAACTTGAACATGAACATTTATATGCATCTAATAAAAAAATTCATCCTCGGAGAAATATATTCCATTTTATAGACTCACTTTAATAATTAGCACTTTAATTTTAGTTAAAAGATTCAATTAGTTTCATTAATTTCATAATCATTACTTTGAAATCTAATTTATTGTCAATCATCAATGATATTAAAGTGATAATTCTCACCTCTATTGACCAATGACTTGCATATGGTCATAAATGATATTAAGTTAATGGACAAACTAGCATGAAAAATATTTGTGAGGGCCATGTTTGGATTGACCTTTAACACTAGTCATCATGATTTCAAACAAAATTCAACTTGTCTCTTTTCCTCTCTTAATGCATTTCATTAAAATTTAAACAATAAAATAGATAAATAAAACATGAGTAAAATTGAAGTACTCACTTATCATAGTAGGATTCATTGTATGTTGATGCCTTTTCTAATACAAAGGCACATGATTATAAGAAGTTGTAGATTTGATCTCCTTGATCAATGCATGGGGTATAACTATTGGAGTATCATATAAAGAAAGTATAAAGAAAATATGATGCGATAGATGTCAAAAACTAAATAGTCGGAATGTTAAAATGCAAGAGTCCCAACTCCCAATGAGAGAAAGGAGATAAAAGTTTCTTTTACTATTTATATTTTGCAATAGAGCAACATTTCTATATGAACATTTTCCACTCTCTCTTTTTTTTGCAAACATATTTATAAGCTTTTTAATAGTAACATAAATAATCTCTTAAACTTAAGTTCTAGTCATGAAATCTTATAACATGTCTTGGCTCCATTCATTGAGTGATGTTTGGCACTCAAAGTATAGAGTTTTGTGGGTATTTTTGTTTTTTTTATGCCATAATTGTACTAAAAATGTCATTAAATGAAAGTATCCCATTGAATTGTATTTCTGATGGGTTTGGATGAATAATAATAAAATGAATGGTAGAAAAGAAAGGAAGAAGTCATGATATTTTTATTTTGGAACATGTTGAGAATTCGTGTCATTCTTTGCATGGCACACCTCGATCACATAGTTTTTTTAATCCTTCACTATGCAACACATTATTCATGGCTATGACATTATCTTGTAGTCACAACCACATTAATTCTAAACACAAATTTGGTCATTATGTTAATTATATCTTGTGAAAAACAATTATCAAAATGATATGAGAAGTCATGGTATTCTTTCTTGGCACAACTTTGTTCTCCAAAGAGGAATGATCTCAGTTGTGGCAATCTTTGTCACCCCAAGTTGTGATCCTTAGAGGAACTTCCTCAATTATAGTATCTTTTCCTTCATGATTTTGTGTTGCAGAGATTTTTCTTAGTTACGACAATTTTGTCATCATGGTTTTGTGTTACAGAAGGATTTTCCTTTATCATTGACAATCTTTGTCATTATAACTTTGTGCTTTAGAGAGATACTTCTTCAATCACATCTTCCCTTGCCTTCATCCATGACTTTGTTCTCTAGAAAAAATATAAAGCTCATTCAATGTCAAGACAACAACTCAATCTCATGACTTACAACTTTATGATCCATTGCAATACATGATGGGAGCACAATAATATAAAAGAGGAACTTAGATGATTTCAAAGGAGCTAGGCGGATTCAATTTTTGAGGTCAAGTATGCTCCATAACAAAAAAAAAGGCACAAACTCTAACCATCAATTATAGACAAATTCAAGTCAAATGCAATCAAGGATAGAAGGAGAGTCAGTATGAATCCTCTCTTGCAACTTAATGATCTTCATGCATGTTGTCACTGGTTTATATATGTATGTATAATGATTGTGTATTTATAATGATTAATAATATAATTTTTATATTTTCAATATTTATAGATATCAATGTTTATTGGAACATAGATTTATGATTCCACCACCAAATAAGTTCATGAATATTGCTAATAGTGAAAGGTGATAAGTAAGACATGAGATATATGCATGAGATTTGTGTTGAATGAAGTAATAACCATTATATTCTTATCTCATGAGATGAACCTATATGTGCAAATCTTAAATTTATTTAAGATAAATTGATATGAGTCTAACACTCACAAAGCTGAAAGTACAAATAAAATTATGACTATTTATTATGCATATTATAGGAGAAATATTATTTAAATGATATAATGATTATGTATAATATTTAACCAAAGAATTTTGTCATAGTGTGTGAATTATGTACAGGCTGTGGTAGAATCATGACTATTTTAGAAATAGTATAGCTACTACTCCAAAATTTTCATGGTCATGAAGGTTATCATAACTTCTCAATAGTATTGTTTTTGTTAATAGTGTAACAAAGTCGTGACTTGATAAATATTACCATATTTCATTATTTTTTTCTGCCCTCAAATTTATCTCTACCAAATTTATCAACATCATACAAAATACATACAATTTTACTACTATTCATTTTTGCGACAATATTATGATACTAAATGTTTAGTATTAGGCAAAGTCCAAAATCTTTATGGGTGAATATTTTTCGTTCAACTAGTTCAACAAGTATATGAGTCATACAAGTAGGTAAGTGTATTTTTCATATAGATATCAATCTCATAGTGTATAGGCAGTTCGATCAAACAATTATCAGTCAACTATTACTCTAGTTAAAAGGATAAGACTGAGATTTAAATATGATTCTTACATTTTAGGGTTGGTGCATTCTATTATGCATGATATTTTATCTAAGAAGTTTGGATATTATTAGGATATGTTACAAAATAAATATATGATCATTATGTAAATGTCTTAGTACTTTATTGGTATAAAATGTGGTTATTAACTATTAGGCATTCCTTAATGATGGTGTCCTTGTAATTATTTCCTTGGTACTTTGCCACAAAAGAACAAATCATTTCTTCTCGTGGTAATTGAGAGGTGTCAAACGGGCTATGCAATGTCAGCACGGCATGACTTGAATAATGTGGGTCCATCATGGCTCGATAAGCCTGATTATGGGTAGATTTGGGCTGGGTAGAAGTGTCAAACCGGCCCGGCACGAGGCACGGCACGGTTCGGCCGTGCCTGGGCCGGCCCAGCACGTTCTTAAACCGTGCCCGGGCCCGTGCCGTGCTTGGGTTAAGATAATCTCGTGCCGTGCCGTGCCTGGCCCGGCACGGATCGTGCCTTGGCACGGCACACCGGCACGGGTCCATCCCGTGCCGTTCACGCAGGCACGCGTGGCACTGGCGGCATGCCACGCGTGCCGTGGCGTGAGTCGTGAGTCACGACTCATGCGTCAGGCGTCACGCCATGTGACCCATCGGGCCGTCCCCTGGCCCCCCCGGTAAAAAGACCGCGGGTCGGGTCCAAACAGACCCGACCCGTGGTCTTTTCTGCCGAAACTCGATTCCCGACGCCCATAGACCCGATCCGAGCAATTCCAACGGCAAAAAAAAAAATTCAAACTTGAGCGATTTTCAGCCCTTGGATTCACCTCCAACGGCTAGGGGGCAGAATCCAACGGTCCTCGTGATTCTGCCCCTTAAAAATCATAAAAAAATTCAAAAAATTAATAAAAAAATATCTTTTTTTTTAAAATAAACAAAATTTAGCCTATAAATTCTACCCTCCTCCCTATGACACTTATGTTTTTCAAAAACATAAAACCTCTCAATACTTTCTCTCTCTTACATAAACCGTGCATCTCTCTCTCGGGCCTCGTGATTTTGATTTCAGCTTCGATTTTCGTGAAACTCAACTTGAGTTTTGAACATCAGAGCTTCCTGCGGTGCACCTTGCACGTGACTGACCTCATTGCTTTTACCGGGTAATATATTTACGTTTTTTTGTACTTTCTCTCTCTAAAGCTTCTCTCTCTAGAAAAACTTACGAAAAATAAAAAATGACAAATACACCTAACACGTATTTAAATTTGGAAAATGAAAATGTTAGTGTTACACAGACGTCTGTGGCTCCTGAAACTTTGGTTTCTCCTGTCGTCTCAGCCCAAAGTTCTAAAAAACAAAAAACTAGGAGGACTTCTGTAGTTTGGACACATTTTAAAATCATAACACAAGTAGATGTTAGGGATGAGGAACATGAAATGGCACAGTGCAAATATTGTATGAGACTTTTAACATGCAAGAGTACATGTGGGACTGGGCACCTCAAGAGGCATGCTGAAATATGCTCCAAAAAACATGGACCGTTAGATCCTAGGCAAACCCAACTTGGCACTACATTTTTTGAGACTGGATCGAGTTCAGTCTCAAAGTTTACTCCCTTCGTATACTCCAGCGAGTTGGGTAGGGACGGCATGGCTAGGCTCATCACATTGATGGGTCTTCCGATCAGATTTTCGGAAGATCCGAGGGTAATGCGCATCATGCAGACTTATTTTCAGCCATCCTATCGTAGGATTCCTAGGTCCACATCTAGGAGTGACATACTAAAGATATATAAGTTAGAAAAACAAAAAATAATTAAGGAATTTTTGGCATTTAGTGGAGTGGTGTCCGTGACGTCCGATATATGGACATGTCACAATGATTCTTCTTATGCATGTCTCACGAGTCATTATGTAGATTCTAACTGGACAATCAATAAAAAAATATTAGGATTCACTGAGATTCTTCATCCTCATGATGGCCCGGCCATTTTTGAATGTATGATGAAAATATTTAGGGAATATAAAATTCAAAATAAAATTTTTAGTGTCACTTTCGATAATGCTGCGAATAATGGAGTAGCGATCAATATGTTTGTTAGGAATATTAGAGATGCATCATTAGGAGAGATATTTCATGTCAGATACATGTGTCATGTTATTAACCTGATAGTTCAAGCATGTATGAAGGTCTGTTCCCCCGCGTTGGAAAATATACGCAATGCACTCAAGTATATTCGTACTCCTCGTAGACTACAAGAGTTTGGTAATCTCTGTTTGTCTGCGAATCTTAAGAAGAAGAAATTCCAATCAGATATGAGACATCGTTAGAATTACACGTACCTGATGTTGGAATCATGTGTTGGATACGAACACGTGATATCCGACTACGTCAATAGTAAGAGTGGCGAACTTATTATTGACGACACTGACTGGGCTTCAGGAATTTCATAAATAAAATTCCTGAAGATATTTTATGACACAACGAACATGTGTTCGTCGGTTTATACGCCCACCACTTGCATTGCACTCCATTGCATATGCAACATTCGTAGCATGTTTAGGAAGTATCGAGCGGACCCGACGCTTAGCCATATGGTTGCAGAGATGGAGACCAAGTACCTGAAGTACTGGTCCACCATTCCATCTCTTTATTGCCTCGCAGCATGCATGGACCCTAGGGCTAAGGTGGAAGGGGTTGAAAACACCCTGACTTTCATTTCCTCGTGCATGAACCTGGAAGAGCCACCTGAAGGTTTCATTTACGAGAAGTTGACAGACCTGTTCACATACTACGATACTAGGTATGGTGGTGGTGGTGGTGAGACTGTGAGTACGGACACTGATACCTTGTTTGGAGATGACGATTATTCCATTAACCTAGCGAGGGAGAAACGTAGGGGTGGACCTTCACATAGGAGCGAGCTGTCTCGGTACTTAGATACCGATTACTACTCAATCCTATTACCTTCTGACAATAAGAATCTTGATTTATTACAGTGGTGGAAATCATATGAGTCCGCCTATCCCGTGCTATCTAGGATGACACGGGATCTACTGACTCCTCCGGTGTCGAGCGTAGCATCGGAGTCTGCTTTTTCTGTTGCAGTGAACGTGATTTCGGATAGGAGATCGAGATTACGTCCAGATATGGTTGAGGCCTTGGCATGTTTGAAGGATTGGGAGGAATCGAGATTTAGTATCAGTGATCGTGCTGAAGCTGGGATTGTGACAGACACTGCAGTCGCATCCACATCCACTATGATGGCGGAGGAGGTGATTGCCGATGATGATGATCCATATGATACTGATCTTGATGTTACGGCTGATGATTCTCATGATATGCCGCTTGACGATTGATGCTCATCTGCTCTTTTTTTTCGATGTTTTTTTATTTATTTTATTTATACACTTTGTTTGTACTTTGTACCATACGTTGTGTTGAAACTTATACTTGTTTTGTTCGGACTATTGGTTTCAAAAGCATGAATGGTAATTTTTCATTTGTGTTTAATTTTTTTTAATTAAAATTTTACTAACTTAATGTATTTATTTATTATTTTATGATTTAAATTTTATTTTAAAATTTAATAACTTTAAATTTCAATATATAATTAATAAATTATAATAATAAAAAAAGCTAAACTTAATTGAAAAAAAAAAAATTTTTTTTCTAATATTTGTTTGTTTTATTTAATTTTAAATGTAATAATTTTTACAAAAAATTATATTTTTTAATTATTACTAATACTCTAAAGTCTATACAGAATCTTAATAAAAAATTTTTTTAAAAAAAAATTTTCTAATCTGCCATTTTGGCATTTTTAGCCCGTGCTCGTGCTTGGCTCCCGGGACCCGGACCCCGGTTGAGCCGGTCCCGCGTTGGGGCTCCCGCCCCGCCCCGCCTGCCCTGCCCCTGCCGTGCGCCCGTGCTGCCTGGCCCAGCCAAGTCGTGCCCTAGCGGGCCGGGCACGGCACGGCACGGCCTTGCCGTGCCCACGGGCAGTGTCGTGCCCGCCTTTAACTCACTAATTCATGACCGTGCTCGTGAAAAACGGGCCGTGCCGTGCTGGGCCGGCCCGTTTGACACCTCTAGGGCTGGGTCATGCCGGGTCATGCTGTGTTATGCTGGGTCGTGCCTAAAGGCTGCCCATAGCCCATAGCTAGCCTCGACCATCGATCAGTCACTAATTCATGATTTTAATTTTTGAATATTAATTTTACAAATCATAAATTTTAAGTTATCTATTATGAGTTAGCATTACCGTTATGATATTATTTCACAATTCACATAAATCTTAAATCACAATAAAATAAAAAACATATCACGTGTACCAAATGGGATGGGGTGGAATTTAGTAAGTTTTTAATATTTTTTTAAAATGACTGGGAAGGATAGGCACAACCCGATTGTGCCATGCTCGATTCCCAGTTCGAGGTCCCAGGTCATGGTACCCACACTACTTAGAGGCTTCAAATGGGATGTGCCATGTTGGTAGGGCCCATTTTTTCATGGCATGATTAAAATATCGTGTCGTACCATGCATGGCATGGTGGTGCAATCTACCGGTCCAACACAACACAGTGGAGCACGAAAAAGTGTACAACTGTGCTCAAGCTCGACCATGCCGAATGGTGAAGATGCACAAGTCATGCATTTTTGCCGTTACCCTACGGTAGATGGTGGCATAGCCCTTAAGTACAAGTGTCAAATGGGTTATGTTGGGCCGGAAAATCCCATTTTTTCTAGGCCCAAATTGGCCCGCATGCCATGCCTGGAACGATATGCTACAGTAACCATGTTGTGCCAGGCAATGCATGGTTCACTAAAGGGCAGGTTCGGCATGGCCCCCTGCCTGAAGTCAACCTGGTTTTGAGCAAATTTATGTTTGTATTTAAAGATACTGGCACTTCTTAAAACCCGAGAAAGCATTCCCATTGACCTGCTCAGCTCATTGCATCGCCCATTAGGCATCGCCACAATTCCACATCACTCGGTTTGACACCTTTGGCCCTAAGTGCATGGCCATGATGGCGAGTCAACCATGATGATACATGACTATCACACTAAAGGCGAAACCCATAAGAAAATATTATATAAAATACTCATATCAAATGAGAAACACTTTTTCTAAGACATACATAACATATTAACTATAAAAATATTCATACTTTCAGTTTCATAAGGGCTATACTCACACAATTAACATTTACCTCAGCATCAAATTTTAATATTTATGTTTATCTCAGGCATCATGATTGAAAAGACTATCAATTCCTTTTTATCATTATAGAGAAGTATACTTCATAGTTTGCCCATCACCATCTACTATGCTTGCATGCACTAACTCATCAATAATAAAACTCTTATTTCAATTCTATATAATTACTACAAACATCAATATCGAAACTACGATGAAATCTAAATATTAAATTTGATCATGAAGCATCTATCACACATAATTAAATAAAATTCTAAACCTCAATTTTGATTCACATTAGGTAGAAATTCACATAGGATAATTAAAGATACATCTCATAGAATTTTAGGTTCCTAATGATAATTATCAAGAGTATCTATGAATCAAACCCTACATCTATAAGACTTGATTGTGTACCTTAGATTTTTTCATATGGTTATCAAAATTCATGCCCATTTCTTAGGGTTCATGCTCATGCCTTGCATTGTCACTTTTTTCATGAATCTCCCATAGGACGGGGTCAAATTTAGCTTACAAAATCCTAGCATTCATTTCTTTTCTCATGCTCTAGAATTTTTTCATCTTGAAATTACAATTTTTCTTTTATACTCTAGCAACTTTGTTATCTATCTAACTTTAGAATACCATATTATTGGAAATGGTCATGGCTAAATATTTTGTCTCTATTACATAATGTCACAAAGCTAGGAATGGGTCACAACTTTGCTTTCTCTTTTTGTAACATAGAGTCATAATGTTGTATTATTGGATTTATTAGCTTTATAACAACAAATTTGTAACATTGGAGGCTTGTCATGACTTTGAGCACTAGTGTGGTACTTGATTGCTATGATGAGCTTCTACTATCATAACACTAAGAAAGCTTTACAATCTAAAAGAATGTATTATACAATAAAATAATTATATTAACAAAGTGGTAGAGTCGTGACTTATAAAAATCATCATGATTATTTATGTAGAGTTTTGACCAATAATAGATGCCAAAACTACTTTATAACTCAATGAGGTATAATAAAGTTACGACAAAAAAATATTACAACTTTATATGAAGTTTCACTTCATTTATTCTCAACAATCCACCAGGCCCCAATTTCACATAAAAATTACTCAATTTTATTATTATTCATCATGCATGTTCTGTTAAAAATCATAATTTAGTAAAATTTTTTATTTAAAATTTATTTTCTATACAAATATATCATGAATAATTATCAAAATAACTAATTTTATTTTGTATTCGGTATACTAAATATTCATCCAATTCTATTAAAATCATTATTTAGTATAATCTATTCATTTGAAGCCCAAATCAATATACATTTCAAAAAATTTATGCCAAATATCTAAAAAAAATCAATATGTAGAGTTCCAAATAAACTCACACACTAAAAGTATGACTCATCTTTGGTCAATGATCATCCATCTCATAGGAGGAAGGGATCGACACTTAACATCCAAATTTTTTAATGTGAATTTTGCTCTAGAGGGCTCAAATCTATGCATAGATGTGGAAAGTCGCTTTTAATATTTTTTGTTACTTATTACCCATTGTATAATGCTACTTATAATCTCTCAATTGTATTTAGTGAATTATCAAAAGAGTACAATATAAATCACATAAGTTTAGAGTTCTCATTGCATTTTTCCAAATATTCAATCTACTATTTCTCTCTAAAATGAATGTTACTATTACCCTCTATCTCATTATCTCATACCATTATCACCTTTTCCCACTCACTTATAATGGACTTATATGGATGCCCAAATGTTTCATCATTTCCTATTATTATGGTCTTCACTCTTTTCATTGCCACTTCTAAGATCTTCATAATATGATCCATAAATTTTTCTTGGGCAGACACAAGTAAGCACTTTTTATTATTTAGATGCATCTCTCACTCTTTGATTTCTAATCACTCGCTATTGACTTTGAATCTTCTCAAGAAGACTAATGATTCCCATAAACAAGTAGATCATTCATCTTCAATTTCTAGAATTTGAAACTATTTCCTATGAAATTCTTAACCTCAACCATAAATGTTACCAAACTTGTTATTCTATGATCTATACTTTGATCATCCATTCGATACCAAAACATATATCTTATCCATATTATATACCAAACTATGAGTCTAACACCAAATATTAGGATCAAAGATTCCTAATAAATAGAACTGATACCAAATGTTAATAACTTACATTTGGTTCCCATAAAAAAAGTTGAGAATCCAAAAGGTATCAAGGATGAATGATAGTTCGGGTTTAGGGGATTCAAGAAGAAAATCAACTACAAATAGAAATCATAGAAGTACACATGCACCAAGAAAGAAGCATGAAAAAAAAGAGAGAGAAGATGAGAGAAAGGAAAAGAAATTTTTCTTCATATTTTATGATTTGTAGCTAAGCAATATTTTTATATGAACATTTTCTACTCATTTTTTTCAGATATAATTATAATAGTAACTTATAAGTTTCTTAAACTTAAGTCCAAGTCATGACATTTTATAACATGATGTGGCTTTATTCATGCTTTGATTCTATTGTATAGGTCGTGGCTTGAAACCTCAAGTTACAAGTCATAATTCAAATAAAACATGACCATCATTTCACTATAGAACTTCTAGTTTTAGTCCAATCACAACTCCATAAAAAAATATTACAACTTTACTACTTAGATAACAACTTCAAAGAAGTATGAGCCGAAACCCAACACATAATTTTCAAATAAACTAGAAATATTATATGATCAAGTGAATAAAGTCTCTCATGACAAGCTCCTAGCATTATAATTAGAGATTTAACAAGGCAAAAGGAAGGATGAATATTTGTGCAATAATTGCTTCACCTTGCCAACAAATTTTAACTAAAAATTAGCAATTGATCCCCTACATAAGAGTCAATCATAATCATTAAAAAATGCAACAAAATTATAATTTGGTATCAAAGTATTGCATCTAAGCAAAGGAAAAAGGTGAATAATCATTCCTCTACCATTTGATGAGCTATTTTTTTATAGTCTAGTTGCACTCGTGCCAAACTAGCCCTCTTTGCCAGACCACTAATAGAAGGATACCAAAAGGAAGATCAACTCTAGTTAAGAATGAAGCTCACACCCACATCAACTACTTGCAAAATGCATAGTAAAGGAATGATATATCTTTTCATCACTAGAATATCAAACCATCATCGCCCACATGAATTTATACTTCATACTTTTCACTTTGTTGGATAAAACCTTTGATCCTTATGATCACATAACACATTTTAATCAAGTCATGATCTTGCATGAGATAAATGATTTATTATTATTTAAAATGTTCCATGCAAGCCTAAGTAACTCTATCTCAATTTGGTTGCATAAACTTCCAAGGGAATCAATTGATTGTTTAACAAATTTATAGAATATATTTTTCAGCAAATATACATGCTCAATGTGGCAGGATTAAAATATCATGACCTTCTAGACTATTAGAAACTAAAATAGAAAATTGAGTTTAGAGCTTTGCCATAAGATTTGAGTAGGCTATGCAATAAATTAAATTGTAGATCATGAGTCTCATACTTTAGATAAGCCAAACAAATTCAATTGAATAACCAATTTATTTGATTCTCTTACATTAAATTCATCAATTATAAAAAAAGGATAAAAACTATCATGAAAGATTTGTTTAAATATACTAACAAATATTATGTTTTAGAAGATAATATGTGAGATGTTGTATTAGAAGATAATATTCGAGTAGGCACTAATAATAATGTTTTCATCCATGGAATAAAAAGACATGACAATTAAAAATAAGAAGTTTAGTCATAGAGAGGAACAAATACATCTTAGACTCCCAGCATAACTAAGGGTAAGAGGAGATCAACAATATTCCTTAAAAACACAAAGTGGATATCACTTTCAACATCACAATGATCATAATCATGACATAGAAAAATATAAAGTCTCATATTTAGTTGAAGTTACTATTTGAGTCAAATATACGAAATAATATATTAGGGATTTTAGTCAAACAAAAGGTATATGGGAAATATTCGAGTGACATATGACTATGCTAGTAGAAACCTATCTAGTAATTATTTGCATCCATAATGATTGTTATCAAGCATAATAGAATATGTAATTAACGAAAAAAATTATAATAAATATCCCATCCTACATCATATAGAATGATATGAAATTACAATAAATTAATGCTCATATTTTCTTCTCACCAATATACTCAAATCATATAGGAGCTCCATCACAATATTCAATGGTGGTTACTTTGTGTGCTAGTTGATTCAATGTCAGATAGGTACTAATAGATATATTGTATTTGTCGATCTTCAAACAAATGAAACACCCCCTTTGAAAGCATTAAGTTTCTAGTATGATTTCTCTCATGATTCAACGAGGCTGTAATCATAACTATGAAGCTGTAATGATGGTTAGTTTGATCTACAAGATGAGGCTTCCTTACTCATATAATTATCCTTCAAAAATTTATATCATTATTTTCAAATATATGCTATAGTCATTCCCATTGACCTTCCCTTGAGGAAAATATTTCACAAACTAGATCTACTAGGAAGAAAGGTCAAGTTGGCTTTCAAACTTAGCAAGCTCATAGTCCAATACGAGCTCACCTATCTTCCAACCAACAAGTTCCTACTTGTTTTCTTATATAAATCTCACAAGAATCAAATAATTTTGGAATAATAATCATTTAATATTTTATACATACAATACATTTCATAAAGTTAGAGTTAAAATCAATGTATATTTTGAGTCTTCAATAGAGAAGTTGAATAGGAAGATATTATAGTTAGATTAATCTTAGTTAGCACTCTAGCAACTACAAAAGTCATTATACATGATGACTCCTAATTAACAATTAGCACCCATGGCATTTTATAGTTCAGGTAGTAAGGATGTTGAGAGAGCACTTCCAATGGGCCCGGGTGCCAGGTTTGATCCTCATGGGATACACCTATGAGTGTGTAGATAAAAATAGACTTGCTTTCACCTTGTGGCCTAGGTGACTGTTCAAGGTACCATTCTGACATGATAAATTACCAAGTTTAAAAAACTAGTAGTAGGCCAGAGTTAATAGGAATGCAAAACATAAAAAGAAATTATATGAGAGGCTATTAAAATATGATGAAAGAACTAATAACAATATAAACCAACTATAAAATCAATCACTTTTCTATAAGTGAAAATGTGAGAATAGATGTTTTATAGTCTCAATACTCAACAGTCACATCTATTTTGGTGAAAGAAATGTTGATGTTACTAGTTTGCTATCAGTAAATTTTAATAACTATTATCTAGCTATGCAATATATTTCTAGCCTGTAATAGTTATATGATACTTACAATCCAATATTTGGATAAATATGAATTTTTATTCCATCCCAAAAATACAAATAAACATTTGACCAAATGGGTTATTACTTGGGTTTTGGTGAACAAGTATACAAATGGTTATGTTTTGGATCATACAAATAATAATATTGACTAATGTTGGTCTAATTTCATGATGAAATATAACTTGTGTTAGTGGTTAGCTTCATTATATAGACTCTTAGCTCACTCCTTGACAGTTTCATCGAGTTAATGGCCTTTTGATAGATGTGAGATGGATATGATTGAATTATTTGAGATAGTTAATCCACAATATTCTACTATTTATAATCACAAATTTCTCGAGTTAATGAATAGAGACACATGCCTAACTTGCGTAAAAAATAAGAATGTCATTTGATAGAAGATGCTAATCTTATTTCACATAAAAACTATATAATCTATCAATTTAGAATATTCCATATAATAGATAGAGAAAATGAGCCTCAAATCGACATCATCAAATTTTGCAAAATTTATTTGTAGTCCAAGATTGCTAATCTTATTCCACTTCATGGTAATTATAGCCTAATTGTTTGATAGAAGCTACTAATAAAAAGAATAACATCATTAATTAAAATGAACAATATCACTCACAAGGTGTATAGGAGTAAAAGAAAAATTAGTTGAAGATCTATCATAGGTCTTATGGGCCCTAGAACATCAAAATACATCTAAACTGATTATTAGCTAATCATTTGTTAATAGGTCAAGAACTATATCTATCTGATTAGACTTACAAAAGTGTAACTATTTGGTTAGCCTCTTGGCAATATAAAACAACACGTATTATAACAAGCACAAGTGGTAATTAACTTTTCACCTTGTAGATAGTTCTTATTATATCTTTGAAAACATGACTAATTTTTCAACCAAAAACTTAGAAATCAATTAGGAATGGTCATATATAGTATTTAGTGCTAAAGTAATCAAATCATGTTCTCCTAGTGAGATAGTTGAGATACTAGACTCTTGAATGTGAAATACATTATGCCTAGAATAATAATTTCAATTATAGAAATCCAACTTCTAAAATAAATTCTATGTACCTTAAGTTATCCTTAACATATAAATTATACATGTCAAGAATAACTATTTTAGATACTAGATATTCAACTATTGTGAAAGAGTTCAAGCAACTAAAATACAAAATAACTATTATCTAAAATCCAAGATGTGTATTTTTAAATTTTTAATTATAGTGAAATCTATTAGATTGATCACGCATTGTAAATGAACACCTCCATGATTTTAAACACAAATGAACCTCCTTATAAATAACTTCCTAACCTTAAATATTGGCTACTTTTTTTTGGAACACCCCATGTAAAAATTTCCTATTTTATTGAACATGAGCGTGAAGAGATAGTACACCGAAAACAACTTAGTAGAAAAGGCCAATACAATGAAATACTTGGCTAATGAGATGTCGGTGTGAGCTTGCACTACCAAATACTTTGTCTTGGTTGGTGCTATTGTCAATTAGAAAAAGAACAAGGAAGAGATCATGATATCTATCTTTGAATTACAAAGTCTCTAATGGAAAAACCTTCCCAAGTTAGTGGCAATGACAAACTCATTGATGAGCTCATTTGTGAGTGGTTTGCCAATGCTCACTCTCGAAACATTCTTGTTTCTAGCCCGATCTTAAAAGAGATGGCTCTGAAGGTGGTGGCCACTATTGGGTTGAATGAATTCAAGGCATCCAATAGTTGGCTAGAGGTATTTAGCAAGAGCCATTAAATCTAATTTTCTCTGATGTCAAGAGAAAGAACATGCATGGATGAGCAAGTTGTTAACAATTGGAAGTAGTACTTGTTCAACATCATCTAGGGCTATGACAAGAAGGACATTTGGAACATTGATGAAATTGGTTTTTTTTTTTGGAAATGAGTGCATAACTAAAACTTGGCTTCCCGAGGAGAAAAAAGCAAAGGAGGCGAGCTCACCAAAGAAAGGCTTACAATCAATTTTCTCTATTCGACAACTGGTGAGAACTTCAAGTCTTTATTCATTGGAAAATCCCAAATGCCAAAAGAATTCAACAAAGAAATTTCTCAATGAGTTACAATCTTGGAAGGCAAACATCAAGGCTTGGATGACTAGAGCGATCTTTCTGGAGTATCTTCAACTATTTAACTCAAAGATGTAGTTTGAGAATTGAAATTCCCTTCTTTTTCTTGATAATATCACTTGCAATCTAGAGATGTAGCTCTCCAATGTCAAGCTTGTTTTCCTTCCACCAAACATAGTAGAACGAATCTAATCCTTGGATTGTGGTATCATCCTAAACTTCTTGGTAAAATATCAAATGATAATATCACTCAAAGCTAGAATAAAGTCATTGCTTTCACCATCCAATACTACTTCCATAAAGTTGGACTAAATAAAGGGGCATCTAAAACCGAGCACGATGATGAGTCAACTCAAGATGAAGAAGTGATGATCTTTTCTTGCTCGAGGTGCAAGAGTTGAAATACCCAAGTTTGTGATGAAGGACATCCCAACATTTGATACTTTAGAGGATGGATGGAAAGATACCATCATGTTTGCATCATAGATGGGACTTGAGCTCGAAGAGGAAGAACTAGAAGTTTAATTGCCCAATCCAATAATTTTTTAAGTTTTCAAAGACTTTATATTCTCATGATTTTTTTTGTAGCTAATCACTTGGTTGATCTTGCACCTTTATTAATCCAAGCTCACAAACAATTCATCAAGCATTGAATGTAGAAATCAAAGTAGGCGACACTTCATCAGTTTCTCCAAAAAAAGTAATATAATGATAACTTTCTTATCATCCCTCTTAGATTGAACAATATGACCCAAATAAGGTGTTCAATGTAATAAGTGGTTATGTTTTGGATCATACTTAAAATATCTATACAAACAACAATCTTGGACTAGTGTTAGTCTAATTACATGGTGAGATACAACTCGTGTTTTTGGTTAGATCCATATGTATATCAGAAAATACAAATAAGAATGAGTATTGAGTATTATTTGCGAAACTCATTAAATATAGTCTCTTTGATTTTCATGGGTAAGATTAATGATGTATTAATCTCTCCTAGATCCTATGCTAAGTAGTATCCTTGTGCACCAAATATGATTTTTATATTCGAGTATTTGTTAATGTGAAGTGGTGATAATTTATGTTGAATGAACTAACTTGTAGCATGATGCAACTAGGTGTACTATGAAGAATGAATCTAATTATAAAGTAAATTCGTTTAACACAAGATTAATAATGAGGAAGCTCATACAAATTCATGTAATTGATTATTATAATATTTTTTTTCTTGGTGGTCAAGATGAGCTCGCCTGAATTATAATATTTTTTTATTGTCTCTCTCAATTGATTGTGCATTTATGAGACATGAGAAGTATCTTATTTCAAAAATATCTTGAGATATTTATTAAACATCTGAATGATTTTCTATCCAAGGCTATCTAAATATGATTCTTTACATTGTGAAAGACATTACATGATCTAGAGCAATCTCATAAGATTTTCTTCAAATTTATTTTTTCCAATTAATTCTTTTGGTCTTAAAAATATATATCATACTATTGTTATTATTAATATTGACATCATTAAGATATCATTTGATAGTTATCTTAATATATATATTGATGATATTATTATTACATGTAATGATCAATTGGATATTATCATTACATGTTGAATGAATTAACTTGTAGCATGATTAAAGTAGGTATGCACCCTGAAGATGAAACTTGATTAAAAAGTAAATTATCATAACACAAGACTAGTAATGAGGGGGTTCATTTAAACTCATATAATTGATTATTAATTTTTTTTTCATAATGGACAAGATGAGTTTTCTTAGGAGATATGATTGTGCACCAATTAAATGTGAGAAGTATCTTATTTCACTAAGACCCTTAGAAGTTATTTATCATACATCTTAAGTATTTTGTATTCTAGGTTGCCCAGAGATGATTTTTAATATTATAAAATATATATTGCATGATTCAAAGCAATTTCCTAGGACTTGCTTCAATAGTTTTTTCCCATTTAAGTCTTTGGTCTTAGAAGATTTATATCAAGCTATTATATTTATTGTCGACATAATTTAAATGGTCATATGATAATTTTCTTGATATATTTTGATAATATTATTATTACATGCAATGATTAGTTAGATTTTTTTTTGGTGAAGTAGTTCTTATTAATTAAATTCTAGATAAATGATTGACTTAATGTATTCAAGATATATTATTTATATATTTTAGGAAAATATATTTTATATATCTTTTAAAGTTTGACTTATTTGGATGTATATTAAATATATACTCCTCTCGATCCGAGCTTTGATATATGTCAAAGATTGAGTTATCAGGGTGTATAAAAAAATAGATTATATGCTTTGATCATAGGTTTGGTTTTTCTACTGATACTATTATTATTGATATCTCTTTCAAGTATAAATGAATGATTGGTAAGTTTAACTTTTTATTAGTCTCTAAATAATATTTTACTTGTACATTGGTATATTTAGTCATTTTTTAGTTGTTTCAAAAATAGATTCACGTGAACATAATTTTTAGATTTCTTAGATAAATAAAAATGATTTATTGACTTGACATTTGTTTCGGAAATTATGAACATAATGCTTTATGATCTATTCAGATTCAAATTGTGTTCCAAGGATCAATGAGAGGAATTATATTTTAGAGTTAGTACTTTTAGAGGTAACATGATTTTCTTTGAAAGTAATATATAGACTTTGATTTTTAGTGCTAGTACAAAGAAAAAGTATATAATCTTGATATCTATTACTATTGAATGTTTGTAGGTTAAATATTTATGAGGAGATTGATTTTACAAAATTGAGATCATTTTCTACACACACTACACACACACATATTGGGATAGCTAAGAAATGCACCTTTGATTTTAACATAATTATTATGAGTTGATGAAACATGGTGATACATATAAATATTTTATTTGAGAGAAAATTCAAGATGAATTAATTTTTTTATATTCCCCAGCCAATAATCATATTATAACATATAAAGGTGTGATGGCTCTTAGATGACTCTAGGTTTTATTTCTATTTTTAATGTTAATATTGGGGGTGTGTATGCACCAACCTAAGAAGCTATTGTAGCTTATTTTATGTTATTTGAGGTTATAATATGTTGAGTGTTATGTATCACTAAGTAACATAGTGTTATTTGAGGTTATAACATAGTGTACTATTGTAGCTTGTTTCACATTGAAAATATAAAGATGTAAGTGTTTTCTCTTGAATTTTAATAATACAAAATATAAATATTTATACCTAGAATGTGAGCTATAATAATTAATATAATTTATTTTTTATTGATAAAACTATAATCTATCTTTATATACTTTATTTTTTATGAATTAGTTGAAGTGATTCGTGTGACATCGTGATTGTCATAGTGAAGTCAAATAAAAAAATTAAAAAAATTAATATTAATAAATAAATATTGAATCTAAAAAAAGCTTGCATGTGTCTATGATATTTGAAAGATATATTAAGCTCCAAAGAAAGGTTCACATATCAAAAAATAAAAGTATATATGTGGTGTGTGCGTGTGTTTGTGTATAATTTATATATATCATTGATAATTTCAAAAATAAATTGTTATATTAAGAATACATATTATATTTGATTTGTGTACTTGTTTTAAGAGAAATTGAAAATTTTATTATAGTCATAATTTTATTGGAATAGAATATATCGATTATATTTTTGGTTCAATTAGTGTCTTAATTTGTGTACTTCTCTTAAGCGAAAACTTTATGTGAATATACATCATATAATTTTATTGGATTAGAATCATATTTCTTATTCAACCTTAATATCACATAAATTTAGACTATTAAGATACACATAACTTTTACTTAAGTATGTCCATTGGTTTCAACAAAATAATGCGGGCTTAACTGGGATGGGAGTTAAGAATATTAGTCATTTTGAATAAAATTTATGTGATTTATACTTCAATAATTTAGACTTATTTGAGATAAGAACATACTCATTTTCAATAATAATATTTTCATCTATATAAACTAGTAGGAGAGAAGCCTCACATAGGAACACAATTGATAACGAAGGAGTATATATGCTTAAAAAAGTTAATGTACCTAGTACCTTTATTTTATGATATCTTTGGAGAGATACTAAACAAAATTACTCCCAAAATTTTGGGAGATCAATTAAATAATTATTGTCTTGATATAATATTTGAAAATTCATAAAATGAAAAAGAATAGAATAATACACTTGGTTAATTAGGTAGTTTGTTATTAAAATTTATCTCCCCAAAAATACTTGAAACTTTTTTGTAGCATATAGAAATATCTTAATCTTCTAAATAAAGTAGTTATTTTTTCAGGTAATATCAAAATGTGGTGGTGTGCTAGCACATTAAATATTGTGTAAGATTTTATGATTATTATAATAAGTGTTAAAGTTGTTAAATTTTATTCTAAAGTAGTGTTGTTTGTGATATTTTTTATATTTTTATTAAATTAGTTTTTTTGTTATTTTATGATCAATAAATAAATAAACTAAGATTTACAAGAAATAGATTTAAGTAAAACATGTACAATCATTAATGAATATAATAAAATATTTTAAATCATCTTGAGTATCAAATTTACTAGGGCCTAAGATATTTGAATGAATTAAATCTCAAATTATATTTTCTTAATTGATAAATCTCACATACTAATGTAGAAACATGTCTAATAATCATGTCAATCATTTTTCATTTTATAAGATATGGATTATCATGTCAAGAATGAATAAGTAATGATTAATAATATTAATATTTTTAGTTGACAATATAATTATATAAGAGACAATACACAATCTATAATGCTTAGGTGTTGGAGAAACCTTTTCTTAGTTTTTTGATTTTGTAAAACAATATCAATAGAAACAAAAATTGATGTTACACTTACATCTCGAGTTGTTTAGAAAGATTAATTATAAAAAGAAGATTTCAAGCATCCAATAATAAATAGAATACATGAAAAAAAATAAAAAAACAAGGTGAATATTGTTATAATCAAAATATTTATATAATTAGTCATTGCTGATGGTAATTTTTAATGAGTAAGGAGAAAAAGTCAAACAAAGAATAATTATTTGTGATATGTCTATTGACTCATGAGACAATATCTCAATAAATCTGAAATGCAAAGATGAGTCATGAAATTTATAATACCGGAAAGATGATAAGTATTTGATATTATTTTGTAAGTGATAAGTTATTCATACTCTTCTATAGTAAGGATCATATTTGGAAAACTTTATGAGTTCCCTTAAATTGGTGTTATTGGTAGCCTATCTCATTCAATAATTTGTAGTGCTTTTGATACTCTTTATATAAATAATTCTCAACAATACTTCATGATGTGATTACTTTGCTTATAGTGTGTGTACTATAATATGAATCTATCATCGTTGTCTCTATCATGACTTATACTCTCTGTCTCTAAGGCACATTGTATAAGAAGTCTCTCCATTTTGACTCTCTCTATCTCATATATAATAAATTATCCGATAATAGATCTTTGATGTGGAGAGAAAAATATGATCACTCAAAATCTATCTATGAAAATTTATAAATTTGTCAAGTATTGAATACAATAACATAATGGCTAGAAGTTGTTCTCTTAATATAACTTTGGCAATCATATGTACAACCATTGATGCTATCTCTAATAATTATGTAACTAGTAGTGAACAATGAATGAGTGAAGTTGATGATGATATGACCTGACTCCGTAGGCTCCTCTAGTCTCAACTATTTCAATTGAAAATTCATATTATATATCTGCATAGTAATATTTTGAGATTAAATATTATTATTGTAAGTTTTTATAATATATTGTATATTGGGTAGGATTTAACGTCACAAGACAAATGGATCTCAATAAATTGTCATATAGCAATCAACAATTTGAAATCAATAAATAACTAATCTTATTTTATCTGGACGCTATGAGATTTTACTAATTGCAATTTCATCGCTAATTACTATTTGTAATCATCATTGGATTACAAACTGTTTATAATTCATCAAGCATAATCTTTCTGATTTATTGATTGTCATTGCTAATTATTATTGTAATTTCACTGTGATAGATCTTGATAGGATAGCACCTCATATATTATTTATCATTGTTGATTACTATTTGTAAATCTATTGTGTTAGTTTCCAAATAATAATAAATGAGATTTTTATTTTCTTTATTAAATTGATGTAAAAACAATATATTCGGCACCATTGTACTATGCATGCACACTAATTTTAATTGTACACACTTGTCTACTACACACACAATATAAATACAAGATGTCAAAAAAAAATAATATTGAAGATGATTATATTTGTACAATATTTTCATAAATGAGCAAAATTTACACTCACTATAAAATCTCTATAAATTAACCGAGTTGAGCAACAAATGAGAATTTAATTTAAATTATTTTTTAATTTATTCAGATTTAATTTTATTACAAGCCAAATGTTGAGATTCTACTCATCATTTAATTTAGAAAAAAATTAATTTATATAATTTTAATTAAGATGTATTTTACGGTAGTATCATATTTGTGTTTTATATTGTTTGTGGCTATTTTATTGATGAGGGAATTTTATCTTTGAAAATAGTACAAGTCTTGTTCAAAATCAATATTTGATTGTGGAAGTATGTGTATTTAATAAATTGAATGTACAAGTGAAATAATATGTAAGCCAAAAAATGTTGTTAGATGATTGTTTTGATTTCCTAAAACTCTAGTCTAACACTTATATAGGCATCTTTGTAAAAGATGTCTTGCCCGGGTGTGGGGGTATTAAGCACACATTCACCCTAACACTTATATAGATCATACTTGTGTCTCATGGCCTTGAAATTAAACATGAAAACAATAAATATGTGTGTTTCCCTTGCAAGTATTTGTTGCATGATTGGAACATTAACATATTAGGACAATATAGGGAAAACCATGTGCTTATTAATTGGATAATTTTGTCAAAGTAAACTAAAGGAAAGTTTGTGTTAAATTATTTGCTTGTGTAATAAATACTTAAAGTTCTATTGTTTTCTTGTTTTTTTAGGTATTCTATAAAACTAAGATATTACACAATGATTTATATCCAAGAGTTTATGGCTAAGGCAACATCATCCTTTTTTAGAAATTCATCTATTCCACAGCATGTGAAAGGTTTGAATCATAAGTTCGAGTCATTTGGAAATGTTATTTTATGTTGAATGTAGAGGTCATGTATCAGTGCGATGATAAATGTCTTTGTTTAACAATCATAGATCTCTGATTTTGAGATTCATCATACATAGTTTTCTAAATTTTGGGTGTATGATTGTCGAGATATTAATCTATGATAAATCATGTGCTAAGAAGGAACCTTGTGCATTTTGTAAGTTTTATTTACTTTATATTGAATATGCATTTGATGTTGTAAAATTGTATTATTCATTGATTCTATTCATCAGTGATTTATAGTGGATAACATGATTTGGTGTTTTAGTGGGGTAGTTTGTAAGTTGAATGAGATACTGAATGCCAGAATGATAAAATTTTGTTTTTGTTATTTTATGCATAGTTTTAAAATGTGTACTTAAAGCATGCATGTGCTCAAGGTGTAATCACTTCCTAGTATAACATCTTGCTAGTCGAGAATGCTTCATTGATTTTACTCTTTCTTTTTAAATACTTTTATTCTTGAAAATTTTAATTGCATATTAAAATGTATATAATTTCATTATTTTTTATTAAATATTTCTTTTAAATGTTTATAATTTTAAAATTTTTATTGATTGAATTATATTTTATAAAATTGATATGCTTCATTGGTAGCATGTAACTTTACTCAGGCATGCATCTTGTGTTGTGCCTTACGCCTAAGCTATAAGAGTTTTTATACCTTTTAAAACTATGATTTTATGTGATCGACATACTTTGCTTTTTGGCTTACAAAACATTGGGTTGAGCTTTTCTTTTTCTGTTTATTTTTTTTTTTGGTTTTTTTGTTGGAAATGAAAACAAAAATTAGAAAGATAATCCTTGAAGCTGCAAAGAAATCATTAAATACCAAAAAATCACGAGCTACTACTTTACTTTTCAATGTAATGAAAGGAGGTGCATCAAAGTTTCACTCAAGAGTAGAAAGAATGTTGCAGTTAATTAATGACAGTTCTATGTATGCTATAGGTGATACATTTGACAAAGACAAGTTCATTGTTTTGGAAATTAATCCAAGCAAATAATTGTCAAATCTTTTCTAGAAATGGCTTTTAATTTTTTTTTTGAAAAGTTATGATTAGTATGGAATAATACTAATTTTGCTTTCCTTATTTATTAAATGCTCAAAATGCCTTTTGTGTTTTGTAAAATCACATACAAAATCTCTCAAAATAGTATTCTCATGTACATATGAACTAGTCCTATCAATTCTGACTCATAGTTATTAAAGGTGTATCTAAATTTCTTAAAACACAAGTGACTTGGAGCATAAGGTGCAATCTTCATTAAAATAATGTGCACAATTTTAATTAGTTTGTTTCAAAAAGAATTAATATAAAATAATTTAATATTTTTAAAAAGTGACATATTATGATAAATATATTATGTATGAGTGAAATATTATAAAAACAAACAATAATTAATAATAATTATAGATAATCAATCTTTATTCATCATCTAATTACGTAAAATTAAAATCATTGTCTATCATTGCAATCAAAATTTTTTCACATCCTCATCTTTTAAAGAATCAATCATGTCAAGATATTCATTTATTAATTAAAAATCAATACAAATCTAAAACTAAAAATTAACTCTCATAGTGTTGTTAGCATGTTATGAGACACACTCTAGGACATTAAATTGGGATGGAGAGCTTTTGAAATAAAAAAAATTTGTGTGGGGGTGAGGATGTGGGAGAGGGAGGCTTGAGGTGAGGCATGCGAGATGTTTTTGTCTAGCATAATGTTGCTAGCATGTTATGAGACACACTCTAAGACATCAAATTGGGATGGAAGACTTTAGAAATGCAATATTTTTTTTGTTGGGGTGGGGGTGGGGGTGGGGGAGAAGGGCTTGAGGTGAGAAATGCAAAATATATTTGTCGAGGCATGGTGGAACATGGGTAAAATAAGACATATCCATAAAAATCCATGGCAGGTAAAAAAATAGGGAAACATGTCAAGTAAAGTGTGAAATCCATTGAAGATAACACCTTGTATTATTTAACTTAGATAAGATAGGGCTCCTTTACACAAAACAAGCAAAAATAGTTACCATATCATTGCAACTATGAAGCTCATCAAGAAGGAACAACATTAATTGCATAAACTTTTCGGTGACAATAGAAAAATAGGGTTCTTTTTCTACAGAACCAACAGGCATTATAAATGTCTCCATGAACAACTTCACAATGTTAAGCATTAACTTGTAATCTATCATGATATTAATGCCCACCTAGAAACACTAAAAACAACTATAAACAACAAATAGAAATAAAAATTCTAGATTGATGCTGATCTGTTGCCTACTAGAAACATATCACCCTTTATTAACTTGGATACCATATATGAGAATAGATAAAATTTAACTTGATTTAACTTGGATACCATATATGAGAATAGATCGATTTTAACTTGATTTAACATGGATACAAGATATGAGAACAAAAAATATTAAGTAAAAAATATCAATTCCTCACACAGTCAACAATCTCATGATTTAAGCCATTCCACAACATATTCAATATGATTGGTTCTAGCTATTTACATTATAGTTTGAGTACATTACACTACTTCTACTATAGTTTCTACACCTGCAAAATAGAAACAAGATATCAAAATGAACAATGAGCAGCTACAATCAAAATGTGGATTCCATGGGTGATCACATCAATAGAAAATCACGTTAACTAATATATGGTATGGTTTGACAAGCTTCTCATGTCTTCTTATAAATTATGTTGTTATTCTCCATGACAGAAGCAAGAAAATTTGCAAATGAATATACATGCATCAAACAAAGAGGTCGTATATTAGCATAATTGGCAGGTATCTTTGCCTAAGAGGAGGTGTAAATCTTAGGTTTGAGACTTTTTCAGATACAACTTCTTAGATTTATTAAGAATAATACATGCTGATATTTGTCTCTTTGACCCTACATGGTAGGAATCGTGTGCATTAGTTATGACCTTTTTTATTTACACAAGTTGAAGTGTTGAACAACTCTGCTTGTTTCGTTATTATGTTCCATGGGCATAAAAGGCATTCCTCACAATATTATTACGTTCAATCATAATTATCTAGTCCCATCGAATAAAGAGGTCAAGCCTTGGTGAAATTGAAAATTTTAATTATCCAAATAAAGGTAGATATTAGGTTCAAGAACTTTTAGATGCGACCTCTAAAATTTATCATGAGTAAAGTTTTCTATTATTTACCTCACTCAAACCTAACAGGGTGGGATCCTTGTGCATTATGCACTGTGTATGACTATTTTTATTGACACGAGTAACAACTTTGCACTAAGCCCAAAAAAGGCATTCCTCACAATATCATGATAGTTAATCATTAAAATCTAGTTACATTGTTTCATCAATTATTTTAATTTAAAAATATTTTTTAAGAAAAGTCAAGGCATTCCCCACATTCTCAAGATAGTCAAAAAGGTTAATTACAATGACAAATGATCAAATGTTTCTCAATCTTATCTAATTTCTGATTGGACTTCCATGTGATAAATGATGTGATATAATGATACAATGAGGAAATAGTAAGCAAGTTGTTCATCTTTTGGAAAAGGCTTTGAAGCACCCAACATAGCTCTAACTTAATACATGGAATGGCTGAAGTGGACTTTTGAAGAATATGTGGCTTCTTATAGAGGTCTATTAAGTATTTGATTAGACTATTGGTTGATGTTATGCATGTGAATTTCTCATGTTTAGTTGATGATGTTGCATTCGCTCACTTGTGGAAAATTATCTTTTTGCTTTCCTTTGATGCTCAATTCACAAGAAGATGTATATTTGTTAATGAATTTGATTGATAGCCTTGATCGACTTTTGGCCTTAGAATCTGGTACTATATTATTTGTGTGTGTGTGTGTGTGTTTTGGAAGGTATTGGTACATCAAGATAGTATTGTTTAGATAATTAAACTTAATATGATTGTACTTGATTGTGTTAAAAATATATTTTCATGATGATGATTATAATATCTTTGTGACGAGTCACCATTTAATGTCATACATTGATACGATGCTAAGTATCTTTATTTTATGGAGTCAGGTATCAGTTTTGAGATTCATCAAATATAGCCTCTTTGATTTTTGGATATAAGGTTATTAGGATTGTTGATAATATGCTGATGCTCAATTCACAAGAAGATCTATCTATGTGAATGAATTTGAATAACTTTTGGCCTTAGAATCTAATATTATATATTTTTTTTGTGTTTTTTTGGAAGGAATAGGTATATCAAGATTATATTGATTGGAGAATTAAAATTAGTATCATTGAACTTAATTATGTCAAAATATATTTTGATAATGATGATTATAATAATTTTGTCATAAGTCCTCATTGGAGATCTTGTTTTGGTGCGATAATATGTGTCATTATCTATTGGTGGTAAACCTCAAGTTTGAGATTCATTAGATATAGTCTTTTTGATTTTTCTTGGGTAAGATTATCAAGATGTTAATCTTTCTCAGTCTTTATTCTAAGCATGAGTCTTATATACTATATATTTTTATCTTTTAGTGATGGGTCACTTGACCATCCTAATGGTAGGGTTTTGTGGGAGAACCTTCACTAACAATAGATTGCCGCTTTTACATTCCATCAATAATGTTATTCCATTAAAAAAATATAAACCATACTTTTTACACAATAAGTTGAATAGTTAAATTCCATAAAAAATGAGTTGTCAAAAGTGTTTTGAGACCCTTTAGAAATTGTAAGTGTTGAATTCATCTGAGTTTCTTTTCTTCTTGATAATGGCAAACCTATTTATGTTTTTTTCAGATAATATAGCTAGCATCCATAAATGTACTTGGCAAAGTCTCCTTGGTGCTGTTTTACATTTATATTATGCACATGATACTATGAAGAGTAATAGCTTAGAAAGAACTAGCAAGACTTTACAATATGCAATATCAAATAAATCATCACTGCATGTATTGCTTACCATTGCTGATTACTTGGATCATGTGTATGGATAAATTAATTACAAACCAATCTTTTATATTCTTAGTGATTGTTGATAATATGTTGAAATGTTAGATTGTTCATCATTTTGATCTCGAAGTTGATCGAATTAGTAGATCTACATTACAATTGGATAATATTCTTTACAAAGTATATCATCTTGATGTAGTCATGTAGAGTGGAGATAAAGTTGCAGCTACTAGAAAAACTGCGCAAACTACAAACTTATGTAACTCTAACAAAGGATCCATGTCATAAATTTAAGAGTTTTGGGTCATTATAAAAGTATTGGGTGGAAAAACTGTGCAAACATGCAGCTGCTAGAAAAAGAATTAAAAACTAAACTATTTGAGATTGACATTCTATATAGCATTGGCAGTAATGTTTTTCAACTTTTATTTTCTATCGAGATAACTCCTCATTCAATTTCTACTAGAAGGAGAGTTTTGCTGATGATCTCCACCATACAAATGGATCTTTTTTGAAGGAAGGATGCTTCAAATATATGTTCCCCTTATCTTCAATGCAGTAATTGAGATTTTTCATGCTCATTTTATGTATTTGTGGAACCCAACATCTAAGTACATTGAAGTGCTTATTTAAAAACATATGGGATAAACTGATTCATTAAATTGATCACTTTCGAGCTATATTTCAAACATATGGTGATCAGTTTGACAGGGGTAACATAAGCTTACCATTAGATCTTTTGGTACATGTTTGTTTTCTCTAGTTTATGGCACTAATAGAGAGGATCACATTGATTTGTTTTGTTTGAAGTTGGATATTCACTTTGTACATTAATAGATACACCTTTCTTTAGTAATTTTATGTTTCATTTTTTTAAATAACCACCGAAACTTTGTTGATCAGATCTAGTTGAACATTTTCTCTCATTTATTTTCTCTACTTCAGATAGGATGCCATGTTAAGTTGTATTAATTTCACTACTCCCGACTTTATGAAAGATTCAATATGTTGTTGACTCTCAATCCCAGCAAATTATATTTTTTTTCTACAATTTTTAGTCTATGAAATTAGTGATACTATCAGGTTGTTACATAGTTAATGTTGTGCTATAACTCTAACCAGATCTTATCTTTAAGGTTAACGCATTGATAGTTATAGATTGCAATATGATTTCTTTCTATTCAGAATTATGTGGAGGCCAGGAGTGGGAAGTGGTGCTTAAATAATTATTGAAGTTGTTGAGATAGATGCATGATCCAAAATCTATCTACCAGAGTCAATTTTGAAGATATGTTCTACATAATAGGTTTTTAATGTATAATTGCTTTGGAATTATTCTTTGATATAACTTGTTGCTTGTTTGATTTTTGGTTTGATTTATTTTCTGTTGTTGTTTGTAGAATATTAGATGAAATAAATGATAAAATACATGCGCTAGTGATGGATTGTTTGTTATTGTGAAAAGATAATTTCATACTTTTGTATGATCAACATTTAAAAAAATTGATTATTTTTAAATATTTTAGAGATGAAATTACTACATTGAGCTTATACAAAGAGGCTTTTCAAATTGAAAAAAAAAATCAGAGGGCCTTTCTTGTTCCTTTGGCGATCTACTTACTAATGCCAAAAATCAAAAAGTTACTTGCACTTGCATCTCGAAAGGTACATCTACTTTGAATCATAGTTATTAAAGGCACACCTTAGGAATGCTAAAAGCACCTTGCATTAGGCATCCTCAATCCCTACAAAACATATTTTTCCCTCAATCCCCCTTTGTCACAATTTAATTATTCTCAGAGTTCCTCCCACATATATCATATTATTCCTAAAGCTATCATTTCTCTCAATCTCAAAAACTATAAATAATATGTTTAAAGTCTTAGAACTCTATATGTTATATTGTTAAGATTTTATTGTTTTACTTTAAATTTTTTAATGTTTGAGATGATGGAAAATGCTCATGATATTTGATTTTTAAGTGTGATGTACTTTATTTAATTGTATTTTATTAATAGATAAATTTTTTTGATAATATTTAGTTAAAATATAAGATATAAATAAATAAATAAATAAATAAATATATATATATATATATATATATATATGTATGTATGTATGTATGTATGTATATATATATAAGGTTGAATGTGTCTCAAAAAAAATCTATGACTTATTGTTTGTTGTGCTTCAATGCTCCCAAAATACTTTTGTGCCTTAGTGTGCATTGCATTTTCATCTCAGATAACCATGCTTTGTATCTGTAAATAATCACCTTTATTTGAATTATAAAACTATTTTGTAATGAAAACTTGCCACCTAGAAAGGTTCATAGCCCAAGCTCACTTAGCATGCTGGCTACTACCTATTTTCTTAAGGAAGAGTACCCAAGAAGCAAATACTTTGGGTATGCATGTTATTTTTTCTTTTAACTAATTGTATACACATTGCTACTATTGATATGTATCTTATTGGGATTTTATCTTAGTTTATAGTAAAAGTAGACACCCAAATAATTGTTGTTGTATATGTAAAATGACATCCCATTATTTTTTTTTTTGATATCTTTATTTTCACATGTTATTGTGTTAAATGGACTAGCCTGGGACGTGGATTTTTTTGCATTGCTTGAACTTGTTATGTAAATTTTCCACTCTTAGTTTGCATGAAAATAAATGGTGAATTGAACATATGTTTCATATCCTAAGCTTCATGCAAATTATAGAAGTGTCACTTATTATAGTTTTGTTAGTATTGCTTTTAGTTATTAATTTAATTATATAATGGTAGCACCCAACATGTAGGCTACATCAATTTTCATTTATCTTATTGATGAGTTAGAGTTTGATGTATGATAGAGAAAAAAATATAGTTATCAAGTTTATTTTATCATGATATTAGAACTAGGGTTTGCGCACCATAAGGGATAATGTATGCATGATGGAGTAAATGTGTGTGATGCACAATATGTGCATGAATTCTATATTACAATGTGAATGGAAACATGTGTTCTGTGTGTGAAGATGCAAGAAGGGTGGTTCACACGGGAATGTGTGTATCATGCAATGTGTGCAAAGGCACATGTGATAATGTGGACCACGATAGTGCACGATGCAAGCTTGTAATTTGTGAAATTGTACGGTGTGATAGTACATATGTTGTTCACAATGTGGGGTGTAGTATGATGCAGTGTAGTGTGTGAAGTGGTGAAGTTTGATGCAATATTGTGTTGTGTTATGCAGTGCGGCTAAATGTGGGATTCTGTGGTGTAGCATAGTGCAATATGGCATTGTGTGGTGTGGTGTGGTGCAGTTTGGTGCAATATGGCATTGTGGTGTAGTGTGGTGCAATATGGTGTTGTATAGTACAATCACTACAAGAAAATATAGATTTAGCTAGGGAATTTTAGCTAGGGATCAATCCCTAGCTAAATTGCAAGGGATTAGCTAGTAAATAGCTAGAGATTTATGATTTTTCTTTGAAAAAAAAAATAGTGACGGATTAGCGAGGGAAAATTTTTCATAAATTACGCTCAAGAAAAGTGGGAGATTTAGCGATAGATTTAGCGACGAAAAATTTTCAAAAATTTCGCTCAAGAAAAGCAAGGAATTTAGCGACAGATTAGCGATGAAAAATTTTCGTAAATTCTTCTCAAGAAAAGCGGAGAATTTAGCGATAGATTTAGTGACGAAATATCTCTCACTAATAAAATTTGTAAATTAGCGTTGGATTTAACGAGAGAATTTTCCTAGCAAATAAAATCTTTGATTTAGCAACGGATTTAGCGACAGATTTTTCCTATCTAATAAAATCCATAATTTAACAGCAGATTTTACGACGAATTTTCCCTAACTAATAAAATCATTAATTTAGCTACGGATTTAGCGACGGATTTTCCTTAGTTAATAAAATCCTTGATTTAGCAACGGATTTAGCGACAGATTTTCCCTAGCTAATAAAATCCTTGATTTAGCGATAGATTTTTCCTAACTAATTACATATTGAATATAGTGATGAATTTTAGCGACAGAACTTTCCTAGCTAATTACATCCTGAATATAATGATGGATTTAGCGACGGAACTTTCATAGATAATTAAATCAAGAATATAGCGATTAATTTAGTGATGGAACTTTTCTAGCGATGGATTTAGCTCTAAAATTCATCAAACTAATTTTACACTCTGAAATAAAAAAAAATCTCATTTTCCAAATTAAGAAATGGTGATTTGAACCCGTTATCTCCACAGAGAGAAAATCTCATGCCAACATCTAGTCATAATTAATAAAAATAATAATAAGATTAAGAAGAATAAAAAGAATAAAAAGATTAAGAATATTGAAAAACCCATAGCTCTAAGAACTAGAAAGATAAAGTTGGATTTTTAAAGAGAGAAAACTTTAAGTTGTGCAAGAAGAAAGCTAATACTTAGCCAAAAGGGGGGCAAAATGATTTATTCAATAAGAAGTCTTGAGTTTATTTAAGGAACCCGTGATATTGCATCTGAGGTTCGGAAATAAAAATGGTGTGGGGCCGATATAGATTCTCTTAGCAGATCTCGATAAACTTGCTGAGCCTTTCAATTACACCCTGATAGAAAAATTTTTACATGGAAAACCTCTCGGGAAGGAATTTTATTAGTTTATAGAAACCTTGAAGCTTAAGGGTTGTGTAAAAATTATGGATTATGATGCTAAGCATACGATTCTTTAATGCCTCGAAGAGGGAGATTTTCAAAGGCTATGGATGAGGCGTCAATGGATAATTAAGGACTTTTCAATGAGAATTCTAAAATGGACGATGGATTTCAACCCGAAAGAGGACACCCCGATAGCCCTGGTATGCTTTATTTTTCCTAATTTACCTTTCCATCTATACAGTAAGCAATCTCTTTTCATCTTGGAAAAATATATGGGTAAACCAATCATGATTGATGAGACCACTGCCTCAATGACTACACCAAATAATCCAAGGATTTGCGTGGAGTTTAATCTCCTCTCAAAGCCTCCACAGAAACTATGGATAGGCAACAATAATGAACAGGGGTTCTAGTAATTAATTGTGCTTGAACATATCCCCAAATATTGTTTAAAATATAATAGAATGAGCCGTGGTGAGGAGGAATGTATGAAGGGGATGGGCAGAAAGGATACATTGGAATAATATTATGGTAGAGACAAGGGTAAAACTGCATGGGTTAAAAAAGATATAAACAAATAACTAATGCCATGTCAGAATATACACTCTTATAAGGGGGAAATGAATGTGAGCAGTTAAGTGGAGGAAGAGAATAACACCATGATGGATAACAATAAAAAAATAAGAGAGGAATATGGGCAAAGCATACATGTTTAATGAGAGAGGGGGTAGGAAAAGAACAAGGTCTAGAGTGGGTAGTGGTGGTATACAGCAATAAGAATAAGGGAGAGAGGGTTGCAAAAAACAAAAAAATAAAAAATAAAATTATAGATAACAAGGAAACAAAAAGTAGTGTCTCTAAGGCATTTTCTCATCTAAATGTTGAAAATGGAATATTAGCGGAAAACACACTAATAGCAGACAAAAATAAGAGGGTCAATTGAACTATCATGTTCTTGGGCCTTTTGTTCTTTGTGGGTCAACTGGACTCTATTGGTAGTGTTTGTAGTGTTACTTCGTGAAGCTGTATGTTCTAGTTGCGTAGTCTAAAGGTGTCAATTGGGGTGACCCGGTCCGGCATGAGGCACGGCATGATTTAGCCGTGACTGGGCCGGCTCGGCACAGAAATTTCCTGTGCCCGTGCCCATGTCGTGCCTGTCCACGGCACCAACTATGTCGTGTCGTGCCGAGGCCAACCAGGCCTCATGCCGTGCCTGGCCTGGCACGGTATCTCGGCACGAGTTGAGAAACCTCCCCACCGGCAGAAGCTGAGCCTGATGGGCAAAACTTGCCGACCCCCGATAGTGAAGAAGCATCGTGGCGGGAGATCGGCGTGGCGGCACGCCACCAAAACCTATTTTTTTTAATTAGGGTTTTGCCCGACCAGGCCGAACCGGCCATGTTCGTGTCGCAAGCCCATGTCGGGCTGACCTCCACAGAACCATGCCGGGCTAGACACGATACGGTACAGTAACTATGTCGTGTCTGGCCTAGCACAGAAGCAAGGCCGAGCCGACAAAAAATGGGCCAGGCCGACCCGGCACGTCTCGTTTGACACTTCTAGCACAATCTGGAGGTTTGTGGTGCATCCAGCGATGATGGTAGATTGTTTGAGTGTAGTTGTATAGGGGAAGTGCGAATTCTGGGTATTTGGAAGCAATCTTGCATTGTTGAATTCAGGGCATTTGGAAGCAACCTTGCATTGTTGAATTCTATGGGCACCAGATATCATATAAATGGATTCTTTCTGCTGATTGAAACTCCATTGGGTGCTCATTTTAGTCTGCAATCTATATGGAATATGTTAGAGGATGATATCTTAAGGTATTTTTTGCTCTCTCTCTCTCCTCCCCTCTTTTCTCTCTCTCCTCCATTTCTCTCTCTTTTCCCCCACATCTCTCTCTCTGCCCCATCTCTCTCTCTGCCCCATCTCTCTCTCTCCCCTAACTCTCTCTCTCTCTCTCCCCCATCTTTCTTTCTCATCCCCCCATCTCTCACTCTCTCTTCCATCTATTTCTCTCTCTTCAATCTCTCTCTCTCTCTCTCTCTCTCTCTCTCTTCCATCTCTCTCTCTTCCATCTCTCTCTCTCTCTTCCATCTCTCTCTCTCTCTCTTCCATCTCTCTCTCTCTCTCTCTTCCATCTCTCTCTCTCTCTCTCTTCCATCTCTCTCTCTCTCTCTCTCCATCTCTCTCTCTCTCTCTTCCATCTCTCTCTCTCTCTCTTCCATCTCTCTCTCTCTCTCTATATCTATATATCTTGATGTGGCTGCCTTCGGAAGGCCATGTAATATGTGTGTGCTTGCCTTTTTGTTGCAGAGTTATATGGCGAAAATATCAAATGATGGAGAAAGCACATGCCTGTGGAATTGACTTTAAGCATTGCCCGAGACGTTGCAAGTGCATTGGTAGAGTTACATTCAAAGCACATAATACACAGGGACATAAAGAGCGAAAATGTGTTGATCGATTTAGATAGTGGGAAAGAGGATGGGAAGCCAATTGTGAAGTGAGATTTTGATCAAGTAGTTCCCCTCTGTTCACCATTCCACGCGTGTTGCATTGCTCAAAGCAGAATACAGCCTCTCGATTCATGTGTTGGAACGCCTCGGTGGATGGTTCCTGAGGTTCTTTTGGCCATGCACCAACATAATCTCTATGGCTTTGTATGATTTTTTTTTGTTTTCCATTTTGATCTATAAATGTGTGTGCGTGTGCATATATTATATCTCATTTTGAGTTTTCTCGAAAATCTAAAATTGATGTAAGTGAATTCTTAATATTAGCATTTTAGTTTAATTTTTAAAGATAATATTTTTCTTTATAAATTTTGACACTTTTGTTTAATACATGTTTATCTTTTTGTCTTCATTTAAATCTTTACCAATCTATACTTTATGTGCTCATGATTTAAACTCTCAACTATAATTATGTGGCTATATTTATAAATTACTTATCTAGGAATTTAGAGTTAAAATTTATCATAATTATTATCAAACTACATTTCAAACTATATTGCCTAACTATAATTTTTAATCCCTTATAATTATTACTCATTAATGCTCTATTAGTTTTACTAATCTATACTTTACGAAGATTCCATTCATATGAATTTTAGTTTTTAATAAAATATGGTTTCTTGATGAAATTGTATTTGGGGTATTATTCAAATAAAAATTAAAATTAAACAAGTATTTTTCTATTCCCGCAGGCAATGATAAAAATTTCCGATATATCCACCGATATATCTCCGATATATCTTAAATTCTAAGTATCGATATATTCATTAAGACCGATATATCTATCCTTTATTGGTGCTCACATACAAATACAACATCAACAATTTCAAATTGTATCAAAATCATAATTGTAGTATCAAAATCAAATTGTATCATATCAAATTGATAATCATTAACTAAATACAACATCAACAAACAATATCTAATCCGAATATCAATCAGTATTTGCATGCAAATCATTATCATCATATAAGTGTCTGATGGTATTATTTAGCCTTAGTAGTAACCTCAATATCCTCCAAGTCCCATAAGTCATCATCTATCAGCAAGTCTTGCGCTCTTATTCTATCCAAAATGCTCAACCTCAAATCTTCCTAGTCTTTCATGCATGCAAGTGCCTCAATGATATCTGGTAGTAGTCTCTATCTCTTATCTGATATAATATTGACTACAACAGAAAATGTAGACTTCAATGTTATGCTAGATTCATTATCTATAACAATAATATATTTGATTACAGTAACTTCAAATATTCTAGACTCAGATAAGAAAGAAAACTAGCTATGAGCAAATACATGTGATATGAGAATTAGCTTATAAGTCAATAACTCATAAACCAGGAGTAAAAGCATCAGCACAATAAACTAAAATAGTTGGCCGAGAAGTACATGTGGAGAACAAAGCCCATGTGTACATTATGTAATGCCTTTTGAGCAAGACTGGTAGGTTACTAAACAATAATTTTCAAAAAGAAAGTTCATAGTAACTCAAGATCAAGACCTCAACACACTCAAATATATGTCTATCTTTCCGCATATAAACAAGTCAAACTAGCCATAAGACCACTTCTCTCACTCTAAAGTCTAGAGTAGTTTTGACCTAACTCCATTAATTGATAACTCAATAACTGAATGATAGTCTCATAATTATGAAAACAATATTAGAGAAATATAAGGAAACTCAAAACTTCATATTTTATTGCACGTGGAACAAAAAGTAAATACACTAAAAATATTATACTTAATCATTAGCCACAAGAGTTTTGCATCCATCACAATTCAATCCACCTTATGGTCACTAATTGGGAGCTATGATAAAAAATATTTATGTTTTTTCAAATCAATAAATTAACTACAATTGAAGTCAACTAATTCAAATAAAGATCAATATTTAGCTTTTACAAAATAATCATTTGGATTCCCTAGTTAAAATTAATCAACTTATAATTTATTTTCAATCAAATAGGAAAAAACCAAATAAACAAAAAAGATCATTAAAAATTTAAGATAAACATTTCAAAACATATAACAACTTAGTCAAAACCAAAAACATCACAAAAACCAATCTACTAAAAATATGATCGAATCAAACCAATCCATAAGGACTCGATTCAAGTCGGCTAGCACACAATATTGAAAGATGTACTTTAAGGGTGCTTACAACAATGTGTTATCATATGCATTACAATGAGTTGAATAACTAGTTTACCCATACCTAGAGAAAACGCAAGAGATTAATCAAAAGGGGGAAATCCTTAAAATGTCCTTTAATAATTTTCATATATATACAAAGTTGTTTAATGATTAAAGTATTGTTTTGCCTTTCATTATATTAAAAAAAATTGTTAATGATAGTGATTCTAGTAATAGTAGTGGCCATCAACATACATAGGTTAGTTGTAGGGGGCATTCTTATTGTATTTTAATACCATATTAAGTTTCTACATATTAATGCAAAAAAAAAAAAATCATTCATGTAAATAAATGCTAAAATTGAAGAACAAAAAAAATAATATTGAAGAACTCTTGTATACTTTGAGCACTCAAAAGAAATACAATGAAATGTCAAAAAATCAATTGTAACAATAACACTCACGTGGCATGATATGTTATTTCAATATGTTCTTTTATATATTCAAAAAAAAAATGGAGATAGATTATCATTATATTTTAAAAAAAAATATAAAAAAACTTTAACTATCATTTATATGAATACCATAGATTAATTTTTAGATATATTCATAATAAATATTTAAGAAAAAAATAAATCATTTTTTTCCTTGAACAATGATCTTTGTGTTCAAAATATGTATGTAGCAAAAGGAAAAAAATAATAATAATAATTCTTTATTCTTTGTATTTGTTTCTTATAATCTCCAATATTCAATTTTTTTCTATTTCATTTAGTTGCAATGGAGTTTCTAATATATATATATATATATATATATATATATATATATATAAGGGTACTACAAGATGCTTAATTATGGTTGAATGACTGAAAATAATTATCATTTTTTCTTCAACTCATTCACTTGTACAACAATGTTTTCTTACTGATAGTAGATATTAGAGGTTATTTGATAACGCACTTAAAATCTTTAAATCATTGAAAATTAAAATTTTCAATGACTTGAAATTTTAAGTGCGTTTGATAAAAAAATATTGAGAGCTGAAAATTTAAAATTTTAAGTGAAAATTCATTGAAAATTTTAAGTAGGTAAAGACATATTTAATGTTGAAGGCTAAAAATTTTCTAACAAAATTTTTTAATGGTAAATACCATTCTATCATTTTTTTATTTCTTTTTTATTTTTTCATTCATGTTACATGTTCAATTTGTGAATCTATCTTCTTCCACTCCTTTCTTCGCCACCACAAATCATTATCTTAGCCCTCTTTCATGATTAATTTAAGAGAGAAAAAAGTAAATCAACTAGTTGTTCATTAATTTTTATTTTTATACTAAAAATTTAGATAGTTTTAAAGAATTTAGATTTTATTATTTATTTTTTAAATATTTTTATTTCTTTTTTGGATTTATGATTTATTTATGGATATGTTGTTAGAGGTTTTATTTTTTTAATAATTAATAATTGTAGTGAAAAATAAAATTTATTAGAAATTCTATTTTTGTTGGATAATATGTAATACAATGATAATAAAGATAAATATATAAAATACATCATTTTTAGCATTCAGCATTTATAGTTATCAAATAATATATTTACATTCATCATTCAATTAACAATAATTTATCAAACAGTTTTTCTATACAAATTCAACACTTATAAAATTCAATCTTAATTTTTCAGCACTTATTTTTTTTCAATTTTATCAAACGGACCCTTAATCTCAACAAATATATTAGGGAAATCTAATGCGTGATTATTTAAAGACTAACAAAACTAATCTTATAAGAATTTTAAATAAAGAAATATATGAACAAAAATAATATCATGATGATTGAGCACCTAATAATTTCTCATGTTACATATATGTATTAGAGATTATATATTGATGCGATGATAAGTATTTCATTTAAGGATTATAGGTCTCAACTTTAATTCTCTTACCGCATGATTTCTCTAAGACTTAATGCTAAAGTAGACTTAATGCTAAAGTGTTGAAAAATTATTAAAAATAATAAAAAATCATTAATATTTTTTTAAACAAATGAGTCAAATAAAAAACAATTTAATTAAATGTAAAACATTACTTACATTTCTGTTGTTGTTTTTGTTGAATTTAATTGTTAGTATACAACTTAGATGTTAGATTTAGCATAAAAATAACATAATATTATATTTTATACCACATATTAAGTTTTGATATTCTAAAAATCAATAATCTAATTTTATTCCCTAAAAGTTAAAAGTACTCATAAAATCTAAGTTTTTGAAAGTTAAAAATCACTTTTCCTCAAAAATACGTTTTAAAACTTTAGATAATGATGCATCCTATAAGAATGAGGATTCCAACACATGACCTATACGAAGAATAAAGGAAGATTTGTGTTTTAGTATACTAAATATAAAATATTTATGTTTTAGTGCACAAATTTTTCATTTTTAAAAAAATACTAAATTCTAAAATAATAAAGTTAAGTGCACTAAAATTCACCTATTTGCTTTTACTCTTCAAAATTTATAAAATAAAAAAAAATTTGAATTAAATAATTTTGAATCTTTTGTTGAAAACTGAGAAACAAATTAATGATACATAAGAGACAAATTAACGATACATAAGAGACAAGGTGGGATTCGAACCTATATACTCCATGCTCAAAACCCAAAAAAACACTTAGTCACAATGCTATTGTAGAACAAATCAAAATACTTATATAGTCATACACACACACACACACACACACACACACAATTTGTGTGTGTGTGTAAGTATATATATATGTGTGCGTGTGTGTGTGTTATTTATTTTGTTTATATTTATAAGTATTGTGATTTTGTTGGTTTTTGCACATGGACAACATGGGTTCAAATTTTATTTTATTTTTTCAAATTGTAGAGGACAAAATTAGGTTGATGAACTTAATTATTTTAAAATTTAATATATATTTTTAATTATAAAAAATTTGATGCATAAAATACAAATATTTTATATATGGTGCAACAAAACATAAATGTCTCAAGAACAATAGGCATGACATCATCACATCACATTATCACAAGCATCAAATCAAAAATGAAACAAAAATATACGAGTGCGTGTGTAGGGGGGCGTGTGTTTACTAAAATTTTAATTCAATGCATTTGATAGGATGACAACATGATTTTTATTATTTACATTTTAAAACTAACTTTCTAAAAAATACAATTTCAAATTCGATACAAGCAGTTTATGATTTTTAAAAGTTAGATTTTTTTTTTTGTTTTATAACTTTAAGGAGTCAAAATTGGAATGATAAATGTGAATAGACAAAAAAACAATTTTTGGGTTGAGTATAAACCACAAATCTCCCTCAAAAATTCCCTCAGAAGTCTGACAAGTATGCCACGCAAATGCGGCACAGCACAGGCGTGCTTATAGTAATTTTCGTTGTGATGTGATGTGCATCGAGGGCGCGGTAGTTAAATTCCGGTCCAGCACCACATTCTAATCAAATCAAACAGAAAGGCAAGGGGCGTCAAATAATATTCAAATTCCAACAGCACGCAGCCGCACGTGATCTGTGCTCGGTTATTCTGCGTGTTGGTGCGGACGTGAAACTCCAAATGCACACGAGTCGCCATCAATGGCAGTAGTTCCGTGTTGGATGTGAAATACTGAACTGTTGAACAACGAAAATCACGTGATGGGAACGGCCATTTACGGCACCATTTGCCGCCTAATGCAGTTGTCGACCATCGGAGGCAGAGCAGAGATGATTTTAAAATGCTCGCGTATCGAATACAGCAGCGGCAACGGGCCGAGCTCACGCTGCTCCATCATCACCATCCACTCCTGGTCCATTCTAAAAAACAAAAAGGTACACAATTAATAGCCTCATTTATTCTCGATCTCTACGAACCTTAGTCCGGCATTCATTCTTTCTAAATTCCAACCACTCCTGTTGGAAATCCAACAATCGCTCGGTCGCAGCGATCGTGTCAAAGAAAGTTTGTCCTGAAACGATGACGACGAACATTGCGATCGATCAACAATTACAGCTAATGGAGTATCGTACCACTTCCATGGGAGAACATTTTAGATACGCCGACACATTTCTTAAAATCTGGTTGATTTTGCCTCACGATGATGTCATGTTCATCATTTTATCCCCATGTAGAAACTCTAGCTGAACTGCCCGAGCACTGCATGTAAAAAAAAAATAAAAGAAAAAATTGTTTCAAGAGATTCGAGATGGATGGATTTTCTTGAGGCAGTTTGCAATGAACACTTGAAAAGGAAAACTTAAAAAAAAAATAAAATAAAAATCGTCGACGCACGTACGCTTATACACAAAGCATTTGGAAAGTAGAGGTGGAGAATTGTTTTTGATGTTTGCAAAGCAGGTAACTGTCAATTAGGCACACATGGTAACTTAATTGTTTGCATTTCTTATGGCTCGTAGGGTTATGGAAAAACTCGCCTGCAATTAATGGTAACTTAATTGTGTGCATAATTAAGTATCTCCCTTCTAACGACATCGGCGTCCATTGAGGTGAGGATGGAGGTTTTCCAATTTGTTTTAACGTTCACCCATCGTTTTCTTTTGTGAATGAAGAGCTTAGCAAAGGCTACAAATAACAGTCGATAACGTTGGAGAAGAACTGGATCGGGGAGGCTGAGAGACTAGATGCTCCTCGCCAGGATTAAAAAAAAAAGCAGCTTGGGCGGCCGAATGCAATGAAAATGAAAGGAAAACAGGTTTCTGGAAAATGTGTTTTCTTGATTTGCATAGCCTGTTTCTTTGCCGGATCCCTCCTCACCTCCCAAACCACCTGGCCTCGCCCAATTGATACCATTGATGAAGATGAACATGCCTTCCATCAACAATTGAAAACAAATTGTGACCACCAACGAGTATCTTCTCTTGATCCTTTGCCACAAAAAACTTGATTTTGATGAAAAAGTAGAAATCTTACACACCCAGAGTGTTTCCCCTTTTTTTTTTTCTTGTTTGACATGAACAGAAACTGATTGAAGACAGACCTGGGGATATGAAAGGGCATGTGGAAAAGACGCACAAAGTTCTGGAGTGAGTGAATTTCAGTAATCAAGAAAAATTACCTCGTGGAAAGAAAAATAACAGAACTGAACTTATTATATCAGCGTGATGTGAGTGGAAATGATTCACCAGGTCCTTGAAGAACACAATTGCAACGCTAGAAATGGAGCTGGCGATTGCGCGAACAAGCCAACTGAACAGTCAGCTATCTCCCGAAAAGCCATCCAATCAGACATTGCACAAAGCCTTTGTGGTAATTGGAATTAATACTGCGTTCAGCAGCAGGAAACGACGTGACTCTGTTAGAGAAACATGGATGCCAAAAGGTTCTCTGCAAGTGTTGTTGTGTTTTCCAAATGTTAAGCTAATAAGCAAGTCAAAACTCCTGATGATGCAGGAATCAAATTAAAGGAATTAGAGAGGGAGAAAGGAATTGTCATTCGCTTCGTTATAGGGCACAGTGCCACCCCAGGTGGTGTCCTGGACAAGGCACTGGACATGGAGGATGCAGAGTACAGAGACTTTCTCAGGCTGAAGCACGTGGAAGGATACCATGAGCTCTCCACTAAGACCAGGCTGTATTTCACAACAGCAGCTTCTATGTGGGATGCCGACTTCTATGTCAAAGTTGATGATGATGTCCATGTAAATCTAGGTCTGTTTCCTAATGAATCTCACATAAACAAAATTTACCAACTCACCCCTCAAATACATACACATACATACATACATACATATATATGTATATAATCATGACATTAAAATATATAACTACACAAACACTAACACACTGAATCTCCCTGACAAGTTCTAGATCCATTAGACATGATATATCTAATTTTGGAGATACAAGACTGTCAAGATATTAAACTCTCCATGACATTATGCAAAATCAAGAGCCTTGTGCATTGAGCATGACCTTCATATCTAACTATGACATTGGAGTATGCGTTTGTAATACTAGAGGAAATTAGTTTCTTGTTTTGATGTTGATTTGCTCTTAGGTATGCTACTGACAACGCTCACTAAACACCGATCCAAGCCTATGATTTACATTGGCTGCATGAAGTCTGGCCCAGTCCTCTCTCAGAGGTAAGTTTCCTTGGCTCAAGAACCATTTCATGTCGAAGGAACTCGAGTGATCCAAACAATTGTGATGATGATGGTTGTTTTCATGAATTGCAGGGGTGTAAAATATCATGAGCCAGAGTATTGGAAATTTGGGGAAGAAGGGAACAGATACTTCAGGCATGCCACTGGCCAGATCTATGCCATCTCAAAGGATCTTGCTGCCTATATCTCCATCAATTCGTTAGTCTTTTCATATTCTACAATTTCACTGTGGATTTTACTGAGTCCATACGTGGATTGTACTCCCCATTAAAAGGAAAAGTTGTTGCTGATGTTTTTGGCAGGCCAATATTGCATAGGTATGCCAACGAAGATGTTTCTCTAGGGTCTTGGTTCATTGGCTTGGAGGTCGAGCACATTGATGAGCATTCCATGTGCTGTGGAACACCCCCTGGTTTGTGGTTTATCAATTTCATTGTTAATAAAAATATAGCACCATACTATGGTCTCCATATAAACATCGAACTCTATTTTATCGTCTGCCTTTCGTAACTGTTAATCAGATAGACAGTTTCTACCTCTTTTCAAGAGAATATCTGTGAATCTGACGAACAATTAGAGGGACCCCAACTACCAAATACATCCAAATAATTAAGACAGTGCGCATATCTGAACCATAGCTAGGCTGCACATAAAAGACTATATATGATAATGCAAGTCAACATCTAATCTTCGATAAGAAAATATAAGAAGCATGAGTTGATGAGTAGATGCGATTCTGTTGATGAGTATAGATAGCATGAGTTAAAGATGGACTCGTCACGAATACTCAGATTGCATGATGTGTCTACGTGTATTGCCTTATTTTGGCTTGCTTGTTCTCTTGATATTGGAATAAAGAAGTAGATCTAAAAAGGTAATGCGATGAAACTCACCTTCGCTTGTCATGCGGCATATCAGATTGCGAATGGAAGGCGCAGGCGGGCACGGTATGTGCGGCATCATTCGATTGGTCGTGCAGCGGCATATGCAAATCGGTGGAGAGGATGAAGGAAGTGCACAATTCCTGCGGAGAGGGAGAAGGCGCCGTTTGGGGTGTAGATCTCTGAGTGCGACGTTAGAGAAAAAATGTCCTATACTTTCTGTTCCGGTAGAAATGCAACCAGCTTCACACGTTTGCATCCGCATCTCATTCTCATCCATGGAAGAATAAAGTGAAACCTAGAATAATTATTACCTGCTCTGCAAATCACATTTCCGCTGAGGAACAACGACTGGCAAACGAGGACGACTACCGCGAACCGTGAATCTGTATTCCGTGATGTTCAATATGTTTTCGATTTTCATATTTTTTTTTCCTAATTAAACAAGTCCTGCCTAGTTTCATTAAAATATTAAATTCCAAATAATTTAAGTTTATTTAATGTCACGTTCCATTAGCACAAATAATATGGAAACCAAAATTAATATTTCATTTATTATCTATTATCTTTTCATCTAATATTTCATTTTAATATTTGGCCTGTCATTATTGTTTCTCTAATAATTTTTTTAAGAGAATATGATATTTAAAATAATTCTGTAGTATTAATTTTATTAATATTTAAAAGAACAATAATGAAGTATATTTACATGTCATAAAACGAAAATGTAATTGACTCAATCTTGAATACAATTTAAAAAAGTAAAGGTCATGAGGTGATCCATCTATTATTGTGCATGTAAATGATAATAAAAAAATTATTTTATAAGATGAATTATTTAAAATATTAAAGAAATTAGATATTCATAGACGGGTGTAATTTTATATTCACACAGTGGCATACAACTTATCTGAAAAAAAAAAATAAAACTTTGAAACTTTATTCACTAGTCCTCTCTAGTCTCTCCCTAAAAGTGAAAACCAATTCAACAGTCTGCGACTTATCACGGACTTTATGTATGAATTCATGACTGTAGCTGAAGTCTTTATTAAAGATCAAACATACTGGCGGGCTTGAGTGAAAATATGTGAGAGTGCTCCAGAATGTGAGTACAAGTGGATTTAATGTGATGCTTCTCTGGAGTTTAGACATATTGACCCAATTAAGTTAGAAGAGTTTGCTGTTAGTTTGGGACTTGATGATGAAGAAATATGTTGGCCTACCTTACACAGTTGATCATGAGCTAAAGCCGCTCACCTTATGAGCCCGAGACAGAGCAAAACCAATCAGTACGAAGGTATAAAGTATAGCTTGACATGCTGAATCTCACGAAAGTAGGTATCTAAGACTGATGCAAGGGCCGCACCACTTTGTGGAAAAAATAGTCTCGTGACAACCCGCTCATTGAGTCCTAGATTATCATTCTCCTCTATGTGAACCACAAATAATCTATATTTAGATTGCTTAAGTGTGTGTGTGTGTGTGTGTACATACATACATATATACATACATATGTATACATAATATATATATATATATATATATATATGTGCATATATAGATATTGTTACATGCTTATCATTTTTAATTTAAGTTCATGTATAGTTATACATATATATTAGGGAAGATAATGTTTTGGGGCCCAAAAATTAGATTTTCACATTTGAGAAAATAGACATATGCCTATATATATATTGAAGTTGTATAATTCTATTTATGTTTATAGTCATTTGTATAAAAATGATAAAGATTTGGTTGACACTTTTTATTAAAAATTTCATTATTAATAAAATTGTTAATTATAAAGAGTACATCTTATACTACTATATATATGTTGCATATTATTCGTAGTTCAGATTAATATATTGTTATGTATATATGATGTGTCATATATATTAACTTGTCTAATTATTTATAATGAAAAAAAAAATTCCATTTGATTTTTTTTAAATCAAATTCATTATTAATAAAATTATTAATTATCACTAGAGTTCAACTCACACTACTATATGAATATTGCATATTATTTGTAATTTGAACTAGTATATTATTATGCATATGTAATGTGCTGTTATATGCGTCAATTTGTCGATTTAATTGTATAAAAAATGAAATTTAATTTGATTTTTTTAAATGAAATTCATTATTAATAACATTGTCGATTATACTTAGAATTCAAATTATAATACTATATGAATGTTGCATATTATTTTGATAAAAAATGAAATTTTATTTAATTTTTTGTTAAAAAATAAATATTCTTTGAAGAAAAACTAAATATTATTTTAAAAATATTGAATATATATTAATTAAAATTTCAAAAATATTCACTTATATTCAAATTTGTTTTAAGATTATAAAGTACACATGTATATCAAAAAAAATTAATATATGAAACATAATTACCGAATAACATTATAGTTTTAATAATTTTTTTTTATATTATAGTTTGTTTTGAAAATCATAATATGCAATATTAAAGTATACAACATTTAATTACACTTCATTAATTATATAACAATTATTACTATTAACATATGACATAATTACCAAATAATTTTGTTGGGTGTAATACACACACACACACACACACATATTTATATTTATATTTGTGTGTATGTGTGCGTGTAATGTAATTTTAATAATAATTAATTTATACATATCACAAACACTCATCATCTCATAGTTTCAAATTGCATGAACCACATAATTCACACAATGCAATACTAACATACATTTTTTATAATTACATAACAATAACAAAAGATAGTTACATCTTTTTTTGTAGTTCAAGATCCCCAAAGCATATATTATGCAAACTTTGTAACCTATGACAAAAATGAAAATGTTATATAAACTTCAGATGAATTGCATGAAGATTTATGTACGTACAAATAATGTATATTACTAACACACAGACACACACACACAATATACATTTACTATTATATTTATATATATATATATATGTAATGTATTATGCATAACAACATAATAATATACATTAACATTAGTGTGTGTGTGTGTGTGTGTGTGTGTGTGTGTGTGTGTAGTGTAGTGTAGATATACATGTTTAAAGATAGATGCATATATATACATGTTTATATATAGTAGTGTATTGATATATACTATGTATACACATGTTTGTAAACACAAAATTGCATTATATATATTGTATATCACTACAAGAAAAGATAGAATTAGAAATGTTTAATTTTATTTCTAATTCCGTTGCAATATTCAAATAGTAACATAGTTAGAAACAAAAAAAAAATATATATTTCTAAAGTGATATTTTCTAAATTTTAGATGGCATTTCTAAAATATGCAACAAAATTTTTCAATTGCTAATTCTAGTAACGGAAATAGATTTTTAGATTCCATCGCTAAATTAGCTTCAAAATAAAATAAAAACGTAAGATCCGGTTCTAAATTAGAAATAAATTTTGAAATGACATTTTCCATTTATAATTTCTATAACATGAACATGCCCCGTTTGTTAAAGGTTTTGTATAATGTATACAATATATAAATACATATAGAAATCATATACCATACAATCAAATAAATACATGCACAAATTATTCATTAAATGGTATTCATATAACATTCTATACTGACTAACATGTCAGATAACAAACATAAAATAACATTAATTAAAGTACACACTTCAAATGGGCCCACACCTCAAGAAAAAGCAATGAGAAAGGCATGCTGGTAGCAAATACTACCCCTTCTGTGTCTCAGTTAAAAAATTAATATCACAAAAACAAAAATTATACAACAAAAACTTTCATTGAAAAAATTAATAACACAATATCACAAACAACTATGAGTCATTATCGAGATGAGCATTGTCCTTTGGAGATCTGGATAGATCCTCTTCGAAATGATGAAAAAAAGATGATATTTCTACAAACTTGCACATTATTTTCATTATCTTCAAAATCTTATGTTATGTTTTCTCTACTCTTGTATTCTCTTCTCCTCTCTATTTATTATTTCAGCCTCTCTTTTTTTTATTTCTTCAATTTTCTTTTTATATCTCTTCATTCTTTAGTTGCATCTTTTATTTTTTGTTGCATCTCCTCATTTTTCCTTTACAATGTATCCTGAATTTCATATATCTTCATGCGCAACCTCTCATCAAATAGATTATTATAATTTGATGATCATGATGAACATTTCCAAATAGAAACTAGATAAAATATAGATGCAATAGTACCAAGATTATACATTTTCCTTTTTTCGTCTCTACTCTAAGAGCCTAAAGGTTAACATGCACAACATCAATCTCTGACATTTTTGTAGAAGGATCTATCAATTAAGAAGCAATGATAACCATATTCTCCTTAGCTTTCTATAGTTATTATAATATAACATAACTTATCATTATTATATTCAGATAAAATGTATACTACACATGAAACTATCATTATCCTATTAAAAAATAAAATGAAAATGAAGTTAGTTATTACACTAAAAGAGTCCATATATAATAACTCATCAATTACAAAAAAAAACTTGACTTTGCATTTTATTTCTATTGAATGCCAAAAAATAAATTTGTTTACATTATTTTCTTTCATTAATTGCAAATTACATGTGACACTATAAGTACAAATTGAAAAAATCACATTAATATAATTTGATTGCTTGTCCACAAATAATTTATTTTCTTCTTTTGCATTCGCCTCAACACCTCAATGGTATTGGTGGATATCCAAATCTTAGCCTCCTATAAAAATAATAGTTACTATCGAGTTACATAATACATTTTCATACATATATTATCAATTGAATTCAAAGAATTCAAATAAATAATAATAATTTATGAAAGATAATTTTACCAAATATGTTAAATGTTAAGTTGCCTTTGAACCTCCTATATGTTTCAAAGATCGTGATTCTTCTATTGCATTCTCATATCGATGATTGTGTGAAGTCATATTAGACAAGGCCTTGAACTCTTCACAATACCAGTATTCCCATCACTCCATCCAAACATTAATGGAGACACTATTAGACTTTATATCTTTACTATACTTTTTTTTTCCATCTGCTACACCTATCATTATATTTCACACTAGTCACATGTTTTCATGTATCATTCACCACCAAAGTATTATTCCATTTATTTTTTTTATAATGAAACTAAATAAAACAAGAATACATTTAAATGAATTTATTTTAATAGTAAATCATATTAAACCAAATTGAAAAATAAGTAAATATATGAAAATTATACCTAAAATACTTCATAATAAAATTCTTTCATATTTGTAGGGACTTTGCTTCACTTATACCTTCCATAACTAGTTTCTCCTTAAATATCTTCTCATTATATGAAAAATAAAAGAAATAAACCTATAAGTAATTTAATATCAGCATGTATATATACATATAAATAAAATACACTTATTTTTTTGCTACTAATTTAATATTTAATTCATTTTTATTTCTTATCCAAAACATTATAAGGAAAATATTATTTTAATTTTAAATGATAATATTTAATAATAGAAAAATCATTGTTTATTATTAATTAAAATTACTATATTTTAACCTTAATAATTTACTTATAATTTTTTAATAATTGTTAATTAATTTATTTACAAATGAAAAAAATGAAAAATTATAATGCATGAGTGTAGTAAATTTTAGAAAGTTATATACTTTTATTGTCAATTGTGGGCCTAATAAAAATTTTATCATAACTTAGCATGCAAATAATGTTTTGTGAAGATCTAGCCATTATTGATATTGCAATACTAATGCATGGGACTTTCAAGATAGGTGAGATGGAGCTAATAGTACCTTCTAATATAAAATGAGATAAAGATAGAATATCAGTGAAAGTCAATACATATTTGTCATAATGAGGTGATGCCAATGTATCCTCTAACATGTGTATGAGAATGTAGAGAGACATTTGTAGTCTTGTCATTAATAAATAAATATAGATTTCCTCCTCCACAAACTTTTAGTTGAGTTTATCTACCCCTCCACATATATTTAGATCCTCATCCACTTGAATAGTTATCTCTCATATCTATATCAAGTTATTTAAATATCAAAAAATGCAAAGATAATAAAAATAAATCATAAAAATGTAATAATAACAAAAGAAAATAATAAACATATTGATATTTCACTAAAGCAAAAACAAAATCATTTAACATCTAAATTGTAGCAGTTACAAAATAAGCAAGACAAGATAATATAGAAGTTAATAAATATCTAGTCATTATTGAAAATTTCTAATAAATTATTTTCATCTACATATTCATCATCATCTGATTCTGTTATTAATTTTTCCTCATTATCTTATCAATAAATTATAATTATGGTATGAATGATAGATTAGAAGAACATGATATGCTTTCCATTTTGACACATATGGATTGACCATATACTAGAGCAAAATCAATATATTTTTTTGATGACTAGGAGTATGATGTTGCATACACATACATCTTGTTGAACTATGATGAAGTTACAACTTATATTGAGTAAGATTTATAATAAATTTAGATTTTAATTTCTTTGTCTTGTTATGTGATATACCTTTTTTTTATTCAAAATACCTTCAATTTTTTTTGAAGAATTTATGCTAAGAATTTAAAACAAAGGGAACCGCATATTGATAATGCTTCCATTGATGCAAAGCTTGATAAAAATTTTGCAATTTGGTTTGAAAAATTTTTTAGTATATAACTTATCATTTTTGCTCTAAAATTTAACATGAAACATCAAATAAGTATGATTTTATTTTTTATTTTGTAGGTATAATTTTCATCATCAGATATGTGTAATAGAAAAATAAAGAATATTGCAAAAGGGCTATTACGTAGTTTATAGATGTATCCCATAAATGATATAAATGGATACAAATTTCACACTTTGAAAGATGGTTCATATAGAGTTGTAATGAATAGTGGTGTATGCATCAAGGAGTCTAACTCTACTACATCTACTATTGATTTTCATAGTTGACTAATTGAAATTCTTTACTTGGAGTATCATACTTTACCAATTAAGCAGACAATTCAATTCTAATGTGAATGATTTTGATCTTATTCTAAATATTGATACTAGAATTCATCAGCAATACAATCTTATGGATGTGCACTATGAAAAATACTATCATAATATGAGCCATTTTTTCTTGTGGTGTAAGTTAAATAAGTGTGTTACACCACTTATCCAATCACAAGAAGAAATCCTTGTGACTAGTAGGCAGTATGTAAAATAAAACCTAGATTAGTTGTGAAAATTATTTAAAATGATACTATTGTCACTCAATCATATGTACCTACATTTTAAAATAATAATATATAACTTCATCCAATCATTCATAGGATAGATGATGGGCTTCAAATATTGCTTGGTGATTATGAAAACTATTTGGACATTGATGATTGTCATGTTGAAGAAGACAATTAGAATGAATTAATTATAGAATATGATGATGATGAATATGTAGATGGAAATGATTTGTTAGAAATTTTCAATGATAACAAGAAATTTATTGACTTCCATATCATCTTGTCTTGCTTATTTGTAACTATTAAAATTTGAATGATAAATGAATTTTTTTTTCACTTTTGTGAATTTCAATGTGTTTATCATTAGTTTTATTATTATGACATTTTCATGATATGTTTTTATTGTCTCTGTGTTTTTATATATTTATATAACTTGATATAGGTATGAAAGGTAATTATTCAAGTGACCAAAGATCCTAAATTGTGGGAAGGGGTATAGGAAGTCAACTAACAGTTCATGGAGGAGGAAATCTACATTTATTTAACAATGATAATACTAAAAATGTCTCTCCACATTCTCATATACATATAGAGGATGCATCAACATCTTCTCATCATGACACATACATATTGACTACCACTGATATTTTATCTTCATCTCATTTTATACCGGTAGGTATTGTTAGTTCTATCTCACCTAGCTTAGGAGTCTCATATATTGGTACTATAGCATTGACAATGACTGAATATTCACAATGCATAGTTTGTATGACAAGTTATGAGAAAATCTTAATTCTACCCACAATTGAAAATAAGCAGTACGTAGCTTTCAAAATTTTACTACATGCATGCATTATAAATTTTCATTTTTTTCAATATGTAAAAAATTTAATTAATAATTATGAATGAAATTATAAGTAAATTATTAAGATTAAAATATGATAATTATAATTAATAACAAATAATGATTTTGCTACTTATCAAACATTATCATTTAAAATTAAAATAATATTTGCCTTATGAAGTTTTGGATATGAAATAAAAATAAATTAAATATTAACTTAGTAACTAGAAAAATAGGTATATTTTATTTATATGTATTTGTACATGCTGATGTTTATTTCATCTGCTTCTCGTACAATCAGAAAGATATTTAAGGAGAAACAAGTTATGAAGGGGTATAAAATAGAGCAAAGTACCCCCTATATATGAAATAATTTTATTGGAAAGAATTTGAGATATAATTTTCATGTATTTACTTATTTTTCATCCTGGTTTAATTTTAAATACTCATAAAATAAATACATTACATTGTATTTTTGTTTTATTTGATTTTTATAGAAAAAAAATAAATAGAATAACACTTTGGTAGTCTCTGTGAAGGATATATGAAAATATTTGGCTAGTGTGAGATACAATGAGAAGCTTGGCAAATGGAAAAAAAGTATGGTAAAGATGCAAAGCCTAATAGTTTCCACATTAAAATTCAGATGAAGTGGTGGAATACTAGAATGACAAGGAATTCAAGGCTTTGTCCTAGATAGCATCATACAATCATCGATCAGAGAAAGCATGTGAAGGATCATGATCTTCAAAATGCATTGGAAGTTCAAAGGCAACCTATCAACATTCAGTAAATTTAGTAAAATTGTTTTTTATAATTTATTATTATTTGAATTTTGTGAATGCAAATGATAATATATGTGTGATAATGTATCATATACCTTAATAGTAATTATTATATATTTTTAAGAGGCTAAGTTATATTTGTTATGTCATATGTAAATTGTAATTAATGAAAGAAAACAATGTAAAAAAATTTATTTTTTGGCATTCACTTTAATTAATTTGCAAACTCAATTTTTTTTAACCATAACTGATGAGTTATTATATATATACTTATTAAATATAATGACTAACTTCATTTTTATATTAATTTTTAGTAGGATGATGTCAATTTAATGTGCTGGTATGAATTTTATATGAATATTGTAATGATGACTTTTGCAGTTTTTTAACATTTATAGTAAGCTGTGAAGATATGATTGCCATTGTTTCACAATTGACACATCCTTTACAGAGGTATCAGAGATTGATATTGTACATATTTATCTTAAGGCTGTCAGAGTGCATCTGAAAAAATGGAAATATATTGTTTTGGTACCCATGCATCTATATTTTATCCAGGTTCTATATGGAGTTCTTCATCATCATCTTCCAATTACAATAATTTGTTTGGTTAGAGATTTTGTGAGGAGATACATAAAATTCAGGATACGTTGCAAAGAAAAAAAATGAGGAGATGCAATAAAAAATGAAGTGATGCAAAAGGAATTTGAAGAAATGAAAAAAAGAGAGGAAGAAAGAATGTAAAGAGAGGAGAAAATAATGAAAAGAGGCAAAAAAATACAACAGAATAATTTGAAGATAGAGAAAATAATGTTCAGGTTGGTAGAGGGTTTCATCTCTTTTTTTTCATTCTGAAGAAGATCCATCTAGATCTTTGGAGGACAATACTAATCTTGACAATGACTCAAAGTTATTTATGATGTTGTGTTATTAATTTATTGTAACAAAAGATTTTTTTATGAAATTTTGTTTACGTGTTATTATTATTTTTAGTTATGAATGTGTATGATAATTGATTGATTTTATGTTTGTTATTCTGTGTTACTCTATAGTTGATATTGTGTGAATGTCATTGAATGAATAATATGTACATGTACTTATTGGATTATAGATTATATAGTTTTGTATGTATTTATATATTATATACAACATATAAAAATAATTACAAATGGGATAAGTTCCTATTGTAGAAAATAGAAACAGAAAATAACATTCAAAAATCCATTTCTAATATAGAAATGGACCATACGTTTTTAATTATATTCCATCACTAATTTAGCTATGGAATCTGAGATCCCATTTCAGTTAAAATTAGTAACGTAAAAATTCCGTCGCACATTTCAAAATGCGCAGGCTTTATCTGTTTCTAAAATTTAGAAAGGAGCACTTTAGAAACCGAATATTTCTATTCCGATTTTAACAATGCGATGAAATTTAAGATAGATTCATACATATATAACTTCATATTTTTTTGTAGTGTATACATGTATGTATATAATTACATTCTAGTGTACAAATGTACATAAGAATATATAAGTACAAAATGTTGTACATGAATATATATGTATATGTACATACATGTCTACTATATGTAAATATAAAATATAATATATGCATACATGTCTATTGTATATGTATAAGATATATGATTGAATAGATGCATTTACATTATTTTATAATACATATCTTTATATAGACAATAGTATGTATATATATGTGCGCGCATGTGTGTGTGTGTGTGTGTGTGTGTGTGTGTGTGTAAAAGTATAAATACTACTACATATATACACAAGTACATACATGTGTACCATAGAACACATGTGTATATATATATATATATATATACAACATTAAAAAAGTCTATATGTATATACTTTAGACTGATGTCTAAATGTGTAAGCATACTCAATATTGTGTGTGTGTGTGTGTGTGTGTAAATGCATGTATATATAGTAAATACATGTGCATACTTATTCATTTATAGAGATGAGGATATTAATATATATAGGCATTTATACTTATTTAGATATATACAAGTACATACATGATACACTTGGATTAAGTCAAAATTTGTGGTCAAATCTAGTTGATTTTGATGTCGTCGAGGGGGCGTGGTTGTGGCAGGGCAGTGCAGGGGAGGAAGAGACGAGGTGGGGCAGGGGAGGAGGAGAATGGATGGTCATGGAATAAGTTTTCGGGAAGAGACTAGAGATGACAAGTGAATAGGGTTTTGAAGCTTTTTTTTTTTTTTAAAAAAAAGCCCCATGCCATGTGTGAATACAAAATTATATATATATTTTTTATGTGGAGTGAAGGCCAATGGACTAAACTCATAATCATGTGTTTAAAGACCCAAAACATAAATATTTTATGTTTTAGGGTGGTTTTAATAAAATTATATAATTTGGGGACCAAATCATAAATATTTTGACTTGGGCTCCAAAGCATAATATTTCCAGCAAAATTTTGATATATATTTTCCATTTTTTGTATAATTTGTTGAAACATTGATTAAAATAATTATATTTTTTAAATTTTGTTTCCTTTACTCATTTCATATTCTTTATTAATTGAATTAATTATTATATATGTAATGTGCTGGTGTTTGAATTTTAAAGTAATAAAAATTCATTTGGTAATAAAAACTTAACATAAATAATTACAAAATACCAAAAAAATATAATAAATATAACTTCAAAGTACAAAGTAAGTGGCATGTGCGTCCATGGGGCCTTGGGCCCCACCATATTCCTCTACACAAGCTCACATTGACATCAGGCTTGTGTAAGCCTCTACATCATGGATGCTCATGTGCCAGTAGTCTACAAAGCAAAGATGCTACGAGGCACAAGCGTCATGCCCAAGTCAGGCATGACTTGTACTATCATGACCCTTTGACTTGTTTTGACACAACACCAAGGCATTTTGGTTTGTCAATTAGCCAACATGTCATGTCATGCCACCTCATAAAGGATTCATACCTATCAAGTCATTGTGCTTGACAACATCTCCCATTTCAAAGGTAGAATGTGCCAATACGACATGACTCATTGGACATCTATACATCAATTTGACTAAAAAGAAACTAAAGTTTAGGCAAAAAAAAAGCAAAAGTGATGAAACCAAACTTCGGAACCTTGTTTCAATCCATAAATAACTTTCTTTATATGACATAATGAGGTAATTGTGGATGTGTAGCCATGTTGTTGTTACATATACATCTCTTCATTGAGAAATTTGTGAAGAAATTATTTTTAAAAAAAAATCTAGTTGTTGTAAATGTCATCTAGAAGTAAAAACTAAGGACAAAATACTTTTAATTATAATAGGATGCACCACTTAAATAAAGACATCTCAATAGTAATTACTACAAATCTAAGAAATGCTTGAGACACAAGACATGGCAAACTTGAAAAAACTAGTGATAGCCATCCACATTATGATTTGTAGAATGAGGTATAATAACTCTTGTGTCATTCATCTCAAAGTTTGAATATTATCATCCATAGCTCAAAGTCATTCAGGGTGTTTTATAGCAAAGTTGAAACACAAAGGATCTTTGAGACTTAGAAGTACTTAAAAAGTTTGAGAAGAATACAAAATATTCACATCATGATACAATCATAGTTTGAATATACCAACTTTACCTCTAGAAATTTTTGAGTTGTTGGAAGTGGTCCCATGAAGAATATAAGATATGTATAGTGTAAAAGTTGAGTCTAGGAATGCATAATTTGAAAGGGGATCCACATATGGAAGAATTTGTAGGTGAGATGGAGGATCATTGGAACAACATGGATAATCATTGCTAGGGAAATATGGTGAACTAGAGGATAAATGAGAAGAATCAATACTAGAAGAACTATATACATAATCCAAACATTCATGAAATCTAGTATAGTTAATGTTAAATAGAAATTTTCCTGAGATTTCCTACCACAATGAAAAAAAATCTCATAAAAATACACATGTAAAGAAACATAGACATGATGTATTTTTTGGTCTAGGTTATGGGGTCCATTATGAAAAGTATTGTACTCTAAAAGGACATAGAGGAAATCTTGAAGACAAATTTATTAGGTGAGTAATGTCTTAAATTAGGAAAGAAAATGCACTCAAAAGTGCAAAGTAGAGAGTAATTTAGTTGCTTATCAAACAATGGCTCATAAAGAATTTTTCCATTAACGGATGATGATGAGAATTAGCTAACAAGAAAGATAAAATAGAGAAAGGCTCAACCCTCAAAAAAAGTTGCACAAGTACATTTAATATAAATGTGAGACTCATTTTTATGACATAGTTGCACACATGTTTGTTAATTCTGTTTTAACTAGAAGTGTAGGGGTGTGCCAAATGGAGAACAATGTCACAAAAGTACAAGTAAGAGTGAAACTTATTTTTTTAAAATTCAATTTCACCAATGCACTGAAGTGATTTCTTTGCTAAAATTTGTCTCGGCAGAGCATTGTAAATGAATGAATGTATCAAAAAAAATAGATTTTTTAACATGAATATTCACCTAATTCTATTATAAACATCAAAGAATACTATATCATATTTATTTCTAGAAAAAGAAAGAACTTGAGACAAATCCCATAAATAATTGTGTAAATGATAAAAAGGAATTGGATGATGATCATTATTTTGGGAAAAAAGGTAAATAATGGAATTCGCTAAGTTTTCAACCAAAACAAATTTAATAATTAGTGTCCACCAAGTAATTATTACAAGAAATTTATCATAGTCTAGAAATAAGAAGTTGTTGACCGATAAAAATCATTTTCACATATTCTAAGCATGGGAAACTAAAATTTAAAAAAATGTTTTAGCAAGATTAGCCAATTACTTCTTCAGTTTCAAGAAACTCCAATAACATTTGGTGAGGTGCCCTATTTGTCACATGAATGATTATGAACACAAGATGCAGCTTATAATTTTGAATTATAAAATGAGCTAAAAATGAGATATATGAAATGTCATGAAGACTCGTTTGATTCTATTTTATCATAATTATTGTATTAAGTATGATTCAATTCACCTAGACTTCAGTTTATCAAAATAGAGGTGAAATTTTATGTCATGTAGTTAGAATTAGTGTCCTCTTTAAAATTCTTTCTTTCACAACAATTAGTGATGTTGGTTTCCAAATTTTTCGTTAGCAATTTTTGCATTTAAATATGTCTCATTATTTATCTTTTTTTTAACCCATTAAGGTTAAAAATTCATTTTATTATTGCTCCCCTTAAATTTAAGTTTAACTTCATTAAAACAAACAAACCTTTGTGTTCAAACATTATGGGTAATGATAAGATTTTCTTACAAAAGTTGGCAAGGGAACACCCCTAAAAACATTTTGAATGTTATTTGGCAAGCCTATAAATAGTTAACTAACTTTGATGCTCAATAATTTTAATTAGCATTAATAACCTTCATAAACATATACTTCTCTTTTGAGTTGGAAAATTTAGCTTGCCCATTTTTTTGTAGAGGGTGCAAAGTTACTACTTCGTACTTCACACCATACTTTGTGGTAAGATTTAACTTGATTGATTTTTTATAGATTTTTTTTTTGCGTTGCTACTTATTGTCTCTCATAGTCCACACCATGCAAGCATTTTTTTTTTCTAAAAATGTTCATTGCTGATTGATAGTCGTAGTGCATGTAAATAATTGCTTATAACCACTTTGAAACAAAGTTTACCCCAATTAAAATATAAATGGTCGAATGAAATAGGAAAGCATCTCATATAGTTTATTTTCCAAGTATCACCGATATACCATATATGTCTTTGATAACTTATCAAGTTTTGCACCAAATATTGATAGCTATAAATAATCCAACCAATAAAATTTAGCTTGTTATACTTTCAAATTAGTTTTTTGGGTTGAAAAATGACATCCACATTCATAAGCATGACAATTTGAATAAAATACCTTTTTGTTCCTCTATCAAAACACAATTTGAATTATAATATGATATGCACAATCTTTAAACAAAAATCTTTCCTCCTGATAGTAAGCATGACTCATTTCTAAGATGTATTTTTTTTTCTTTGACTATTCATTCTTTTAACTATATTTCTAGTCACTTAATAATTTTTTATATGTGCATATAATAAATCACACCCATAATTGTTAGTGTTCCATCCAATAATTTTTCATTTATAGGTGGCCTTCAAAGATCACGTTAAGTTTTAATTCTATACAAGTAGTTGACTACCAAATTTTGAAATCCCTTTAATCTTTAAATTATAAGAATGGAGTAAGACTGTAAGAGCATGATTATAAACACGATATCTTGTTTGTTAAGAAAAAACTTCAAGAATGCATGATCTATTAACATGATTATAATTTATCATGGCAAATTCATCTTGAATTTTTGAAAGACACATATCATAATTAGTTCTTCTATTTATTGGTATAGTTTCATTAAGTTTCAATAAGGGTCTTATATACATAATAAATAATATAGGACTTACCATTTTTTTTTCTTTTCTCAAGAAGAGCCTCTTGCATGACATATTATGATAAGTTATTTCAATTTATTGGTATGTGCTAATTCAATAGTTTCTCAATAAGAGCAATAGTCAAAAAAATTTCAACTCTTCGATATTATTTTGACATCATTCTATGAAAAAATTACATATTTTACAAGTAGTTCATTCAAGGGTTTAAACCACTTAGAAAAAATTTGTTCCTTTTTAAGTAACTTGCGTGACCAAGGAATTATCTTACATGTTTTATGTTAGTTGGAGGTAGTAACTTAGCAATACGTTTCAATTTATCCTTGTCCACTTCAATTCTTTGTTTTTTTATTCAACATGTTAAAAAAATACACATTGCTCCAACATAAAATGACATTTTCTCAATCTAAAATCACATTTGTTTCAACACATCATCTTAAAAATTTCTTTAATTCTGATAAGTAATTTTCATATTCTTCTTTATATATGGATGAATAATCCACATAGACTTCCATCATTTTTTAACTATATCTCTAAAAACATTGAGCATGCATATTTGAAAAGTAGTTGATGCATTACATAAACAAACAATATATTCCTACTAGCATATATACCAAAAGGGCATTTAAAGATTATTCTTTCTAGATGTTCAGGGGCTATTTAGATTTTGAAGTAGTGTGATTACTTATTCAAAAAATAATAATGTGAATGACTCATAATCATTTCTAGGTTTTGAAAAACAAATCAAAAGAAAGTTATTATTTCATTGTCATGTACAATTATGTTTGTGTTAATACTGATATTTTTTTTTCAAAAGTAATAGGCTTTATTTTCATGTGGAAATTGGTTTGACATATAATTTTATGATAGATACTTAAAAAATGTATTTAAGAACTCAAAAATATTATTTTTATTTTAACTAACATGGTAAAAATATGATCACTTGAATATTAATATAATTATTTAAAGGTCACGCTCTTCATTTTCAAGTACAAATCTTTTGTGATAACCTCCTCATAGATATACAACATTATTTACTTTGGCTTTGAGAGGCCACTTGGTTTACCTTTTTTAACTATAGAAATATTTCAATTCAAAGAGCAAAATTACTAAAAGATGTAATGTCAAATGGAATATTTAAGTGGGCAGGTGAACTTTACCGTTGCCATATTTAATATCTCTTCATGGTTTCCAATTTTTTCTTCTATAAAAGAAGAGGTTCTTTTCATTTATTATTCATCCCAATCCCAAGTGTTTTTTTTTTGTATTTTAATTATTGTCTAATTTATTTTAAAGTATTTAGGTTAAATTTTCTATTTCAAATTATTGTTGTAAGTTATATTTGTAAAACAAAAGATTTGTTTTTATCATATGATAAAGTCCTCTTAATTATATTTTATTATCACAATCTTTGTTAGGCAGAAAATGATATCTCCTCATTTTGTAAAGCCTTTATGAATTATTCAGTTACCTACCATTAGAGCCCAAAATAATCATTTACATTCCCATATTTCCATACTAGTTATATCATATGGATGTCATATCTTCAATGGTATTTATAATAATCTAATAAAAGCATGAGTAGTTGTCTAGTTTAGATATGATTTTGTCCATTAGCATATAAGATTGAAAGAGTTGTCAAATGGTCACCTATAATGGAACTAACTCATATTAAACAATATTTACTCAAATTTTCTTTAGATTATCAAACTGATGATACTAATGATAATTTTACAGCTACCAATCTAGAGTTCATACTATAATATCACAACCATATTATAAATAAACTATTTCAAGTGTTCAATTAATATGTCATTTTAACTTTTATCATTATATAAAATGAGAAATCAAATACTAGTATCAAATGTTTATCGTTTTAGCTTTTTATCATGGTGTGAAATGTGATGTTAAATATAAGTATCAAATATTATGGCTTTAGATATTTTAAAATTTGTACTTAAATTTTCATGTTTTTCTTTAAATATATATGAATATGCATTTGAATTAAAATATTTTAAATTTAATTAATGTTTGTGTTTTTAGCTTTTACAATGGTTATGAAATAAGATTAAATATTGACACCAAATGTGATAACTTTAGATATTTGAAAATATGTAGTTAAATTTTCTTAATATATTAAGCTGTTAAGATGTTAATTTTTAATATGTAAGATATAAATAACTTAATCCTTAATAGAGATAAAATATAAAAAAAAAACAAATAACTTAATACTTAATGCTATTAAGTATCATTCAGCATTAGGCTCAAAAAAAGTTCTATTCAACATTAAGTAAAAAAAACAAACACTACATAAGACTTATGAGCTCTAAAACAATGCTTTGGAATTGCTTTTTCCCATACTATGCTTCCACACACCGGCCATTACATAAGTATAGTTTAGAAGCAGCAACTAGCTTTATTGACTTAACCAAAGGAAGAAAAAAGTGAGGTATGTGCTGATTTCCTATTAGCATGTGTAACTCATGTCACTTAACAAATCAATTAGTTGTATTGAAGATCTACTTTGTATATTACAATGTATATTAATTTCATACTTTTGTATGCTCTGTACTATGTGCTGGCTTCTCATCAACACCAAAATAGAGAATATAATAAAAAAATACATAAAAAGACTACTTTTAATATTGAGTTTACTCTGATCCTTCAAATGAGTTGAAAGGCCCTTAACTTAACACAAGGCTTGTGAGTCGTGCCTTCTAGTAGCTAAGCACTCAAACTAAAAAAAATAATGCCCACATTAAGTGGGTATTATAAATTATTCTAGTTGTGGTATGGAGCTAAAACTAACTGTCACTTGGAAGAACGATCTCAGGGTTATGCTCTCAAAGAGCTAAAACTAACAATTATAAAGGTCATATCGATACTTTCCCAAGTCTTCTATTGATCATAAGATTGTCTTAATTCCTTTGGTAGTTTCACCTCTTTCGATTCTATTTTTGTCGTGCATCTACTGCAATTAATTCCAATGCACAATCTCTTCCATAGCTCAAGCCATTTGGATGCTATTCTATTGTATGCTTGAATGTTGATTATCCTTCTTAAAGGGGATAATCATCTTTGTTTCCAAAAAAATTTTTGAAACATACATCTCACTTTCTTCAATAGGAAGTACATAGTCTTTACTACTAAACTAAGGAGATCAAAGTTGTTTCTATATGGATAACCTTTTGCTTCTCTTATAAAGCCCATCCACATCAATAGCTCACTATCTACCAACATCAAAATAAGGAACTATCCAATCAGCTATAATAATTGGACTCGACCAATGCAAGTGGATGAACATTGAGGAGGGATGTTAAATAAGATTATTCAATTTAGGGGGGAGACATCAAACTCCAAGTAATTGGGAAGCTTCGCTTGGGAGATAGAAGCAAGAAGGAGGTGATGATGTAATTCATTATGTACATATGTTTGTGTCACTTGACAAGCCTATCTCTGAATATGTTGACCCATCTGTATATGTGTCTTCTTCTAGGTTGGCTGACATTGGTCTTATTCGAGTTTATGATATTGCCCTCTCGGCCAAAGAAAATGCTTAGATGAGAAGAAGTAAGATATAAGAAAAAGAAGGACAAAGGCCTTACACTTTTTTAGAGGTTGAGGATGAGGAAGGGGGATGATTAAAGAGGATGATTGGCTAAATTACCAAATGGTCACTTGGATCTTTGTTCATCAAATCTAAGTCGAAATGAAGGACTATCATCAAGGTAGACTCCACAATAGTGAAACATCCAATGAAGTGTTTGAATAAGCTAGCCAAACTACCTTTTCTACCCAAGTTTCCCAATACATCTAGTCTAGTGTTGATTCATTAGCTTTTCCAGGTCCACCCCAGGAATAAGAACAATGAGTATCTATAATCTTAACATGAATAGTTTAATTGGTGATAAATAAGAAAAGGCATGGTATATTTTAAATAAGTGAGTGAGTATAATTATAATTTTTAAAATAATAAGAATTATGATTAATATAGATTATTGTAGAAAATAATTTATATTGGAGGCCCGATATATTATTCAAGTTGAGGTACCTTCCATAGCCTTATCCAAAAGTGATGAAAAAAGTCTTAAAGTATTTGTTTATTTAAAATATGTATATCTACATAATCAAAATTGTTAATTTAATTATAATCTAAAAATTTACTTTGACTCTTAAATCAAATTAATTGATTTGCATTAAATTAATGTGATTATCTATATTTACATTTATAATAAACAAATTTGATTCTTAAATTATAGGAAATAGAATGGATTGATTTAAATGTAAATTAATGTTTAGTTTTGATTTTAAGAATATAAATGTAATAAGACATTGGTTCGACAACATTAATCCACTGATTGTTATTGTTTTTTTCGCATGTTTTCTGGAACTGTAGATATGTGAGAGAAGTTCATTCAGCCGAGCTGGGCTTATGGTATGTTTCTTCTCGTAACATTTACAAACATATGATCATAATAAAACAACTCTAATCCACAAGCATGATCAACTTAAGTTTTGAATTACTGAATCCCTAACATACACATCGTATATAACTAAGAAAATAAAAAGAAAAAAGAATAGAATTAATAAAATAAAATGAAAATCCATCTCTTGTTAATGGGTATATATGTCTTCTTCCATATTTTGAGGATAAAAAATAGGAATGTTATGTAAAAGGTCCCAAAATTAAATTATTTATATTTTGGTACTCATTTTAAAAATATTTAATAATAATAACAAAAAATATATGATGTTTACATTTTGGGTCTCTTAATTAAACTGAAAATTATTCTCCCACTTTTAAAAAAAGTCAAACACCCAACAACATCATCATCATCAAATAAATAAAAAATAAAAAATAAAAAATAAAAAAATATATATACAATATGTTTTCACTTATACAATGTGTTCATATATATACGACAATATAGAAGTATATAAATATATATTATGATATATGTGTGTATACACATATATGATTGTATATATGTGAATACACTTTTATACGATTACATATACCTCCATAAATAAAAAAAATAAAAATAAATATATATATGTGTGTGTGTGTGTGTGTGTGTGATTGTCTATATTTTTATAAATGTATCCATCATTGTTTATACTTTATATAGTAGTTTACATGTACATAGAATCATATATACATGAATACATGTATATATAGTCGGATATATGTGTGTCCACTTTAATAGAGATGAGTTGCATATACATTTATGTACATTTATAAAATTGTATACACACACACACACACACACACACACAATATTTAGTTGTATATATGTGTATTCACATATAAAGAACTATATATACATGTATGCATGTAGATATGATGCTATATACCTTCACATATATATATATGATTGTATATACAAGTTTACGTGTATATATGACTATATAATAATATATAGGATATGGTTTGTATAAGCATATATATCACTATGGATACATTTATAAATGTATATATGACTATATATACATTTATACACGTCTATAAATTCATTCATACATATACTAATCATGTTGGCTAAGATAATATATGGTTATCATTATACATTTGTACATATATGACTATATAAACATATACACAATTATATATATATTACATATACATATACACAACTATATATGTATATATACATTTGTACATATATGTATTTACATGTATATATTATAAAACATATACAATATTTTTTAAGTGAATAGTTTTTTGGAAACACTTTCATGAATATTATTTAATGAAAAACACTCTTTTACGAAAACACTATTTACATATACTAATAAATACATATATTTATAAAGTTATCATTATATATATAACTATATATATATATAGCATAGTTTTCAAAAAAATATTTTTATTATTTTTTTTAATAATGGTGTGGAGTAACTAGTAAAAGATATTAATGAGTTTTAATTTTTAGGGGATTAAAACATAAATAACTTTTGTTTTGAGGTACTTTTTGTTAACAGTTTTACGGGAAAAGACTTTTTTTTTTTAATATTTTAAATTGGGGTGCCTTAGCATAATTTTCCCAAAAAAAAAATGAGATAAGAATTAAGATCCTTTCAACGATTTCCAAGCATGTTAGCTGGTTGATTTCTAATAGAAATATAAGCTTTTTAAAAGAAACTAATCTAGATATTCTTCATAATAAAATCATAATCAACCTAAATATGTTCAATTTATAGTAAATAACTAGATTGAAAGCAATATGTCATACGATCATATTCTCACAATAAAGTTTGATAGATAATGGAGTGGAGATAATAATCTTTTATAGTTAATGAGTCATCCAAATAAGCTTTAAAGTAACATGATCATCACTTCTTCTTCTTCTTCTTTTGCATCTATCATTTTTAGGAGATATGATTGCCTCCTAAATTATTACAAAACTATGTTGCATAACATTATTTAGAATAGCAAAAGCATAACTAGAGTGATAGAAATCAACTAGCTTAGAATGTTCATGGTCATTGAAGGAAATCTTGATCCAAAATCCTTTTTCACATATCTAAGTATGTGGAAAACTATATTTATGTAAATCTTACTAGAAGAATCTTGTGCTTGGATCAAGCAAAAATTGTACTTGAACTAAGCTCAAAAAAATAAACTTTGAAAGAATATTTAATCGAGAATAAAGTTTTGTGTGTGCTTTTACATATATGCTTTGAATAAATTGTATCTAGATATATTAATAAATAAGTTGCTATATATGTAGTATGAGCATATCTTGTTATTTTGCATATGTGTAGTTTTGAGTGATGGGATAGGTATGTAAATATATTCTAGCAAGCTAACTAAACACAAATAACTAAAAATGGTTGGTGTGTGATTTAATTATATATATAGGTATTCAACCATGTGTGTGTGGGTGTATCTATGTATGAGTAAAGTAAATGCATATGTATACCTATATAGATGTGAGGAAGTAAAATAAATAAAAAATAAATAAAATTTATTATAAGTTAAATGAGAAACTCACTTACTAACAAAAAATTAGCATACAAAACACTTTAAAAATCATGCATAATTGTATGTATTAAATAAACTAAGTATACCAAAGGTTTGTATATGGCAGTATATAGTAGTAACAACATCACAAGGTAAATTTTGATTTAATAAATAGCAGTAAAAACATCACAAGGTAAATTTTGATTTAATAAATAGCAGTAAAAATATCACAAGGTAAATTTTGATTTAATAAATAGCAGTAAAAATATCACAAGGTTTGTATGTCTCCTATAAATTTGTTACGAAGCCTAATTTTTAGGATTAGGCAGAGTTTCAAAAGCTCATTGGGCGAGTCTTTTGTCCAACCAATGCACAAGTATATAGGTTATATAAATAGTAAAGTAGATTTTCATTCATATATTAATTGCACAAGAAGTATATAAGCATTTCTATCAACCAATAATAAGTCAACTGCTATTGTAGTTGAAAGGATAAAATTAAGTTTTAGGTAAGACTCTTAGAATCTAGTATCAGTCTATTTCATTATGCATGATGACCTATCTAAATATTTTTGTTATTATTGTGCTTGATTACAAAATTAATATTATATTATTATGAAAATGCCTGAGTGCATGACTGACATACAAGGTGGTTATAATCTATTGGGCTACCTCCAATGATAGTCCCCTTGTAGCTATTCTCTCAGTACTTTAGTACTGAAATAATAAATTTTTCTTTCATGAGAATTATTCACAAGTTCATACCTTTTATGCAACTTGTTAACTGTGTTTCATGGCTATTTTGTATCTGCATTCTTTTCTTCGACCTCATGTGGCATAAAGTGGTGAATTGATGTAGTTTTAAAAGTATTTATAATTTCAATATCATAAGTGTCATACTCATAAATTTAACTTATGCTTTTGCTCAAATCTCACTAGTTGGAGTCTTATAATAGTAAGCAACTCACATAATTCTTATCACCTTATGACTCATCTACACTCTTACATGTCATGTGACTTACATGTCATCTACCACCATAATGATATGACTCCCATAATAGTGAGATTTGAGCGAAAGCATATAAGAATTATGTGACTCATATAATTCTCATCACTTTATGATAATATTCTATTTAATTTCCACATCAATTGAGGGTCAGTTCATCTAAGATATGCACAAAGGATGGACTTAAAAAAGTGTTTATACTTTTGGTTTCATAAGTTACATAATTGCATGATTAAACTTATCTTGATATTAGGTTTTATTGTATAGGTTTATCTTGTGCATCATACTTAAAAAAGTAGTCACTTTCTTTCTATCATTATGTATGAGTGTGTTTTATGGCTTATATGTCACCATCCACCATGATAACACACAGAAACCTACCAATAGTAAAATTCATAGTTTTAGTTCTGAATAAATATCATATCTATTAATAATAAAACTACATCACATTCCAAACATAAAATATATTAATTATTTATCCATCAGACAAAATTAATTACCCCAATCATTGACCTCATTCGTGTACCTCGAATCTACCCCAAGGTGGTAGTCAATACCCATGGCCTCCTTTATGGTTTATGCTTGTGCCTTATATTATCTCTTTGATCATGAATCTCTCCTAGGTTTGGGTGAATTTTTGCTTCCTAAATCATATCCTTTGCATCCTTATTTCATGCCCTTCTCTTTTTTTTTCTATCCATGATTTTTGCTTTTATACTCGAATGGCTTGGTGCAATTTTTAAATGGGTATTCATTGTACTAGGTAATGCCACCTCTTTGGATGTTTCTCTTTATAAAACAAAGACATGACACTAATAATGAGCCGCTAGAAAATTAGGAATAGTTGTGGCTTGTGCATTTTGTCTATGTAACACAAAGTTACAATACTAGGAACGAGCTATGACTTTGGTATCTTTCTTGCATTAGATTGCTATTTTCTTGAGAATAACCACAACTTATGCATTATGTCTTTGTAATACGAAATCATGGGATTAGGAATAGTCACGGTTGGTACATTTCATATTTTTAACATGAAGTCATAGCAATAGAAATGGGCATGACTCATGCATTTTATTTATGTAACCCAAAGTCATGGTATTGGAGGATGACCATAACTTTAGATATTTCTTAAGAGCAAAAAATCATGGCTTTGTGAATAAATTTGGCTCAAGTAAATGCTCTCTGAAACTTTATATAGCTAAAAATCATGATTTTGGAGAAAAAGCACACCATTTCCCTAAGTTATTGTGACTGTGTAATGAGAAAGTTGTGGTACTAGATGATGTCCTTTAGCACTAGTATGGTAATAGTTGTAGTTAGATAAAATTAATGTTGCAGCCATAAATAATATTGAGCTAGAGATACTATGATTCTAAGAAAGTTTCATAACTAAAAATAATATATTGCATAGTAAACAATTGTATCAATGAGGTAGTAATGTCATGATATACAAAGCTTATTGCAACTATTTGTGTAGAGCTTCGACTAAGAATGAATACCAAAATTAATTTATAAGCTCATGAAAGTGTAGCGAAGTCATAACATAAGAAATATTATGACTTTACATTAGTTTCCATTTTGAACCTTTTTAACAAATCTATCAATTCTCATATTTATTACAAAAATATTTAATTTCAAAATTATTCATCATAATCCATCATAATTATAATTTTGTAAAATAATTCTATTTAAAGCTTTTTTTTATGAAAATACATCATGCATAATCATCAAAATAATTAATATTATCTGGTATTTGGCATACCGAATAAATTTTCATGCTAAAATAAATTCTCTTTTTCAAAGCAATTTATATCCATCTATAAAAAATATACAAATTTTATCTATCATAAAAAGACATAAAAAGATTAAAGTACACAATGTCCTAGAAAATAAATAATACATATTAATGAGGTGAGAAATGTTAAGAAATTCACTTTAGAGTGTTGAAATAGTAGTATAAAAGTAGTTGGTCTCTCTGAATCTTTCATGTTGGTTGTTGCCTAATTCAACATCTTCACCATAACATTATGTAATAACTTTTGCCTTTTCTTAATAAAGTTAAGTGAGCCTTCAAAATTTTCATTGAAAAATACTATTGTTTCTGGTTCTAATTGTTTTTTCCTAATTCCTCAATTTATCGGTTCTTTAGATATTGCATGTCCTCTCTCGTTCTTTCATCTCTCTTCATTGCCATTCTCTTTCATTCCATTGCAATTGACTCATAAAGCTTCCCAAATGATTCAACACTATCATACTCCTCAGTCTCGACTCATTTCATTCATTCTTTCAAGAATTTATAAATCTTCATTTTCAAGTTTCTCTTGGGTCATGAAAAATACCATATCATTCTTTTAGAAGTGCATTTCTCACATTGCATCTTGTTTTTTAGTTTCCTCTACCATTGACATATGGAGGGTTTGTTTCTCCCTGTAAAATATTTCTCCATCTTTTTGGCTTCTAGCTATATTTTTTCAAATATACAAAAAATATTACCCATGGTACCTCCTTGTGTATCCAAAGAATGTTCAATGCAAGCTTTCTCTTCTTTTTTGTATTCTCCTGCTCCTTCACTTTTTTATCTACTTTAAACCCTCTTTTAATGTAAGAAAATGTTAGAGGGATCTCTCAGGCATAATTCATCACTATCTTCATCCATTGAGATTTCTTTGGCTCGATGTAATAATATAATTAAGGAATAGTAAATTATTAGGCTAGAAAATTCATCCTCTTAATAAATGAGAATGATCTCGAGTATTTTCCAACATCAAATCTAAAACCAATCAAGATAGAATAAAGCATATTTGCTCGATCTTGTGTGATGGTTGAGACTTAGAGTGTTGGCTATATAAAAGAGCAAATAAAATATAATAACATTTTTACACACATTCATGAGTTCATTATCTATGAAATATCCATGTGTACTTTTCAAAATTACTTTTTATTCTCATTTTTTATTTGTCATTATATTTGTAATTTCTTTGAAATTAGGTTGTATTTTTGAATATTTGAATGGTGTGTTATATCTCCTTGAAATTCAAGTAATTCATTAATAATGTTCCTATCAAAATGTATACAACTTCCTCTCATTTAAATTTCATTTCATGTTGCTTTGCTTGATTTACATAGAATTCTCTTAAAATAGAAGCATTCTCTCTTTTTTTGTGGCCAAAAATTAGAGTTTGATATTTCTTCTTTATGATCTGCTAGAAAGGGGGGATAAATTCTATACAACCGACTCTCTTATAAAGCTTTTCTTGATGAGAACAAATATCATCCACATTCTACTGGTATCCATCAAAAAAGTTACCATGGATGTTGTGACTTTTTATGAAGCTTTAGTGGTGCTCAACCATGGCCACTTGCCTTTAACTTTGTTGCTTGTCACTGTAGCATTTCCATTTCCCCTTAACTTTGAATGTGAGATTTCTTCCATGGTAGCCCTCAAATCTAAAGATGTTTGTAGATGGAACTCAGATTTGTGGTATTGAGAGAGGGAGAAATTTTGAAATTTTAAGGTTTGTTTTTCCGATGCTCTACTTAAATAACTATGCAAAGTTGCAACTTCACTTGAATTTTTTGGAAAGCTCCTATGCTAGTTGACGACCATAGATTTTATCTAATTTGGTTAGAATTACTACTAGTTTTGAATATATGACTCATTTTTGTGGGTAAGAGCTTTTTTATGTATCAATATCCCATGTGTGATGTTTATATAATGAATGATAGAAAAAAACTTATTTCATTAATCAACAAAAAGAAACTTCTTATGTTATCTCTCAATCAATGTAACGACCCATACCAAATAATACAAGTTTTAATACGTTTGATCAAGTTTGACCAACAATTAGTAGGTAAAGTCAAGTTGATTTTTTTTAAGGATAAATAATATTGGATTGAATAAGACACCATTTTATAGACCTCCTCGATATGAGTTCATAGACATGTTGAATGTTAAAATCTGACTTAAGGATAAAAATTTATGGCCCTGGGAAGTTCAAACATCAGTATTTTATCAGTGTCAATGATTGTCCTCAGATTTTACCTAAAAATGACCCTAGGCCCTATAAAAACTCAGTTTTACGTGCCAAATAGAACCCTAGCCTCAAAACATTCATTTTCAGTTCCAGAACCATGGAAAAATTCTCCAAGACCCTTATACCCCGAACGAGGTCTTTTCAACCCGTTGTCAGGCCAATTAATTTTTAGCCAGATTTTACCATTTTCTGGCCATTTCAGGCTGACCCATAGCTCCCTCCCCTTATTTTTGGACCCTCTAAACTTATTTCCATGGTTCTTTTCTTCATATTTCTTACCTTTTAAAAGATATGCCGAAAACAAGTTTGGCTGATGGTTGGATTAAGTTTTCCAGCCACCACAACTTTTGGATCAAGGTAAGGGTATTGGGTGTTCCTTGTCTCTTGGGCTTTCTGTTGATATAAATTTTATAAATTTTAGATGTCATTTGGTTAGTTTTTTATTTTTTGGTCATTTACAGTAATTATTGAAAGGGTTTAGACTAAAATTGAATACCAACTGATCAAATTAGACAAAATTAAAGTTGCATTAGTGAAATTTGACATTTTTATGATTTATTAGAAAATTTAATTTCAAAAAATTAGCCTCTAAGTAAAAATCCCTAATTTTGGTTACTAAGTCTATATGGTACAGTATATAATTGGACCTTTTAGAGTCTAATTTAGATAGTTTCATAGTTCTAAAAATTATTCTAAGATAGTTATGACATCCCAATATTTTTGGTTTAGTTATTAAAAAATAATATTTTTATTATATTACAGGTATTCACGGTGAGCCTAGATACAATCCTGTATGGGAGCATGATTGATTATTTATAGAATGTGAGTGGTTTATATGTTTTAAATATTTTGGGGTATTATTATGATATATAAATTTGATTAATTATTTTATATAAATAAGTTATCATTTCATGTGAATTTTGTTAGCATTTTAAATATTTATAAATTTTACTGAATTCATGGATAAATTTGTGATATTTATTGATTTCGATATGAATTAATGAATTGAAATTCATCAATATATTTGATTGAGTTGTTGAAATTAAATTCATAAATTCTTAATTTATAATATATTATCACTGGAAAAGTATATATGAGTAAAGATATTGTGTGAGTTGTTATTAATTGATTTACCAAATAGTACCAGAGGTTATATTCAATATTTATATTATAGTGCACTAGGTTTGTCATGGTGTCGTGAGGTTAGTTTCATCTAACGATTATATATTATTTTCACAGTGTAATGAGGTTGGTTTCATCCAATGGATATATATTATTTTCACAGTGTCGTGAGGTTGGTTTCATCCAATGGTTATATATTATTTTTACGGTGTCATGAGATTGATTTGATACAATGGTTATATATTATTTATATGGTAATGAGGTCAGGTTTACTTAACAGTTTATTATTATTATTATTATTATTATTATTATTATTATTATTATTATTACCATGACACTTTTTGATGTTGAAGGTCGTGAGGTGGGGTATCCTATGACTCAAGATGGGTACATGATATAGTACATTATTGGTTTCTGAGTAAGCTACAACAATTTCAAAATTTATGATTATTGTATTTTCATAATTATTTTATGCTCAATTTTTATGTTATGAATAAATTTAGGTTATAAATTTTTTTTTATAATAATTTTGGTTAAATTTTTGAATATGATTTTTATATTGTTGATTTGGGTATAAGTTTGAGTTTTTTGAAGTATTTTTAAACAGGGAACCTTACACAAGAGTGGATGTGAGATTTTAGGAGAATAAATTTTTGAAAATAAAAACATTATTTTTCCTTATAATTTATGTCACCCATTGAGATTTATTATCTCACATTTTATTATTTTAAATCTGTTCCCTAGGTCCAGGCAGCTCGGAGAGACCTACCTCGCACCAGCTTCTACATCACTCTTTTTGTGATGGTTCTAATATTATATCTTATCTATTTGTCTTTATTTTATTGGACTTGTTATTTCTATTTATACCCCTGAATTCACAAACACTCTTAGAATGCTCTAATCTTAGTATTGAACCCATATGAGTCTTTATTATGTGTGGTTGTGGTTATGACCTATAATAAGATAGGTGAGTTGTGTATTTGAGCTAATATGATTTTTTTTTATATTAATGTATGTGTTTACTTTCTTTCTTAAAGTGGAGTTCCTTTGGATATTCCCTAGGGATTGTACAGTGGAACTTCACTAGGCAGGACCACCCAAGGAATCCTAAGAGGGTATCCGAGTCGAGTTCTATCAGCTTGGCATCAAAGGTCTTGGTTTCTAAATCTCTTGGGGTTGTAAATTGTTGTGCAACTCATCAAACATTTTTTTCCTTTCTAATCTTATCCATGAAATTAATTCTATTTTATTATTCTGGAAAAGGTTCTTCTTCCTAATGGTGCACAGAGGTAGGCATAGGTCCCAGCAAGATTCGGTGGAATGTTCAGATGTACCTACTTATGAGGAGAATCTTGTCGAGTGTCTGGCTCGATCACTTGAGAGGAGTGGGTTTACTGGTGTTATTGTTGATCAAGCTTGTAGAATTAGACCAATGGGTTTTGATGGTTCCATATGAATGATGGATCCCATTGTGGCTTTATTTTGGCTAGATGACACATAGAAAATTTTGGACAAAGATATGTAGTATCCAAATGAGGATAGAGATAGGATAACTAGTTTTCTACTAGGGGATAGTGCAAGGAAGTGGTGGGCATATGAGAGGACTAGGAGACGTAACACTTGGGCACATTTCAAGACTTCTTTTCACACTGAGTTTTGCCCCATGGCCTTTGTTGAGACTAAGAGGCTAGAGTTTGAGACGGTCGCTTAGGGTAGCATGATAATTTCTAAGTATGGCATTAGTTCAGAGATGGAGATTTCTATCCTAATTTGGTTATGGATGAGGTCAACAAAAAGAGGAGATTTCTCGATGGATTGAATGAGCTGATAACTTTGAGCCTCTTAGGTTCCGATCATCTCACATATTAGTTGATGAGAGATGCTGCTCTAGAGATGGAGAGACAGACCCTGATATGTCAGATTAAGCATCGATCATATGATGGATTATCTTCGGGGTGTCCCAGTCAGGGATCATTTAAGAGGGGTAGTTTCAACTCTGGATCTTCGAGCTACAGATGATCCAGTGGGGACAGACATGGTACCAGTGGTAGCAGGTTTCAGAGAGCTAGACATACATGGTTCTAGATTTTGATCAGTGAGTAGTGGTAGTAGTCATTTTTAGAGATATATAGGCTGAGATGATTCCCGTTTGACTTGTGACATTTGTGACAAGATTTATTATGGATCATGCCAGTTAGATAATGTATGTTTTCAATGTGGGCAGAGAGGACATTTCAGGAGGAACTACACCTATCAAGGATCTAGCCCGACTAGAGTCTTGGATCATGTGCTCAATTTCAGCGGGCTAGTGGGCATGGAGAATTGGATACACAAACAAGGCAGACCTAGAGTGGTTCCTTTAGCACGGGATAAGAGTCTGCACTAGCGGCTAGAGGTAGGGGACAAAGAGGATGATAACTTGCTAGAGGAAGAATTTATGCTATTACCAGACAGTAGGCACAGGCCACCCCCAACATTGTGATAGGTACATTATCTATTTTTGGTAATGATGCACGTGTACTCATTGACCCAGAGGCTACACACTCTTTTATTTCATGTGAGTATGTTGCATGAGTCGAAATAACTTCAGTTCCTTTGGGATGTAGTTTAGAGATTGTCACACTCACAGGAGAGTCTCTAAGGCCTAGTCAGATGTTTAAGGGTAGCTTATTTTTTATTGAGGGCTGAGTTATGGAAGCAAATTTGATATTAATAGGTCTCAAGGGATTGGATGTGATTTTTGGGATGGATTGGCTTGCTTCACACAATGCTTCAATGAATTATTTATACAAGGAGATGATATTTAGATGACCAGGACTACCTAGTAGTCTTCTATGGAGAGCAGAGGCGAGCACCTTTAGGTTTGATTTCTGTCATTTCTACTAGATGTTTACTTTAAAAAGGTTGAAAGGGGTATCTAGCTCATGTAGTTGACACTTGTAGTAATGAAGTGAGATTAGAGGATGTACCAGTGGTGAGAAACTTTCTGGATGTATTTCCTGACGATCTTCTAGGTTTACCTCCAGACCGAGAATTAGATTTTTCTTATTGAGTTAGTTTCTGATATAGCTCATATTTCTTTACCACCTTATAAAATGGCATCATCTAAATTGAAAGAGTTGAAGACTCAGCTACAAGAAATGATGGATAGAAGATTTATTAGGCCCAGTATTTTACCTTGGGGAGTGCCGATGTTATTTTTGAAGAAGAAGGATGGTACACGGAGGTTGTGTATAGGCTACAAATAGTTGAATAAGGCCACCATTCGTAATAAATATTCTTTGTCTTGGATTAATGATCTATTTGATCAGCTACAGGGTGTAAAAGTGTTCTCCAAGATTGACTTGAGGTCCGAGTACCATCAGTTAAGGATTAGGGAATCAGACATTCCCAAGACGGCATTCAAGATGAGATATGGGCATTATGAGTTTCTAGTGATGCCTTTCGGACTTACCAATGCCCCAGCAGCTTTCATGGATTTGATGAACTGGGTCTTCTGTCCATACTTAGATTGGTTTGTCATTGTCTTCATTGACGATATCTTAGTGTACTCAAAAAGTATGTTGGAGCATGAGAGACATTTGGGTTTGGTGTTACAGACTTTAAGGCAGCACCAGTTGTATGCTAAGTTTAATAAATGTGAGTTTTGGTTAAGCCAATTGGGATTTCTCGGACATGTGGTTTCTACTGATGGCATTTATGTGGATTTTTAAAAAGTAAAAGTAGTGACAAATTAGGAGCAATCAACTACAATGATAAAAGTGTAGAGTTTCCTATGATTAGCGGGGTATTACCATAGATTCATAGAAGGGTTCTCAAATATAGTAGGACCACTTCATTGGTTGACTAAGAAAGAAGTTAAGTTTGAGTGGACTAATAGGTGTGAGAAAATCTTCCAAACATTGAAGGAAAAGTTGATGTCAACTCATGTTTTGACATTGCTAGAGGCCAACAAGGTGTTTGAAATTTATAGTGATGTTTCATGCCAATGTTTAGGTTGTGTGTTGATGCAACATAAGAGAGTTGTGACATATGCTTTTAGAATGTTGAAGAAACATGAGCTAAATTATCCTACTCATGACATAGAACTTGCTGCGGTAATTTTCGCATTGAAGACTTAGAGACATTACTTGTATGTAGCGGCTTATCAAATATTTACCAACTATAAGAGCCTTAAATATTTTTTTACCTAGAATGAGTTAAACTTTAGGCAAAAGAGATGGATAGAATTACTTAAGAATTATGATTACACTATCGACTATCATCCATGTAAAGTAAATGTAATGGTGGATGCCTTGAGTAGGAAGTCTATAGGCTCTTTAGCTTATACGCAGACAATACAACTTCTATTAATGATGCATACTTCTTGAGCACTTTTTGCTAGTTTTCAACTATGACTGATATTTGTAGATCAAATTCTTGAAGTACAATTAGAAGATCACTATTTGATGAGCATGAAAAAGAAAGTTGAGAAAGGTGAACAATCTAATTTTGCTATTATAGATGATGAAGCATTGGTGATTGATTCTAGGCATTGTGTTCCAGCAATTGAAGAGTTAAAAACTGAGAATATATTAATTTGACCTTTTGTTTAGAGTTTTAGCAAGTTAACTGATCCAATCCAATTTATATTTATAAATTTCATTTGACCTTTTTTTTTGAGTTTTAGTACTTGCTTTTCATTATCTTTTAGTTAACAACTGAAAATATCTTTTTTTTAATGCTTTAAATAGTATGAATCTTTAGTAGTTTGTGTAGTTGGTAATTTACTTCTTTTTAATCTCCATGGGAATAATATCTTTTAGTTAACAACAGAAATACAAGTTTGGACAAGTAAAAGATATTTCAAAAATTACTAAAATATGAATTACTAATAGGATCTTATAAAGACACTAATATGTAGAATTTTATTTGGTGCCACTGATCTTTTTTGATCTAAGTGCATTTCAATTTTATGAAATAATTTATGCATAGAAAGTAAGAATTATATCTATTTCCTCTAGACCCTGAGATTGAAAGAATATTGAGAAATCAAAGGAATGTTAGAATTGCAATGACAGATAAAAGAATAGCTCTAATAATAGACCAAGATCATGCAATAAGACCTCAAAGGTGAGATATCATGGAGATTTCTATCTATCTATTTGTCTATCATTTTAGCTCTAATAATATATTTTTCAAAAATTATATTAAATATGTAATTTTTTATATATTTTGGAGTAGTCTATTTATTTGTAATTTTTTATATTATAATAAGAGATCAATATACCTATATATTTCCCAAAATTATGTCTATTTGTCTATCTATCTATCTATCTATATGACTATCTATTTATATGTCTATCTATCTTTCTGTTTATCTATCATTATATATATTTGTCTATTTATTTATCTATCTATATGTCTATATGTCTATATGTCTATATGTCTATATGTCTATATGTATATCTGTCTATCTACTCAATCTACCTATCTTCAAATCTTTCTATCTTTCTATTTGTCTATATGCCTATCAACCTATCTACCTCTCTACATATCAGCCAATCTGACTATCAGCCTATCTACCTATTTTCTTAATTACCTATCTATCTATCTATCTGTCTATCTATCTATTTGTCTATCTGTATATCTTTCTATCTGTCTATCTGTATATTTGTCTAACTGTCTATATGTCTATCTGCATATCCTATGTATTTGTTAATATGACTATTTATCTATCTATCTATTTATCTACATTTTGTCTATCTATCTATGTCAAGCTATCTATCTATCTATCTATCTATCTGACTTTATATCTATTTGTCCATCTAACAACCTATTTATTTTTATATCTGTCTATCTATCTATCTTTCTTTCTATCTATCTATCTATCTTTCTTTCTTTCTATCTATCTATCTATCTATCTATCTATATGTCTATCTATCTATCTATCTGTTTGTCTATCTATCTATTTATCTATCAATCGGTATGTCTATAGGTCTATCTATTTATCTATGTATATATCTAATTGTCTATCTATCTATCTCTCAATTTTTCTATATGTGTATCTGTCTAAGTGTATATCTATCTAATTGTTTGTCTATCTATCTATCTGTCTATCTAGCTTTCTATCTTTCTATATTTTTATCTATCTATCTATATATCTATCTATTTGTCTCTCTTTATATCTTTCTTTGTATTTGTCTATCTATCTATTTGTCAATCTATCTATATGTCTATTTATCTATTTATCTATCATATCTATCTATTTGTCTATATATATATATATATATATATATCAATATGTCTATCTATCTATTTATCTATCTGTCTGTCTGTCTCTCTGTCTGTCTATCTATCTTCTATTTATTTATCAATCTATCAATCAAATTATCTATTTATCTATTTATGTGTCTTTCGATCTGTCTATCTATCTATCTTAATATCTATCTTTGTATCTATCTAAATGGCTTATCATTTCTTTTTTTCTAAATCTCCTACCATACAAATAAAATAACACAAACATTAAACCACATTAGTTTATCCTTAAAGCAAGGATAATCTATTAGAAAGGGATAATGCTTCCTATATAGTGTTCCATTTTATATTTTTATTAGGAATAAAATTATTTCAAACCTACCTCATTTCTTCAAAATGGATAAAGATATGAGTAATTGTTTCCCTATTTGAGCAAAGCAATTTTAATACCAATGAAAAATCCTTTTATTGTAGCATATCATTCATAGGGATAAAAGAGTTTAACAATCTCCAAGCAAAAAATGTGGTTTTATGGGGGATCCTATAATACCAAATAGATTCTAAAATATTTAATTTTTTACTTTTCTTTCTTGTTAGATCCCAAGTTGATTTAAAGGAGAAATATCCTCTCTTATTTGGTTTCCATATTAGTGTGTCCTTTCTCCTATATGAATTTTAATTACTTTATCTGCCAAATGGTTTGAGAGAGCTATGTATAGTTTCTCAACATCCTAGATTCCTCCATTGTCTATACTAAAACTCTAATCAATCCTAATTTTTTTTTCTTGTTGTTGTAGTTGTTGGAACCTTGAAGGAGTATACCCTTATTGGCAATGTTGCCTATGCCTTGTGCCCTATTGTCCTCCACCATAAGAAAAGTTCTCATTGTTCCTCAATATTAGTATAGTGTGTTGGTAGAATATGGTTGGACTTGAAATAATAATTCATTTGTTCGTTCAAGTAGTTTGCTTCCTCAACTACATAAAGATATTCTTCCTATTGGCCCTCAACACTTCTTATATTTCCCTCTCTTTCCACAACTCTTAATTTTATGAGCAGATTAATTTATTCTCGCTTATTTTTCCAGCTTATTCAAGAATACATCAAGCTTGGCCTCAATAATAATCATTTTGTTCAGCTATATCATTTCACTCCCTTTTGCTCTGTTGTTGTTCTATCTTGATTCAAATGGAGCCTTCATGTTATATCTAACAAGGTTTTTGATTAGCTGTCTTGCTTCCTCTATACTTCTTTTAAAAGCTTCACAATAGGTTACGTCAATTATTCCCGTAGATGTATAATTCATCTCGTGGAAAATTATGTCTATTTGCATCGTTAGATCAATTCCATGCATTGGACACCTCTTCAACAGTCTCTTATATATTTCCCAAGTATTATATAGGCTCTCATCATCTCCTTTTATGGAGATTGTGATCTCTGTTTATATGTATATCTATCTACCTATCTATCTATCTATATGACTACTCTAAAATAAGAATAGCTCTTATATATAGGTATATCTATCTATCTATTTTTGGGAAATATATTTTTGGGAAGAATAGCTCTTATATGTTTCCCAAGTAGTACATATGTAATATAAAAAATTACACTTAAAATTAAGACTACTCCAAAGCATAATTAATACTAAATCTTAAAATGGATATCGATCTCTTATTATGAAATTTTCTTTGCAATCTTACTCTTATAAAATAAATTTATAGGAATATAATTTTTGATTTGAAGTGGAATATGAGAACTAGCTACAAGAATATGTTGTATAGCAAAGATCTCTCGGCCTGATGAGCGTAAAAATAGGATGTAGAATTTTTATTTAATTTTGGATGGCTTCTATTTATTAAATAATTAGGCAACTACCTAAAAAATATTTCAAGCTCATCTCCAACCACGACTACCAATTTAACTTTAAATTTATATGTATTCTCATTATTTTTAGGATATGGAAAAAGAAATGCATTACACTTTAATGTTAGAAATTTGATGTTAAAAAATAAAAATAGATAAGTCTTCTAAATGCAATGAAAAGGATGATCCAGTGAAAAAATAAGAATACCCAAATTTTATTTGTATCAAACTTTAATTGTGATATATTTTAGCCAAATAAAGCCTAGATAGAGGAGATTTTTTTTTTTGAATTTATGAGTATTCTTATGTATAGAAACTTATTTCATTAGGTTTTTTTTTTCTTTTTCTTGATAGGTTTTAGCAATTTTTCTAGGCAATCCATATATCCTTTTTACTATTATTAAAATTGTTAGATTAAAAAAATGGACAAATTTTCAAAATAATAAAATTTCTTGTCAATAAGTTTTTTGCTAAATTTTTGAATTATTTGCTAATTCATTTGGCTAGTTCATTTTTTATCATGTAGATGATATGATTTAACAAAATAGATTAAACATGAACATGCAAATGATATTTATAATGAATTTATTTAAACTATGATATGGAGTAAAAAATTTGATCTGTGAGAAAGAAAGATGATTTAATAAATATCACTCATTATCCAAATGTTATAACCTTATAGAAATGAGTTATAATTCAAAAATATAATTTTTTTTATTTGTAAGTTTTTTCATTTGTATTTTAAATTATTATAAGTATTCTCATTATATTTTTAATAATTAATTATATTAATTCTAATATTTGATTAATTTATTTTTTTTATCATGTATATAATATGTATCAACATATTATTCATAAGTTTATTTTCAATAAAATATAAAGTAATAAATATAAAAATTGAGAGAGAATAGGTTAGATAAAAATTACTCATTATCTGAATGTCATAACCTTGAAGAATTGAATAAAAATTCAAAATACCAAAATTCCTTCATCGTATATTTTTCCATCTAAATTTGGAATTATATTTAAAATTTTAATTTTATTTAAATAATTATTTAACTCATATCTCATATTTGATTAATTCCTTTTTTGTCACATCCAATATTAATAAACAACTTAATTTAAACTTAAAATAAAATAACATTTATTTCGACATTTTTTTTAAACTAACTATTATGTACAAATCCAAATATGAGAGAAACAAATGATATGTTTATCTCATATCTAAAATATTGAAAAACAATTATAATTTGAAATAAAGAAAAATAATTTAATAAAAATACTAATTATCCTAATGCAATATATAACTTTAAATAATTAAGTTAAATTTTAAAAATACAAAATTCATTATTAGTAAGTTTTTCACTTAGATTTTGAATCATTATAAATAATATGAATCAAAAAAATAATATGTACTTCAATTATTATTGCATATTATTCATGATTTATCTTAACTAAAATAATATGTACAAACTTAATTTGAGAGAGGTAAAAATAATTGGATAAAAATTCCAAATTATTTAAAGACTACATTTTGAATAATTCATTATTTAGAAGTTTTTTACCTAGATTTTAAATATTTTTAAGAATTCAAATTATATTTTTAATAATTATTTATTAATATTAAATATTTGAATCATTGTTAGTATCATAATATAAAATAAATAACTAACATAGCTTATTAATAAAAAAAAATAAAAAAACTAACATAGCTTATTATTAATAATTTTATTTTTAAGACATATATTGAGTGCAAAATATAATTTAAAGAGACAAAATAATTTCAAAAAAAGTGCTCGTGATTTAAAGTTTATAATATTGATAAAATTAGAAATAATTCAAAACACCAAGATTCTTTATTTTTAATTTTTTTTACTTATATTTTGAATCATTGTAAGTATCATATATTAATATTTAATAATATTTATATCTTATCTATTATTTGATTAATTCAATAATTCTTTATTAGTAGATTTTTAATAAGATTCTTTAGACAAATCATCCAAATTTCAAAGATACAAGTTTCTTATTACTAAATTTTTTTCCAACTAAAAATTGAATCATCATCAGTATTATAATTATATTTTAATAATTATTCATTGCATTTATATTATTCGAATAATTCATTTTTAATTAAACAAATATTATATTTATAAACTTATTTATAAATTTGTAAATATTATTCATCACTTATTGTTACTTATTTATTTTAAAAAATATATTGATTTCAAAATGTAATTTAAGAGAGTCAAAATAATTTCAAAAAAATTGCTCATTATCTAAAGTTATAATATTGAAAAAAATAGTAATGATCTAAAACACCGAAAGTCTTTATTTTTAAGTTTTTTTTTTCTTTGATTTTATATCATTGTAAGTATTATATATTAATGTTTAATAAAAATTCATATCATATCTATTATTTGATCAATTCATTATTAGTAAATTTTTAACAAGATTCTTTAAACAAATGAGCCCATTTTCAAAGATGCAAATTTCATATTACTAGATTTTTTTTAACTAAAATTTGAATCATCATATGTATTATAACTATATTTTAATAATTATTCATTGCACTTCTAATATTTGATTAATTAATTTTTAATTAAACAAAAATAATATGTATATATTTATATTAACTAAAATATTGAGAAAGAATTATGATTTGAGTTAAAAAGCATTTAATAAAAATTTCTAATTCAAGTTGTCATGCATGCAATAAGCATCAGCATATTAGTCTATATTTGAACTATCATAATTTATTATTTATATGTTTAATTTAACTAAAATAATAAATAAAAAAAACTTAAGATTTGAGACGAAGAAATGATTTAATGACAATTATTCATAAATCAAAAGCAATACTTTTAACGAAATGAGCCATGATTCAAAAATATAAAATTTATTATTAGTATGTTTTATCACTTAGATTTTAAAACATGATAATTATTTTCATTAAAATTTTCATAATTATTTATCTCATTTTTAAAAATATATATGCATCAACATATATATATATATATATATGTCTCTTATAAACTATTGCAATGAGACGTATTAGCAATTCTAGTATCTATTGTTGCTTCAAAGTTTGCATTCAATTCTAGTGGGAGATTAGTGAGCGCTCATCATAATTCACTTCATCCGAAGATGTTAGAAGCATTGATGTGTGTTCAAAGTTGGTTGTAGAGTGAAGTAAAAAAATATGATGATAAATTTATTTCATTGATTATTTATTTTTTATTAACCTAGAATTTCATAATATTGATAAAATTATAATATTAGTTTGCTTTTTATATATTTTTTCTAGGTGGGGATAACTTATTTGTTTCTGATAGTTATGCATCAATTTATGAAGAAGATATTTATGTGCATGATGAATTTATTAACTTTTATAACTAATAAATTTTAATTCATATTGCAATTTAAGTGTTCAAATATTATGTTATTTTTATTTATAATTGTATGATCTAAGATTACACGTGATCGATGACAGCATTTTCATCGACTTTAATAAAGATGAAATCCATCAAACGTTGTTGAAACTTTGTTTAAGATATTAAATATTTTGAATCTATCAATTGATACAAATATTTTGATTTGTGATGTTTTATTAACTTTAAAATTTGGTTTTTATTCCTAAATGTATGAATCATGAAGTTATAACTGGTGTCATGGATAAATCCGATATTCATAGAGAATATCTGAAATCTGATGGATAGGATATAGATTTAGATTTTTTTATCTGTAGTTTATGGATATATTATTTTTATTTAGGATCGGATATGGATTTTGAAAAATATAATCCAGATCCAATCTAATGTCATCCCTAGTAATAAGTATCAACATATTAGTCTATGCTTGAACGAACATAATTTAATGATAGTTATTCATAAATCAAAATCTATAATTTTAAAAAATGAGTCATAATTCAAAAATATATAATTTATTTATCACTTAGATTTTAAAACATGATAATTATTTTCATTATATTTTTCATAATTATTTATCTCATTTTATGTCATGGATATAATATACATCAACAATATATATATATATATATAATAACTAACATGATATATTATATATAAATTTATTTAAACAGAAATATTAAGTACAACTACAAACTTAAGATTTGATGGAGAAAAAATTCAAAATGCTATATTATCTTAAAGAAATGAACAAAAATTAAAAATATCAAGATTTCTTATTTGTAAGTATTATGATTATAATTTTAATAATTATTTAGCTTATATCTTAATATTCTATTATTTTTTTTGTCATATAAGTGATTTTAATCAACAAATTAGTTTATACTTAAAATCACAAAATATTTATTAAAAAATTTATTTTAAACTAAAATATAATGTGCAAATCCTAATTTAATAAAAATTGTTTAATAAAATTTTCTTATTTATCAAATGTTATATATAACTTTAAAGAAATGAACCAGATTTTAAAAATACAAAATTTATCGTTAGAAATTTATTTAACTTAGATTTTCAATCATTATACTTATTCTACTTTTATTTTAAAAATATTTATCATAAATCATATTTTTTGATAATATTATTTTTGTCACTTATGTAATATTCTTCAAGAAAATCATTTGGACTTTAATTAATGTAGTATATTATTCATAAGTTTATTTTAGCTAAAATATTAAATATGAAACTTAAATTAATAGGGCCAAAAAAAGATTAAAATTTCTCATTATAAAAAAGGTTATAATGTTAAATAAATAAGCAAAAAATTAAAAGACAAAATTTAATTAATTGTAAGATTATTTACTAAGATTTTGAATTATTGTAAGTATTCTAATTATTTTTTTATAATTATTTAATGAAATTATTATAAAATAGAAGGACAAGAGAAAGAGAGATATAAGAGAAATATGAGAGAGATTTCTTATTCCTTCAAATATATTGTGACTCATACAAAGGATCTCTATTTATAGGGTTTAATACATGAATACATATTAAATGTACCAGTGAATACAGATTAATCCATGCAAATTAATACACATTAATCTATGAATAATAAGAGTTACAAAAATATCAATAGTCAAGTGATTAATGGAGAATTTATGAACATCCATAATATTGTTCATAATAGATATCATATTTTTGATTAATTCATCATATTTTTGTCACACAAATAATATCCATCAAAAAACTAGCATATATTTCAATAACATGGCATATTATTAATAATTTTATTTTAACTAAAATTTTGATAGCAAAATTTAATTTGAAAGATAATAAATTCATAAAAATTACTCATTATCCAAAACTTTTAATAGTAAAAAGATAAGCAAAAATTTAAAGATCAAAGTTAGATATTTTAAAGTTTGTTTACCTAGATTTTTAATTATTGTATCTTATGATAAGTATTAATCCGGTTTTTTATATTTGGTTAATTCATTTTTTTTTCTAATATGTAATACCCATTAGAACATTCATATATAAATAAACTAATACAACATATTATTCATAAGTATAATCCGACTAAACTATTAGGTAAAAAACTAAGATTTGAGATAGAATAATGATTTGATATAAATTAATCAACTACCTCAAAAATGAACAAAAATTCAAAATAAAAAAAAATTCTTTATTTGTATGTTTTTCCATATAATAAAACAAATGCCTTATCTTCCATGGGTGTATGGACTACTCAAGAAAACATCAAAAGATCTATGTTTTATATCCAATGTCATACTCGTTTTCTGATGTATAAATTTAAGAATTTGAGAAACCATAATGTGTGTGTGTAAGTTTTTCAATATATTCATTTGTTAAACTTATCTCATTTTCACAACCAAGTATAATTTATGCACTCTAATTCTCCACCGAGCCACAACGAGATATATATATATATAAGAAAAAAGTAACATGCTAGCTCGAACCTAATCACTACCCCTGCTGAGGAATACATACATCCCCACGCTTGTGATTTAAACACTCACAAGAGATTTTTTTTATATTTTTTTTGGTTTCCAACATAGGGGACCACTGACTCCATATAGCAGAACTCTATCACAAGTGCATAAGAAAGTTTATGGTCATTATCCTGTGAGCATATCTAATCCGTTACTCAATGGATATTCTTGCAAGTTTAGCCCATCATTTTTTGGTTAAGGCTAATAGTCAGCTCAAAATTAGATATCCAAAACATGGATTTTTCCAAAATGATTCAAACTTAATACAAAATATCATATAGCTTCATAATTATTCTCATGAGATTTGACACTTGTAATTCAATTTATTCCTAATTTAATATCAATGATACAATCCATCAACCATGACTTTGGTACCATTCACATATAATCAAATAACATTTTCCTATTTTTGGAAAAATAACTCTTTAAAAGATAAATGAGTAAATGAGTTTTTAGATTTTTCAAAAAAACATTTTATCATGTCAAATTCATGTGTTTCCACCAATTCATTTCATATATCAATTAAATAATGTAAAGTTCATTAAATATATTTCAAATAAATAAAAAGAAATTATAACCAAACACATAACACTACATATCAAAAAGTAGGTGTATATTTCAAAAAAATAAAAAGAAATTATAACCACACCTTACAATGCAAAATATGAAACATTCATACGAATTTTTAGAGATTTTCTACTCTAACCAAGATTTTCTAAGTCTTAATATTCAAATCATAACTCCAAAATTTCAAATGGGCCTCTATACCCTCAATTCAACATCAAACTAGGAAAATTGAAATGAGAATTTATGTAATTTCAAGTATGATTTAATAAATTAAGTAAGAAAATAAAATAAAATAACTAATAGCAACCCTTATCTTTCTTGTCGAGTTTGTAGCCCTTATATGGCTCTATTTGACTGAAAATAAGTTTTTGAACTAAATCAATTCATAAAATAAAAAAACATGAATGTTGTGCTTTATTTGAAGAATTTTGGTAGCAAAAATGAGGGAGAAAAGAAAATAACCAAGAAAAAAGAAGAGAAACAAAACCAAAAATCATGACAAAAAGAGAAAAAAAGTAAACAATTTTAGTTTTCATATAAGAGTTCAACCAAATTACTCGTAACGTTAAACCTGACCTAATATTATCTCTAAAACTTTGAAACTATTAAATTAAATGTCATTCTTGAATCATTTTTCATCTTGAATTCATTTTTTAATATAACAATAATTTTTAACATCGCTATCTTCCCATATTTAACTCATCGTCACTAGGCTAATTCAAATAAATGGCTAAAATGGAATTTATATATAGTTTATTCATAGTCTCACATCACATTATTCATAAACTTATTTTAACTACAATATTAGGAATAATACTTCATTTGAGAGAGATTTGATAAAAGATTCATATTATTCAAATGCTATAACATTAAATAAATGAGCCCATTTCAAAAATACAACTTTTTTTTATTTGTAAATTTTTTCTGATTGTATTTTAAGTAATTATTTATCTAATATAGCATTTGATTAAATAAAAAAAAATAAAAAAATTAAAAAATAAAAAAATTAAAAAATAAAAAAATTAAAAAATTAAAAAATAAAAAAATTAAAAAATAAAAAAATTAAAAAATTAAAAAATTAAAAAATAAAAAATAAAAAAATAAAAAAATAAAAAAATAAAAAAATAAAAAAATAAAAAAATAAAAAAATAAAAAAATAAAAAAATAAAAAAATAAAAAAATAAAAAAATAAAAAAATAAAAAAATAAAAAAATAAAAAAAATAAAAAATAAAAAAATAAAAAAATAAAAAAAAATAAAAAAAAAAAAAAAAAAAATAAAAAAAAAATAAAAATAAAAAAAATAAAAAATAATAAAAAAATAAAAAAATAAAAAAATAATTTATCAGAATTTATTCATTATGCAAAAAATATAACTTTTAAGGAATAGAAAAATTTTTAAATAATGAAATTTCATATTAGTAAGTTTTTTACCTATATTTTGAATTACTATAAGTATTACAATTTTATTTTTAATAATTATGTATGTTAGATGTAATATTTGGATTAATTTTTTGTCATGAATACAATAAGTATTAACAAATTATTTACTTGAACTAACATCGCATATTATTAATACATTTATTTTAATTAAAATATTGAATAAAAAACATAATTTGAGAGAAAAAAATAATTTGATAAGTATTACTCATTATGAAAATATTATAATCTTAAAGAAAAGAATCATAATTCAGAGATATAAATTTTCTTATTAGTTAATTTTAAATTAGATTTTAAATCATAGTAATTATTCTCATTATATTTTTAATAATGATTATCTAATTTCTAATAACTAATTAATTCATTTTTCTATCATGCATGTAATATGCACCAACAAATTGACTATATAACAACTAACATATTGTATTATTCATAAATTTATATTGCCAAAAATATTGAGTAAAAAATTTAAGAATTGACAAATAAAAAAAATTCGATAAAAATTTGATAATTATTATAATCTTAAAGAAATGAACAAAAAATCAGAATACTAATTTTCCATATTATAAGTCTATCTAGATTCTCAATTATATTAATTATTCTAATTATATTTTTAATAATTATTTAGCTAATATCTAATATTTGATTATTATTATTTTTATCACAAATACAATATTTATCAACAAATTAGTATATACTTAAATGATCTACTATTTAGTCATGTATTTATTTTTAACTAAAGTATTATGTTCACACACACACACACAAAACTTAATTTGACTTAGAGAAAATTTACTTTGATAAAAAATTCTCATTATTGTGTGTGTGTGTTTGCGCGTATAACTTAAAAGAAATAAATCAAAATTCAAAAATATAAAATTAATTGTCTATACTTAAATTGAGAGAGTTAAAAATAATTTGATATAAATATCTTATTATACAAAGTTCTAGAGAAACAAAGAAAAAAAAAAACCAAAGACAAAAATTCATTATTTGTATATTTGTTAATTTTGATTTTGAATAATTATAATAATATTTTTAAAATTATTTTATAATATCAAATAATTGATTAATTTTTAATATTTTTATCTCATAAGTAATATCCATCAAAAAAAAACAAAGTTATACTTCAACAACATAACATATTATTAGTAATTTTATTTTAACGCAAATACTAATTATAAAATTTAATATAATAGATGAAATAATCTCATAAATACTACAATTATCTAAATATTTTAATATTGAAAAAATGAGCAAAAATTGAAAGATCAAAATTCATTATTTGTATGTTTTTTTCTTTTACCTATAATTTAATTATTATAAGTATCTTATGTCTATGTTTAAAAAATAATTATTAATTCTTATTTTTAATCAACTTGTAGTATTCATCAAAAAATTTATCTATAAATAAACTAACATAGCATATTATTCATTAGTACAACTAAACTTTAATATTATTCATCAAAAAATTATTTTTTGAATAAAAACTTACTTGAAGATTAATAATTTTATGTTTTTTTATTTTTTTTTAAATAATAATTTCATGTTGAAATTTAATGTATTTCATTTTTTTAAGATGGTGCCTACTAATAATAACTAATTGCTATAAAATTTATTTCACTTCTAAAAAGTGTAAACTATATTTAAGTTTTTATTCAAATAACAACTTTTATTTTTTAGCTAGTCTTTTTCGTTCCACTTTATTATTATTATTTTTTTGTATCAATAAAATTGTTGTAAAAATATATATAATTCAAATAAAATTGTTGTAAAAAAATTTTAGCTAGTCTTTTTCGTTCCACTTTTTTATTTTTTTTTTTGTATCAATAAAATTGTTGTAAAAATATATATAATTCAAATAACATATCATGTAAAAAAATAAACTAAACATTATAGAGAGACATAGTGACTTAATCAAATTGCTCAATTACCAAAGCACATTATAGTGTTTAAAAGAAATAACAAAATTTTAAATACTAAAATCTCACTATTATTATGTTTTTTCTTCACCAATATTTTTAATAATTATAATTATGTTTTCTCACCATTATTTATCTAATATCTAAAATTTGATTATTTTTTTTTTCTTTGCCGTCCATATAGTACCCACGAAGAAATTAGTTGTCTTCAAGCTTATCATTTTATTAATAAGTTTATTTTAAAATAAAATATTCAAAATAATACTCCATTTGAGTAAAAAATTCCTTAATTATTAATTTAGCTGCATATTATTTGATTAATTCATCTCACACCAATTATTTGATTACTTCATTTTTAACTAAAATAATTACTTTTGCAGAGTATTTAAATTAAAATATTTAGTGAAATATTTAAACTGAGAAATAATATCATAAAAATCTCTCATTATAAATGTATTTATCAAGACGTTGAATCTCATACATATTTTACTTATAAATGTTCTGTTCTGTCACACTCACACACATGATATTGGGGGAAGTATTAATTAAATAATTAATTTAAAAATAAATAAAAATAAGATACTATAAATTAATATTATATCAGTCAGCACAATTAAAAATAAAATTATTATAATTGAAAAACTAAAGAGACGAGTACTACCTTCCACTAAGAGAGGGAAAGCGTTATCAATAAAATAGTTTTTTTTTTTTTTTACAAAAATTTTAAAACACTGTATAGCATATCCATGTTTAACACGTATTTATCTCATATTTGTTGATCGAACGTCACCTGCTGCTAAATCTAGAAATTATGTAAATCTTGTGCATCACGGACACATCACAGTTTGAAATCCAGACACACCATCAAATTATTTATATCCGGGAGGGATGCACCAAACAGCCCAGCCACCAGCACGCCAGAGCCAGGCGGCACCAAAACAAAAAACAGGAAAAAAAAATAAACAGCAGAAAAACATCACCTATCTTCTATCTATCTATCCCATTCTAAGGATGAGAGCTGCGCTTTGGATGCATTTTCCACCTTGTTGCTCCGCATCATCCGCAGGGAAGACATCGTCGCCGCCGCCGCTGCCGTCGTCAATTGATCCCAACCCATGATGCGGGGCAGAACGAACTGCAAATAGCAACCAAGATGAATAACTTGGATAAGACTAGACCTTTGAAATATCCAAACCTAATGCTTGAAGATGAAGAATTATTTTCTTTTCTTAAATCAGGCTTGAAGCCTGTGGTTGGAATATTCAATCAAGTACAATATTCAATAACTTTACACCCATTATCACTTAAACTCAATTATATTGTTATTGAATACACAACAAGTTATAATTCCTATATGTGTGTGTGTGTGTGTTTATATATATATATATATATATATATATATATATATATATATACACACACATATGTGTGTGTGTATAATATCACTAAACTCGAATTTGCTGCCATTGATATTTCTAAGCAAGAATTATTTATCATGGATCTTAGATGTTAAAACTCACTTGGATACTATGAATCTTGGAAACACAATCAAATGATGAAATAACGCATCCATGCAAAATGAGTTTGAAAAATGAATATCTAGCTAACGATCAAGGATTCATTGATCCTCTGGATGAGCTTGAAAAAACGATATGATCATCAAGAGATTAGAATTCTTTCAAATGCCCATTATAATCGACTTCATTTATAACAAGATTTCAAGTCAGTTAGCGAATACAACTCAGGTGGTATTTGTTTTTTTTACTTAATACAAAATAAAACTTGTTTTAAGTTTAATGATGAATGATACATAATAGCATTAAGTATTAAATTGTTTGTTTTTTAATATTAGATAATGAGTATGTATGATAACGACGTTAAATTAAAAAAGAAAAATAAATGAGCTGGATCGAGATGAGGTGGTTCAGTACCAAATTCCTCATTGTCATCTATAATAATGAGTGTTATTAATTTTCCTCCTTATTAGCAATAATGATTTTTTTCTTATTTTGATGAAAAATGACTTATTCCGAATAGAAAAAACCAAATATTTTATATTTTTCTATTCAAAATTTTTTTTTAAAAATTCTGGATTGAACAATAAATTTTTTGAAAAACAAACAGCTTAACACTGAAAGCAAATTGCTTTCAGTATTCAACCCAAAAAACAAATAGGCCCTCAGTCTTGTTTAAAATAAATTCTCATCTGAAATTATGTGGAGGAAAAATTATAGATGAGGGCATGCTTGAAAAAACATACACCACTTGTCACGCCTCTAATGTGCTCCTGTATAGCAGAAATATAGAGAGTATCGTTTTACTAAATATTCTGAGTTAATTGCAAGCCTTCTTGTAGTTGAGTAGAATAATGAATAGTTACTAGAAAATCACCATTCTCGCCCTATTAGCTCTATACTATTTATTGCTTGAAGCTAATACTACAATTCAAATTAATGGACAAGGCCAAGGTCATGATTGCTATAATTATTGGAATTGAGGTAATTATATTCAATCTCAAACAAGAACAATACCTCCAATAACCAAAAGTTGAATCATTCAGAAAAATCATCTAGAAAGGCAACATGGCCACCAGCTACATAACAAATAGGTTTGTGTGACTGAGTATTACATATGTTAAATTGAACCTATCATATGACCAAGTATTTAGCTGACCTTTATCAAACCTTCATTAAAAGAAAAGACAAACAAATTGAAATAACTTTATTGAGGAAAAAAACACTATGAATCTTGATGAACTTTTCTTTGATGATGATGATGATATTATAATACCTTGGAAACATTTTAATATTTCTGATTTTTTTGAAGATCAAAATGAAGAAAAATTAATCATTTGATTGGAGATGGCAATGTGTTCCATGATTGATACATGATTATCATGTTACCTTTTTATATTATTTTCTTTTCTATATTATTTTTTCATATAGTTATCTATGATGCAAACATTGATTTTCTATTTTAAATTTTTTTTTTTTTTTAAGGAATATAGATCCCTCCTAAGATATAAGTTGATGATGTAAGTCTTGCTCATTGTGCCACAACTTACATGATCTTGTGAGATACGAAATATTTTTTAAACTTCAGATTAGCTCAATTTAATATTCATATTATCTCATAATCTGTTAACCTAATTAAAGGCTCTGGCAAAGCCATAATTATTCTACCAAGAAATACTAAATTATAAATTAAAGATATCTTTTACTCCAATAAATCTAGTAGATATTTACTCAATTTTAAAGTTATTCACCAAAATGAATATCATATTAAAATTATAAATCATGATGCAAATGAGTATTTACTCATTACTTCTATCATTTCTTAACAAAAATATATCTTGAAATAATTGTATTCTTTATCTTGTCGATTATTAAATCATGGCACTAGCTTTAAAATTTCATTCAAGTGAAATATATACACACACACACACACACATCTATCAAAACCAGACATCATCTTGGATAAGATATATAATAACTCAAAAAAATATAGATGTCACAGTATTACCAAGAGAATTAAAAGAAATAAAAAAAATATGAATATAATAAAGCTCATTAGATCAGATATAGCATACAACTCATATGTTATTTCAGGAAGATCATAAAATCATGATTTGATGATTTGGCTGCAAGATCATCAGGTTATTTGATGAATTCATCTCTGATATGAGCAGACGCACATATCCATATCTCTCGGTATAGACTCTTCAACATTAATCTGATATATACTTGTATACATATTGTGGTATATATATATATATAATGACTAGATATATACTTGTATACACATTGATGGATTAATCTGATATATATATATATATATATATATATATATATATATAATGACTAGCTAAAAATAATATCATATTATATACCAACAAATTCAAAAAAAATAATTGATAAATCTCACGAAAACTGAAGGTTCATATGGGACTAAGACTGAGAAAGAAAAAATTAACATGTCCAAGGATAACTTCCAGACTCGATCCTCCTATGTTCTTAAAAAAAAAAGTTATATTTAAAAAAAAAGAATATTAACATTCTTTAATATTCGATCAGACACTAATAAAAAATATTTATATTTTTTTTTGGATATACAAATATGAAATAAATGCACAATTCAAGCCTTGGGTGTTGTTTTATCTCATAATGAGAAGAGATCATAAACAAATCATATACTTTCATAAACTCAATCAAAGAAGTTAAATAATTTTTCTCTTTGAGGCATAATATAAAACAAAACATGCTGAGATGAAATAGAATATGATAACTAATTGATAGTGTAGCTTATAATTAAAATCAAATTTCACTATAAATAATTTAGAACATTTATACCAAAAAAAAAAAAAGAGTGCAGGCAGTTAGTTCTTTTCTATCATATCATTCTATGAGAATATGTCATCAAATGAAGTATGATATATAATCATGTGATTTATTAAATAAAAATTAAAATTTAATGATATATACTCAAATATAATATCACTTATTATTTTATTAATATTGTATTAAATAAAATTTTTATTATTTTATAAAATACATATAATCTCAAACAAAATAGAAGTATTAATGTAAAGTAAAACTACTCAACAATAAATATAACATAATTTTTAAAATTCCATTAGGTCTCATCTCTAATAGATCTTCATATGTCTAACCATATCAAATAGAATAAACAATCATATACACATGTCTAGAGGGCATGATAAAAAACTTTGGTACATATTACTAACCTAGTGGTATATTCTTCCTCATCTTATTAGTAACTCATTTTCAAAGAATCACTAAATATTCATATTTAAAGTTAATTCTATAGTAATTTTTCCTATTTTTTTTGGATTTTCGTCTTCTTCATTACGCATTAATTCTTATTATTATTCATAACAATCAAAAAAATAAAATTAATGGAATCATATTTCATATATCTCAATGCTCAAATATATTTAATATATACCAAGTCATTCGAGCATTAATCATTCATTGAGTAAAAAATTACACAAATACAATAAAATAAAATATAAATGGCTAACCTAGTGGCATATTCTTCTCTTCCTCATCATAATAATTAACTCATTTTCAAATAATCAGTGAATATTCATATGTAAAGATAATTCTATCATAATCTTTCTTATTTCTAAAGATTTTTATTTTTTTCATTAGATATTAATACATAATACTTTGTTCTCTTCTGCATTGTTCTTCTTTTTTAGTCTTTTGTAAAGAATTTTGTTTGAGAAATATTCAACTAAAAATAAATGGCTTTCTTCCTCTTATTTTCTTAGAAAATTTTTTAATATTAAAAAAATGAGGAAATAAAAAAGAGAAATAATTTAAAATGACTACATTATCACTTATATCAACGGGAAGATAGTTTATTTTTTAAGATATTACATAAAATAGACTTTTAAAAATATATATTTTTCAATATAAAAATGCATGTTCAAATCATTTGGAACATGCATGGAGGCTCATCTTCATGAGCATTTATTCATAAGACGAATCTTATGAAAGAGATAATCCCTCAAAAAATAAATTGAAGATTCAACATCATTAAGACAAAAAAAAAGAGAAGCAATACAAGCATATGAAAGAACCTATTAAACTAAGCAAAGAGTACCAAGATATTACTTATAAACAAATATGAAAAGATCAAAATCAACAAAGCCTTCTAGTACATTATCTAATATTTAGTGAATCTCATGCCCATGATTCTTCAAATCATGTTGAACATGTATTTTTTTTTTCTATTTTATCCAACATTGATTGACATATTATAATTACATGAAGATTTCATAACTACAATCAAGAGTTAGTGAGATAACTAATGAATAAGGAATATACTCCATTAGAGTTTCAATAAAAGTTGTAATCAAAACATCTAAATCTTAACTTCTCAATTATGTGATTAATATTTATACTATCTTTAGGTAGTAAAATAACTAACTAATCTATCTTTATTAAATTTAAGTATCAATTTCTCATGTCTAAGGGGAGCATCTTCACACAATAAATATACTTAAGGGTTCATAACTGCCTAATGATAAAATAAAAATAATAATACACACATATAGAAGTGATAAAATATAATAGAAATATTTTATCCATCATAATTAAATATTTATTTTTTCTTTTTAATACTTTATTATGAGATGGAGTATATATAAAAAATATAATAAATCATTTAATAAACAAAATAATAATAATTAATATTGACTATAAATATATTATCACTACTAATTATTTTATCTTAATTAATATCAATTCTATCTAGCCCTAATATATATATATATATATCAAATAAGATAGAACCCTTCTAATCTTGAATAGATATATCAATTAAATCATATTAGAGATCAATAAATACAAACATTAAACATCTAAAAAAATATCATAGTAAAGTAAAACAAATCAAATTCATTCCAAAAAAAATCATATTAGAGATCAATTAAATCTACAATCAAGTCATTTGATATGAGAATGTTGATTTTCCTTCATTAAGTTGCATCTCAAAATGACTTGGGCGATCTCATTATTTGAACCAATAACATCATTTGAACTAGTGACGAAAATAATGAAAATTGAACTTACTTAAAACATGAAGACCCACTTCTAGATCCACCACTATCTTTGAGTTGAGATTAAAAATATATAATAAAAATAGCAGCACCAACAAAGTATTATAAGTATATAATGTGTCTAGAAAAGAATTTAAAGCAATAATCATTGCAAAACATGACAACAATAAAAAGAGTGAGGATGACTGTGAGTCATTAACTAGTCTCTTGCCCCCAAAACCCCATTCACAAAACACAAGATAAAAATATATTCATTTTTATCACAACCTTTACGAGGTAACAATATGATAGAGAGAATCTTTCTTCTGGCTTTTCCTTTACGAGGTAGCAAATTAAAAATCATATCTCCAAATCAATAAATAACACAAACCAGTAATGTTTTTGCTAAAAATAATATTGAAAAAATCAAACAGAACTACAATTAATTGGATCAACCTAACCCAACAATGTGCTATTAGTTGTTCCTTTAAAAGACTAAACTAAAACACCTCTTTTGAATTCACATTTTTTTAAACAAAAAAAATGAGTATGCATGCACCTGTTTTTATTCACATGTGCTACGAGATGATTACGATTCAGGAAAAAAAAATGAGAGAAAAAATAGAAAGAAGAGCAAAAAAGTTGTCATACACTGCAAACTGTCTTCAGAACTGTGAATTCTGCTGAAGAGAGAGGAACATGGAACCGATCATTAGTTTGCTCGAGTTTGTTGACTACACCTGCCAATATGAAGGAACCCAAGCATCATCATGTCCACTGAAGGCACATTCTCTATTGCTAAGAATATAAGAGCAATCCACTGCTCGATGTTTTGTTGCAGAGCATTTGTGGTTCACGACAATGGGTATTTGTGCATCTTTGGTCTTCCAGTGTCGGAAGAAGCCGACAGGGCGGTGCCAGTATAGAAGCCTCAGCATTCTTCTTCTTTGTTCTAAAACACTATTTGCATGTGTTTAAATTCAGTAAAATTCATATTTTTTTTTAAATCTTGCTTCTTGCATAACATCTTTTGTTTTAATTCATATAATATTAGATCATTTAGTTTCAATCATAGTACTACAACATCTTTGGTAAACAGTGGCAGAAAGAGAGTTGCAAGACTGGTAGAGGCCAAGAGAAGTAAGTAATAATAATAATATGTTCTTTCTGTAGGAGGATGAGATGCAAGGACTATACAACAAACTATTGGACATGCTCATGTTGATTCTACTATGAACATGTATGTTGATCATGTTGCATTGACACTTTCTCAAAAAGAGTACGCTAGATATTATTCTGTTGTATATAATTTATTTTGATAATCTATTTTATAACCAAATATTTCTGTTTTAATATTTTTATGTAAGTACATAAAAAAAAATATTAAGAGACCGGAAATACAGTAGTAACACAATAACAAAAGTATCACTGTCCGGACAGCGAGCATAAGAAATTATTAGAACAGAGTTTGACCCGTCTGATGATCCGACTCGCTCTTGTTAATTGAATCGAGAAAATTTTAAAATAAAATATTGTATTTTATTTTTCAGGTTATTATTTTCGCGATCTGAAAATGTTCATTCTCTCTCTCTCTCTATCTTTACGCAATTTATCGTGACTATTTTTGCGCTGCACATACTATAAGACTTGTGATTTGGTTTAATTTATAACGCATAAGTATTTTTTGGTAGATGTAACTAGTCATACTGAGCAACTAGTGAATCATGTTATTTCATACGTTTCTGTTGTGGTTTCTATTTTATTTTTATTCCCTCGTGCTTGGATTGTGAATTGGATATATATTATTTGTTATTTTTGTTGTTCTTTCTTCTTTTATATCTTAAAATCACAACTATAAAAGCATAATTGCTCAACATATTCATTAGAGATTACTAATTGTGACTGGATTGGACATATCAAAATCTACTAAATTTTCAACTCAACATCTTACTCCAAATTCTTGAATTGTGGATTCAAGAGCAAATACTCATACAATAAATAATCACTCATTTTATTTTGAGTCCAAAGCTTCTAGTATTTTTGAGATTAATGGAACTGTTATAAGGGCTAAAGAGCATGAAAATGTCAATGTTTGTCCTTTCTTTTTAATACAAGAATTATATATATCAAAATGTTAGCATAGCTTATTTCTATCAATTAATTTACTAAACAACAAAGTTATAATATTATTGTTTCCTCTGCTAGTATTCTTTATGCAGGATCAACAGACCACGATGATGATTTTCCTAGGATTTGAGCAAGATATTTTTATATATATTTTTCTTGACTCACATAACTTCTACATGTTTGTCTACTATTTATCTACTAGTAATTCATTCTTGCCTTTGACATTCTTCACTAGATAAACTAAATTTTTTGAACTGAGCATTAGAGAAATTATATTTATTAATTATAAGGTAGGTCAGTCAAAAAAACATACCATAACTCTCTATCCAACATATCAGAAAAATAGTATGATAAATTCATTCCATCTAATTCACTCATAAATTTAATGATTCTATAAATCAATCACATATAATATAATGTCTAATAATAATTTAATATTTTTTTATTGATGATTATACTTAATTTATATGATTATTAATGTTAAAAAAATCTCAATTTTTTGTTATTTTTATAGAATTTAATAAAATAATAAAATTTTAAGTTTAGATGCAATGTTCAAGTATTAAAAAGTAATAATACATTAAAATATATTTCTAATTAATTTTTTTATTTCTTGGAAGAATATAAAATAGTTCATCAAATATCTTGTAATTGTGCTCCTGCAAAGAATGAGATAGCTGAAAAAAATAACCAACATCTGATTGAGATGAATAAAACTCCCCAATTTATAAGCATTCCTAAACATTTTTTAAAAGAAATAATATCAACCGTTAACTTCATAATCAACCAAATATTATCTTTTATTCTCTCAAATCATATCTCATTCAAGCTTCTATACCCAAAAAAAAAACTTTTTTATCTTCCACCCAAAATTTTAGTATATTTATTTTGTTCAAAATTTCTCTCTAGATAGAAAGAAGATAATAATATGTATTATCAAGTATCTTCATTAGGTACTCTTGTACTCAGAAGGGATAAAAATAGTACTCACAAGAGACAAAATAAGTAATTAGAGTTATAATATCATATTTTTTAAGGACCGATCATATTTAAAGGACTTAACATGAAAGAATGTACCTTTAAACATTATAGTAATAAGCTTTTTTTCCTATCTAATTGTTATTCCTTATAGAGGTGTAATAATTGACCATGTGTATATGTCTACCCCTAATATGACTATTATAACTAGTTTTTAAGAAAATAATAATACCACTCATACATCAGTGATCCTAGGAGAGGAAGCAAGTGTAAATATCCCATTTAACATAATATTGTGAGTCACCTTAAGAGAGAGAAATGAGGGTTGAAATATTTAATGATTTTTATTTAAAAATATATATTAGACAAATATCCATAAAATATTCTAAATAATACTTCTATCATATTAAGTATCAACTAATCTTGCTTGGAATAACAGTATGGACCTGATTACATTATGAAAGATATCAATGACATCTACTAAGCATCATTTATCTCATTTCAATACTATATATTATAGTTTTTATCTTCACTTAATAGTTATAAAACTCCAAATACTCTTTTTGAGACATTAGTTATTCATGATGACAACAAACGACATTGGAAAAATTAAATTCAATCATATCTAACCACATGCAATATCTCATCCCAAAACTAATAAGTCAACAATAAGATACAAATAAATATACATAATAAAAATAAAACCCAAAAAAAAAAATCAATCGATTCAATGTTATGTTTATAACAAGAGATATTAGACAAAATTATGATATTAACTACGAAACACTTTTGTTATGACCAAAATAAAATATACCTTTTTTATGTTAATTTGTTACTTTCTATTATAATATCTAATAGATTATATATTAGCTAAATATAAAATAAATATTCTTTTAGGATAATCTAAAAAAAATATTAATATAATAACTATCAAGATTCATTATTTTTGGGAGCAATTATATAGTATGCAGATTACAAAATACCTTTTATAACCTCAAGCAATTTCATAGGACATTATTTAGTAAATTTTTCTTGATACTTACTATCATTGAGTTTAGTAAATATATGTTAGACTATTCTTTTTTTATGTGAATCAAGAAATGAGTATGTGCTATTAATTATATGTGTCAATGATATTCTAATTATGAAAAATAATCAATTAGAGACAACCTAATTAAAATCATTTCTACAAATTAAGTTTCAAACAAAAAATCATAGATATCTAAAGAATTTTCTTGATATTGTAATCAAATACACAAAAGGCATAATTTGACATTTTCATATAAAATATACTTTAGGTATTTCATCTAGAGTAATTGTAGACTTATCTACATAAATTGGTTTATCAATTAACTTTAATAATTATAAGATGATCATAAGAAAGCTAGATTATCTAATAATTACTAAGTCTAATATTACCTATGATGCTAATATAATTAATTATTTTTAAAACTTTCTTTAATAGACTAATATGGATGTAATACTTATGATTATCAAATATGTAAAAATATTTCAAAACATAAAATTATAGACATAATCGAATAGAGATATTCAGAATTTAATTGGGCTCCTACAAAAGAAGATTCACTATAAGTTTTAATTTTTTTTTTGAAAGTAATATTATTTCCTAGAAAAGTAAAAAATAAATAAGTATTTTGAAATCTAATATAAAGTCAAAATAAAAAGATATGGCATCTACTTTTATGTTTCAATAGATCAAACACTTTAGAGAAACTTTGCAATCAATTCAAATACCAATATATTTTATTGTGATAGTCAGGCAACCCAAAATATTATTGCCAACTCGGCGTTCTATAAGTAGAGAAAACATATAAAGATTGATTATCATTTTATTTTAAAGAAAATCCAAAATAATTCAAACATTATAGCTCACATATCTATCAATAAACAAATTAGATACGTATTCATGAAAACTCTTAGAAACCATTGATTATTTTTCTTTCAAGTTAAGAATTTGTGACATATAGACTCTAGCTTGAAAAGAATTATTAAGTTTTTGGGTTATTTTTTATTTTATTTTAGTATTTGTGAGCATTCGACTTGTGGGTTACTCCAAACAATAAATATAAAATTATGTATATTCAAAAACTTGATTTATAGCTTTTAATTAAAATTATTTTTCTTTTTTTTTTATTTTCCTCCCACTCATCTCTTTATTGAAGCAACCCTAGGATGCCATTTACATTAATCAAAGTTTATAATTGAATGATAGAATGAAGAGAAAAAACTACTTAAACAACCAACTAAAACTACTAACCCAAGCCCAAACTAAAACTAGCCAAACACGAGCCATTACCTTTACTACTAAACCACAAGGCTAGCCATTAGCCCAAAATTAGGCTAGCCAAACAAGAACCACGAGATCATATTGTGACTAAGCATGGGATCATGTCATACTCATGTCGAGCACGCCATGAGATGATGTCATGAGACCATGCACAAGCATAACCCTGGCCATGACTTGTGCCTCAAGCCAAATCATGTCTTACACATAGCAAACTCAACTTGCCACAACATATCCTATACAATGAGTACAATCCATTGGCCACTTCTAATAGAATGCAATATAATCAACCTCTACCATTTTATCTATTACTCCAAATCAACAAATTTTTTCAAACAAATAGCATATACCTAAAGTATACTTTCTATCAAATTTAGATGAATAGATATCAAAGTCTTTGTAAATTGTAATATATATGTCTTGAGAGCATAATATTTTTTCATGGAGAATATACAAGTAGCCCATAATATAATTTATTACAATCATGTGTTAGTCACTCAATTATGAATGAATTACAATATTAACTGCATATGACAAGTCAAATCTAGTGTAAATCAAATAGGTTAACATTTTTAATAATCTATGACACCTTCAGTCATTGAAATTCAATCAGAATTGAATGAAAAATCAAGATTTATCAAAAGAGATGCCCATATGCTAATTGGACTGAGACACCTTAATACATTTGTATCATTTTATTGAACCAAAAACTTGAGTCAATAATAACATCAATCTACTTTAAAAAATATTTGATTCAAATTAACTTGTATGTTATAGTGGATCTTATGAATGTATTGGCAAAAGCCAATTTTGAGTGGCTACGCTATCAAAAAAAGTAAATTTGTCATACTATTTGAACATCATTATAAGTCTTAGACTCTTAGCACATCCACAAATAAAACATACAAAAAAACATATTCATATAAATTTGTTGCGAAGAACCTAGAAACAAATTAACTATATTAAGTAACAATACAAATAATATCTTGTTGAATGGCTATTAGATAGTTAAATTTTATTTTAGTTTTTTTATAAAATAATAAAAACTATAAAAAAACAAAAAACTATGAAATAATTAGTACCACAATTTAGCATCTTGAAATTCAAAGAAACAACTTGTGGTATCTCTATTATGAATGAAAATCAAATATAATGTGGTGTATAATTATATTTTAAAAGGATTTGACAATCACAACTCATTTGTTTCTTCTCTTGTTTAACAGAATTATTACACACATAAATGTCATCGAGTGTTGTACCACACAAAATATTCATTCCTCTTCAATTCTTCAGCCCTAGGCTTCTTCATCAACACCATTATTTTTTCATCCTGCTCACGTGCTCTTAAATTTTCATACATTATTACTATACAGCAAATTAAGAAACTAGAAGTGATCAAGACCCCAAATTAAATATAGGAACTTACTCAGCGAAACATGATAGCCGCTTCCATTACCTCCAGAGTAAGGCTTGACTGATAGGCTCTTTCTCACTTGGCCTGCGTTACTGCAGCAAACGTTGATTTTTTTGAAACCAGAAATTAGAATAAAAGGACAATGCTGCATAATAAAACCCTACAATTAGGATAAAAATAAGGAAATTCATAAAGCCTACGTCGATAACATTGAAGGATCGTGAAAAAACTCAGAAGAATCACTGGGACCCAAGGATAGCAAAGACCCTATCTCTGTGATCGACAGAGCAAAATGCTGTCGACCCAAATGGACAAAATAATCAAATGGAAATGCACTTAGAAGCATGGAGGAGATGCATCATAAGTAAAAGAGACATGTACTTAAAAGGTAACTGAAAGCAAGATAGCACCACCTTCCTCTTCTCATAATCATATTTGTGTTCCCCAATAGCAGGAAAGAAGGTCAGCAACATAACACCACGTCTTTCAATTACAAAATTTCCTGACTTCAATACAAGAACAAACAAAATAAAAGAAACCTTTCAGAAGCAATGAAGATATCAAAAAACACTTAGAAAAAAAAAGGAAGCTCACGTTCAACTCTGTGAAAGTAGGCAAAACAGGTCTAATAGACAATGCAGCTTTACCCTTGAAAATACAATACGAAGCGTTTACTTTATTTACTACTTTTCCTGCAGTAACGGTATCGGATGCATGCAGTTTGGAAGAGTAATTCTGTCTTCCAGCCGAAAGACCAGATCGGGGAGTATTAGCATGTAGCCCTAAAGCATCTTTTGAGAGTGAATTCCTGAAATGGAACAGTGAAACATCAAATATCAAGGACGCATTCATATAGCTCGCTCGCCATGGGAATTGTCGAAATATTAATAGACATCAACCTATTCCAACCGAAGGACATCAACATTCAACAATGGAGGAAAAAAGTAATTGCAGTATTAATCACTTAATATTAGGTTTTCAGTCATAGATACAGTCGAGCCCTTTGAATGCCAATATAATACGGTCGTGCTTGCACTTAGTCTTCCAGCAGATTAGCATTAGAATTATAAAATCAAAGCCATTAAAATAGCTTTCCACCATCGCTACCGTCACATGATACGTCTTTCAGACTACAAAAACAAAAATGAGTTATTAACTGTAATACCAGCATCGTAGCAGCCGCCAAGGCTTCAACATTTCCATCCAAAAAACAGAAGCAAGCTCTCAACCTGTGAACCACAGCGGCCAGGGAAAAAACCGCAGAACCGACAAGCGCAAATGTTTGGGAACCACAGTGTTGAAAGAATCAAATCGACAAATCCACTGGCCAGTGGCATGGATGAGGACGAGGGAGAGGGAACACTGTTTTTATTTCCTGCTTTTTGTTTATGATAAAATCTTTTAATTTTGCAACACTAGCGTCTCAAAATTAATATATTTTAAAATTCAAAAATATTAATTTACTTTAAGATCGAGAATCCATGCCTACCTACTGTCATCATGGAACAAAATCTCATGGCCATTTGACCCCATCCCCGTCTTACTTCAATGCAGACTTGGGTCGTCTTGTGGGGGAGAGTAGGCCAAGCAGCAGCATATTTACTATCACAAGAAAAAAATAAAAAATAAAAAATGATGATAAATAAGCAAAAACAAAATAAAATGAAAAAGAGCACAGAATAATTTAAATAATAAAATTAAAATGATTAGAATTTTGAAATTATGGTACATGACCGTACCAGAGATACTAAAGTGTGATAAATAATATTAATATTTAAAATTTATATTATATTACAAATATAAGAAATTGGGTTATAAAGATAGTCACACATAATAAAACATTAACATGATCATGATTTTTATAATAAAATTATAAAAAATAAAAATCTAGAAGAATATTAATACAACTATAAATACAAAATTATGACTTAAAAAATAATTAAAAATAACAACATATGCAAAAAAAAAAAATCACGTTTATGTTCTCCATAAAATGAAAAATTGCATTGGCACACAGTTAAAGTTTACACAGTTTTTTTTAAGCACATTCAGAGAATATACCCCCACAACAGAATTTTCCAGAAATACCCTTGCATTTTGCTAGTAGAGAGGAGGAGAAGCAGAGACGAAATACGAAAACAGCACCTACAGTTGACTAAAAAAGTCTCCCACCAAAAAAAAATTCAAAAAAAAAAAAAAAAAAAAAAAAAAAAAAAAAAAAAACCAGGCCGTCGTGCTTTCCTTTTGTGTTTCCTAGAAGGGTTTTCAACCTTCTATGTCCGCCATTAGAGCCCTCTCCTCGATCTAACACAAGCAAACGAGTGTCAGCCTTCTATGCTCCTCGTCCGTCACACATTGATATTATTATTATTATTATTCTCTTTCTGACGACATGCACACGCGAGTGGGCAGAAGAAGAGGGCAGGACATCGGGCTGTTCTTGTTTGCCATATTATTGGTTTAGAAGGTGAACAGATTCAGACTGCCCTTACCTTCATCCCGTGCTCTTTCTGGAGATCACATGAAGTTTTTCTTGCGCTTGGTGATCCAGCAAGGATCCTACGAATCACGCAGCGAAAACACGGCAGGAACATCACATAGAGGGCAGCCAGAATGAAGGGTGCGGCAACAAGCCATCCCAACAACTGCAAAAAAATCAACAAGGAGCGTCGTCGTCAGATGTACGAACGGGCACGGGCTCTGTCTGCAGGCCACGGTGCAGTGAGCGTGCCGAACCATCTTGTACCCAAAAATAAAAATAAAAATGAGAGCAGATAGGTCAGGTCACCGCGTGGCCGATTCCTAATGCAACTTCATGGGATGCTTGCCCAGTCAAAACCTTCCTCAGAGCATCCGGCGTCAATGGAAAATGGGGCCCTCCGGTGATTGCTTCGCCGAGCCGCAAAAATGGCACCATGAGACTTCAAAAGCAAGGGCACACACCACACCACATATCAAAAAACATAATCAGTCTGCAAAAAAAAAAAAAAAAAACTATTTTTCATTCTTAAATTATTTTTTCTTTTCTTTAATTTTGGAAGTATGAAAATTTCTGCATAATCTCATTATTTTCATTTTATTTTTATAACATTCTACTTGTATATTTTTCATGTATTTGTTATTCGAAATATTTTTTTTAATAAAGCTATCTATAATTTCCCCTTCACGTGTTCAAACCACACACAAATTTGGTTAGCCATCAGCCCAACGCACCTTGTCTGGCTGTCTCACAATTGATGCATGCCAGTGCCAGCACAAAAAGGTGGCTTGGTTTGGCCCAGTTACGCAATTCTATTTGGACCCAAAAATAAAAAAGGGGGGCAAATGCATCCTAGCATGACCATTGCAACTAGCCTAGTAGTCCCGCCCAATTTCACAATTAAGATAAAAACCCCCTTGCTGATTTTTAGTTTATTTACTTTTATTGTGTATTCAGACTTTACTTTTATTGTAATAATTTTTTTTTCTTTTTTCATTTATTTTATTTCATCCCTCTCTATCTCTTTTTGTAGACACAAAATCTTAACATAGGTAGGATATAAACTCTGTCTCTGTCTCTCTCTCTCTCTCTCTCTCTCTGCGTGAACACACATCAAAGTTGTGTTCTCTTTTTGTAAACACACAAGCTTTACTTTTGGTAGCTCAATTTCCAAACTCAATTTTGTTGACAGAAAATCTTGCTATACTTTAAAAATAATTTAGAACATATTAACTTTGATGTATTCTTCTATGATATTCCATTTATATGAACCCATTATCTAGTTGTGAATGTGCAAATTAATTAACCAAGACGAGATGACTCACAATGCAGCTTGGAATGTGGCCATGAGAGAATTATTAGTGAGAAATAGATATTAATAGATCAGACAGCATTGAAAAAACTTGGAGAGCAAATTCATAGTATTCTTTATACACATTTATTAAGAGAGCAGTACATCAACCGTGCAAATTAATTAACCACGGTTAGTATGTATAGAGTGGAGTTGGCATGATTAGTCATAGCAATGGGGGCATCTTCATCACATAGTAATGATGAAAGAGCTACGAGAACAAGCAGGGGGGGTACACAGAGAGGCAGTAAGACAGTAGTGACCTATTCTTTCTGTGGAAGGTCGAGGCATAATGAGAAAATATTAGACATTATACCCAAAGCTATGATAGATTTTTTGAGATTCATAAGTTATGTAACAAACCATTGATATTACTCATGTTTGTTCTTCCATAACCACAACACTAGACATGGGATAGTGACTCTATCTCGAGAGTACTCCAAGCTTTGATATTTAACTGCTAGTGAATCATGTATGCTTACATATGGTATATTTTTATATCACCATCACATTTTAAAATGTTAATTGTGAGTTCATGGAGCTAATTCCTTATGTTGTAAGTAATCATACTATTTTTACTTCTTTCATATAGTTTAGAGCTTCTAATATTATCGTGAACAATATTACCATTGTACAGATTATGAGTCCTGGCAATGTCAATATTAATCACTTACTCTAAACACATTTTTATGTATCAAAATTTTATCATGATCTACTTATTGATCAACTAGTAATTCACTCTTAATTATGCTATCTTTCACTAGAGAAGCTAAAGATTCTAAAGTAGAGATCGAAATAGTAAGCTCTATTAATTATGAGTATCAATTAGGAGAGGATACTAAAACTTACTATTTGACACATTAAGAGCTACAAGTACCTATTTCATCTAATCCATTAAGATGTTAAGAAACTATATAGGATGATCGTATATGATAAATTAAGATATTTTATTATTTTTGTTAATGATAATACTAAATTTACATAGTTATCGACTATGTTGCACGGACACGGATACGGACACGGGAATACGACACTGCAGGATACGGGAACACGACAAATTTCAAAAAACTAGGATACGGCCAAGACACGGCATGAAAAAAAAATTAAATATAAATATTATCCATTAACAGAAATTTAGATAAATAAAAAAAATGCTAAGATATTTTGATAAATAGAAATTTAGAGGGCTTAAATAAAATTAAAATAAATTATTTGTTTATTATATTTTGTATATATATTAAACAAACAATAATAATTAAAATATAAAAAAAATTTAAAATATAGTATTTAAGCCCTCTAACCCCTGCCCCCTCCCGTTACAGCTTCTAACTCTCTCTAACATATATTTTAAATATAGTATTTTAAAATAATTTAAAATACAGTATTTTAAAATAATTTAAAATACAGTATTTTAAAATAATTTAAAATACAGTATTTTAAAATAATTTAAAATACAGTATTTTAAAATAATTTAAAATACAGTATTTTAAAATAATTTAAAATTCTGTTTTTTAAATTATTTTAAAAAAACTTTAAAACTCTAACACCCTCTCTCCCCTCCCCCCTCCCCCGTCTAGAACCTTTTCCCCCCCTCCCGAAAATCCCTCCCGAAACCCCGTCTAGAACCTATAGGTTGTATCCCATTCTACCTTGTATATCCCAGGGACAGACAATTTCACCTTCCACCCAAAATTTTTGAGAGCATTTGTTTTGTACAAGATCTCTCTCTAGATAGGAAAAAGATAATTGTACATATCATCAATTGCACTTATGTTGAACATCCTAATACTCAAAAAGGATACAAATATTAATCACTAAATTCTATGAAAACTATTATGAGTGATTACATCTGTTCTTCAGAAGCACATCCTTCTTCAAGGACTCATTCCAAGAGAACATACTTCAAACAATGTAGTACTTGTTCCTGATGAAAAGTAACGATCAAACCTACTCATATACAAATACCTCATATGACTAACACAACTAATTTTAAAGAGAGTAACAACACACCTGCTGGGACAGTACACCTAAGAGAAGACCCTAGTGTGAATATCCCACTGAATACGATATATGTGTCTCCTCAATATAGGAAGATTGTGATTGAAATATTTGATCACAATCTAAAGGTATATACTAGACAAGTATATCTGCAATTTGTTCCAAATAAATCATCTATTGTATCAGTTGATCCAGCTTAAAATAATAATTGAGATTAGCAGAGTATATTTTAGAAGAAATCAAAAACATATTATATTTCGTAATATTTATTTCGAATACTTTCTTATTTTTATTTTAATAGTATATATTATAGATTTTTTATTCTCAATAATTACAGGATCTCGGACACTCATTTCAATGTACTTAATCATTCAGAATAACAAGTTGTGTTTGAAAAATTAAGTACAATTATACTTAATCATATGTATGATCTCATTCCAAAACTAACAAGTAAGCTAGTAGTTAGATATAGATGCGTGTTAATAAAGAAGATAAGACCCACAGAAAAAAAACCAACCTACTCAAGGCTAAATTGACTATTATAACATTTTTACTCTTGTAGTCACAATGTGCACCATTGAGTTATTACTTTTTATTGTAATATCACACAAGTAAACTGTCTATGAGCTAGATATGAGAAATATATTCCTTCATTATAATTTAGAGAAAAAAAAATGTTCATACAACAATTATCATGAATTACTATTTATGTGAACATAGATAAAATGTATATTTTGTGGAAGGCACTTGACGGCCTAGAGCAATCTACTAAATATAATTTAGTAGATTTTTTTTGACACTTGGTATATTTTGTCTTAAAAAATATGTATCAAATAATTCTTATCTTTCAGGATATAAATCAAAAATTTAGTATGTAATATTAATTGTATGTGTCAGTAATATTTTGATTACATGAAATATTCAATTGATTACATATAAAGGTTTCAAACTGGTCAGGCTGGACCAGGCCAAGTTTTCCAGGCCCAAGCAGGCTAGATTGCCGTGCCAGGCACGACACAGTTCTTGAGAGTGCAGGCCCAGCAAAGGCTCATAGCCCGAAATCCATGGGTTCGGCTCGGTTTGGGTTGGGTCGGAACGGTAAAAATTTTAAAACCATAGGGTTTCGACGCCATGCTGTCATGCCTCCGTCACCCGTCGGGCATCAGCACGTCACCTGTCATCGGGACATCGCTCGATGTGTGGGTCTGTCGTGCCATGTTGTGCCAGGTGTGTCGTGCCAGGCACGACAAGCAAGCCAAAAAGTTTCAGCCCAGCACGGCACGACTTGTGTTGAGGCTGCCCCCGGCAAGGGCCCAAGCACAACACTGTAGCGTGTCGTGCCGGCCCAGGCACGACTGAACCATGCCAGGCCCAGGTTATTTGACACCTCTAGTTACATCTGGATTAAAATTATTTAAACTAAGTTTTAATTAAAATATTTGGGATATCAAAAATATTTTTTTGGATAAAGACGAGATAATCGGGAGGTACGATTTTTCTTTCTCAGATAATATGTGCTTTAGATATTTTATTTTACTATTGCATATTAAAATGTGCACATGGTAACTCGCTACTTAATCAAAGAGTAAATCTATAAAAAAGTTGATTTCATCAGTGGACTCCAAATGATATAACATGATCGTAGAAAAATTAAATTATCTAACAGTAAATAAATCAGATATTAGTATTACTTATGATTTTAGAATAGTTCCAAAATGTGTGACTACATTTAAAGATCATGGGCATGTTCAGATTGAGGCGTTTATATTCTAGTTAGGCTCCTGTGATTAGAAAGAATTAAACCAACACAATCATAAACAAATAAATATTTTGAAATCTAGTACAGAGATTAAATGCGAAGTGACATCAATTAGTTATGAACTCTAATGAATCAATGACTTCTTGAAAAAACTTTGCTTGTTATTTTAAAGACTAATATTATTTTATTATGGCAATCATGCAACCAGAGACATTATAATCAATTCAATATTCTATGGGCAAAAAAGCATATTGAGATTAAATGTTAGTTCATTCAAGAGAAAAACCAAAATGATTCAATCACCACAATTTATGTACATATGAATCACCAAATTGCAGATATCTTCATAAAAATTCTCAGAGGACCACAAGTTATTCTACTCTCTTTCAAGTTGAGAATTTATGACATGTACATCTTAATTTCAATAATAATATTGAGTTTTAATTTATTTTTTATTATTTTATTTATTTTTTATTATTTAGAGCACTAGATTTATGAGCTATCTCAAACTATATATATGAAAGAGGTATGAACCAGACCTTGTCATGCCAGCACAACCCATTTGAGCGAAGCATGGACGTGCCACCGTGCCGTGTCTGGCAAGACACAGGAACCAGCTGGCCAGCCCTACATGGAATAGGTTCACGACCAAGTGTAGGGTCGTGTAGAACCATTCATATCGAAACTAGTTGGGTGAAAATACAATGTGTGGCTAACTTACGTGATTGGCCAATTGCAATCAGCCACATAAGTAAGATTGAGCTTACGTGGCTTGATTTTTTTTTTAAAAACCTACCTCATTAGACGATCACTCGATGGGTCTTGACCCGTGACCCATAGTCAATCTTGATTTTTGAGTCCCCGGGCAGATGGACCATTCCATCGGCCCAGGCACACGAGTCGTGCCTAGCCCGGCATGAGGCACTACTCTCATCGGCCTAACATTGTACAAACCATGCAATGCACAGGCCGCTAAGCCCGATTGACACCTTTAAAATATGATTTATGTTATATTCAATCTTTTACTTTGATTTTACTAAATATTTTTACATTTTTTTCTCTTATTTTCTCCTCCAAATCTCCTCTATTTTCATTGGCATAGAACCTTGACTAGATAAATTTGGTAACTCGATTTACACTCCTAAATTTTTGATTTGATCGGAATGGATTGTTTTGGCCCATCTAGCCAGGCTAGATGGATTTCAAACATAATTAAATCTTGATTTTATGCTTGTGCATTAGTGATAGGATTAAGTGCCCACAACATGTAAGAGTGATGGAATCACCCAATTCATTAATTAATATTAATGTTTATACATTAGTATAGATTATGATTTTTTGCTCAATTCATTTAACAAGAATTGGTGTCCAATAAAAATAGAAACTTTTTGTCGAAATGATGTTCCCACATCAATTCAGAAAATACACCAGATACCTGAACTCTATTGGTGTGGCAATAAAATTAGCTAGCATCAATGTTGGAGCATGACACAGAGAACCGAACATTGCAATAGCTATTCCACAGAGGAAAACAGTAACCCCTGAGATACACAATTGTCTTAATGTGAGAAACTCAACAGATACTAATTTATCATAATAAATTAGTATCCCAGCCAACTTAACTACAAGCACATGTTATATAACAATCAAGCCCCTGTAGAATTTAAAACCCAGACATAATTAATGAGCATCAGCTAATGCAAGTAACCACGAATATGATTTATTCGACCATAAAAAAATTTTGAGAAATGAAAATATTTATATTTAAACCTATATATATATATAAATGCAAGGTAGATGCTATTTTTTTATTGAGAAACCCATAATTTCTGTTGTTCATGGTTGAACGTCTTGATAGCCCACGCATAAAATTATATATTAAAAAAAAGACTCAAATATTTAAAAAAAAAAATACTCTTAATATTTTTTTTCACAAATTTCCAAATTCTTTCAGAAAATAATCAAAAAAACTCAAGTCATATATGCCTAGTTCATGCATCCATATTACAAACAAGAAAAAACATTTCGACAGACTCCCTCAAGTTCATGCATCCTCATTACAAATACCTAATTTGAAAGAAAAAAAAAATACTTGTGATCTGCTAAGTATTTTCCTAAGGATATCTGTAATCTGATTACTGATATGTACATAAATAATAACAATATAACTATCCTAAATTTGCTCATTAATGAAATGAGAATAAATACAATATGTTTTGTCCGTTCGATAAAAATACCAGATTTATAGTAATGTATCAAGTTGTCTGACTATCACAGTAAAATATCATCGACCTCTGAACTGATAAATTCAACTCCTCCAAAATATAATTGATCAACTGTATAATTTATATATACACTATACTCAATCTGAAAATAACAATATGATATTTACTTTTTAAAGAAATAAGATTTTATCCCAGGAAAATATAAAGTATGATGACAAATTTATTTTTTATGATTAAAAAATCCTAGAGATGACAAATGGGTCGGATGACCCGACTAGTCTAAGGCATGACCCAAAAAAAACTAAACCGAAGAAAGGCAGCCCAAGTTCTGCCAAGACAGGTGGCACGATATGAAACAACATTTTGACCACCAAGACTAAATTTGGCTCGAGTCCCCTTGGTGAGTTGGGTCGGGTCGCACTCTCTACCCGACCCAACCCACCTGATTTGCAGCCCATCTCAAAAAGAGTATGTGGATCCTGTAACAAATAAGAGAACACAAAAAATTAAAACATATATATCAAAATAAAAATAAAAACTACATGTGGGAAAATTTTGTCGGGTAAAACGTGTGTTTAGTTTTTTTCATAGGGTAGTCAAAAAATTTAAGTCGACACTCTGAACTGAAAAACCTAACATAATAGATGGCTCAAATGAAGATGTCGCGGGCTTACCCATCTAGTATACATCATTAAATTGAAGTTATCAAATCTCTTGGCCTTAATTTCCTCATGAAAAGATTTATAACTCATGTCATTTGAGATATTTTCACTAGAAAATTCCCCTGACCCACACCACCATGAGCCTCAATGGGGCAGTATTCCGATGATGCACAAGAAGATGACTTACTACTCTTCTCAAAACTGGCTGTTATAGAAGTGTCACATATAGGAACAAATCTACTTTGTTCAACAAGTAATAATCGGGCAACATAAAAATCTTTTCGCCACATTGTCTATATGTGCAACTTATCTCAATCTAAAGGTGTTAAATGGGCAGGGCAGCCCAGGCTCGGTGCGACTCAGCCGTGCGCCCGTGCCTAGCCCGGCACAGCAATGTCTAGAATCATGCTTGTGCTTCTGCTTGTGCCAGGCTGGCTCACGGCATGGCTCATGGTGTGCTGAGGTAAACCGGGCTTCATGCTGGGCCAGGCACGGCCTAGAACCCTAGCCCAGCATGAGGTGGCTCACGAGTCATGAATCAAACTGTCAAATTTCTAATCTAAAAAAAAAAAATCTTTTTTATTATTTCTAATCACTATAAATAGAGATTGAAAAATTTAAAATTTTCATTCTAGATTTTCTCTTCTCAAACTCCCACTCGTCTCTGCTCCTCTAAAATTTCACTATTTTTTTATAAATTTTTGTATCATTTTAATATTTAATTTATGTATATAACATATACAATGCAACTTATAAATTGTAATTAAAAAATTTTAATTGAATCTTGAGATTAGAAGTTATGCAATGAAGTGTAAAAAATAGTATTTTATAACAAAGAGGTTATAAAATTTCTAATCATATGGTTTGGCCTGTTTTGGGTCGGGCCTAAACCCTAATTTTAAAAAAATTAGGGTTTCGGCTATGTATTTTCGCCCTTTCGAGGCTCGGTGAGCCTCACCCATCAAGTGTCGGCTCATCGTGACCACGCTCGGTGCATGATCGTGCGTGGCCACGCGTGCGGTGCCTAAGTGCCAGGCACAGCACAATGGGCAGATCCCTCGGCCCGGCACTGCACTGTAGCGTGTTGTGCATGCCCAGGCACAGCTAAACTATGTCGTGCCTCGTGTCGGGCTGACCTGGCCCGGCCTATTTGACACATAGTTATCAGATATTTTTTTTTATTTTTTTCAAGTTTTTAATTAATTTTATTTATTAAATAAAAATATTTAAAAAATAACAAATAGAGAATATAACGATAATAAATTTGAAATTGATATAAATATAAATAATTTTAATAATAAACTTAGTAAAAAGTCCGAGACAAATTAAATTTTCTCCAATTATCTTAACCCAAACTTATTTACCACCTAAAAAATAAAAAACTAGATTAACTTTAGTAGTATAAACGCAATTTAATATAATAATAATTAATAAAAATTAAAGTATCGAAGAAGAATTAGCATAATATATATATATATATATATTATCAAAAAATATATACATGTAGAAATACATGTACTACTAGTTACCTTAAAAGATATATCAATTAATATACTAAAAAATATAGTGTATTAGATCTTAAACAAATCTAACTGACAGGTAAAATCTTTCAAGTTAGATCATGTTTGGGTTTAAAGATTTTGGGAGGATAAGTATGCCCAAACTGATTACAATCATAGGCATTCTAATTAGATTTTCGAATGATCCTAGGATAGTCGGTATTATACAAATTTACTTTCAGTCTACTTATCATAAGATTCCTAAATATATAAGTAGAAATTACATTAAAAAATATTATATGTTTAAAAAAAAATTAATAATTAATAATTTTAGGAAATATAATTGAGCGATATTTGTGATATCCATTATCTGGACTAGTCATGACAAAGTATCATTTAATTATCTTACCACCCACTTGTCGTTTAAAATAAAAATTTAATAAAAAATTTTGGAATTTCTTTCGATAATAAATCTAATAAGAGAATAGATATTGATATGTTTATTAGAACTATTATAGACAAACAAATAAGCAAAATTTTTCAAGCTATATACATGTGTCACGTAATTAACTAATAATACAAGCAAGAATAAAGTTGTTCTCACACATTAAAAAAAAATAAAAAATTCATTAAAATATCTTATAATATATAAAATACAACAAGAGTTTAATAATTTATATTTGTCTACATGCCTAAAAAAATTTCAAACAAATACAATAAATTATTATAATTACATATACTTTATGTTGAAATCTTGTGTTGACTACCAACAAATAATATCAGACTACGTCAATATTAAGAGTGATAAACTTATCATTTATTATTTAGAATATGATACAAAATTTTTTTTTATAAAATTCCTATAAATTTTTTATGACACGATAAAAATATATTCATATGTACACACTCCCACCACTTGCATTGTACTTGAGTACGTGAGCGACATTAATAATATATTTAGCAAGCATAAAAATTATCATGTATTTAGTGTCTTAACGGTTAAGATAAAAATTAAATATTTAAAATACTAATCTTTCATTCTAACTAAATATTACATGACTACATGTATAGATCTTAGGATAAAAATAAAATAAAAATTATTTTAACATACATATTCACATATATTAACCAAAAACACCAACATGAAGATTTTATTTATAAAAATTTAACTAACTTTTTTACATATATCGATATTAAGTATGATAGCTATAATTATGATCTGTGTATAGACATAAATATTATATTCAGAGACGGTAACTTTTTAATTCAATTAGCTATGAGCAAACAACTGGGAGGCTCATCGAATAAAAACGAATTATCTTAATACTTAGATATCAATTACAACTTCATCTTATCACATGATAATAATAAAAATTTAAATATTTTACATTAATAAAAATCATACGAATCTACTTATCTCGTGCGATCTACAATGAAATATGATCTATTAACTCATCTTATGTCTAACAATAACATAGCATTGAAACTTAATTTTTCTGTGGAAGCTAATATTATTTCAAATAAAAGATAGAGATTACGACTAGTTATCATATAAACACTCATATATATGAAAATTTACAAAAATTCTAAGTTGAACATTCAAGATAAAATATAAAAAAATAGAGAATGATAATTTATAGAGCATAAATATCGAGAATATTAAAAATACCACTAATGAAACCTTCAGATGCATACAAGATGAAGATGATCTATAAATACATCCATACTACAATACCACAAATATTATTTGATGATTCATGCGATTTTTGATTTTTTAATATAATTATATGAAACTATACGATATTATCATTATTTTTTTATGTCATGTGTTTGTCATTAAGATTTATATATTATTAATATATTGCACTTGTTATCTTATGAGTCATATTTTACTTCATCATGTATTATAAATATATATCAATTAGTGTACATATCATATATTGATTCTACTTTTGTTTATGAAATAAAATAAATTTTTTATTTGAGTCAAACATGATCAAAAATGTGGAATGTCAATATTTTTTAATTATATATTTTATTTTAATTTTTTAAAGTCAAATATTTTTAATAAATAATTCAATAAAAAATTAACATTTTAAAAAAATTTAAATTTTTTTAAATTTAAACTCTACCTAAAATAACACAATCCAACACTGCCCAACAGCCAACACGACTCTTTTGATGTCTTTATAGCATAATAGATGGTGCGATTAAAAATAATATAGACTTATTCATCTAGTATATAGGTGTCAAACGGAACGGGCCGGCTCCGCTCAGCACGTGCCATGCCATGTTGAGGCCAACCAGGCCTAGTGCCATGTCTGGCCCAGCATGGTACTATGACCTGATTGGTCTAGTACCTCGGCACAAGCCAAGGTACTGCCCCATCGGGCTGAGGCTAGCCCGACAAATCCAAAAACCAGGCAAGCCCGGGGTCGGAACCAACCCCAACGATTCAAAAATTAAAAAAAATGAAAATTATTTGATTTTTAGCCATTAGATTTCGCCTCCAATGGTTATGGGGCAGAATTCAACAGCCAACATGATTTTGCCCCAAAAAATAAAAAAAAATACTTTTTTAAAAAAATTCTAAATTTTTTTATTAAAGTCCCCCCCCCCACTCTCTAATTTATATATTTTTCAAAAACATAAAATCTCACACTCTCTAAAATCTCTCTCCTAAAATTCTCTCTCAGAATTTTGGCTCAGCTTTTCAACACTCGCAACTCAAGCTCATATTTAATCGATTTTTACATTGATCTTTGGAAGTTAAATTTTTGGTACACGTGTTTTTCCTTTACATTGCTTTATAGGTATTTCTATTTTTTTTAATTAGTTAACTAAAGTCAAAAACTTTTAATTTAAAAATAATTAAGTTTTTACTTTCTCGCTCTCTCTCTCTCTACTCTTTAAGCTATCTTATTGTATAAAAAACTAAAAAAATAACATACAAATATTAATAAATTTAATATAAATTTAAAAAATAAAAATTTTACACAAAGGTCTGAAACTGCTGAAACTTTGATTTTTCCGATCATCTCAACCCAAATATCTAAAAAATAAAAAAAAAATGAGATATTCTATAGTTTAGACTCATTTTAATATAATAAAACAAAAAATATTAAGGGCGAGGAAGAAGAAATGATGTAGTATAAATATTATAAGAAAAATTTAACTTATAAGAATGTGTTTGAGAGTGGGTACCTTAAAAGGCATGCCAAATTATGAACCAAAAAAATATTATGCATTAGATCCTAGGGCAAACCTAACTTAGCATTGTATTTTTTGAGACTGAATCTAATTCAGCCTCAAAGTTTACCCCATTCATATTCTAGAGCGAGTTGGGTAGGAAATGCATGATCAAACTTATCACATTGATGGATCTTCCGATCAGATTTTCAGAAGATCCAAGGATAGTGAGCATCATACAGACATATTTTCAGCATACTTATCATATGATTCCTAGGTCCACATCTTGGAATAACATACTAAAATATTATAAGTTAGAAAAATAAATAATAATTAAAGAATTTATGATATATAGTATAGTGGTGTCTGACATCCAATATATGAACTAGTCACAATGATGCATCTTATGCATGTCTCACTGTACACTATGTAGATTCTAAATAGACTATGAATAAAAAAATTTTAAGATTCTCTGAGATTCTCGATCCTCATGATGGTCCGGTCATTTTTGAGTGCATGATAAAGATGTTAGAGACTGAAAAATAAATTTTTTTTAATAACACATTGAATAATAGAGTAGTGATTAACATACTTGTTAGAAATATTAGAGACTGACTATAAATTAAATTTTCTACATCAGATACATGTGTCACATGATTAACTTGATTGTACAAGCGAGAATAAAAGTGTGTTCCCCCACTTTGGAAAATATACGTAACTCGCTAAAATACATTCGCACGCCTTATAAACAATATAAGTTCAGTATTGTTTGTTTGTTTACAAATCTTTAAAAAAAAAATTTTAATCGGATATAAGATATTGTTTGAATTATACGTACCTGATGTTAGAGTCATATGTTGAATACGAATACGTGATATCCGACTAAGTCAATAATAAGAGTGACGAACTTATTATTGACGACACTGACTGGGTTTCAGGAATTTTACTTATGAAATTTCTGAAGATTTTTTATGACATGACGAACATGTGTTCATTGATTTATACTCACATAACTTGTTTTACACTCAAGTACTTATGCAACATTAATAACATGTTTAGGAAATATCGAGTTGACCCGACACTTAGCCATATGTTGCAGAGATGAAAACCAAGTACTAAAAGTACTGGTCCACCATTTCATCTCTTTATTGTATCATTGTATGCATGGACCTAAGGGTTTAGGTAGATTGGATAAATAACACTCTGACTTACATTTCCTCGTGCATAAACCTGGAAGACCCACCTGAAGGATTCATTCATAAATAGTTGACTGATATGTTTACATACTATAATACTAAATAAGATGATAGTAATAATAAGACTGTGATTACAAATATTGATACCTTCTTCGGAGATAATTTTTTCATTCAATTAGCAAGAAAAAAATAACAGGATGGACCGTCACATAGAAGCAAATTTTCTCAGTACTTAGATACCAATTACTGCTCAATCATATCACATTCTGATACTAAGAATCTTGATATATTACAATAGTGAAAATCATATGAGTTCACTTTTCCTATGTTATCTAGGATAGCACGTGATCTACTGACTATTCCGATGTCTAGCATAGCATCGGAGATTACTTTTTCCATTGCAATTAATGTGATTTCAAATATGAGATCTAGATTACGTCCAGATATTGTTGAGGCATTGGCCAGTTTCAAGGATTAGGAGGATTCGAGATTTAGCATCCAAGATCATGCTAGAGCTAGGAAGGAAATATATCTGCTGCGAAAGCAGAGAAGTTGATTGATGATGATAATAATCCATATGATAGTGATTTTGATGTTGTGATTGATGATAATCATGATATGTCGATTGACGATTGACGTGGTTGCCGGTTGCCCTTGCCCGTTGCCAGACGCCAGTTGCCAATGTCACGCCACATATCATTTGTCATTGCCACTTGATTTTGATTTTTGATGTCTCACGATCACGGATACAGTTGATGATTTGTGTTATTCTTGATTTTGAGTTTTAATTTCAATATTTTATTTTGTATTTATTGTACATTTTTTTATTTATGTTACGTTGTATTTGCTTTAGTTATATATCTATTGGTCAATTGGATATTTGGTTTGCTTTTGTTTTTGTGACTTTGTATTTTTTTTTAACGAAATTTTTTGTTTAATTTATTTTTGTATTTAAATTTTTCATTAAAAACTCTATAATTTAATTCTAATAAATTATAATCTAAATTTGTTATAAATTATTAAATAAAATTTAAAATTTATTAATAGTGTATATTCAACAATTTTCAAGTTACAAATTTAAAATTTTTAAATATTATCTATATATAATATAATATATATTTTAAAGATAGTTTAATACAAAAATTTAAATTTTAAAAAATAAAAAAAATTATTTTTTTAACCAAGCTCGTACGTGCATGACCCGTCATGGTACATTTACCACAGGCTGGTGGGTCATGCCGAGCCTGGCTTGAATAAATCGTGTCTGGCCCGGCACGAAAGCACGGTCATGCTCACAAAAAATGAGTCGAGCCGGCCTGACACGTCCTATTTGACACCTCTAAGTATATACCATTAGATTGGTATAATCAAGTCTAATCTTAAATACCTACTAAAAAGATTCACACCTTGTGTCATGTGGGACCCACTCACTAGTAACCTCCTCCAGGCACCCACCACCATAAGCCTCGACAAAATCATGATTTAATACACAAAATGGCTCATTACTCTCCTCAAAACCAGCTATGGTGGAAGCATCAAATACTGGAAGAAAATAGATTCACTCAAGTAATAATGATTGGATAACATAAAATTTTGATACTACATGTTTACATGCATCGAGTCATTGGAAAAAAAATTGATACTAAAAGAATGTTACTTTAACACTCATAATTATTATTCAATCTATGGTAAGTAATACTTGTACTTATTCTGAGTACTAGAGTACCCTAGAAAAGCATACTTACTAGCACGAGCAATCTTAATTCCTCTATCATAAGAAATATCATAAATAAAATAAGTATACTTAAAAAAATCTTAAATGAAAAATAAAAGCTTGTGTCTCATAAATATATAAGATGATAAGGGATTTGACATAAAAGGAATGAAAACGATATTTAATTGATCAAATAATTAATAGTTAATTGCTCTTTTGGCCAAAACATATAAAAATACTTCTATGTAAAAGTATTATAGTAATTTCAAACATATATTTATTTATTTTTAGCACAATATATTCGATTAATCATATCATATTTTTTAAGAAAATAAAAAATTAATATAAAATATATTATAAAATATTATCATTTCTTAATATTTTAATATTATATTCATTTATTTTTTATTATTTAATAGAATTTTATTTTAAAAACTAAATTTGTGAGTATTTTTTTTAATTATTACAAAATAATATTAAAAAATAAGTGCAATAAAACTATGAATAAAATACATGTATCAAGTGCCCTTATATAATAGGCAAAAGTGATTAGGATATCCCACAAGTCGGATGCTCTCATTAAAAGTAAAAAACAAAAATAAAAACAATGAAAAAAATTATAGCAACCTCCCATCAAGCTGATGCATACAAGTTCATATCGCCAAGCTTGGGAAAAACAAATAAGTTGAGGTCTATTCTTTAAGGCATTCGTGAAAATATTTGTTGTATGCTCTACTGACTGAATATATATTATAATAAGTCTAATCTTGAATCTTTTACCTTTTAAAAAAATAATCTACTCATATGTATTTTGTTTATGCATGAAATATCAAATTTAATATTATATATCTCATTGACTGAATGTCACAATAAAAATTAATGATAGAAGAAAATGCATATTTAATCTCCTCAAATAAATAATACTTTCAAAATATTCCACAAATAATTATTATCATAACTCTAAATTTTGTTTATGCATTCAATCTCAAAATAATAATTTATTTCTCACTTTTCTACCACATAATGTTTTCTCTAAGATAAGTATAAAATATTGTCGTAGGCCTCCTCTTGATGCATGTTGAAGCTCAACTCAAGTCTGAATACCCAACAAACTATAAATATCAAATATCAATGATCCATAAAAAAATTCTTAAGTCATATAGACTTCAATACATACCTCAATATGTGAATAATTGCATTGACATGCCCTGCTAAGGAAAATCTAAAAATAACTATATATTTTAATTTTAAATTTTATATCTAATCCGATCATAATCAGACAATATCATAATAATTATTTTAAATAATTCTCTAATAAATAATTGAGTAAACAGGATGAGTCATATCAAAAATCAAATTAGTCTGTAGATTAATAAAAATATTTACTAGAATACAACTTAAAAGATCAATCTTTATAACTGTATCAAGTATATATCTCCTCAACAACAAGATGATATATCATTTATAAACTAAGTCATCTATATACCAAGAAAATATCAAAATCTTCAAAAGGCCTTCATCTAAAATTATATATGAAAATACTTGAATTGAATGATCATCAACTCGTCATCTCTCATAATCATAAGATTATTCAAGTAGATAATCTGTAAAATCATTCAATCATCAAAATTTCTTTAAAAAAATAAAAAAAAAATCAATAACATAATTATACACTCAAATGATGTGATTATCTAAGATAACATCATATATCATACTCTTGGTGACTTATTCAGATCATACAATACAATATCTTTTATAATCTACATATTATATTTGACTATGTCTCTCCAATCCCAAGTAGTTGCTCCATTTACACTTCCTCCTCGAGATCATCATAAAGAAAAGCATTGGTCATATTTAGCTAATGTAAACCCCAAAGTTAAATGCTACACAATAAATAAAACCTATATTGAGACCATCTTGAATGCTAAAGAGTAATTTTCATGATATTCCACATTAAATATCAAAACAGATTCTTTTATTATAAGTCTCATCTTAAGATGATCTATCTTCTCATTTGATTTTTCTTCATAGTGAATAGCGGTCAACAATAGATCTTTCTAAAAATCAGTTTATTAATTCCTAAGTATCATTAGAATATAAGATATACTAAAGTATCATTAGAATAATATAATATCTCAAAAGGATATATGAATATCCTAATACTATCGGACAAAATAATAAATAATAATAAATAATAATAATACGAGTAAAACAAAACTTATGAAATCAACTATCAAGTACATCTCATCAATCCGTTCTTGAAAGTTATTGAAAAATTAAAATCATAGAAATTGGCTATAAGATTATTTGGTTCATTGATATACTCATTTCTAGTCTAAGAAGGCTGAGCATGTCCCTTTATAGAATCTAAGTCATGTGTGATCAAGTCTCTAAGTTAGTGATTTAATATAAGCCTGCACTAAAAAAATTTCATCGAATATTATATCATTTAAACTTAAAAGAGATTTTCCTTCCTTAAAAACCTCACTCTCTCCAAAAACAACATGATCTAAATTTATTAATAGATATGAGTACTCCAAATAAGTAACATCATATTGAATATCAACATGCTCACATGTAGTTGATGGGCAACTCAATTAATTAATAATTCAGACATAACTACACATAAGAGATGAATAATAATGAATCTATATACAACATATGAACTCAAATTCTTTTAAGGCTAATTAAAAAATAAGTCATAGTCAAAAAATAATAATATCTTTACTCACCAAAATCAAATTAGTATTTGATAAAAAATACTTAAATTTTTTTTAGATATTTAAGTATCCAAAAAGATACATCTTAAGATCCTAAATTCAACTTATTATATTTTTAAAAGCGACCAAGAATAAAACAAGTACATCTATAAACTCTAAGAGATAAGTTAAATATCATATCTCAAGAATATATAATCTAAAAAAATATATGCTATAAAATAACAAAATAAAATATTCAATTGATGAGATAAATTATAATTAAAATTATCTCACCAAAAATATTTTAAAATATCCAAATTATCTCGATCAGATATTTATTCTTATTTCTATAATCTCATTTTATTAAAGTGTATCCATGTAAAGAATCTAACATATAATTACATGATTCATATAAGAAATATTAAATTAGTCTAATATATATTTTAATATATTATCACTTATTAACTATTAAATAGAAATAAGGATCATACCAAGTAAAAAAGATTCTTAATTTAGCATAGAATCTAAGAAAGATTTATATGTGAACATTACCCTTGAAAGTCAGTGAGAAACATCTAATGAGTCTCAAATTAGAAACCTACTATTTTTGAATGAAAAATATTTGACATTGCACCAAAGAATGACATGCAATATATACTTGCAACACAAAGACTTCTCGGATAATTAATTATCTCAGTATTATTATCCCTCAAAAACTAACTTGGATAGAAAGCTCTAGATATATTGATGTATATCTAGAGCATAAATTAATATAAAATAATCATATACATAAATCTCTCTCTAGTCGCATCTCGACTAAATTCTCATATATATAAGAGTGTCAAATAGAATAGGTTCCTATCATAACTAGATTAAATATAGGATAGAAAGCTCTTATAAATTTTTCTAACTCACGTCTCACACTCTAAGTTCAAATTTTACTTAAGACTACAGAAAAATATTCTCAATTTAGTCTATATTGAGCAACCAAGTTGATAATGTACAAAAAAAAATCTAAAATACTCAAACTTTTAGAAAGACATATTACCATGAAAGAGAAAACAAATAATCTATCATACTCAATCTCAAACATAATATTCATTAGAATCTTCTAATATTGCAAACAAACATAGATGAAAATAAAAAAAAAAATCATAGTTCAATTACCTGGAAAAACAAAAGACAAAGTAAGTTAATAGAATAACGAAAAATAAGCAAGCTACGAAAAAATAACAATGATCCAAAAGACCAAAACAAAAACATTAATCAAGAAAAAATCCCAAGCCACTCTCCAAGCAATTACATGCTTAGGTCATACCCCAAATCAAGTATAAATCTTGACCCAAGTTGGCACATGAGATTTAATAAAGAAAAAAACTACAATCAAGTTGGGTTGGGCTAGGTCAAGCCATATCAAGGTTAGTCATTAACTCGTGCCCAAATTAGCCTGGATAGAGGTGAAAACAAGTTGATGGACACTAGAAAAACCATCAGCATGGCCTGCAAAACTAGGCCAATTTCAGCTTGAAAGACAAAATGTATCAGGGTCGAGTTGAGTATGGTTGAACTAGAGCTAATCATTAGCCTGAACCTAGGCTAGCCTTTGCCTAGCCTATGCTAGCCTTAATCAAACCCAAACTAGCTCAACTAAGAGCCATGTTCAGCCAAGCAAGGCCTGTGTCTAATGCCCGAGACATGGCAGGTTTGTGCACAGCCCAACCTGACTCAACATGATACAACACATCCCAAGTTGCCCATGGACCACTGCTTCATGTCAAGCTACACTTTTAGAGGTATTCCAGGCCAACATGATCAATTTGACATGTCTGAGCCTACATCTATCTCAAGTTAACCTTGACCAACCTAGGCTAGTCTTGCATAAACCCAAGATGGCTTGAGGTTGACCCATGTCAGACTAAGCACCACACTTGCCTAGTACCCAGATGGTGCGAATTAGTGCATGGTGCAACCTAGCATGGTGGCTCACTTTGGCCACAAAAAAACTAGACAGCGTCAACCCAACATAACTCATTTGCCTCTAATTTCAAATCTCACTATTTTTTTTTGTAACTGTCAAACAATCAAATATATAAAATTGTAATATCTTTCACAAACAAACAAAAGCACAAAAAGATTAACTATCACTTTTTAGAGATAAGATATAAGATAAATTATTTGATATGACATTTATACCAACTTCAAATCAATTAATCAATATCTTCACAAATACAATGAGGAGATCACGACTGCATTTCTTATCCTCCAAACTTACCATTTAAGATATAAATGAATCATCTTAAAAAAGTGATAAATTATATTTTAATTTAAGGAAATTATGTTTTGGTGCACTCCCCATAAAATAATTGAAAAAAACATAACCCAAAAATTAATATTTGAAAAAAAATATACTGACCACTTAACAAATAAATTTTGGTGAACTCAACTATATCAATCCTAAATTATCCTTAATTATTTTTAACTCCCTCTCTCCACTTACCTCTCCCTAGAGGTGCCAAACAAGCAGGCCAGGCTGGCCCAAAATGATTTTAGATTACACAACCGAGATAACGTGCCGGGCCAAGCACAACACGATAGAGTAACCATGACGTGTCTAGCCCGACATGGTTCAATAGAAGTCAGGCCCTACACGAGCCCATAGCCCAAAATTCACCGGATTCAACCTAGTTCAGGTCAAACAGTAACCCATATTTTTAAAAAAATTAAGATTTTGGTGACCCGCCGCCGTCACCCTTTCGGGGCTAGGCGAGCCTCGCCCGTTGGCTTAGGGTCATCGTGACCACGCTCAATAAGTGGTCATGCGTGTCATGCCCACATGTCAGGCATTCATGTCGTGCCTGGCACGACATGCGGGCCAATATCCCTCATCCCAGCATTACACAACCAGTGCCAAGGGCATGCCCGGCACGGGCACGAGCAAGGGTCATTCCCATATCGTGCTAGGCCAGGCAGAGTGGAACCGTGTCGTGCTTCATGCCGGACCACTATTTAACACCTCTACCTCTCCCCCATGAAACACACCCTTCACCTTCTCCTTGTGCACCTTTCCTTCTCCCTGAGCCCCTCTCCCCTCATCCATCTGCCCTCTCCCTTCGCCCTCGCCTCTCTCCAGGGAGCTCGTGGAGCTTCATCAGAGGAGCTTGCTGGAGCTCCACAAGCTCGATCGTAAAGTTTGCTAGAGCTCCTTGAAGAGGGGAGAGGTGAAAGGTGCACGGGGAGAGTACGATGGGTGTGTTTCATGTGGGAGAGGCATGTGGAGAGGGGGAGTTAAAAATAATTAAAGTTTATATTGGATTAATATGGTTGAATACACAAATTTAATTTGCTATGAGTTATGGTCATATTTTTTCAAAAATTAATTTTTGGATTCTATGTTTTCAATTATTTTATAGGGAGTACACCAAAACACAATTCCCCCTTTTATTTTTATGCATTATTTTGAGATACTTTGATATGCGTACTCCATAGAGTTAAAAGTCCTCATTTCTATTTTCCAGGTATTTATATGTAAGCTTGCATTTCATTTAGTGATTAATGATGTTATTTTATATTTTTTATCTTAATTTTTACATTTTTCTTATTGAATTTTAATTAAATCACTCATGTTTTGACCAAATTTAGATTCATGAAGCCAAGCATAAAAGATGTTGATTGTATTAATTTTAAAATGAATCAATCAAAAAAAATATAAAACTTCCCATTTGAATGTCATGAAAATATTAGCAAACAAATGGGTAGCAGTTTAGGCCATAGAGAACTATAAAAAAAAAAGATTGTACCTAGACCCTAGTACATGAGATTATCTCTTAGCACGAGGTATATGAAATGTTAATATCTTAATAATTTTACCCCTAAAATTAAAAAGATTACATATGATGAATCTTGATAATAAAAACCTACTAAACTTAAATGAAGGCATTTACCATCACCATAAAAACTATCATACAAGGAAATTATCATTTATTTTCTCTTATTTAAAATCTTGAAATAATCATGAACTTTAGTATATTTTACATGAGTTTGCATTATTTTTTGAGATTATATAATTTCGTTAATAAATTATTTAATTAAGTAGATGACTTCTATTTTTTCAAATCACACATGAAATCTATTGCTTTACTTAAAAGATGTTATATTCTTTATCACCCTAAAATATTCAAGTGTGTATATTTGGGACATCTCAACAAAAAGACATCAAGTACATTATAATACCAACATTAATCACCAAGTATGTATTTATTGATAATTCTATTATCTAGAAAGGGTATGTGGGTTATCCAAAAAACTTAAGAAAAAATGAGGAATGAAATAAAAAAATAGGTTCATAAATTAATCACCTTTGTTGGAAAGAAAAAGATGGTTTGGAATTTACAATCGGCTAAAATTCCCAGGCCAAAGACATTGGAAATACCATGGGTATGATTAAGAATAAAAATGAATAAATGACTCCCAAATGATTATTGCACTTTCCTTAAAAAAAAATAGTCTTGAATTCTAGTATCAATGAAGTAGAGTGGTGTTCCTCGCCATAACAGTTGTTGCTCTAAAAAAGTCATTCGTACCAAGCAGTTTGCACACCATTTCTTGGCAATGGTTTTGATGGTGTAACTCTAACTAGGATTCATAGCACTATCCATTCTCAAAGAAATTTATGGCTTCCATTTAAAGTCAAGGGCATTCTATATGGGAATGACACCCCCGAGAAAAATATTATTCGTCGGTATCAAAAGATTAAACTTGTGACATATAAAAAATAGGAAGAAATGATACTTTTTATTCTCAACTCGTCAGCAACTCTTTTCTTGAGTACATGTGTTACGTCAGATTCTATTTCCATTATCATGCAAACCAAGCCTTCAACTAAGTCATTATGTCATCACATGAAGCACTGCATAATTTTGATAACAAATTGAAATGATGGATGCAATCAATAAGATGAAAAATAGACTATCTAATAATGTGATGAATACTAAGAAACAACAGGCCAACATCCTTGGGGCTTTACCATAAGTCCATAGCACATGAACAATTGGGATAAAAATTTCATCCTTAGTTAATATCAATAATACCAATTTTTAATAACTACATACCACATATCGGAAATATTCCCAATGAAAAACCAAAAGCAGCAGAGAAGGCAAGTTGCTTTGGCTCTGCACCGCTGCAATGAATGGTTAGATAACCATTAAAATAAAGTAAGCATGGTCTAAACATAAATGAAAACAAGATGATACTAAAATTTATCACAATCCTACAAGTTTAATAACAGAGCATCATTTGGCCAATGTGATAAACAAACAAAACTAGACAACACAAGCTTCTTTGTATGCATCTTATTAATGATAACCCAGATATTTTTGGCCAAAGGTGCTTAGACTGTATCCAACAAAGACCTTTTTTCCTCAAAAAAAATAAGGCTTCTCCATAGTGCAAAGAGAAACCAAATGATGGCAAAAACCACACAACAAAATAAAAAGTTCAACATCGAAAACTAGGTTACTTTGAGGTACATTTATGCTATGCTCCTTTGATCAATTATTTTTGCATAAATTTCAGATGAAAACACATGTCAGACATTGTATGATGGCTGACTATGTGATAAGTTAAATGTCAATATAATTAGAAAACCTCTTATTAAACATGGTATTTCACACAGAATTATGGTTGCATGCAGTAATGAACCTTCAATCACATTGTTCACATTACCTATTTCAGTATAGAACATTATTATATTGTTATCTTTGTGCACCACTTTAATAATATGAAAATTGAAAATAAAAGATCATTTAGAATTAGCTAAAAAAGATGACTTATTCATAGTAAACACAATATTTTCAGAAACAAACATTGGAGTTGGGCTAGCATCATCCTTAGCATTGTAGTTTTTTATTACTTTTATTTTTATTTTATACTTTCAATGATAGCATCCAACCTGAGTTGCCCTAATCATTTTTGTCTATTATATAATAATATTTGATATAAAATTTTTATTATTTAATAGTATTGCATAATTATTATTTATTTTCTTAGAATTGTAACATATTATAAGAATGATACTCTAAGGAAAAATAAATTATAGGGTATGGGTAGGTAAGAGTTGAGAACCCTAAAGGGATGGCGCATTTACTATGCACCAGCCCTTGTTGTAGAACACTCGATGTGTGCTAATCATCATCGGAACTTCAGTGATAATAGAGAAGCGTAGGCATAGTAGTTGGGAAGGCAAACACAAAGTAGTTGGTGCAGCAAACAAATACACTTTGTTGGAGCAACAGATGCACATTGGAGCCCAGTCGCTAGGTGGCTGACACAACTGCCAAGCAACAGTACCAACATTTCTTTTTGGGCAACAATTATAATTAGGATTTGACAAAATAAAAATCAGAGCAAACTCAAATTCAATCAATAAAAAGTATGATTTAATACATTTTTTTTTTTTGAGAAATAAGTATAAATTATCACAATAAAAATAAATAAAGAAGAATTTCAGTTCAATATATATTAATAAATGACTGATTACATGAGAGATAATTAATAGATATTATTTTTAGAAAATTAATCAAAAATGTTACACGGTAGTATGAGAAACAAACTAACTATCAGAATAATTCACGAGTCCATATAAAATTCATCCACTATAGTAGTTATACTTATTAGAAAAAAATATATAAAATATGAATCTAAGACAACAACAAATTTTTTTCATATTTCAAGTATTACTGATTATTACACTCGTACCCACTACAGACTCATGAAATATCGACACAAAAATAAACATTTATATTATTGATCATTGTAATATATTTATTATATTTTTTTTCTTATTCTGAAAATATTATTGTAGATAATGATAAACATTCAAAAGTTATTAAATATTATAATATTTAATTTGAATATTTTTAATTTCTTATATTATATTTATTCCTAATCATCTTGTTAGTTTATTATTTCTAAATTATTTTTTCAAATAACTCAATTTTATTTTTGATTTTACCAGTATTTATACATAAATTTTGGAAACTTTGAGAAAAATTCCATTAAATCATTTGTTATTGAGCAAGATGAATTGTATATTATCTTTCTAATGGTAAGATCTCTCAATATATATTTAAGTATTTTATATTATTTATTTATTATTAGCTCGGTCACTCATCCCTAAAATAAGAAACATGTAAGTTGGGAAAGCTTATTAGAGCTTTTTCTTATATATGTCAATCTAATTTAAATAGAGATCCATTTAATTAAATACACACACAAATGAGGATTTAATAGATATGAAACCAAAAAAAATATTTAAATATTTAATCACTTGTATTGATAAAGACTTGAGATACACATTGATATATCTTTATTGTTGATAAATCACAAGTTTTTAGATTTTTAAGACTTCAAACAATAATAAAAAAATTAATAAAATATTAAAAACTAAGTAAAAATACATGTCATACTTATTCGATCTAATACACACAAACATAAGAAAATTTAATAGATATGCAACAAGAAAAATATTTAGATATCTGATTATTTTTATTAATGATTATTCAAAATATGCATAAATATAATTCATTCATGATAGATTTATAGCTTTTTATTTTTTAAACTATTTATAAAATAATAATTAAAAAATAATTTGATAAAAATATTAAAAAATTAAGTAATAATATATTAAAATATATATCATTTCAATTCAACACTAATTTTATTGATTATGAGATTATATATCAGATTTATTATGTAATCACACCCTAATAGGATAGATTTGCTAAAAAATATATATATCTGATTGAGTTACCTCGAGAACTCCTACTTTAATAAAATATTCCAAAATATTTTTTAAAAAAATATGATTTTAATTGTAATCTACCTTATTAATTGGATCCTCTTTTCTGTCAGACTTCAAATTCTACATCTTTAAAAAAATTATTTAGCTTGTCTCCAAAACTTTTTGAATACACTTGTTTTATCCTCGAATATTCTCTAATTTGGGACAAGTTGGCATCTAAGTCCATGAGATATAAATTCCTTGAAAAATTCAAAATCCTAAAAGAGTAAATATCATTAACCATAAACTACCATAATTTTAATGACTACAATTGTCTTTTTTTTCAGAGCTCACTTTTCAATGATCCTAAGATGAGTGTAAGTCCAATTGCTACACCTAAAATCATTATTCTTCCTCTCTCAAATATACTAATGTCTAAGCCACCAATTAATAGATAAAACCATCCATTGATCACATCTGAATATGTTGGTACTAAATATAATCTTATTCTGATAGAGTCATTATATCAACTTTATCAATAAATTCAAAGCATATTAATTCTGAAAAAAATAAGATTTCTCAATAGTAAAGAACTCCTTCAAACTATATAATCCTACAAAACTATAACGAGTCTTTCTAATCTTAACCTTATGATTATTTGTTGAAAATAGATGTGTCAAATGGAATGGGCAGTCCAGGCTCGGCCTGGAGCCAAACACGGTCCAGGACAGTGCCCTGACCCATGGCGGGCAGACTCTCGGCATGACTTGTGTCATGCCGAGCACGACTCGAATATCTGGCACATGGCCACGGCACGACCCAACACATGTCCCAGGAATCCACCAATCTGATCAGAACTCATGACCACACCCGACCCAATGCCCAACATGGCAACAACATGATGCATGATGGGTGACGCAACAAGCCAAGCGGGTCAATGGAAGCACCCGGTCAACTTTGTGAAATGCCCATATCCCCAAATCCCAGAACGAACCAACCTGAAACTGGGCTGACTTCAAGCAGCAAGCCACGCTGAGCCTACCCTTTAGTAAACCGTGTCGTGCGGATACTATGCCATGTCAAGCTTGGCAATACATGCGGACCAGTACGGGCCAGAGAAAAAAGGGTCATGCCAGCCCGGAATAGCCCGTTTGACACTTGTAGTTGAAAGAGATACAAAAGCTATACTTAGCAACTAATTTTATAATTTTTTTTCATTCTCTCAGCTTATATCTTCTTTTATTTTTTTTTATTACTTATTTTGACTACTAAAATACTCAAATTTCCTTACATAACATTATTGCATCTAAAATAATGTTAGATCATAATGAAAGAAATAAATATCCTTCACTCTAATAAAACTTAAAAATTAGTATCACAACCTTTATGAAAATATTTTGTTGAATACATATAAGTATTTACTATGAAAGAAAATTTAGATAAGAAATTAAATCACTTACAACGAGATATGTAGAAATTGAATTTACTAAAAAATTTAGTACAAACAACATGGATAACTTTCTAGTGGCCAAGATGACTTAAATATAAATTTGTATTTCTCTTAAAATATCTTACAATTAGAGGATATACCAGCTAGATATGAAAAATATATTTCATCATAATGATCTTTAGGATAATGTGTATATAGAACGTCCATATGCATTTCAAGCAACAAAATCAAATACAATATACAAATTATAAAAAATATTATAAAGCCTAAAATAATTAATAGGAATCTAGTTTATAAAAATTTCACAAACATGTATGATGTACCTCATTTGAGTTACACATGTATCTTATCGATTATTCTTTATTTTTATAAATGACGCTTAATAACATGATGCTTTTATTAATTATTTATGTAGATAACATCTGATTATAAAGAATAATAAATTAAAAATCATTCAACACAAGCAATATATTCATGCATAATTTCAAATAAAGTACCTTATGAGTCTCCAATATATTCTTGGCATAAAAATTAATTATTTTTTGAATTATCATATTGTCACATAGGAAATATATACTTAATATTCTTATAAAAATTAGACTTTGGATTGTGATCCGACAGATACTTATATTGATATATGTACTCATTTTACTTTTAATGGGACCCTTTCAATTGACTATATTACTGATAAAAAATTATAAAAAATATTTAGTATATAATTATTATTAGATCAAATATATTATATGTTGAAAGAGAGAGAGAGAGAATTTTTTTTTCAATTTCTGCAACTCCACATTATATTCAGCACTCCCCCTCAAGCTGGAGCATATACGTCATATGCACCAAGCTTGTTACAAATGTATTTAATCCTAGGACGACTGAGAAATTTAGTGAAGATATCTGCTAGTTGATCATTTGAATTAACAAAACTTGTAGCAACACATCCTGATACGATCTTCTCTCTAATGAAGTGACAATCAACTTCAATATGTTTGGTCCTTTCATGAAAGACTAGATTGGATGCAATATGTAATGCAGCCTGGTTATCACAGATGAGTTTCATCTCTTCATCCTTTCTAAATCTCAATTCTCGAAGATGTTTCAACCATATGAGTTCACATGTTGCCAAAGTCATGGCTCGATACTCGGCTTCAGCGCTAGATCTATCCACTATATCTTGTTTCTTACTCTTCCAAGATATTAGATTACCTCCAATAAAAACACAGTACCCTGAAGTGAAACGTCTATCTGTGGGTGAGCCAGCCCAATCTGCATCTATGTAACCAACAACATGACATCTATTCTCGTACAACACACCTTGGCCTGGTATACTTTTGATATTTCAATTTACCTACGAGTCATCGATATCTCCTAGGGTCTCCTAAAGGCTCCCCCTGTCCTGGTACAAGTTTGATATTTGGATCCATAAGTGTGTCTACCAGTTTACAATCTAACATACCGGTATCTTTCAGGATGTCTAAAGCATACTTTCTTTGGGAAAGGACCACACCAAAACTGGATTGAGCTATCTCAATTCCCAAGAAATACTTGAGTTTCCCCAAATCTTTGGTCTGAAAGTGGGTAAAAAGATGTTGCTTTAGTTTCTGAATACCATCCTAATCACTGTCTGTAATGACAATGTCATCCACATAAACAACCAGATAAATACACTGCCCCAATGAGTTATGATAATAGAAAACTGAATGATCTGCTGTACTGCGAAGCATGCCAAACTCTTGAACAATAAAACTAAAATGATCAAACTATGCTCGAGAAAATTGTTTCAAGCCATATAGAAAACGGCATAACTTGCACACTAAACCAGACTCCCCCTGAGCAACAAAACCAGGAGGTTGCTCCATATAAACTTCCTCGGCAAGATCACCATGAAGGAAGACATTTTTAATATCCAACTGATAAAGAGGCCAAGAACACATAGCAGCCATGGAGAGAAGCAGACGAACAGAAACAATCTTGACAACAGAGGAGAATGTGTCAGCATAATCAGAACCATAAATATGAGTATAGCCTTTAGCAACTAAGCGGGCCTTAAGGCGATCAACCTGACCATCAGGACCAACCTTAATTGCATAGACCAACGACAACCAACTGTAGATTTACCAAAGGATAAAACAACAAGATCCCAAGTGTCATTAGAGTGTAGAGCAGTCATTTCATCCACCATTGCTGTCGCCAGCCTGGATGGGAATGAGCTTCATGGGTGCTCTTTGGAAGAGAAACAGATGATATAACAGAGACAAAAACAGAATAGGGTGAAGATAATCGATAATAACTCAAAAAATTATAAATAGGATGAGGATTACGAGTAGAGCGATTACCTTTCCGAGTAGCAATGGGTAAGTCATCAGGAGAGGGTGGAGCCGGGGCAGAAGAAGCCGAAGGGATAGGAAGTGAGTCAACAGGTGCCTCAGCAAACGGGAGAGGAGCATCGACACGAGGACGACGATGATAAACCTGAAGTGGTCAAGGAGGCACAACATCAGGTGAAGAGATAATAGGAATGGGCAAGACAGCAGAATCAGGAAGAGACTCAGAAGTGATGGAAAAGAATGATGAGTCCTCAAAGAAAGTAACATCAGCGGAGATAAAGTAGCGATAAGTATCAAGAGAATAACAACGATAACCCTTCTGAAGTCTGGAATATCCCAAGAAGAGACACTTCATGACTTTGGCTAAAAGCTTATCCTGTCCAGGAGTGAGAATATGAACAAAACAAGTACAACCAAAGACACGAGGAGGAATGAAATAAAGTAGTTGGTCAGGGAAGAGAAGGGAATGAGGAATCTGATCATGTAAAACAGAGGAGGGCATACGATTAATCAAATAACAAGCGGTAAGAACAGCGTCCCCCCCAAAAACGAAGAGGAACATTACTATGGAGGAGGATAGTACGAGCTGTCTCAATAAGATGTCGATTCTTGCGTTCAGCTACCCCATTTTATTTAAGAGTATGAGCACAAAAAGACTGATGAAGAATCCCATGATGAGACATAAATGAAGTAAAGGAGTATGAAAAATATTCCCTGACATTGTCATTGCGTAACACACGAATAGAAATATTGAATTGGGTCTGAATTTCAACATAAAATTTCTGGAAAACAGAGAATATCTCAGCTCGATTTTTCATTAAAAATAACCAAGTACATCGAGAATAGTCATCAATAAAAGTGACAAAATACTGAAATCCTAAAGTAGACGCAGTCAGACAAGGACCCCAAACATCAATGTGGACAAGCTCAAAAGGAGACTTTGCCCGATTATCCAAACATTTTGGGAACGAGACACGAGTATGTTTCCCAAGCTGACATGACTCACACGAAAGTGACGACAAAGTAGAAAAACGAGGGACCATCTTCTAGAACTTAGAATCTTGTTGTTTTACCCTCTGGTAAATCTACAGTTGGTTGTCGTTGGGTCTATGCAATTAAGGTTGGTCCTGATGGTCAGGTTGATCGCCTTAAGGCCTGCTTAGTTGCTAAAGGCTATACTCAGATTTATGGTTCTGATTATGCTGACACATTTTCCCCTGTTGCCAAGATTGCTTATGTTCGTCTAGTTCTCTCCATGGCTGGTATGTGTTCTTGGCCTCTTTATCAGTTGGATATTAAAAATGTCTTTCTTCATGGTGATCTTGCCGAGGAAGTTTATATGGAGCAACCTCCTGATTTTGTTGCTCAGGGGGAGTCTGGTTTAGTGTGCAAGTTACGCCGTTCTCTATATGGCTTGAAACAATCTCATCGAGCATGGTTTGGTCGTTTTAGTTCTGTTGTTCAAGAGTTTGGCATGCTTCTGATCACATATCTGGTAATAAGAATCTTTTCTCCTCTATTACTATTACCTCTAATACCATGTTGAAAGAGAGAGAGAGATAAAATCTTTTTTTTTTCAATTTCTTCAACTCCACATTATATTCAACAATATACATAATCAACATATCTAATCATTTCATAGATTTTTCTTAATAAGTTCACCTTAATGCAATTCATTCCAAAGATGAGAAAGGCATACATGGGCTAGGTTTTCTAGCACCTCCAAGTGAGGCACATTTGCTATGTCATTATGGCACGCAAGATTTAGGCACGCCTTTAATAACTAAAGATACGATTCAATTTTGTCAAAATATTACCCAAGACATCACAACACTACGATGCCCTTTGGGTTAGCTTGACCAATTGAGTAAATCAACCCATTTCTTACTTATTTGAACTAACAATTCCCCAAATACATTGTACAAATTTTATATAAAAAAAATTATTCGATTGCATAAAATCCCAACATATATCAATTTGAATCGGGATTCTCATTTTATTTCATGATTTTAACAAGAAGTCCAAAATGCCTTTGAGACTCATATGAAGACAAGTTATATTTTTCATCTAGAGACTAATGGTCAATCCGAGCAAACAATTCAAATTTTGGAAAATATACTTTGAGCTTGTGTGCTTGAATTTAAAGATAACTAAGTTGATTTTGTTTACAATAATAATTAGCAATATAGGATTTGTATGGCACCTTTTGGGGTGCTTAAAGTACACCTTGTAGGTATCCAAAATATTCGGATAATTTGAGTGAGTCTTTAAACATAAATTGGAACAATTAAAGGAAACATCTAATAAAATTAATGTGGTTGATGTAAAGTTACTTATGATACAAATTCAACTAAAGAGCTATGCAAATTGAAGAAAAAGACCTCTGGAACTTGAGGTTGAAATTAATTTTTTTTTAAAGTATCATTTCATAAAGATGTACATTATTTAAACAAAAAAAAAACTTATGACACAGTTTACGAGTCAATTTAAGATACTAACATACTAACAAGGATAAGACATTACTTATCAGTTGACATTCCCACCAAAATACACTCACTTACATTATGAATTTCATGTCTCAATGTTGTGCAAGTATTACTTAGATCCTAGACAAGTACTTTTGTACCTAGATATGTGCATACATATCTACATATATACATATATATGTATATGTATATAAGTAAACAAATATGTAATACAAATACATGTACATATGTATACATATATGTATACACACACACACATACACATATTTATATATTCATATATGTCTCCATACATATGTATGCCTATATACAAATATATGCAAATATATATATATATATACACACATAAGCATATATATGTAAATAAGTATGCATGCATATATTTATTTATTTATTTATGCAAATGAACATGTATATAGATATATGTATATATATACGAATGAGTTGGCAAAACTCATTCTAGGTGAGGTAATCCTAGGCTCAGAGGTGGCAAACGAGCCGGGCATACTCAACATGGCCAGAGGCATGGCCCAACTCGGCCGTGCCCGTGCCTAGTTCAACACGGCCACGTGCCAGGACAGGGAAGGCCTGATATGAGGGCCCATGGGCAATCTATTTCAACACGACCCAAACCGTGTCCCGACCCCGCCCCACCCGACGCCCCAATGCCCGACGCCCAACCCCGACCCCAATAGATCCAATATTCCATTAGGCTCATAACTCGACCAACCCGACCCGTGATCTTTTTTTCCCAGCCCCCAACCTAAGCCTAGTAGTTTCAAAAGTCAAAGCTTCTAGAACCAATGACCATTTTGGTTGGTTTAACAATCAAACTGACCCAATTATCCAAAAAAAAATTTTAAAATTTCAAATCTCAACTTTTGAATTTTACCTCCAATGGCTATTAGGCAGAATCCAACAGCATTAAGAATATTGCCCAATTTTTTTAAAAAAATTCAAACAAATTCAAATAAAATATTTAAAAGAATTAATTTTTCTATATCTATAACCCCCCTCCCCTCATTCAAATATTAATGTTTTCAGAATATAAAATCTCTTTCATATATTCTCTCTCTTGGGCTCTTGTTTTTGGCTTTCAATTTCGCCTTTCAGGAATCAAATGTTGTGTAGATTGTGGTATGCATGAAGTGTGAACATCAAAAAGGCAAATTTTACACATTTCACATTATAATTTATCAAAAAAAAAATTCTCCTAGTCATAAGTCCAATCTTCTTTGTTATTTAAATTAATTTTAAGTTATTAATCAAAATACATTATATAATATAATATAATTAAAAACATAAAAAATAAAAATGATTAATATTAATTTTAATTATGCAAATAAAATTAATTATAATTTATATATAGCAAACCCTACGAAAATGTCCAAGACTACCAAATATTAGTTTCTACGGTGGCCTCAATCCAAAGATCTAAAAAACAAAAATTAAAAAAATATTAATAATTTAGACTCACTTTAATATAATAAAACAAAAAAATATAATAAGAACTGAAAAAAAATCATCACAATGTAAATATTATAAAAAAATTCTAAGCTGTAAGTGTTCATATGAAATTGGACACCTTAAGAGACATGCAGAACTATGCATCAAAAATATAATGCATTAGATTCTAGGTAAACTCAACTCAATGATAAGTTCTTTGATACTGGATCCAATTCAACCTCAATGTTAACCCCCTTCATATATCACAAAGAGTTAGGAAGAAAATGTATAATCAAACTAATTATCACAATAAATCTTTCAATTAAGTTTTTTAAGGATATATGGGTAACCAGTATCATGCAGACTTATTTTCAAGTTACACTAAATAAAAAAAATATTAAAATTTTTTGAGATTCTTCATCCTAATGATGGTCCAACTATTTTTAAGTGTATGATAAAAATTTTTAAAGTATATAAAAATTCAAAATAAAATATTTAGTATCACATTCAATAATACATCTAATAATGAAGTAGCAATTAACATATTTGTTAGAAATAATAGAGATGAACCATTAGGAGAGATTTTTCATATTAGATACATATGTCATATCATTAACCTGATAGTACAAACATGAATGACAATATGTAGCCTCACTTTAAAAAATATACGTAACTCACTAAAATATATTCATATATCTTACAAACAATGAGAGTTTGATAATCTCTATATTTTTATGAATCTAAAGAAAAAATTACAATCAAATATAAGATACCATTGAAATTATACATACCTTATGTTGGAGTGATGTATTGGATATCAACACGTGATATCTAACTACATCAATAAAAAAAAAGACAACTTATTATTAATGACACTGACTAATCTACAAAAATCTCATTTATAAAATTCCAAAAGATTTTTTATGATATGATGAACATACGTTTGACAGTTTATACTCTTACGACTTGCATTGTACTCAAGTACATTAGCAACATTAATAACATGTTAAGAAAGTTTCGAGATGACTCAATACTTTACGATATGATTGTAGAAATAAAAACTAAATACTTAAAATATTAATCCATCATTTTATCTCTTTACTGTCTGGCTGTCTGCATAGACCATAAAATTAAGGTAAAAGAGGCATAAAATATTATGGGATACAAATTCTCATGCATGAACCAAGAAGACCCACCTAAAAAATTCATTCACGAAAAATTGATTGAACTTTTTATATTAGATATGGTAGTAATAGAAAGAAGCTCCAAATACAAATATGAATACTATATTCGAAGATAATGACTTTTCATTCAGGTAGCAAGAAAAATATGATGGGGTAGACAATCGAATAGAATCGAGCTATTTTGATACTTAGATACCGAATACTATTCAATCTTATCATATTCTGATAATAAAAATCTTAATATATTATAATAGTAAAAATTATATGTGTCCACTTATCCCGTACTATCTAAGATGACACGAGATCTACTGATTCATCCGGTATTAAGCATAACATCGGAATTTATTTTTTTTTGTTACATTGAATATAATTTCGGATAAGAAATCTAAATTACGACCAGATATTATTGAAATATTAGCATGCATGAAGGATTGGAAAGATTCAAGTTTGGACATTCATGATTATGATGGGGCTGTAGTAAAAACAAATGAATTGATTACTAATGATGATCTGTATGATATTGATATTAATGACGATTTGATGATTAATGACATTGATGATTGAAAAATTTAGACACTAATATCTGATATTTGATTTACTAATTTATATTGTCTGTCTTTATTTTTTTGTATGATATTACTTTGAGTTTGAGACAGTTTGAGTTTGAAACTTGATGCTTGAATATTAATTTTTTGAGATATACATTTGTTTGTGTTTGTATTAATATTTAAGTTTTATTAATATTTAAGTTTTATTAATTCATACATAATTAGTTATTTAATTTTAAAATTTTAGTTGTTATTTATAATAAACTTAATGTTTTATTAAATTTAATAAATAAAATTTTAAATTTTAATTATTTAGTTTAATTTAACAATTAATTAGTCTATTAACTAAAAACTATTCAAGTATATAATTAAATAATTAATTTTTAAATTTTATAAAATTTTTAATATTCTGAATTAAAATTATTAAAAATTTTAAAATTAGCCTGAACTTGACCCAAATCCAGCCCAATGGACAAAAACAAAATCCTATTCGGCACAATTTCATCATAGCCAGACCAAAAATCCGTGTTGGACCATTTGTGATGAAGCTATGTCGGGCCAGGCACGGCCTGGTGGCCCGATTGGGCCACTTAAAACAAAGTCATATGACCCAGCCCGACCCATTTGACACCTCTAATCTACAATTACATCTCTTTATTGTATGTCTGTTTGCATGGACCATATGATTAAGGTAGAAGGAATAGATAAAATTTTGATATACATACCCTCGTATATGAACTAAGAAGACTAAGTTAAAAGATTTATTCACAATAAATTGACTGAGCACTTTACATATTATAATACTAGGTATGATGATAGTAGTCGTGAGATTCCGAGTACGAACATGAATATCATATTTAAAGACGATGATTTTTTCAATTAGTTAGTAAGGAAATAACAATGAAATAGAATATCAAATAAGAACAAGCTGTTATGGTATTTAGATACCGATTACTGCTCAATCTTATCACATTCAAATAATAAAAATTTTGATATTTTATAATGGTGAAAATCATATGAGTCTATTTATCACGTGCTATCTAGGATGACACAAAATCTAATAACTCCTCAGGTATCGAGCATAATATTAAAGTCTATCTTTTTATTGTCGTAAATATGATTTCAGATAGAAGATCCAAATTATGACCAAATAGAAGCATTAGCATACATGAAGAATTGAAACGATTCACGTTTAAGCATCCAGAATCATGATGGGACTGCAGTAAAAATAAAGGAGTTGATTATTGATAATAATCCATGTATCATTGATGATGATTTGATGACTGAAGATAATTTACAAATTATAATACTAATACTTATCTTATATCATCACTAATCATATGCTATAATACTGTCTGCTAATGATATTTTTTATTTTTATTTATCTTTTTTAGATTTACATTGTCTTTGTTTTTATTTTGTCATATTACTTTGGTTTGAGGCTTAATTCTTGAATCTTAATTTTTTGTTAATTTATATTGGTTTATATTAATATTTTAGTTTTATTAATTCAGACACTGTTAATTTTTAAAATTTAGTTGTTTATTATATTAAACTTAATATTTTATTTAATTTAAAAAAAATTAAAAAAATTAATTATTTATTTTAGTTTAACAATTAATTATACATATTTAAGTAATTGAGTATTAAATAATTTAAATTTAAATTTTATAATATTTTTAATATTCTAAATTAAATATTTTCAAAAATGACCCGAATTAGGCCCTAACCCGGTGCAAAGGGCAAAACCCAGCCTCCTACCCGACCCGGATGAGCCAGAACTAGCATGTCCAAGGACAATCCAGTATGGGTTCATCACAGCCAGACCGACGGGCCATGTTGGGTTAGTGGTGATAAAGTTATGTCGGACCAAGCATGGCATGATGGCCCAGTTGGTAAACCTAAAACCAGGCCGAGCCAGGCTGGGCAAACCCCTTTTGATACCTCAACCTGAGCTAGACTTTCTAGCACCTCCAACACCTCAAAAAAACATCAAGCATCTTCCCAGGCAAGGTGCTTTTGCCCATGCATCATGACACCTAGGCTTTAGGCATGCTTGAGGTACATCTTTAATAATTTGGATCAATTATTAGATTATACTATAGTACCCTTGCATAAAAATATAATATATAAATAATTACATGTTCAGATCCAAGATTAAAAAATAAAAATATTGAGAAATAGGTTAATTCATTTAGTGCAAGTCCTTTAATAACACCATGAAGTAAAATAAGCAACTTGAAAAATTATAAGTTACAGCTAGATCATCTTCATCTCTTTGAATTAAATATTATTTAATTTTGATAATAAAATTCATTTAAGTAAAATAGAGTAGCAAGATATAAAAACTCTATTTAATCATTTGAATCAAATTAACCAAATTTTCTAATTAAGAGAAAATAAAGTTAGTAAAAATTAGTAAAAATTATTTTTATATTCAGAAATGAATCTATAATAAAAAAAAGATGAATAATGATACTAGGTTTTCTAATTATAGAATTTTGGTGAGAAAATTAAGCTATTTTGAAACATATGAATAATTTAATATTTTTGCTTAAATAAATTATTAAATTTATATTCATTTTATTTATCACTCTCCCTATCATGATCATTATATATCTCCTCTTATTTTCTCTCTTTTTCTTTATTTTTTTACTAAAATCCTTCAAACCAATACCTAAATTGATAAATTTTAATAAAAATCACTCTTATGAATTGATAAAGTTTAAGAACTTATCTTTATCAACCAAAAATAACCAAAAAAAAATTATAATCTCCACAAAAAATATTATGATTTACAATGAGTCGATATATTTTTATTTTTTTGCTTGATTTATTAAATTGAACATACATTTACTTAATTTTTCACATTTAATTTCCTATTCTTTTAATATGAGATTTGATTTAAATTATAAATCTCTATTTAGAATTATAAATCTAAAATTTAAGGCCCTAAGAATTAAAAATTAAAGATTGATTCAAGTAAAAAATCATATGAAAATTATATATTTTATATTATAAGTTACATATAATTACTTTATGATATGAGGTATTATATATTTTGTTATGAATCATTGTGTTAATTTCTTTAAAATAAATTTCATAAATTTTATATGATTTAATTAACATATATAATGAATTAATAAAAATTCATAGATTTAATATTATAAAAAAATTGAATAATTTAGAAATATATTTGTACAAGTATTTTAATGAAAAAAATATTTATCTAAAAATAAAAAAAAAAGTATTTAACTATTTATAAATGGTATCAAAGTCATAGTTTATAAATTGTATAACTAATTTTGTAATAAAAATATATTGATATGGATATATAAAATCTTATGTAAAATATTTTTAACTTACTTGAGTTATATGATTTTTTAGACCATATGTGAATAATTTTAAAAAAATATGTACTTTGAATAAGTGATTTCAATATAAATATTAGTTCTGACCAATACATGAATGACTAAAACTACAAGAATATATACATGAGAAATGCATCAAATTTCCTATGACTTCGAAATCCTTTTGCATGTACATGGTGTATTCCTCTTTGTAAAGATGATGATAAATGGGCAATAAATCAACATCATTTTTGGGTTTTTAAATTACATGAGTTTATGTGTGTTCCCATTAAGGATAGCAGCTGAGCTTGAAGCTACCACATACAATTTTTTTTTATTTATCTCATTGTAGTCATAAAGAGCCATAGTATGCATAAATTATACATAATTAAAAAATGAGATTCAATTTAAAAATAAATATTTTATAAACTTACACATACACACCATAATTTTTTAAATTTGTAGTCATATATATATATATATATATATATATTAAAACATAATCTCAAATTATAAATAGTATATTAAAAAATTATGTTGCTATTTATGTGAAACACAAATTTTCTCACATATTATTGAATTTTTCATATTAGACACTTGTTATCGCCCCTATTTTTCTCCAAGTACAAATAATGATGGAAAATCCATATGAAATGAGGTGTCAATAACTTCTTTAGAAAGTTTAGACCACTTGATGAACAATTTTAGCATGTTTAGATATTGCTATTTGAACAAATGAAAACATATTTTAATATATTTGTAACTTGTTTGAAGCAAACTTCAAAATTATGTAAAATTATATAAGGGTGTGATGCTGAAACATATTTTAATTATTTTATATAACAATGTGATGCCTTATGTCAGTTTGTAAAATTATTTTAAATTGTTTTTGTGCTTATTTTGTGCTTATTCTTGTGTTTCGGATAAGAGTGCCTAAAGGTCACAACACCCTCTATATACATTTATGATATTCTATTTTTCTAATAATAAATTTTGGTTGTTATATGTATTATTTTTGAAATTTAGTTTTAATATGATATTGGAACTAAAATCCTATGCAGGCAAAAAACTAAGATTTCTAGAGAGAGAGAGAGAGCGCTTGTGCACTAGAATAGCACAAAGGACATGAGTATATTGTGCAAACCTGATAAATATGAAAAAAAAAATTAGGCATGTCAAATATCAAACCCTGGGGGCATGAAATAAGAAGAATTAGGCATGTCATTGTCGAATATCAGACCTTGGAAATGCATAATACCACCCTCCTCATTTCCATCCTGCGTTGCACGCCTTTTTCATGAGATGTATACTAACATACAAAGAACTAGGCATGCCAAACTCTAAGCACATCACTTCTACCCTCACTATGCACAAAAAATTGCGAGCATAATAGCATGTATTATTCACCTAGAGTATGCTAGTACAACTTTAAGATACCTTTGTAAAACTATAAATGAATGTCTGCAACAATACCATGATTTACTATTACACCTTCATGCCTTTTTAGTTCATACTTAGTGGCCACCCATTGTACTTAAAAGTATTTGTTGATGCTGACTATGCAAACAACAAGAATGATTTCTCTACTACCAATACATGAAACATTCATATTAGCAGCAATATTATTTTATGGAGCTCTAAAAAACATAAAATAGTTTTCAGATTGTCCATATAAGTTGAATACAAATTGGTGGCTAAATGACAGCAGAATTCAACTGGCATTGTTCTCTTTACTGATCTCGATATCCACCTTCCTTGTTGTCCAATTATATACTGCGACAATGTACATATCACTTAACTCTTTTCCAATACTATGTTTCACTCTATAATGATATATATATATATATATATTCAAAAAATCACCGCGATTGGGACATTTTTTGTCATGCGTGTTGGAAACAACATTGCAACTGTAAGAATTATGAAATCGATGCATAATAAATGGAAGAAAAATTGTTGATGAAAAAGAAGTGGAGTACCGGTGAAAAATTTCGTAAAAAGGATCGACGATCCTTTTGTTAAACCAGACCAATAGTCCAGTATTCCTTGTTCCCATTTCTCTGATCTTCACAATGTTTTCAAGAGGATACCCACAAACTTGTTGTTCAACTTGGATCACAAAAAATGAAGTTGAGAATTTAATCGATGATAATCTTAGATGCCGTTTAGGGTTGAAAAAATGGTTGCCGTGGCGACGGCAGCTCTCCGTGTCGACCTCCAGTCTCCAAAACGTCCACGATAAACGAACTTCTGGCAGGTCTTGCCGTCGAGAATGCCTCGTTTTGAATTTTAATGAGTTTTAATTTTAATCTCCCAATTTTAGTAATTTCTAATAAAGCACTTTATAAATTTAAACAAATGAAAATTTCAAGAATGTTTAATAAAAAAATATTGGGAGCTGAAAATTTAAAATTTTTATTTTATATTCATTAAAAATTTTAAGTTGGTAAAGACCTACTTAATATTAAAGGCTGAAAATTTTCAACAAATTTTTTTAAAAAAATTTACTATTTTGTATTTTTTTCATTTATTTTTAAAAAAAGATATAATTTAGTTTGTGAATATGTCTTCTCATTCTCTTTTTTCCGTCACCCCAAACTCTAATCTTAACCATCTTTCATAATTAATTTAATAGAGGAAATAGCAAATTAACTAATTGTTCATTAATTTTTGTTTTTATATTAAAATTTTGGATAGATTTAAAGAGTTTACATTTTATTGGTTATTTTTTAAACATTTATATTTTTATTTTTGGATTTATAATTTATTTATGGATGTGTTTTTAGGGATTTTATTTTTTTTAATAATTAATAATTAGAGTGAAAAAAAAATCATTAGAAATTCTATTTATGTTGGATATATGTAATACAATAATAATAATGTAAATATATAAAACACATCATTTTTAGCATTCATCATTTACAGTTTTCAAACTATATAATTATATTCAACATTTAATTAACAGTAATTTATCAAACAGTTTTTCAATACTAATTCAATATTTATAAAATTCAGCCTTAATTTTTCAGTAATTATTTTTTTGTAACTATTTTTCAGCAATTATTTTTCAGCAACTATTTTTCAATAATTATTTTTCAGCATTTAATTTTCCGTACTTATTTTTCATCACTTAATTTTTTCAATTTTATCAAACGAGCCAATGTCTCAATTTTAATCTCCCAGTTTTAATTAATTTTTAATTCACAAGTTGTCTCCCAAATTTTAATAAAATAATTTTGAATTGAATTTTAATAGATAAAGACAAAAATGAACATAGTATTAACAAATTTAATACATCTAATGGTACTCAGTTATAAAACAATAATTTTTAGGCCAATGTCCATTTCAGATAATTGAATAAAATATTAATTATAAAATTAGAGGTGATATTTTTTTTTGTCACTCACCTCATTCAAACCCAATACGTATTGCACTTTTGTTCATATGGCTTCGGGGCCACAGGATTGATGTAGGTAATCTCCTAATCCCAATGGTTTGGTTTCTTTGGATTAGGCAAACCATGTTTTTTTTAAATTTTGGTTTAAATATAATTATTTTGATTTTGTTTAATTTTATTGTTAATTTAATTTAAATGAATAAGCGGTATTCTCATTTAATGAAATGTAATTAACAATAAAATTAAAATAGTATGTTAATAAAATATAAAAACTTGTTTTTTGAAAAAAAAAGTGTGGCATTGCTTGAAAAAAAAAAGGGAACTAGATATGTCAATTAGGTTAGGTAGCTCAAGCACAACACAAATGACAGAGCAAGACATGATATAGTCATGCCTGACACGACTAATAGCATGACATGTCAATTGCTACATGTCGGGTCAAAGTTTTTAGCATTAGAGGCACGGCACAGCAAGATAGCTTGTGCATGTTGGCTTCAACTCAATTGACCAAACAAGCTAATTTGGTCTTGACCCTGGCTAATCTTAAATGAATTAGACTAGTTTGGTCTTACCCAATCTATACTATAATGAATTGGGTTGCACATTTTTAGAGTCATGCAATTGTCAGCACAACATGACTAGTGCTAAAAATTGTGTTGTGTCGGCCACGACACGAATGCTAAACAAAGCCAAAGGGGTTGATCATGTTGGTACAGTCCTTTTGACATCTTTAGGGGGTACAACTTCTTTTTCTAAAAAATAGTGCTCATTCTTGAAAATGGACTTTCTATTTTCATGGCTGATAGCATTGTTTGCATTGTCATAACGTGCGTGACTGCCTAGCATGGCATGCACAATGTCAGGCGCAGCTGATAAGTCCAGCTGCCAGGCATGGCTGCAATGATGTGTGTAGTGGTTGGCAGAGATGTCAATGTTGCAATTACTTTCATAACCATGGCTAGTTTGGGAACTCACACCCATGTCGTGGTTGCCATAGCATGGAGTGGTGGAGTGCAAAAATTAAAAGACAATAATTTTATGGACTCCCTTATTTTGGCCATGTGAAAAGGGGGAGTTTTCTTCTATACCCTTGTTTTGTAAGGTTTTTCTTTAAAACCCTTAAGAAAATTTTTCATAAAAACCTTATGCAAGGGTTGGATAGGATAGCATCCATATTTCGAGAGTGGAATGCCAGTTTGTGTGATGGTCTTTTATTTTAATAATCTCTTCTGTATGTAAGGGCATATTGAGGTGGTTTAATACACATGTGGTGTTCATGTGAAGTAGGAGCGATGTTCATGCAATGTTCATGCATGTGACATAATGGATTTCATGTGGTGCTCGAATCCTCAATACAATCTAGGTGTTTTTATTACATTTTATACTTCATGTTTGAACTTGTAGATATATGAGAATCATACGTTATTATTTGTGTGTTTGTATATTTTGTCAATTTTGGCAAAATATATTTTTTGTGTTTATAGTATATATATTATATAATTTCAGTTGGATAGAATATATATATATAGTGATTGTGTATTTTAGATTTGCTAATAAATATATATTTGGGCATGTGTATACGTATACTGGATAGTATATGATATATATATATATATATGCATAATATAATGTATATATTTGGGATGATTCACATATATGTGTGTGTGTGTATTTATATATGTTGGATAGTTTGAAATATATATATTTCGATACTTCTGATATAATGTATATGTGAAACATGAAATATTTGGAATCCCAATATGTTTTAATAAGTTAACAAGATGATCTTAAAAGATGCAAAATCATGAAATAAAATAATTAGTACATAGATTGAGAAAAAAATTCAATATCATTCTTAATTTTTGAGCTGAATCTTGATTGGTCCTCAACATCAAGAATATGATTGGGCAATAAGACAAATACAATAGGAATCAAACTTATGTTACATTACAGATGTGTTTAAACCATCACTAACGTATTGGATCTTATATGAATTAAAAGTTAAATATGATTGGTCATGATCACTACTAAGATGATTGATCAGTGTGAAAATTTATCATATGAATCTATCATGTGGTTGATAATGAGAGATTGATGGGATGGTTAATTTTTTTTTTAAAAAAAACTCGTGTTACATTACATGAGCATTCAGCTTCATTATTGAATAATTGTTAGTAAAATTTATGTGATATTAAATCTAGGGAAACTAAAACCAATTTATATTAATATTAAAATGAGCATTTGTTGCACATAAATTTGTCTAAATTAAAAAATAGATCAATGTATGGTTGGCAAAAATATTTTTTAAAATTATATATTTTTAACAAATATTTATGCTTGATCATTTCCATATTAAATATCTTATTATTAAAATAATATGAAATTCTAATGTGAGTTACTTTTTTGTATGCAGTAAGTTTTTATGTGCACAATATATTTCAATCTCTAACATAAAAATCACAATATTCCACCATTGTTTTTTAACTTGGAATTTCCTCGAGGCATAATAAAACCTTCACTCAGAGATATAGCTCGTGAGGATCAAATTCATGCCCCCTTAGGAAACATTAATTCCACATCCACACATGTTAGACAACACATGTTGCAGGTATAATTGGTTGATCTTAATAATATGTAGTGACAATGACTTTATGAGCATATGGTAATTTTGTATTAGAACCAATCCTATGATTACAAATGAATATTTTGTAAAATATTTAATTTTCATGTAATTTTCAATTGAAATATTTGGCACTGGAACAAATAACAGTCTTTTTTTTAAGAATTTTTATGTTGAGAATATCATAATTTGTATTCTCGATTAATATAATAATTAGATTATTTAATTATTAGTTAGTGTATTTTTCAAATCATTTCTTTTTTTTTTGATAAATCTTACATTGGGCCATTTTAGTCACATAAAATGAATGTTGTTGACTTTGAAAAATCATCTTACATAAAGATGATCATGACTTATTTTGTTTAAATGATTTTAAATAATAATTAAACTAATGATTGTTGACAATTATAATGTTTTTATACTTTAATGCAAGAAAGCAAATATCAATTCTTGTATTGACAAGCATATACTTCATCATGCTAATCTGAAACAATTATAAAGTTTTATACTTGACATTCTCTCAATAAAAAAATATTCTTATGACATTGATATGAAAATTATCTTTAAAAATTTTCTACTATTATCAAATCTTTTGTGACATATATTTGTGCTTGAAAATAAATATCATGGCAATTAACCAATGATATTAATATTAAGAATATTTATGTTTTTGTACATTTTTAAAATTTGTAATGCACAAAAAACAAGAGTATGTAATTTAAGGTGCACTCAAATGCATAAAACTATCATTCCCTTAATATCACCAGTCATCATGCCACATTAAAATAAAACTACAACAAATTATTATTTCCAAAAATAGTACCCACTATTTTCCAAAATCATATACATATACACAATCTAAATATGATATTTTTGAATATCATGTATATATATGAAATTTTATGTAGATGTATAATTATTGAAATGTAAATATACGAAATATTTTCTATATATATTATTTTAAAAATGTGCATGAACTTTTTCTGAAAATAGTATACATATGTTATGTATATATATACATTGTGCTTATATATTTTTGAAATGTGTGTGTGTGTGTGTAGACATTATTTTGAAATGCATATATACTATTTTCGAAATGCATATATACTATTTTCGAAATGTATATATATGAAATGTTGAGTATATATATACTATTTTTAATATATATGCATTTGTGTGCGTGTGTTTAGTGTTTTTAAAATATACATGCATCAAAATAATATGTAATCTGTCATTAAAAATAGTATATACATAACATAACATATATATATATAGAAAATAATGTATACTATTTTTGAAAAAAAATTAATTTTTCTTAGTTTTTTTTGTTTCATGATGACATGACTAGGTTAAGGATATGTTGGATATTATATATTTGAGTTCATCAAAAATTTTTATACCTTTTATTTTGGTACAACAACGAAAAAAAAAAAGTGTCGAGATTTAAATATTTGAGTTCATTAAAAATATTTTTGTGTTGGTACTAGCACCTTCAAACATGATTTTCTTAAGAAAAAATACTATTAGAATTATATTGAAAACCATTTCATATTCATCTAACATCTAGCAAAATATGAACCATACTATTTTTTTACTCCCATTGAAAAGTTATCTACTTTTACTAGTGATATAAATATGGAGTTTGACTATAGATTTTATTACATCATTCAATTTTATAAATTTTTGACTATTATAATTCTAGAGAAATATACTTAACAATAATATTAAACTTTGACAAAAAAAATCATGAAGATAGCCTAGGGTAAAAAATACTTAACAATAATATTTTACCAATGGCATTTCTATCGATATTATAGGTTTCATGTCTCGGCTTCAAATATAGTTGAGTTGAATTCTTAGTCAAAATTATCTAATATTTATGGAATTCTATATAATTATTTTAAAAAAGCAAAAATTAGAGGTGGCAAAATGGGATGGTCAACACACTCCTGGCATGCATGACCAGCCTCAATGGATTGATATGTTGCCACCGGGGGTTGCCTTCAATGGATATTTTTTTAAAGTTTTTAAAATTTTTGAAAGCCCTCGTCAAATTTCAAATATAAATACCCAAAATTCACAAGTAGTTTTTCACATGTTTCTTTGTATTTTCACTAATTCCACATTCTAACATATTAATCTTTTTTCTAGTTTCACTATCACCCTCAATAATGGATAATCAATAAGGTAGACAATTGAGATTACTCATACAAAAACCAACAATAATATCCAAGCATAAAAAACTTTTGTACGAGTGGTTCAAAATCATCTTTTCTATGATAACTTTGTTTACCTTTTCTATAATAATATTACTGTATAACTTAAATATGTTTTGTCCTCAATATATAGATTGGTCATAAATCATGTGATGTGACAAACTTATATAACCCAATCATTAATTTCTTCATACAAGGGTAGATTGTGAAATCGAATGAACTCAATATCTCATGTAAACTTATTTGAGCATTTCTGTGTATATTCCACCTCACTCTATTTTAGGGGTACCTACTACCTAGACATGTCTCTAATTATGTGAAAAGGAAACATCCTATTTTGATCACTCATATTCTTCTCAATTTCTTGTGGCGCACTCATTCATAGGCATATAGTTTAGTTTATCATATATGATGATTGATTGTGATAGAGTATATAACTTGTCATCTAGAAAACCATAATGAACTAAATATCATGGTGGGTCAATGTAGTACATATTCTACCTTATTGATTATCCATTATTATAATTACATGCAAGTTTTACCCAACAATCCACATGATTTATCATGGTGGGTCAATGTAGTACATAGTCTATAACATTCACCTCTGTGTTATTTTATATCACATATGCTATTTTCATTTTCATGTAATGTGACCTACGTGGCCAAGATTCTTAGTCACCAGGGCATGGGTATTATAGTTATGGAAGGATACAAAGAATCACATTCTTAATAATTTTCTATATCTCATCATATCATAATCACATGATATATGGCAATTTACTAATAATAAATAACAGTGTAGCATGATGTTTGACTTTGTCATATATCAATTTGTTGTTTTCTTGTACAGATTCTTGTATAAATATAACATGCATATAACCTTAAAGTGGTGGATATTTTGATTACCTTTTTTTGTAGCATCCCTCAATGTAAAACATCAAGCTTTTTTTTTTTCATGCCATCCTCTTCACATTACCACCGAGACTCTATTCCTCGTCATGATGTATAATTGCAACATTATTTGATCAAACTTTATGCAATCAATTCTCAAGGCTAATGGTAGTTGTGACAAGCACAACCTATCAATCGAAAAGCAAAAAAAAAATCTTCAACCTTACATCTTGTAGTCGGGAGTATTTAAACATTAATCATTGTCAAAGGGAAAAGGTAAAAAATAAAAAATGTAAGTTTTGTAAAAAAAAAAACTTAGGTTCTAACTTCTAATGTTACAAACAATATTTGATAGTTCAACTCAAATAATTTAGTACCATTAAAAATAATTTTAATAGGAAAGAGTTGACATAGAGTGATATTATGATCACCTCAAATTGTTTAGTAAATATATATTTTTTCATATGATCTCATGATAGTTAGAGAACTTATAGCCTATTTAATTATTTATTCTCATTTATCTTTTAGTTCTAGTGAGTAATATTTATGAATATATTCAAAGATCATTTTGTCTATACAAATTTCTTATTCTAACTCAAATAATTTTTGTATTGAATTAATATCCAATATTTGGGTTGTTAAGTTAAACCAAAATTATATTTGTGTTGTTTCATATCACACATGGGTGGTTATCAAAAATATATTAGTTTTAAGCTCATTGATAAAACTCGCAATACCTCACAAATTGCTCATTATATTTATAATCAAACAAGAATGGGCTCACTATATGAATGATAGATTTTTATTATATAAATATTATGCATGTCATATCATCAACGTCATTGTGAAGACAAGCATTACTTTTGTAATAAACAGAGAGCCCTACTTGACCTCAGTGATTGGGCGACCCCACATAAGTGTTAACTTGTTACTCGGCCCCACCACCGAGCATACTCATATAGTCCACTTCACCCATTATGCCACATAGTTTTATACATAGACCAATACTTGTTTTCTACCTCTCATATCATGTCCCCATAGGACTTGAACCCAAATATTAATATTCTCACAACAAAATACCTATTGATCGAGCAAAGCAAATAATATATGTAACAAATAGTGGGCCCCATTCGACTCAGTCCTTGGGCAATCTCACCCAAGTGTTAACTAGTTTCCAGGTCCCACCATCGTGCATACTCATATTATCCACTTTATATGTTATGGCTCATGGTTTTACACATGGGCCAGGACTTAATTTCTATCTCCCATGTCGCGTCCATAAGACTTAAACTTAAGTCTTATAATTCTTATAATAGAGTATTGATTGATCATTTATATATAATAAATGATGGGTCTCATTCGACTTTAGTCCCCAGGCAACTCCACCAGAGTGTTAAATGTTTACCCTTCCCCATCACTGGGCATACTCATATTATCCACTTTGCCTATTACGACATACGATTTTACAGATGGGGCATGACTTAATTTATGTCTCTCATATTGTGTGCATATGACTTAAACACAAGTCATGTGATTCCCGCAATAGAATACGAATGACCTATAGATCAATCGGTACTCTGTTATGGAAATTATTGGACTCGAGTTCAAGTCCTAGACACAACATGTAAGGTAGAAATTAAGTCTTGACCCATATGTAAAACTGTGAGTCATAATGGAAAAAGTGGATAATACAAGAATGTCTGGTGGTGGGGCCAGGCAACCAGTTAACACTCTAGCGGAGTCGAGCAACTGGTTAACACTCTGGTTGGGTGGTACGGAGACTAAGATCGAATGATATCCATTGTTTGTTACAAGATTAGTTTGTGATAATATTTTAATATTCATATATTGCTCTTCTTTTGTATAAAAAATTAAATTTGTTGCAATATCAAATTTAAGAGGCATTATCAAGTTAGGGAATTGATATAATGAAAAGACATAACATGAATTTTTTAATATTCAAAGATCTAATATGATATAAAAATGATATTTCAATATTTTATAATACAAAATTTAATATTGTGTTAATAAGTGTTGCTAATCAACTTGTTATTAAATAAATTATTGAATTTTTAGATTTTTTTAAACAATATTAATGTACTATTTTCTAGAATTTATTATCCTACTTCTCCATGAGTTGTTACATAATTAATGTTTATTTCTTTATTATCTATGTATGAAATGATGAATATAAATTATTTTAAGTTGTTGAAATAATTTCAATTAATATTTTGTTTATATTATTTACGAAAAGATAAATATTGACTGTTTTAAATTTCACATAAGTTTTCACACAAATTGGCTACACAAACACAAACACACACACACACACACACACATGTAGGTATGTATATATATATATATATAGTATATATATATTTATTTATACACACACATATATATATATATATATGTATATATACGTTTGTATACTTATATATATATATACACGTGTGTGTATATATATATATATATGTATGTATTTAAATAATGATTATATAAGCTTATATGTATGTATATATATGCTATATATGTGTTTTTATATATAAATCTTTATATATAAACACACACACACACACAGTATGATGGAAAAATTGAGTTTCTAATTTTGAGTACACTAAAATGCATGTACTTTGTTTAAGATAATAAAAATGTGGGTCTATTTTTATAAATATTTTAGATAAGTGCATCAAAATATAAATTTTACATAAACAAAGTAAGATTTATGTTTTGGGGCATTGTGCACAAAATAATCAAAAGAATATTTTATTTTATTTTATATTAAAAAAAAGAGACCAAAACCTAAAATATTTACCTTTTAATGCACTCAAAAGCAAAAAACGAATTTTGCCACAGTGCCTTAAAAAAATTAAATCTAAAATAGTTGTTTTTTATATTGAAAAGCAATTAACTATATATAATATATACATTATCATACACATTTATGTTTTAATTGTATAACATTTACATTTCAAAATATATACATTAAAATATATTTTGCCTATATATAACATATATGTTAACTATATTTAACATATACTTACATATATGTTAAATATACATTAAATTTATGTTAACTAAAATGAAAACACTTAACTATATAAAATGTTTATGTTAAAAATATTTGATGTTAACTATATATCATGTAATAACATATATGTTTTAACTATATACAATGTATATTGAAAATATTTAAGTTTTGACGTATAAATTTTCACGTATGTAGCGTACTTTAAAATCCATATCACTAAAGAAAATCACTGTATATGTGAAATGTATACCATTTAGCATATACATTTTATAAATATATATGTTACATATATTTTTGAAAGTATATATTTCAAAAATGCATATAGTATATACATATGCATTGAATGTGTATGTGTATAAGTATGCATTATATATGTTTTTTTATTATTTATTTTTTGTGTGTTTAATATTTAATAATGACATGTTAGGCGTGAGTTGAAGATCAAAGTATTAATAATAGTAGAAACAATTTTGGGTTTCCAAATTTAATAAACCCAAAAGTTAGATATTTTAAGTTTTGGGTACCTTAAATAGTTTGGTTTTGAATCCACCAAACTTAATTTTCAATTTTATCTTATTAGATTGATTTGTCTACCTATATTTTATACTAGCACCATAAGAGATAAAAAAATCATACACATAAAAAAAATATTATAAAATTAGATAAATAAAACATACCAATTAAATATATCAAATAATTAATTTTAAATTAAGACAATTTTTCTTAATCGATTTAAAACACCTAGTATGTCAATCCCTAGCATACCCAATAGTTTTTTACCATTCGACCAATGACATATTTGTTGAAAGTTTCTTCAAACATAAATATCTTTAACATAATTTACTTGAAACAATTATAAGAAAAAAAATGATAGGTATTGCCTTCACCTGAAAATATTAATATGAGAATTAGTATAGCATTACATACAACATGAGTCCATCTTAAAATTATTCATTTGATAAATTTTACATCAAATCATTTAAATTTTAAAAAATTATATCGTTATCATATTAGAATAATCTTAAATTTGAGACTATCTTAAAGATTTGTGCTTTAGTTAATGTTATATTATTATTGAAATATTCAATCGTTATTTACATCAATTGCAACAAATTTAGAAAATTTTGTACCTAACCATTCTTTCCTAAAAAAACTCTAACCCATGTCATGACTATTTTTGTTTATGTAGCATATGAATAAGGTATCATTTTCTTCAATAATGAAAAATGTGTCTTAACAACACCAAATACACATTCAATGATATTTATTAATCTTGTATGACATAAGTTGAATATCTCCTCTCTTCCTACAACTTTAACACCACTACGAAAATCACTCACCTAATAACGTACATTACGATATGGTGGCATAAATCTCTAGTATGTGTATATGTTGCATCCACTAAATAATAATTTTTTGAAAGAGAGAATTTAGTATATTATAATGTTATTAAATAAGAATAATAATAAATAAAATAAAGCAAGAATATTTACCTAACAAGGGCATGAGAAAATTATGTTGTGGGTTACGAATAGTTTCAATTAAGACTCTTGAATCATGAGCTGTTCATTCCTATTCAATAATTACATATGCAAAGTTTCTATCAAAATCACAATTTATTATAATATTTTGAAAACATTCTCCACTCCCACGACCTCGAAATGATACTTGTTGTTCAATGGGAATGCATGCATGGATAAGAACCCCATCAACCCCACCAACAACACCTTACAAAAAATAAATTTAACCAATATAGATGTTTATTTTTATATTAGAAAAATAAAAATATGATGAAAATATTTACTCATAAAAAGTATTATACCTTAAAAATTTGTCTTAATCGACAATTATAGATACCATTTGAATTATCATTGAATAATGGAGGAGTAATCATTTGCCTTGAAAAGCTCACAATGGCCACTAAAACCTTATGGAAGTATTTATGAATTGTTTGCCCTGAGTATTGAAATCTATTCTTTAATAATCAGTTTCGAAGATTATGACTTATAATCATTAAGAATACGACCATTTTCTCTTCAACACTCAAATGTTTGCTGTCAACAAGCCATATTTTTTCTCTAAATATGTGACATAAAGAAATAAATACATGCTTTTCCATTCGCATTAGTTCATAACATATATTAGATGGGCTATTTAAAACTTCTTTAATGAAAAGCGAGCCTATGGGTGATGATGTAGAAACTCGTTCTTTTTTAATGGAGGAGTCTCTTAATAAATATAGCAATAACACAACAAGTCTTTTTTTATAAAATCTTATCATTGTTGACTTTATATCTTCATATTCACTTGATGATGAACTTGAACTATTTGATTGATGTGAATGAGTCTACATATAAACATCTATTTTAAAAAACCATTAATTTTATGAAATAAAATCATAATAAAATTATTATAACAATGTATAATGAATAATATCACTGCATTATTGTGTTATCACATCACACCCATTTCATATATATAAATTAATATTGCCATGAACTTTCTTATAATTATGTGAATAATAAGTCTTAAAATTAGAAAAATTAAAATGCAAAAAGTATCCAAAATAACTTAAAGTACCATGGTACAATCATCAAAGCAAAAAATGGAAAATATATCCCACAATTCCAACAAACTAATTTAAAAGTCATTTTTTCAAGCTTTAAAGCTATCTCATTTGCTTTTGGTAACTTTTCATTTCAACCCACACCACTCGATACTCTTTCTTCTTACAAAATGCATTAATTGTAACATAATACAAAGGATCCTCATAAAGTTGTGAGTTTCTTCAAAATATTCATACATTCTTTCATTGAGGGTCCTTCAAATTTGTCTAAAGCATTCATTCTTTTATTCATTTCATCTTGAGTTTGCTTTTTTTTCTCTTCTATTTCTTCTTTGAACATTGTACTTCTTTACTTGTATTTCTTGACAAATTATCATCCTTTAAACTAATTAGAGTTTCACTAGGCATATATGTAGTATATGTTGATGATTCCTCAGGCCCAGAAACAATCACTCCTCCAAAACTCCAATTTTTAGATCCAGTAGCTAATATTCCTTCAAATAATATTTCTAATTCCTCCAAATTTGATAATGATTTATAATGGAATTGTTTATCTTCTGGATATTTCTATTCAACAAGAAAAAAAAAGCAAATTAGTCATACATGTATATATAAGACATTTCTTTTAAAGATTCACTTAACTTTGTAAAAAAACTACCTTTAAATAATAGATCCATTTCTCATCTAGCCAACCAAAAGTTTTGGTTATAAAATTGTAACCATGTCCAGTCACATTCAACATTCTACTCTAAATGAGATATTATCGTTTCATGTAATCCCATTCATTTTTTAGTTGTATTGATGTGTAGTGTTTTCCAATTAACTTCTCCAATTCTTCACTAATTCGATACCAAGCACTAGACTTTAAACTTCCACCCGATATAAACCCTTTATTTATTTCTTTTAGACAAAAATCAATAAAGTATTTTCTTTGTGTGGGGTCAGTCCAATATGACCTACTACTTTCAACAATTTGACTTAATACTATATAAACAACTAATAAAAATCAATGATTATTCAAAAGTTATTTGACATATCATACCAAGTACTATTAAAGGGAAAATATATGGTTTTCTTCTACCTATAATTAAAATAATTCCAAATGAATATGAAGATTTTGTTGAAACTTGAATAATAAAATAAAACTTGAAACTACAAATTCAACAAAGAGCAACTTAAATAAAAAGGATTACATTTTATTCAATTGGGTTGTGTTGATCTGATCTGATTATATTATTTACTTAATGAGTAGATGCAACCTAATTATTAACAAACTAGTTTAGTTGTGATTTTAAATTTTTATTTTATTCTCATAATATTTATTCAATTGGTGTTTTAGATATTTTTGTTTTGGCTTATAAATTAGTTTATTGAGTATCTATTTTTGTTCATTTTTAAGATGAAGACTCCTACAAGTAAAAAATATTCTAATGGGTATTACATATTACTCATGATGGTTATCCTCTAATTATTTATATTACATTTGCCTATTTAATTTTTTTCTTATTTATATGGATCAAAATGTGATTTTTATACATAAATGATAATTTGGAAGAAATTATTTTTGCGCGATGCCATTATAGTCATGCAAAGTTTGATAGGTACGTATCTAAGCTGCATGATGATGCACATGTCCAAGGACATTTTACCTGTAGAAACTAGAAATAAATAGGCTGGACAAGGTATCAAAATAAAAAAATCAAATTAGAATTTCAAAGATAGAGAGAAAAAATGGAGAAGCATTTGTGCTATTAGAGAATTTTAACATAGAGATAGAGAGAAAAAATGAAGAATAATTTACCTGTAAATATTTGAACATTTGGGGGAGTCATGAAAAGCAAGGGCAAGTGAGCTGAGGGATGAGTGGCAGGGTAGGGTAGCTTTATTATGTTTCTGTCAAGAAAATAAAGTTGGATAAGAGAGAGAAGAGGTTTTCGAATGGGAAAGGAGAGAGAATGTTTTCCAACGAGAAGGGAGGAAGGATTAATCATTTTTGAACGGGAAGGAGAAAAAAGTTGGATCAAGTATTTTTCGATCCAATGTTTTTCGAATGGCTTTTTTCTTGAATAGAAAAAGCCTAAAAAATTTTCTTAATCATTTTAGCATTTTTAAAAAATTTTAAGTGATAAGTCTTAAAAAAAAACACATTTCGTCTTAACGCTGAAAGTGATTTGCTTTCAGCATTAAACTGAAAAAACAAACACGACCTTAGTATGAAACCCAACAAAAAGGGTGCAATAGGTCACTATAGAAAGATGAACCCTCTATAAAATAAGTTAGGACTAGAAAGAGAATTTTACTTATAAATAGGAATAGGACATTGCAAAATAAGTATATCAAGAAATGGGAGTCAATGGGAGGTAGTTAGTTTGGTCGATATGTGTGGTGCTGAGGTCGAACTTCTCTTAATGAGTCTGTCCATTTGAGTAGTCTATCGGAAAGGGTTGTAATCCCTCTCTTGTTGATAGTAGCTTTTCATCAACTTATAGTAGAAATTTTTCCGCTAGTTTACTAGCTTTGTTAGTAAGGCTCTTTGGTTAATAGTTCCACTAAAAACTACTTCTTGTATAACTACTTTTCCATTTTTATTTTAAGAACTTTTTTTAAATCTACAATTCCCTCCCCTTTGAAGCTAGAGTATTCTTCCTTTATTAGCTATCGAGGAGAATCTCTCCATGTTAGCTTAGCGATCATGATCAAGTTCAAGTAAGGAATCCTAGACATATCTCAAACTCATTTTAATAAATTATGGGTGTAGTAAGATCTTATAGTATGACATTTTGATTTAAAGTATTGGGTAGTCGTTAACCCATCCTTTTCTTTTATCTCACATGAGTAATAGTAAGTGTTGGTTTTATTTCAAATGTAATAAAACTAATTATTCTTTATAGCCTGAAAAATAAATAAATATTTTTAGAAGAGGAAGGGCATATCTAGCACACAGAGAAATGAAGGTACTAGTAGATGAAGTTTTTGAAATAGATTTCTTAGCTCTACTTCTTGGTCAATCCCATTTCTTTGTTCTTGGTTTTGAATTTATTTAAATGCTTATATTTTCTGTAAAGATCTCAATGACTACTTAATTCATCTTTCATTTCTCGCTCCTAAATGGGAAGTGTTTTTTTTTATTCTAGCAGGAGAAAAGTGATATCCAAAATTAAAAGCATTTCGACTAAAATGTACCAATAGAATAGGCTTTAAAGTGGCTATTTCCAAATAGGTAGATTAACTTTATAGAAATAGATTTAGGTAAATTAAAAGGAGCAAAAGAGTTGAGATTCACACACACATCCTTATCCTATGAGTCTACCTATGCTACGTGCCTGCCATTGAGAACTTTTCTGCTAGTTTACTTCGTCAGCATCATTGAACCTCATTAGCATTTCAAAAAGAATTGGAGGCTCAAAATGAATTGTCAAAGGAATTGATGGTTCTTGTTTCGTCTCAGATCCTAGCCTAGTCTGAGAACTTGCACTATAAAGACGGGAATAATCACCTCTTCCTGGAAGTGATAACAATGTTGCCCAACTTATAACCCGGTCACTTTCCATCTACATCCTAGATGCCACTAGTACTATACATCTATATTATATATGGATGACTCATGCATTCCCCACAATGGAATGATCTAGACCCTGACCTCAAAATCCGACGACATTGACTGGAAAGCTCTCGATTAGGTCAAAAGCTAGTTGGGTCATTGATAGACCAAATTAGAATAGTAGCTATTTAGAGATGGAGCTTTATTTGAGATTCTATAACCTATGCACTTGCCTTTAGGGGATCAAAGTTGGATGAATTTCCAATGGTTCCTTCCATCGGTGTTATCAAACCATGTTAGCAGTCTAGAATAACTAGAAGCTCAAAATGACCAGTCAAAGGAATAGATCTGTTTAGTTATGTTATTCTCCTTGTTTTACAGCACACCCATACTATGTAGAGGGATCTTTCTGATACTAAGCACGCTAAATCTCTTGTCCAAGCTTGCATCCTTCTTCTACCATTAGGAATGGAACATCTCTTCACTTGTATGTGGTTAAAATTAAAGACTCTGTTGTAGGTTTTGGTTGGTTAAAGAATCCTATCAAAAGCCCATGTTTATTGTCAAGAGGGCCCTACGGGTTTTATTTTGATGGCTTGGTAATAAGTTGGCTATGTTTATTGTCAACATCCATAAAAGATAAAACACAATTGAGTTGGCTATCTTTATTGTCAAGAGACCCCCAGGGGTCTTATTCTTGGTGTATAATTTCATCACAACTCAATGGGGATAATCTAAAGGATAGAATATATGAAATTTTCACCTCACTTGCATGCAATAGGCACTACATGTTCACCTAGAAGATAAATTATTTGATACTTCCAACAAGAAAATCTATCCTATTTAGAATTAGTTTCACCATTCATATCATTACACAATACTTGAAACTTAAATGAATTAAATATATAACCTTAAATATTTTGATTGGTGCATAAAACACTAGATCCAACGAAATAATTTCATTTCTAAATGTTTTTTAATTGCCACTCATCATTATATTCTAAATACAATTAATAAATTCTACTTAAACCTATCTTTGAATACTGGTGCCCATCTAATATTATGCTATTGTATTGTGAGATATTTTATGAAAACAATTTTCAAATTTGTAGAAAGCATGTAACACCAAGAAAAATTATTAATTGGTGTATTTAATCTTGAATCTTTCAATAATATACTAACATAATGTGTCAAAGCTCTTTGATGTACTTCAAAAAGCACATCTAATATATGTGTAACACTTGCATATCTATCAGATAAAAACACTAAATCGTTATAATCTCATATTATTTTATTAAAATTAGACATCAAATAAACATAATTTTTAGTTCTCAATAAAATATTAAATGTGAGGGATGTGATGAATTTTTTTACAACTTGTTCACATATACAATATCAATTCCCATCTTTTATCTGAGCTTAGGAGCAAGCAACAAGGTGAAAATCATGAAGAACATAATTTGTCTTAACAAAAACAAAACTATAAAAAAAATATGTCAATATTATTATCAATGGTATTAGAAGAAAGCATTCTATGACAATGATAAGCAACATTTGATTCAAGTACAAAATAACTTCTATCAATATCAATGATGAAATATGATAAATACAAAAGATGTAAATATGCAATATCATTAAAAACTTATAATTGTTCGTAATGTTTGCATAAAAATATACGTCAAAAACATTGATATATTGTGGAAGTGAAATTTTAAAAAAAAATGCTACTCAAAAAGAGCCAAAAATTCAAAGAAAATAATATATATATATATCACAACTATTTATGATATTAACATAAATATCATCAAATCTATTTGAAAGTTGTTGAACTTCATCACAAATTATCATCTAATGTCAAGATATAAATTGCATTTCATGGATAAAATTTGATGCTCATAAACAAAATAAAATATCACAAATATTATATATCATTATAGATCATCAAAATATATTTAAATCCATCAAAATAGAATATCACAATTATATTTAAATTTTAAAGTCTAATCGAACATGTATTAAATTGCTTTGAACTTGCATAAATTGAGAATTGTATATCAAACAATTTCATCAAAATTTGATGAAAATTACAATTATTTCTATAGTTTTCCAGATTACTATTATTCGGTAAAAATTACAATTTTCAAGTCAAGGTCATAGTGGAACAAAACAATAAATATTTGTCAAACAAACAAATAACCAATTAATAGATTAATCCTCATATTTGTTACTTAAATTTTTTTCAAAACAATAGCATTTTATGTTAGGAAAGAATTCATATTACAAGAAAACAAACTAGACTCCAAACACAAATTATAGGTAAAACATAATTTTAAAATGGCTCATAGGGAATTTTTTTCCCCAATTAGGCATTTTGTAATTGCCGAACAAAATTTTTCCATTTTGAGTTTGTAAAAAAGATAAACTATTCAATAAAATAATTTATCATTGAATTAATTATCAATTATTTATACTCAATTTCTGTTCAGTAAACATGAATATATCAATATTTAAATTTGGGAGATGCAACATAAATATCAATAATAATGATTATTTTTACATAAATATCTATCACAATATAAGTATTTTGTTAAAACTAATCGTCAAAGTAAAAATTCAAGATGATCTTACTTAGAGTTCTATATATGCATTGGAACTCTAAATAAATGATTCATTCAAAGTATCGCATAAATAATTATCATCATCAATTCGAATTTTATATACCCATTGGATCTTGGAATAATTATCTGTCTCTTACATTTTAAAAAAAGAATATTACCTTCAAGAAAATTATAAAACCCTGTCATAGACCTCCTCTTAATGTATTTTAGTGCCCAACTCAACTCTAAATACAATTCAACTAAAAGTATTCATGATCTATAAAATATATCTCATACCTTAGAGACTTCTTCACATACCTTAATACAATTCAACTAAGATAAACATATCAAAAATAATCTAAAAAAGAACTAATTATATTGTCTGCCATTGTGCATTCTACATCAGTCTCATCATTGTCAAGTAATATTTTTAATAATTCTCTTATAAATAATTGAGTCAATTAGAGAACTTATGTTATAAGCAATAAAAATATTTATATCAATAAGAATATTTACTAAAACACTATCAATAATATCAATTTCTACAAGATTATCAAGCATATTTTTTTTATGATAATATGATATTTTTCATAGAATAAAGCACCACTAATATCAATAAAATATATCAATCTCTAAAGATTCTTCGTCTGAACTAATACTTGAATGTACTACTTGAATTGAGTGATTCTTAACTCATCATCTCTCGTAATCAAAATATTATCTAAATAAACAATTAACAAAATTATAATGTCATTGGATCTCATCCAAAAATAAAGAAAAGTCAATAATACATATGTGTAACTCAAATATGATGACTCCTATAAAAAATTTATAAAATATACTTTGAGTGATTATTTTAGGTCATATAATACATTTCATAATCTGTGAATTGTATATATACACATGTTGCTTAAGGCCATCATAAAAAAATATATTATTCATGTTTAACCAATATACCCTCCAATTATAAGATGCTACAAAAAATAATAATAAGTTGTATTAAGGTTATATTTAGTCACTGAAGAATAAGTGTCTTGGTAGTTTATATCTAAGTAATTTTTTTGGCATAAATCTTATTTTAAGTTAATCTATCTTTTTATTTTTACATGTCTTCATAATAAATATTCACCAGCTAACAACAAATCTTTATGATTATCAAAGAAGTGTCAAGTGGGTCTAGTGGTCCAAGCACAACATGAGGCACAACCCAACTGAGTTGTGCCTGACCCGATACAGCATGATCCAGAACCATGCCTGGACCTAGGTCATGCCAGCCCAAGCCACAATTCATGTCATACTGGGCTAGAGGCTATCATGCCTCATGTCGAGCTAGGCATGACCTACATGCCTGGCCCGTTGGCATGGTCCACCTACATGATGACCGTGACGCATGACCACGGACCGAGAATGAGTCATGAGTCACAAAAAACTGAGTAACTATTTTTCAATGGTGACGCGGTGGCGGTGTGTGGTGGCGATGGAGGTGGTGATTGCCAAATGATGGTGCCTATGGTGACATTGCCCATAAAACTAGCACAGTCCAGCATGACTCGAGATGACACAACATGTTAGGTACAAGTTTACCTAAAATCATGTCGATCATGTCATGCAAGGCCAAGCAGATTATCAATCATGTCATACCATGCATGGTACGGTGACCTAACTAAACCACACAAAAATGGATCGTCCAATATAGGCATGACCCATTTGACACATATCGATTATCATGATACTAATTCTCAAGTCTTATTATAATAAATGACAAGCATATTTTCCATCATACTTTGATATCCTAATACCATTAATAAAATTTTAAAAAAAAGGAAAAAAAAAAAGAAATAATTCAATAGTATGATAAGCCATGTGAAATTAAATACCGAATATAATTCATCTATCCCTTGCAAAGAATGATTGAAATGACAGATCAGAGAATAATTGAAAAATTATCTTGCTCCTCAAAAGTCTCATATGAGAATGCTTGGTCATATATATATGTCTCTCTCTATTTCATAATCTCATTCCATTAGATTATATCAACACAAAAAGAATTGGTATATAATTCTATTATTCATATAGCAAATATTGAATTGGTTTAACATACGTTTTATTATATTATTACATCTAAATTTATTAATATTTTTATCAAATTTATTTTTTATAATTAAGAAAATATTAAAACAAATATAAAAAAATTATATAATTTATCTTGAAAGAGATTAATGTCTATCTCAAATAATCATTAACAAAAGTAATCATATCTAAATCTCTTTTTAATTATATCTTTATTAAATCTTCATACATATGAGCATATCAAATCAAATGAGTTCATATTCAAGCCAGACTATAATCGATGATACGAAGCTCTAATAAGATTTCCTAGAGGTGTCAACTAGGCTAGGCGATCTGAGCCTTGACAAGCATGACACAACATAGTCCAAAATCATGTCTACCCCAAACTTGTGCTAGCCCATGACACGTCTCATGCCATGCCAAGACTTGAAAGAATGAGCTGGACATCATGCCAAGCACAATCCACACAATTCAACACGACCAACACAAACAAACACGATGCAGGCCTAACACGAGATTGCTCCTATATTATGATAGGGGCACAAACGATTAAGAAACCTTGCAAGACGAGGAGTGCTTTCATTAAAAATATAAAAAAAATAATAAAATTGCAACAATTTTAAAATTTTTATAAAATAATAATTTCAACATAGACAATCCAAGACTTCCCCTCAACCCCAACTCAAGAGTTTAAGTGTTTAACAAGTCCACAAAAAATGAGATTTGAATCAACAATAAATTCATAAGAATATGATCTTGTGAAAATAAAAAGAGAATGACACATCAGCATAACACAAACACAGGTGAAGTTAAGCAGGTTAGTTCGTCTTGAGCATCTTTCCTTTTTTTGTAAGAAAGCAGGGATGAATATTCAGCTGCTGCATAAGTAACTGGCGCATTGACCACATTATCAATAAGATGTGTTCTTCAAAAAATGAACAGACTTCAATTTACAACTACTGGAGTATCTGCTTTTTGTACAGAATGATTTTCCACCCACAGAAAATGCAGCACGATATAACCACAGTAACACTAGACCATTATTGCACAATTCCGTGGTGAATTATAGCACAATTCCTAAATAATGTCAGTGCCAACTAATAGGCAACAGCTAATCCTCTTCATCTGCAAAAAAAAAAAAAAGTATTTCATGTTAGTTGTAGCACTTTAATAATAAAAACTGGCTCATATAAAAGAATGACAAATTTATCAGCATTAATAGCAGGGCAATAAAAAAGAGAAAAGAGATCATCATTCGTCTAGAACTCTCCAAGCAATGATCAAAGCACCCGGCACATCAAACATGTTTTGCAGGGGGCAGTGTGGCCTGCTTATATGAGGATCATCACGGTGTGAGGTGCTCCTATCAAAAATATAAAGTAAATTAAAAGGAAAAAAAGAAGAAGTTATTAATTATCTTCAACACTCTTCCTCAAATTAGTACATAATCAGCTCAAGACACCGAGATCAAAGTCACTTGCCAGTTTTGACTTGTACAAACTATGAACCAACAGCGAAATTTAGAAAATATTATCCCTTGGCCAAATTAGGGAGAAAAATAACAAAACAACTGAGAAATATTCTTTGCAGCAGACTTGGGGAGAATAATAGCAGAGAAACTCATCCCCCCCCTATCTCTCAAGATATAGTGATAACATCAATGAGTAATATGATTGTTAATTTATTTAATACTCATTTGATCTAATTAACTTTAAGCCTATGAGATACAATTTTGTCAAATTCCTCTTTTTTACTTAATATAGAGCATGCGCACTTGAAACAACAGATACTTGATAATTTTTGTTTTGTTATTATGATTATTACATCATTAGCACTCAAAAATAATTAAATTCATATTTTAAGTACTCCATTTTGTTATCACCAATCCTAAATCCCTTGGACTCAAATCCAACATTTCAAATTTCTAGTTTCTTACATAATGTTTTTTCGATTTCATCAACCAACTAAATCATTAACAAATAATATACACCAAGTAATATCTTTTTGAAAATCTCTTATCAATTCATTCATAATTAGCATAAAATATAAAATTCAAGTAATGATCTTTGATGTAGTCGCATGGTAATTAAAAAATGATGAGTGACACATTTAACCAATCTAACTCTAGATATCACTTGCTCATATATATATACATATATATATATATATATATCCTTAATTAGTTAGATATAGGCACTTAATATTTCTTTCTTATATAATGCCCAACAAATTTAATTGTTAATACTCTATCATAAATATTTTCTAAATTAATAAATATCATACATAAAACTTTTTTATTTTTAATATATTTTTTAATTAATTAATTAAAAAAATAGATATTATCCACAATAGACATGCCTAACACAATCAAATTAATTTTTTAAAATTCTTATTTATCTTCTTAGTTAATATTTTATTAATTTTTCCTAAAATTCCTCATATATATATATATCCTAGACTACTTCATCTTATAGTCATATATACATGGCTCATTTATCATAATATTTCTAAATTGACTAATATGATGATAATATAAAAAATTATAAAATAATAAAAATAATTAATAATTCATTAAATTATGACATAAAAAAAGTGATTTCCATAATGTTTGATATTTAAATTAAACACAAAACTAATATATTCGCATGAGTAACCTCTCATTTTGTTGATTCTAAATAAAAAATTAATAATAAAATATTTAAATTTCATGAAATCTTTTATCCTTGTAATAGATAGATATGCCAACTGAGTCAGATTGCCCAGATATGGCCCATGACATGGCATAGTTCAACTATGTCAAGCCTAACACGGCAAGGTCAAGGACCGTGCCTGGTCTTGGACTATGCCGGACCGAGTCACGGCTTGTGCCATGCTAGACTGGGGTGAGTCACGCCTCATGTCAGGAGCAAATTATAAATAGACCAGATATGAGTGAATTGTATATTATGATAAACTAACATATAAGATTTATTCACAAAAAATTAACTAACTTATTTTTATATTATGATACTAGATATAATAGTTATATTCAGACTCCAAATAAGAACATGAACATCATATTCAAAGAGATTTCTTCATTCAATTAGTCAGGAGCAAACAATAGAATAGTATGTTGCATATGAGTGAATTGTCTCGATGCTTAGATATTAATTATTATTTCATTCTATCACATGATAATAAAAAGAATTTGATTATTTTATTATGATGAAAATCATATGAATTCACTTATTTTGTATTATCTAAGATATCACATGATCTACTAACTCATCCCATGTTTAACATAATATTAAAGTCTGATTTTTTTGTGACGACCAATATTAATTTTGACAAAATACCAAGATTACAATCAAATATATTAGAGACATACATGAAGGATTGAAAAAATTCAATATTAAACATTAAAAATAAGGTGTAATAGATAATACCGAATAATAATTTATGGAACATCAAAAACAAGGATAATATGGACATTAATAATATCCTCAGACATATTAAGAATGATGACAATCTACATCCACATTCATACTACCATACCACATACACTAATTGGTGATTCTTAATTTATGTGATATTGATATTGTGCTAGTGCTTATTTTTATTATTTTTTATTTCATTATGATTTATATATTATTGATATATTGGATTTCACTTATTATCATTTTTATTTTTATAATTTTTTTATTTCATTATGATTTATGCATTCATATTCTACTTTTATTTCATTATTGAAATGAAATAGATTTTTTAAATTTTTTATTTGAGCTGAACCAAATATGATAACAAGTCATATTTTTTTATTTCATTATTATTAATGCATGGCCTGACACAGCCCGACACGACCAACATTTTGTGTGCCAACCATGAGATATTAGGCTGTTATTGTGATTATAGTGCCATGTATGACATAGCATATTAGAACGATCATACCTCACTAAAATGGGCCATGACAATACAACATGAGCCATTTGACACCTCTAAATAGACCCAACATTTTTGAGTGCCTATCAAGAATGTTTAGACAATACAATGATCAAAATAAATATAACAAAATATTCAATAATACTTTAAATAAATGTATAGTGATAAATATATTTTGTGAGAAGAATTAAAATGTCTTTATGTAAAATTTTTAATATTAGATATATTTCATATAATTAATCTAATTGTACAAATAAAAATAAAAATAATTTTTCACACAATAAACCATATAAAAAAATACACAAATACCTCAAGTTATTTGGTAGATTATAAGAATTTGACACAATGTAAGTCAACAGGTCTCATAAAGAAATAATTTCAAACATTATCAAATACTATTAGAATTATACATATCTTATATTAAATTCATGTGTATACTTCTACCATGTGATGTCTAACTATATTAATAATAAAAATAATAAATTAATAATTAACCAATAAGATTAGAAAATATGAATTTCATTTATATAATTCTTATAAAATCTTTTATAATACAATAATATATGTTCATCTGTATAAACTCATATCGTATGTAATGCACATAAGTGTATATACAACATTAATAGTATGTTTATCAAATATACAAAACACACAAAATTATCATGAAAATATAAAAAAAATATTTTAAATATTAGTCATCTATTTTATCATGTTTATAACTTGGCTACATGTATGAATTTTTAATTTTAGAAATGAAAAAGATCAAAAATATTATAAAATATATCTACCTAAGTGAATCAACTACAAAAATTTGAGAATAAAATTTATGAACAATTATGTAATTTATTTAAATATTATAATAATAAGTATAATAATTTTAGTGAGTCGCTAAGTATAAACATAGACAACATATTCAAAAATAATGATATTTTTATTTAGTTAGTTTAAGCATGACAATGAGTCAGGACAGGGCTAGGGTGAGGGTGACACTCCCTATGCCCCACCCAATAAAGGATTTTGCAACCTCAACCTCTATGTTGCATTCAGTGCAAGGAATTTCATAAACAGGGGAAGGCAGTGCAATCCCCACCCTCTTGTCCCATTTATAAATGACTTTCATTTTTTTGAAAATTTTAATTTTATTTACATATATAATTTTAATAAAGTATTTTATGGAAAATATAAAAAAAATTACACATCAATAAATTACAATTTTAATACATATTACATCATTAAAATATTAAACAAAATTAATACATACATATATAATATTTAAAACTTAATTTTTTTTACTTTAATTTTTTATGAAATATATTAAAAAATTCTTTCGTAAACCGAAGAGAAAAATATTTGTATTTTACAACATATACATTATAATAACTAATAAATATCATATAACATAATTATACTAAGTCTAAAAATTTTATAAATAAAATAAATACCAATATTTATTTTTATTGTTACTAATTAAAATAAAAAAAATAATAAATATCACATATAACCAACATCTTTAAAAAAAGAATAATTTTACTATATCCAACATAGTAAAATTATCATCAAAAGTAAAATATAAAATTGCATATCATCCAAACCAAACCAAATCTAAAATTCAAAATTATAATATATTACACATTTCATTATGAAATAGAAACTAACACAAATATTACATATTTTTATCATCCTCATCCTCTACAAAATTTACACATCTAATAAAGCTAAAAAAGATAAATCTAAACCTGCCAATAAAATGAAAATAATAAACACAAAAAAAAGAATTATAAAAATTAACAAATATAATAAATAAATAAATAAATTTTTCATGTTGTACATTTCAGCCCACAACCAATCTTAAGCACACATCATTGTCCACAAAATCTTTGAATGAAATCTACTTCTATATGGACTAAAAAATATATTATTAGTACTAGATACAAACTCCGATGCTATTGTAGATATTGGAATGACTAAAATATCTCTTACTATTATTTAAAAATTTTGATATTTATTTGAATTTACTTTCCAACAAGATAATATATCAAAATCACTTGATAAAACAAGATATATTCTTTCAAATAAGTAACAATCTCTGATTTCCTAACATTAATAATAATAGTACTCCGTGCCGCTGAGAGTCACATCTTCGTTTTTGGTTTTCTCCGTCCTCCGTGCCATCGTTGATTCGATTCTACGTCAACCAATCCCCCGCTTGCGTCTTTATAAAATACAAATTAATATTTTTATTTGACACATATTTAAAAAATACAAATTAAATATTTTATACTTAGTCCCAAAAAAAATTTCAGTAACTTTATAAAATAATTCCAACCTTTCACAAAATACTTTGATCAAATTTGAATCTAAATTATTATAAATATATTTATATTGAGGTTCTCTAAGACTTAGACAAAAATAACATTCTTATAATCAATGACAATTTCAAGCATCAAGAATGTTAACTTCCATCTAATTTTGTAATCAATTATTAATTTTTTATCATGACAAATATTCAATTAATAAGTATTTTTAATAAACTTGTTTAATCTCTTTGGTGTAGCTATCCAAAAAGCAACTCGCTCAAATTATCTCAACACTTTTCTCAGTTACTTTTAATCATTATTTTACTATCAGATTCAATATGTTATATGTGTGCACAATAATGAATATAAAAAAAATTTTCAATCAATATAAATAAACTACTAGAAAACTTATCTAAAAGAATGTTAATCAAAACATTATGAATTGTGCAATTATCAACAATTAAAAAAAGAGAACTAGCGATTAATATTCCAATCAAATAAATAATCCATCAAAAACTTTTTAAGTGTCTTAGATGTATGTGGGCAAGACACATATATAAACATGTCATTAAAACAAAATGAAATTATTATAAGTAAATTAAATTATAACAAATATAGTGGATTAAATTTATTTTATTTAAAATATACTTCATTACTCAACTATAAAGTACCCATAAATCATCAATAAAATATGTTGTAACTGCTATGAAATCTTTCTTTTTCTTTTGATTAGAAGTTAACATGCCAATGGTGATTACAATTTTACTTCAATTATCACCCATCTAATTTATTATTTTTGATTTCTCATTATCATAAATTTTTAATATATCATTCTAGATAGTATTTCAATAAACTATTTTACTTAATGTTTGAAGGATATTAAAATATTTTTTGAAGTCAATATGGTCAATCATTGAAAAAGAATACTTATAAAATATTTATACTTGCAAGATCCTTCCTAACATTTTATTATTCAAAAGAATATGTATCAAACGACAATTTTTTACTACTTTCCCTTCTAAGATTTAAAAATATTTGTTTAATATTCCTTTATTTTCGATATGAACATCTATTAAAATGATCATGTAGCTATTTTGTCTCATTCTTACTTTAACCACGTATTTTTTTTTCTACAATAATTATAAATAATTTTCTACCCCATTAATATTTTATTTCTTATAATAATTTCATACTATAGTAGTTAATTTTCTTCTTCTAACTCAAACTTGCCTGAGCCATTTGACACACTTGCCACTTCTAGTATGAAGCATCATGGGAATTGTATTCCAAAATCAGAATTGATTATAATTTTTCCTTTAATCCTCTTTGAGTATAAATACAATCTAGCTCTTGAACTCAAAGTTGAACACGAACTCGAAGTCAATAAGTCATAGTCTCACTCCTACCAAGATGGCTAGACCTAATCAATAATGGCAGTCGAGCTCCTTGAGTAAGAGTTTATTATTATTTGATTTCAATATTCATCTATCCATATTACCACTTAACTAACTTAATATTCTCATTATGCATTCTATTAACAAGATAGTCTTATCACAGTCTTGATTCTCGAGGCACTAGACTACAACATTACAAGTAATCTTAGTTGGCTGTCAACAATGAGCAATCCCACTCCCACCTAGACTTGGTCGGTATTCAGTAGTTGAGCATGAGCTCAAGTAAGTATTATTGATAATGTTAAATTGTTAAATTATTAAATTTAACAATTTATCAATTATTAATAGTATTGTTAAATTGTTAAGTTAAACAATATCATATTAATATAAAACTATATTATTGTTAAATTATTAATATTATTATTTTCTTATTTTTTTGTATTGCTATTATTATTTATTATTTATATTCACTTTTGTTAGTCATTATTAATTATTTTTATTCATTTAACTTAATAGTTATTTGTTAATATTCATAATTTCACATTTGGTAGAGGTAGTATTATTGATTATTCATATCTAGACATCTAGACCTTATCATATCAAGAATCAAATTTTAAGAATGATAGGTTAATGTTAATTGATGTGTTGGTATTTATAAATTTATTTGATGTTGTGTTTTAATAAAAAATTAGTTTGTTAATTTTAGTTATTTATGTTTTCATTATTTTTTTTCTAATTATTTGTTTATTTTGATTTTACATTTAAGTCTTTAAAGTTATAAAGTTTTATTCTTATAATCATTATTATAATCTCTTTATATTTAAATTCATCTACAGTTGAAAGTGCTCATGATAGTATAAATTCTAAAGAATTATCAACCTCAATAAATTCAACTAAAACTCTTTATTTTTATTTAATATCATATAATTTTTAATTTAGAAATTAGAATTTAGAATATAATTAATAAACTAAAAAAAATTAAAGTAACAAATAATAAATTTTATGATAATAAAATTAACATTAACGTATACATAGATAAATATTGATAATCACAATCCTATAAAAAAATCCAAGACCAAAATCATATTTTCTCCCATGACCCCCGACACAAAGTCAAAAATCTAAAAAATAATAAACTAGAAGAATATATGTAGTTTAGATTCACTTTAACATATTACAAAATAAAAATATTAAGATTATTAATAGAGAATAGACACAATGTAATATTGTAAGAAAATATATACTTATAAGAGTATGTATGGGACTGAACACCTAAAAAGGTATGCCAATCATTATAGCAAAAAATATGATGAATTAAATCTTAAGCAAATTCAACTGAGCGGTAAAGCATTTGAGGCTGAATTTAGTTCAACTTATATGTTGACCTCCTTCATATACCACAAGTTAGGAAGAAAAAAATATGATCAAACTTATTACTATGATAGCTTTTTTAATTAGATTTTTTGAAGATCCAAGGATAGTCATTATCATACAGACCTATTTTCAGCTTGTATATTATAAGATTTTAAGTCTACATATAGGAATGATATACTAAAATATTATAAATTAAAAAAATAAATAATAACTAATAAATTTAGAGAATAATGTAAAGTGTATCCATGATGTCCGATATTTTTGAATTAGTCATAATGATGTATTTTTTGTATGTCTCATCATCCACTATGTAAATTCTAAATAAATTCTAAATAAAAAAATATTAGTATTTTTCGAGATTTTTCATCCTCATGATGACCTAGTCATATGAGTATATAATAAAAATTTTTAAAGAATATAATATTCAAAATAAAATTTATAGTATCATATTTAATAACGCATCTAGCAATAAAATAAATATTAATATGTTTATTAAAATTATTAAAAATAGACTATTATGAGAAATTTTTCACATTAGATACATGTATTACATCATTAACCTGATAGTATAAGCAGAGATGAAAGTTAATTTGCCAATATTAGAAAAAATACATAACTCACAAAATATTTTCGGATACATAGCAGACAAAAAATTTAATAGCCTTTGTTTGTATGCGAGTCTAAAGATAAAAAAATTTTAAATGAATGTGAAGCACCATTGAAATTATATATACTTAATGTTAGAGTCATGTGTTAGATACGAATACGTGATATCCAATTATATCAATAATAAAAATAACTAACTTATTATTAACGATGAAACTAAGATACAAAAATTTTACTTATAAAATTCATAAAAATTTTATATGATATGATAAATATGTATTTGTCTGTGTACATATCCACAACTTGCATTACACTTAGATGCATATGCAATATTAATGACATATTTAGGAAGTTTAGAGATTACCCAATATTTAGTGACATGACTATTGAGATAAAAACTAAGTACTTAAAGTACTAGTTCACCATTTTATTTCTTTATTATTTAGCGATCTGCATAGAGGTCTATGTAGATAGCTAAATAATAAAGAGATAAAATGATAAGATGGAAGGATAAAAAATATTTTATCCTAGCAAATAAACCCAAAACATCAACCTAAAAAATTTATTCAAGAAAAATTGACTAAGTTATTTGTATACTACGACACTAGGTATGATAATAGTTATAGCCAAATTCTGAGTACAGACATGAACATCATATTCAGATACATGATTTCACTATTCAGTTAGCGAGTGAAAATGATAGGATGGACCGTCAAATAAAACCGAGTAGTCTTGGTACTTAGATACAAATTATTATTCAATCCTATCATATAAAAAAAATAACCTTAATATTTTACAATGATACAAATTATATGAGTCTACTTATCTCGTATTATCTAAGATGACACGAGATCTACCGACTCTTCTAATATCAAACATAGTATTGAAACAATATAATTTAAAACAAAAGATCAAGATTACAACCAAATATAATTAAGATACTAGTATACATGAAGAATTGAGAGAATTCAAGGTTGAATTTCTAGGATCGTACTAAAATAATAGCAGAGAAATTACTGGCATATAATAACTTGTGAAATTTTGAGGAGGTTGAGCTCACCGCTAATAATACCATTAGACATTTATGAGATTATGATTAATTATAAACTTATACCAATTGACATTAGGATTGAGCTTGCATTATTATGATTAACAATTTTTATTTTATGTTGTCGTAACTTTGTGTTATTTTATTTTTTTTGGATTGAATAATGATTGATAAATGTATTTTTTTTGATATTTTTGATTATCTATTATACTTTATCATTCGTGTTTATAAATTTATTTATTTGTGATTTATATAAAATAAATAAATAATATAATATCGAGACTTATAAAAAATAACTTAAATTTTGAAATTAATAAAAAATAATTAAAATCATTAATTTACAATTCACAATTGATGGAGGGTGAGGGTGAGGCAGTGAATTGAGTGCAAGTTGATCTTGAAATCCTAGCTAGGCTGGCAAATCCGAGCCCGAACCAGCCTGACTCAACACGACCCAACCTAAATCTGGCCAAACTCAACCTGAACTCAAGTTGGATGGGCTGTCCCGTGCTGGCCATTTTTGAATCGTGTCATTCCATGCCCAACATGACACGGTAACCCAACTGGGCCACCAAATACAGGGTCATGCCGGCACATCATGACCCATTTGATGCCTCTAGCTTTGTACCCATGCAAGTGTGAAATCTGAGAGGTGAGAGTGTGAACATCATCCATCATTCCATCCATCAGAGTAATAAAAATAAAAATTATCAAATATTCTAAATATAATTTATTATATTATTATTTATTAATTAAAAACATAAAATTTTATTATTAAGAGGGCAGGGTAGGGATTGTCCTACACGCACCCAAATTGACCCCAATATGGGGCACAATATTTTACCCTGTCCCTACCCCAACTCGATTAGGCAGGGAATCTCTAGCTCGTTCAGGTCGGCTACAAGCATGGTGGGTCAAGGTCGGGGCAAATTGTAATCTTTGAGTTAACTAAGGACAAATAATGAGAAAATCCATTAAATATGAATAAATTATCAAAAACTTAGATACTAATTACCACTTTATTATGTCTTATAGTAATATTAAAAATTTTAATATATTAAAATGATAACAATCAAACAAACTATCTTTCTCGTACTGTGTAAAATGACACAAAATCTTCTGACAACTATGATATTTAATATAGTATTAAAATCTATTTTTTTATAATTGTAAATATGATGATTCAAACCTACACGTTATGACCAAATATTATTGACGTAATTTCCTGCTTAAAAAATTAAAAAAATCAATAATAAAACAAATAAGATAAATAAATTAAATTTTGATTATGACAGAAACACACAAAAATAAAAATTTCACCATCAATACTATTAGTTTTTATAATTTATTTATATTTCTAGATATTTATGCATCATAATATATTTTTTAATGTTAATGCAGTTCACATTTTTTTTTAAAAAAAAAAAATTATTATTACATATTATTGCTACAATTTATAATATAATAAAAAATATTATTTATATTACAATTCAATATTGCAATTGCTACTATTGCACCTGCAATTGCAATGCCCAATAGCACAGGCCCAACAAGAGCATTGCACTTATTGCAATAACTCGTGGCAAAGGTGCATGGGTGCCAAGCAATGCAATAGATGGTCTACATTAGCCCGACCTAGTTTAACCCAACATAATCCTAAATGACTAACTGCCCAAGTTGAGTCATAGGGTCGTGTCATACATGCCTCCAATGGTATCATGCTGGGACGACACAACCCGATTGGAGTAATCATGTCATGTCCAACATGACATGGTGGTTTGATCTAGTTAATACAATTCAAGTCGCATCATCTCGACATGACATAGTTGACACCTCTATGCACACAACTATCATGAACAAAGTTCACATAGATCTCTACCAATACAAAAAAAATCATCCATAGGCTACAAAGAAGGACAAGGAACTCGTGAAGTAAGTGGAAGACAACCACAAAATCAAGATCAGCCAAGAGACAATCTCCACAATAGTAATTATTAGTTTAGATAAGGCTTAAGACTACAAAAATAAATTGAATATCAATTTATATAAAATTATTAGATTAAGTATAAGACCCAAGTCAGGATCAATTAAATTTATTAGTTTAAATAGGATGTTAATTTAAAACAAATTAGCTTAGACAGATTCTTCTATAACTATAGCCTACATGGACAATTAACGAAATGAAGAGATTTAAACTAATATTTTCACAGGTGAAAGCATAACACAATATAATTTTGTGTCAGTGAGGCAATGAATAAGCCTCATGGCATTGAGACGTAAGCATCTTGTCATGAAAGATAAAATTTAATAATAATTTTATAACAAAAAAAATAAATTAAAATAAAATTGGTTCCATATTTCACATAAAGAACCATAACTTATTCAAACAATAAACAATACATGCAACTACCACTATAATTTAGATTCCATAAAACATAATTTATTTCAAAGTTTAATATTTGAACTCAAATCATTCTCTTTGATATTAATATCAGCATCATCTAATATATTAATAGTAGAACAATCTCTACAATTAAATCTTTTGGTTTTATCCGAATCTTCATCTTCATAAATTAATAATAAATAAATTTTTTTTTTTGTTTTTACTTCCACTTCAACTTAGGACTTAGCATAGAGCATTTAATATGTGAAAGTATTATAAGTTCATTACTAACGTAATCAAATTTAAACCTTCAGTTTTAAGTAGTCACTACATTTATTTGCTAACATAAGTTTAGAAAAATAAGATAATCATATATTTATTAATATATGTTCAGCATTAATGATATAAAAATTAAGATAAAATATTAATAAATAAAATAAAATAATATTATTTGAAGGCCTAGCATATAACAAGTTCAAATAGATAGCATTACAAATATCAGACAAAAAATAACAGCATTATTTGAGTATTGAATTTTTATTTTACAAGTTATATTTTTTTTATTTTCATTTTGAGATTTTTGTGAAGCCTATGCCTTGTCTGAGAAGACGGAGGAGTTTTCTTTTTAAAACAGTGATTGAAACAAAGAAACCAATAACAAAGAGTTTTTATTGCAAAACTACCACAGATTAGCATTCGCTATCACCAGAAAACCACCACAAAAAATAAATATGAAAGTAAAAGTGATAAAAGAATTCAAGAAATATATTAACAGTAGAAAAAGAAGAAAACAGAGAAACAAGCACGTCTGCTTCCAGTGATATAATACATCAACAATGCTGGGTCAATTCACCCCAGCCGCTAAATTTTGTTCATGGGGAAAGCTAAGGATACATAAGAAGAAATTAAATTGGAAGACGCCGCAAAAAAGATCATCTTTTGGAAGCGAATGCAACGATTCTATTGGTATTTAAAGGTACCCAAGTAGCGGCGCTCATTGGCAGTCTTGGCCTTGTCTAACATTTTGTCAAGATCCTGTTTGAGTTTCGCATCCCAATTCACAAGTTGATTCACAAACACCGCGCCCAATCCCATTCCTAGCAAATGCTCCCATGGATCTGAGATCACATAAACATGTAAAAATGCATCCACAAGGAGTGGCCAAGGTAAAAGGATAAAATGAAAAGAAGATTCAAATTACGGCGCATGTATGTGAGTTTGCGCAGGGCATTGGAGTGCATGACGGTGCCCAGTCCAAGCAAAGCCCCGATAATGCTTTCCCTGAACCCCATGACGCCTTTGTTCTCTTTCCTCAGTCTTCTTGTTGCAATATTGGTTGGGAGAATTATGGTTTGAGTTTGATGCAACCCCAATAGATTAATTAAAAAAAAAACAACTAAATATTTAATAATTAAAAAAAATACATAAAACTCTTAACTACTTAATATTTAGTGCATTCAAATATACTAATACAAATACCTTTAACACTTTCTTCTCCTCTCGCCCCTCTCCACTATAACTTGCCCCTTGCACCTCTCTCGTTGCCCTTCTCCTATCACTCATCGCTTGTCGAGCTACATGGAGCTCAACCAAGGGCTCCATAGAGCTCGACTAGGATCTCCTTCCAAACTTGACAAGTTTCTGTCGAGCTCCACAAGTTCCCATCGAGCTCCATGAATTCATCGAGCTCGATGGAGCTCGACAGGAGAACATTGAGCTTCAAGAGCTGAATGGAGCTCATGGTCAAGCTTCAGGAACTCGTCTACATGGAGCTCGACAAGCTACATGGAGCTTGTGATCGAGCTACAAGGAGCTCATATCCATGGAGCTCAACGAGCTCCTGTCGAGCCCCATGGACTTGTTGAGCTCCGTGGAGCTCGATGAGGAACTATATGGAACTCGTGATTGCGCTCAACAAGGAGCTCAATGTAGCTCATTGAGCTATGATAACTCGGTGAGGGGAGAGTTAAAGGGGTGACGGGCAAATGGCGAGTGGGATTAAAATTTATTAAGAATTATTTAATTAAATATTTTGGATTACGATAAGGATATTCTGGGTTTACTAAATATGAGTGCCTTATAATGATTGATTGATATTTTTTGTGTGCATGATAATTTGCATTTCATGATATTCATGAATCTATTTCTTAATAAGTATCCAATTTTTTTATAAAATATAATGATGATATTTCACAAGCCTCTTTCAACTAAGGGCAATCTCTCCAACAAATAATATTAAATTCCAATTTAGGGCACTCAAAACTAAATATAAATATCTAGTTTCAACTAAGATCATCAATCTTTTACTAAAAGTAATCTTACGTAGCTAAGGATATCTAATCCAAACAAAAAAAATTAGATCTCAACTAAAAGAATTCTACTAATATGAGATCATTTATTCATGAAATTTTTAATCTTTACTTAGCAAAAATATATATTTGACTAGACATCCCCAATTAGACATCCCCATCTGGGTGTCTAATAATTTTTCATATGACACTTTATTAATTCAAGGCATCGCTAGTTGAGATATCCAATGAGCCATAAACATGAAATTTTGGCTTGTTGACCAATGGATAATGTGTCGGTCATGGTGTGTCAAACTAGCACAACATAAAAAATGGACTCATGTTTTGGTTGGGCACAATCTTTGTTAGGGCACATGGCTTATGGCTAATGTTATTTAGGTGCCAATGTCATGCCAAGGGCATGAGCATGGGCACATTAGCACATAGCCTCTACTCATGGGTCCTTGGTTTATAATGTTGTTGTAGGACTACATGTAGCAACAACATAAGCCTACTACTATTACTACAACTGTTAGTGTTGCAATGTTCTTGTAGCCTGCATCAACTTGATATATGAAAGAAAAGAAGATATGTGTCATGGTCACCTATTGTACTATGGATACTTAAAGACATATAAAGAAAAAATTTTATGTCTTAACCATTTTCCATCACCATAGCCACAAGATACACAAAACCTTATTAGTATCATGATCATATAATAATCAAGAAGGGCCAATGCAAAAATCATGGCTTTATCATAATGTAATGGCCATATATCAATATGAGAAGCCATTAACCATATCCCGACTATTTGCTTGCATAATGACCCTTTATTAAAGATAAGAAGACAAACACATGAAGTCGTGACCACTTATAGTATCATGACTTTGTGTTACAAAGATAATAGGTCAAATTCATGATCATTACTAGTGCTATGACTTTGTGTTATAGAAAATCATGATATAATCTAGAGTTATGGCAACTTCCTAGAATCATGACCTCAAGATTAAGAGATGAAGGTTGAAATAATAACTTTATTATAAAATTCATAACTTCCTACATGAAATAATGTAAAATCATCCAAGTATAAAAGTAGAAGATCCAAAAAATTAGAAAATCTTTCTCATTCTTCTTCCTCTCTCTTTATATAACAAGTAAAGCCAAGACAACTTCCAAAGCCTAGAGGTGAATTTCACTCTCTCTTTATATAACAAGCAAGTAAGAGTTGTAAGACTTAGTACAATCCCTAAAGTTCGGGGGCATGACTCTCAAAATCCCCATCTCTAGGATAGATTTTGGAATGTATACTAAAATAGTATATGTCTAGTATTTATGTAATTTTAATATATGTGATATGACATTAGTTTTTATTTAAGAATTAATATGTTTGATTTTTGTATGTATTATAGATATTGATGAATGATGATTAAATAGAACCTGAACTAAGATTTCAACTATTGATATGTTTATAGGTTATTCTCTAGATAGATTATGATAAGTAAACAATGAGTCTTTACTCACATATATGATAGGAAGAAAGTGATAGCCCATATGACTGTGATGTGTGAGATAAACCTATATATTAAAAAAAATTGTATATAAAAATCATCATTAGAATGATACTTAAAATGATGAAAGTGTGATTACTTTATATGCCAATCTATTGTATACATCTTAAAAGAATTGGTTTTTGATTGACATGAATATTATATAGAATCTTCTCCTAAGGGGTACACCTTTAGTGTGATAGTCACATTATAACCGAGGAGGATGATGACGAATAATTCTCAAGATCATGACTTTGTGGTAACTCACAAAGTGGTGACAACCCTTGCAAGTTTCTTTTACCCGTATGGTTCCCCCTTTAGACTTTGAGAAAAAAATATGTTAATTGTGCAAAAATGATACATATGAAGCTAAAAGTAAAAAAAAACTTATAAACTATGTTAATCTTTGGACTTTATCATACACAAGATAGGAAAATACAAATATGCATACAAAGTAATCATCAAGGATAGTTAGTGAAGCTGGCTAAAAGATATGAGATTGTGAAGGACTCTCAAGTATAGATGAATTATTATCTCAATGATAACATATCGAGGGGACCACCATTAGGAATGGTTCAATAGTGATATCCAACTTCTAAACTAATATAATAAAAAAGTATTACATAATACTGCAACCTTCTTGAGCAACTTAAACACCGAGACATAAATTAAATGAATAAACCTATGTATCTAAGATTTTCTAATAATTTGAAGATCAATTTTATTGAAAATGAGTTATCTCACTATTGAATAAGTGAACTAATGATACAATCCATATGGAATCGATAATTAGATGAAAGTCTACTTTACTACTTATACGACTTATACACTTGTAAATTTTTATTGATGAGATATTCTCGTTAATGAGCTTTTAGGACATTGCATACCTAATAAAATTAGGTTGCATAATAAAGTTACCATATATTTTTGTTCTAGTTGCCAAAGATTATTTAGCTTGGTAAGTCAATATGAGTTGTCATAATTATCCTTATAAAAGAATAATTTATTTTTAGCAGTTTAGATAGTGTTAAGTTTGAAAATTCTATCCATATCTAGTTGCTAAATCTTGTTAACTTGTTTGAAAATTGATAGTAATGATTTAGTTTTGTTTGTATTCTTTGCACTTTTTTTTATTTTTCTTTTGTTTTACACCCTTATATGAGCTAAAGATCTTTGACTAAAGTAATCCATCTAGACCTAGAAATCAAAGTGCTAAAATAACTATTGTTAGATAAAGAACTAATAAATAGTCTACGAGGGCACTCATAATAATAGTGTCCCAAGGTGGTAATGAGAAAACTTTCCAACAATTCATCCACTGCCATATCTTGAGAGATTATTGGAGGCCCATGATCAAAAATATTTATTTGGGTATTTAATTGTAACAAATAGAAACTAATTACTTTGAGTTAAAGTTGAATATTATAGTTATAGTTCAATAACATAATTAGTATAGCAAAAAGGTATTGGAGGACCCTAATGGACATTTAAATTTTATTTGGAGCGATGTGACACTATAAAATTGAATGGTATTAGTCCCGACACTATAAGGTTATGCTTATTTTTATATTCATAAAGTGATAAGGCTTTGAGTTGGATCCAATATTAACCATGAGGCTACAAAAAAAGTTAAGATGAATTAGTGAGACTATTTCTCACTAAATTCTTCCAACCTCAAATTACATTTCAATTATGGAGTGAGATAAACTAATCCCAACAAGATGAGCATGAGAATCTATATGATGCTTGTGACAATTTTAAGGAGTTATCAAGAAGATATCCTCAACATGGACTTGAATTATGGTTATAAGCCTAAACCTTTTATAATGGGCTAAACTATATGATGCGGTGTATAGTTAATGTAATTGTCGGAGGGTCAATATGAATACATTCTTTAGGAGGCATATTATTTGTTTAAGGAGCTAGCAAAAAATAATAATCCAACTCTAGTAGATCACTTGTTTGGGAAAAGATATGCTAGAATGTTGGAGTTATATTAATTCACTGCCATTGAAGTAAAGTTAGAAAATCTTTTAAGAAAGTTTGACACCCAAGAAGAAAAGAAAAGAATATTAAGTGAAATTATTATTTTACATCCATATGAATTAGTGTAGGGTATGTGTTTCAACTCAACAATAATATCCTAATACATTACCATTCAAATGTAAGAAATCATAAAATATTTTTAGAAGTGGGAAAAAGATACAAAGGCAATTTGAATAAAAGGACTCTAGAACTTTTGGGAATGAAAAAAATGCATTATTCCCAAAAGTCATGGTTTCAAAGCTATAATTATATTTTGACCAAGAGGATTCTAAAACTTTTGATGGTGCTAATCCCATGACTTTCTCAAAAGTCATGATTCAACTAGAAATTTTCTAAGAAGTCATGACCCTGACTGAAAAGAACAAAAAATATGAAGGATATGATATCGCAAAGCCTAACAAGGCTACAACTCCAAAAGAAGTACAAGCCAAAGTTTAACTTTAAGTTGAAAATTAGGGTAATAAAGCAACAAAAGATTGAATGAAGATTACCCAAAGTTATGGAGGCAGAGAAATGAGGAATCAATATAGAAAATGATAGCTATAGAATTACATCATTCTTCTAAGTATCACCATTGTAGGAGTTTTATATTGAGAACTTTATGGAGTCTAAAAGGTCAATAGAGAAGGTTAAGACTGAGAGAAATTATGGAGGAACCACTCAAAGACAAGATCATGGCTATGTACAATATCATGACCTTGGTATTATAGAATGAAAATGACCAAGTAAATATTAAAGACAAAACCGTAGTTATGCACAATATAATGACTTTGGTATTACAGAAAAGAAAATGACTAAGGAAAACATGAAGACAATGTTGTGGCTATGCTCCGTGCCATGACTTTGGGGATATATAATAAATTAGTCCATTAGAAACATAAATATAAATCTACGGCAATGCACAACATTATGATTTTGGAGTTACTAAATAAAAATGGTAAGGAAAAGCTACAAGAAAAATCTATGGCTTTACTCAGCACCTCGACTTTGGAGTTACAAGACAAAATGGGGAAACAAAAGATTAAATGCAAAGCTACGACCATACTCAATACCACAACTTCATGGATTCATGAAGAAAATAGACAAATCAGCATAGAAGGAATCATGACATTCACTAAAGTCATAACATCTAATAATGAGAAAGCCCAAAAAACAAGTATACCTAAAGCTAGACTAAAAGAAGAAATGCAAGAAGAAAGTTAAATAATATACTAAGAAGATAACATATATATTAAAGATCTTCAATATAGGAAAAAAGGTTTTGATAGTCTAGTTATGGATGTTAAACATAATACTGCTTGGGAGGCAACCAAGTGATTTTTTTTTTGCATGTATAATGTAATAAATACTTATATCTACCACAAAAATGAATATACACATCTAATGACCCATATGTATAGTCATCGAACTTAAACCATACCATGACTAACATATCCACTTGAAGTTGCTCCACTAATTTCTAGATCCTATGATACTTAAACTTATTTATAGTATGTTTTAGAGATGATGAAGACTCTGTAATGGAATGGGAAGTTATTGCTCAAGGGGTAGCTTTTTGTTTTGGGATAAGCATTTATTTTTATGTGTGAATTTGTTCAATATTCAAATTACTGAATATTTTTAGGTATTTTGATATTTTATGATATTGTATAGACATGAAATAATGAAAAGTATGGATTGATTTCATGATTTTAAAGTCTTAATAAATTTTAATGAAATCAATAAAAAATTAAAAGTATTTAATAGATGAGGTAGAATAATAAATTTTGCATAGTTTTGATATCCATTCTTGATTGAAACTTTATCTAATTGGTTATGATAATTCTTGGTGGTTGTGATATTATCATGGAGTGACAATCATACTTATCTCATTAAATTTAAATTCTTGCAACATTAATTTATCATAGCAACCAAGTACTTCGCAAGTACTCAAGATCATTTTCAAGTCAATGTATAATGGATTTATCTTTAATATGACTAGAGGTGTCAACCGGGCAGGGTCGACTCGGTTCGGCAGCATGGCACGATTCGGCCATGCTTGGGCTGACACGGCACGGGGATTTCCCTTGCATGTGCCCGTGCTGTGCCGGTCCAAGGCACCAATTGGGCATCGTGTCGTGCCTAGCCTGGCACGGTACCGTGGCCCATTGGCACGACACCTTGGCACAAGACAAGAAACCCTAATTTTGTTAAAAAAATTAGGGTTTTGGCATTGCGGCCGTGTGACGACATGTGCCAAAACCTTTATTTTTTTTAATTTAGGGTTTGACTGCGCGGCCGAGCGATGGTGCATGCCAAAACTCTAATTTTTTTAAATTAGGAGTTCGGATTCATCCGGGCCGAACCCGGTGGATTTGTGCCATGGGCCCGTGCTGGGTTGACCTCTATAAAACCGTGTCAAGCCAAGCACTGTACGATATAGTAGCCGTGTCGTGCCTGGCCAGACACGAAAGCATGATCAGGCCAGCTAAAAATGGGCCGGGCTGGCCCGACACGTCCCATTTGACACCTCACAATATGACTTTATAGTCTCAAGTTAAAGTCTTGACTTTTTTATAAAGATATAACTTTTGAGCTATAGAAAATTATAGAGCCAAAACTACTCAAGCCAAAATCATGACTATTATTTAGATATGTAACTTTTAGTTACTTAATATTACAAAAAATATTACTTGAGTATGTCATTTTCCAAGGCTACAACTCTAGTCCTCAAAGAAAGGTTAAACTATGAATTTTATGCTTGAGCTAATTATCAATACCATTATATTCTTGTAGTACCCTAACAACATGATATATGAGAAAAGAGAATAATAATATCGTGGCCACCCATAGTGCCCGAAACACTTAGACATATCAAGGGCAAATTTTGTGTTTTGACCATTTCTCAATGCCACAACAACATGAAACATAAGCTATTCTCAGTGCCATGGTTATATCACACATTCTTAGCCATATAATAATCAAGGAAAAATGACAATGCCATGACTTTATCATAGTGTAATGATTATATCAATATGAGAAACCCTTTACTACACCATGACCATTTCCTAGTGTCATGACCCTTTATTTAAGACAAGAAAGAAAATACTTGGAGCTATGACCACTTTACCACACTATGACTTTGTGTTATAGATATATTAGGTCCAAGTCCTAGTTGTTGCCAATATCATGACTTTCTGAAATCAAAAAATAAAGATATAATCTAGAGTTGTGGCCATTTCATAGAGTTGTGAACTCAAGCTTAAGAGATAATGCCAAAACTATGATTTTTTTTTGAAAGTCATGAATTTCTACTTGGAGTAATATAGAATTACCAGAGTATAAAAGTAAAAGATAAAGAAATTTAGAAACTCATCCTTCTTATTCTCTTTCCATGCAACAAACAAATCATGAAAACTACCAAACCCTATAAGCAAATTTCACTCTCCCTAGGAGTTCTGTAAGCAAATAATGGACAAAAGACTTAGTGAAAATTCTAGAGTTAGGAGGTATGGCTCTCAAATCCCCTATTTATAGGGTAGATTCAAAAATTTATGCCAATATAGCATGGGTCTAGGATTTGGAAAATTTGAATATGTGTGATGTGACATTTATTTTTATTTAAAAATGAAAATAGTTGATTTATTTTGTGTTATGAATATAGATAGTTGGTGACTAAATAGAACTTGAACTATGATTTCGACTTCTACTAGGTTTGTTAAAGATTGTCATGGTGGTTGGTGATAAGCAAACCTTTAGGCTCACTTAAAGATATGGTAGGAAAGATTTGATTGTCCTTCTAACTATAATACATGTTTTAAAACTTTACATTGTAACCCAAAATATGAATATTTTTATACTCTAATCCATTGAACATGTTTTAAAAGAACTAATTCTTAATTAGGATGAATATTATATATACTATTTTTTAGAGGGTTTATCTTTAGAGTAGAAGTCACGGCATCACCTAAAAGAATTATGATATTTAATCCTCAAGATATGCATGAGTGTATGGTGATTCACAAGATGGTAATAGCCCTTGCATGTTACTTTTACTCATGGTTTCTACTAGTGAACTTTAAAGGAAGCATGCCTTAATTGTTCGAATATGGTGCTTATCAATTTAAAAGTATAAATACTTACAAACCATATCAATCTTTGGTTTTTATGACACATAAGACCAGAGATTAAGAGTGTTCATTCAAAGCAACCATCAAGGACAATCAATGTAGTTTTTTAAATGGTATAAGATTGTGAGTGACTCTCGAGTAGAGATGAATTATTATCTCTATGGTGACATACCAAGGGGAAAACTACAAGGGGACTACTATTTTGAAGGGTTTAATGATGACAACCACCTTGTATGACATTAGGAAAAAAAGTCATTGTCTAATACTCCAATCTTTATTATGTGTCCAACACAATATAAGTTGAGCAACTTAAAAATTATTATATAGATTAAATAAATAAACCCATGGACCTAAGATTGTCTAACAATCTAAATATCAATTTTACTAAATAATGAGTTGTCTCACATCTAAATAACCAAACTACTAATACAATCCCCATGAAATCGATATTTAGATGAAAGTCTACTTTACTACTTGTATGCCTCATACATATATGGATCTTTATTGATGAGATATTTTCTTTAATAATTTTTTAGGATATCACATAATTGATAAAATAAGGTTTCATAACAAAGCCTCAACAAATATCACATGATAAATTTATGTCATCTTTAATTAATCTCATAGTAATAAAAAATTAGACTCTAATGTTTTAATAAATATTAGTGGAGTTTGTATATGATGCATTATTTCACACAACTAGCTATGAATATGATTTCATATTGGAGGAGTACATTATGACCATGTATCATTGAAGTAATATCCTACTTAAAAGCTTAAGAGGATTCATAGATAGTTGTTCTAAGATAAAACAAAAGAGATACAAGTGGATAATGACGTACATAAAAATTAGGATACCAAGTTAATGAGCTATACTAATTCAAACCATGTATAGTGATATTAGAATAGCATGCTTTTGTTAAACAAAGTTTTTTTTTTCATTTTATTTATATTTTTAGAATCAATATTCAAACATATGTGTAATGGATTTTTTATCAATTTACACATTTATAGTGTTGAGTGTAGTTTAAATTTAATTTTAAAACAATTTTTTTATTTATATATATCATTACTATAATAATATTTATAGTGCTAAAAGAGCTAGTTGGTGGTAGTGGACACTTCAGACTACACTGGCAATGCTAGTGCACTATGACTAGTATGGACTATAGTACAACCTACATATAGTAGGCATGCCTACAGCTAGCAGGTGAATCATGCACTCCCCTGTGCACTATTCCTGATGTGTTGGTAATTAGCTCATAATGAGATGTCTAGTGGGCTAGACAACCGAGGCATGACATGAAAATGTCATGTTAGGCCCAACAAAACATGTTCTAGAACTATGTATGGACCATGTCCATTCTAGCCAACAACATGAATCATGTCAAACTATGTCATACATGTAAGGTATGAAATGTGGCCCTTGCCACATTTTAAATTCGTAGCCAATTTATAGTGACTACTTATGAAGTTATGATCAACAAGACATCATCATGTCACTATCCCATAAACAAGAGAGATCTCAAAGGAAAAGCTATGTATGTATATATACATGTATATATATTTTAAAATTATTGATTTAATAATTAATGAAAGATAAAATGTGTGACCTCAACCTTATTTTTCAATCAAGCTTAAGATATTCATCACATAGTCACCAACAATAGTTCATATACACAATGAGGATGATACTAAGCATGGCATCCTTACAAGAGACACATATAGTCACCTATCATGGTGAATGCCTCAAGCATGTACCTATTATTCACCTAGTGCAATCCTTCTAAGAATTACATTATTCCTTGGGTATCCTTATACTTGGATGACACTCGAAGAATTTCATTGGTCACATAGCATAGTTCATGTAATGAATATCTCAAGTGTATACACATGGTCCCAACTCCCAACATTCCATGTAAACATCAACCCACTCATGTGCTATTATCGCATGTCACTTTTGTTAGAGTTACACATATGTGTTCTTATTATCTATCACCATCCTAAGAAATACACATGGACATGATAACTAGATGCACTAAATACTTGAAGCAATTTATTTTATAATCATGGCATAATCTATATGATTAATTATCTTGGATAAGCTATATAAATTATGTTGAAAAGATAAGATGTTTAGATATTTTCCAAGGGCATCATCAAAATCCATGCTACAATTCCATGATATTCATTACATTATATTTTAACAATCATCATATACAATTCATAAATTAACCCTAAACAAAGATTTATCCTAGCATTGGGAATAAAATGGAACATAGATTTGGATAAAACATATATTCATGAATACAATTAAATGAATTAGAAAATATCTGCTAGAAATCCTTTATCATAATTAATTCTGCTAGTAGCATTTTTTCTAGGATCTAGCATTATGCTTTTGGCTTTGAGTGATGCTATCTAATGCCATCTTATTTGTTAGAGTAGGGTCAACATAGTTGACTTTGCATTATCCTTAGTATTCTATTTTATTCTATCTTCTTTGTGTATTCTATTCTCCTCCATTTTATTCTTCATATCCTTCTATATTCTTCTATTGTGTTCACGCCTTTCAATATTTTCTTTCTGAATCTAAACAAACAATATGTATATATGGAGTCTAAGTTTCTATGCCTATCCATGTCACGACTTCAGGCTTTTGGGTAACTACTAGAAAAAATGGTGTCACAACTTGGCTTCTCTATCATGGCTTCACTAGTGCTTGTTGGTTCCACTTGGCATTATGACGAAAAAATATGGTGTCATGACATGTGAATGTTATGATTTGAAAACTAGACGTTGCAATGCATTCTAATTTAAGTCTTAAAAAGATGCCATGACTCATAGGTTTGATGTCATGATGAGTGAATATTTTTGGAAAATATTGTCATGACTTATAGAAATGATGTTATAACATGTGAATGTCACGACTATATAAATAGTGTCACGACTTGTTATGCGTCAACTAAGTTTTCTTCTTCTCTATTAGGAATGTGCTCGTGACAAAACATTCTGGGTCACTATCTCAATTATTTACCCCTTATTACTATATCGTTTATTTCTTCAATTTAACTCAACATCTCTAAACTCCAAGTTGTGGTAAAATCTCCATAATTATCATATAAACCCAATATTATGCATACAAATCACACTCATAATAGGCTAAACATATATGAATATTTTGGTCCTATCAACTCCCTCACGCATAGAGTTTTACTTGTCACCTAGCAAAGAAATGTCTTCTTTCTACATATAGATAGTACATAGTATCAACTAACCATTATAATCAATCAATCAGATCAAATCAAAGATACAACCATATACAAAATACCAAATGGGATAATGACAATTGAATCATGGCAAAAAAACTATGATTTGATTATTGTCCTTATAGTTTATTTTTTAAAAAATGTTATGGAGGCAACTTTTGCTTTTAAACTAACATCTTTTAGAGAGAATTCAACTCATAAAAGTGTTGTCATGACTTCAAAACACATTGTGTCGTGACATGCAAAAGTGTGTAGCATTTCTTTTAGTAGGAGCCTAATAATTATTAATTCCTAGCTCTTGAATGAGTGTGTAGCATTTTTTAAGTGCTTTTTTCACAATTGATTTACTTAAAGCTATATCTACTATGAATCTAGTCACATAAATCCTTGTTGTGGGCATGATAAAATATTTATGCTTGGAACCACAACTTAAATCCTTGTCGTAGAAATCTTCTCAATAAGTCTTTAAATCTATCCTAAGAATCATCAAGTATCTTTTGATCATCTTGCCTAAACTAGCTGATCTTTACCCTTAGTTGTGAGGTGAATTGCAGTGAGAAAAATCTAGTGAGAAAAGCTTGAACTTGCTCTCCCCAATTATTTATAGATGCCCCCTGTAAGTATTGGAATTGATTTTTTGCTTTTTGTTTGAAAGAAAATGAGAATAACTTTTGCTTGATCACATTGTGGTCAACTCTATTTATCTTCAGTGTGTCACATAATTCCAATAATAAGATAATATAGTAATTTGGGTCTCCTTAAAAATATTCTCCATATTGATACTATTATATCATAACTATTATACTTGTCTTTATTTCAAAATTATTAGATTGAATCTACTACTTCCTTATTCCATGATAACTTTTGTTTAAGTTGATCTCTAATAATTTCCTAGTGTGTTGTAATTTAAGTGTTGTTGCCCCTATTTCTTAGAACTTCCACAACTATTTTCTTCACTTATGTTATCTTCTTTCACTATTACTTTTCCACTTCCTTTCTCTCTTCAATAATTTTCAAGTTCTTTCAATTTCTAGATTCAGAGATTGAGTTACAAATCTTCAATACATAAAAATGAGTACCTATAAAATAATAAAAAAACAAATACAAAAAAAAATAAGAAAATAAAAATAAAAAACAAACAAAATAAAAATAGAAACAATAACTTGATTTCTAGATAACAGGTTAACACTAATATTACCAAAACAAAACTATTTTAAATTTGTAGTAGAAATGCCAAAAACTTATGTCATTTTCTTTTCATACTAATATTAACCACATGTATATGGGTCTAATAAGTGATAAAGTGACTCTGGAATAGATATTAATCCTATGTGGATTGATATTTTGGTTTAAGATGGTGTCAAAATCCCTTTACTATCTTGGCTTAGAATAGATACGTGATTCAAGGGGTTTTAGGGTTGACCTGTTTGTACTTCATTGTTCATGATGATTGTCCTTGTTCAATATCCATGGTTATGTAATCTATAAATGGTTGATTTAATGGATGTTAAAATGTGTGACATCTACCTCTTTGGTCGGTCACACCTCTCATACATATCACCTAGTATGCTAGTCACCGATAATAGTTAATGGCCTACATGAACTATTATCGGTGAATGCCTCAAGCATATTATTCTTATTAGAGGCATATATATCACCTAGTCTATTAAAATGAGGATGATACTAAGCATATTATTCTTATTAGAGGCATATATAGTCATCTATCATGGTGAATGCCTCAAGCATGTGTTCTTATTCTTCTAGTAGTCCTTCTAAGATTCATGCTATGCCTAGGGCAACCAAATACTAAGATGATACTCATAAAATTTCATTGGTTATCTGGCACAATTCATGGAATGAATATCTCGAATGTATACACATGCTCTTAACATTCCATGTAAAGAGTTGCTCACACATGTGCTCTTATCATCTATCATCATTCTAAGAGTCACACATGCATGTTCTTATTACGTATCATTTTCCTAAGAAACACACATAGGCATGATAATTGGATATGCTAGATGTCGGAGGTAATTCATTGATAACCATGGCCCAATCCATATGATGAATTACCTCAATAAGATGTATATATCTTGATGAATGCCAAGATGTCTGAATATTTTTTAAAAACACAACAAAATTCACACTATAATTTCATGGAATTCATTACATAATGTTTCTATGATCATCATACACAAATCATAAACCAACCCTAGACAAAGATATTGCATAGTATTGGGAAAGAAATGAAAGAAAGATTTAGATAAAACATCTATTCATGAATATAACTAAATGAATTTGGAAATGGATGCTAGAAATACTCTTCATCTAAAGTTAATCCAGCTAGTAAAGCCTTCCTAAAATGTAGCTCTTTGCTTCCGGCTTCATGTGATACTATTTGCTGCTAGATTACTTTGTTAGAGTATGGTCGACAAAATTGCCTTTGCTTTCCTCTTAGCATTCTATTCTATTCTTTGTCTACTCGATGTATCTTGTTCTCTTCCATTCTATTCTCTATATCCTACTATCATTTTCTTATATGTCCATGATTTTTTATATCTTTGCATTTGGAATCTAGAAAAATAATAAGTCTAAAGGGATTCTAAGGATTTATGATGGTCCATGTTGAATTCATACATCTAGGTCATGATTAGAAAATATGGTATCGCAATATAGCATTTTCTATCATGACTTTACTAGTGCTTGTTGCTTCCATTTGGCATTGTGACTAAGAAAGAAAATGTTGTGTATTGCAATTTTGCGATGGTGAAAAAACTAAGTTATTTGACATAATCACAAAACTTAGTTGAGCAAGTACTCTCACATAATACATCTTTGCAAGTATATGAGTCATACAAATAGTAAAGTAAACATAAGTTAAGGTATCAATCCCACAAGAATTATTTAAGTATTTAGTTGATTAATAATTGATAACTGTATGCATTGAATAGATACTCATTGTCTTATAAAATATACTCAGACTCAAGGATTGGCACACATACTTATGTGTAATGATGTTTCTTGGTGTTTTCTTGATATTATATTTAGTTATTGGATGAAGAGTAGATTAGCTTGAAAATACCCATGTGCCCTCCTAGCATATAAGGTGTTCATCATCCATTAGACCATTACTACCAAGTATGATATCCTCATAGTTATCCTTTCGATATTTCAATACTAAAATAATATGTTGATCCGTGCAAGGGACATTATCATGTCTACTAATTTTAAGTAACATATAAACTATTCTTGATGATTACTTTGAGTATGTATTTCTTTTATTAAATCTTTAATTGTCTCCATGACTTGAGATAATGTAATATAATATTTATATATACTTTTGGCTTTGTAAGTATTATACTCATGATAATTATAAATATACCTTCTCAATAATTTCACTCATGGAAATCATACAAGTAGAAATAATTTGGAAGGCTATCACCACCAAATGAATCTCCTCACTTGTGTGTACTCCATAACACATGTGTCACCATCCACCAAGTCCAACACATGACTTTCACACTAATAAAACTAATAGGTAAGATATTCTACTTAACTCCCAAGTCACTATGAGGTTAGTCCATTTTTATAGTACATAATGAATTGGTCTTTAATATATCTATGCTTTTGGCTTTGTGAGTGTCATACTCATAATGATTAACATACCTAAACCCATAATTTTCACATTTTAGTTTATATCATACATTAAAATTTAGAAAGACTATCACTTCCATCTATTCGAAATAGATGACTATATTCTGAAGCATAAATATTTTCACATACCTATCACCATCTATTATGATGGACACATATAAACTAACATATTTGTGAAAACCCTAATTTTCATTTCTCAAGTACATCCATATCTATCAACACCAAAACATATTATAAACAAAATATAAACTTATTAATTCAATTATCCATCACAACATAGGTAGATAACAAACTATAAAATTTAATTTAGTTGAAAATTGGAAATAAAATCACATTAGATGTGTGAAAAGTTATCTCATGGATTATAGGGTTCCCAATGAATGCTCAGACTAATTTGTAAGAAGAAAACCCTAATTACAACTAATTTTACTTTTAGTTTTCATTGGACCTGCCCCTAATTGATAATGAGGTTATGATACCTAGGTTTGGAATCCATTATGATATTATTTTGCTCTTGTTCTCACTATCTCACTTCTTGTCTCTCTAAGTGTATCTTTTATACTTTAGGAATTCATGTGATATTTGAAGTTAGATGCTAGATGTCATGGCACGAAGTTAAGGTCGTGACTTTGTCATCTCTTTGGAGTATAATTATCATAATACTTTGAATGATCATGACTGATATTTAACTCTCTATAACACAAAGTCATAGTGTTGGTAAGTAGCCATGTCATTGATCTTGGCTCTATGAGAAAAATATCATGGCACTGGGATTGTCGTGGGTAAGTCCATTCTCCCTATATCATAAAGTCATGATATTGAGAATTTTACTATGGCTTTGGTATTGGCTTTATCGAAAAAGTGTCATTATACTATAAATGTCATGAACGAGTCATTGTTCTTTTGAACAAAAGTCATGGTGGAAAATGATTTTGTGAACTACATATATTGATGTTTTTGTTTTATTTGAATAAGTTGTGACTCTAAAATCTACCATGACTATTTGTATCAATAAAATATTTGACTGTGACAATGTGAAAATAATATTGTAGTCATTAAGTTGTTTAAAACTAGAGTGACAATGACTCCAATAAATTATTATGGACCATATAATTATGTTGCATAGAGAAATGATTGTATCAACTTAGTAGAAGAGTTACTACGTACAAAGAGTTCCATACTTTTTTTTGTAGAGTTACGACCAAAGAAAGGACATCATAACTACTCAAGGCTAACGCTAATATTGAGAATGTATATAAGTTATAAGAATAGAATTATTATGACTCTATCTATTCTTTCTCCTATAATTGTTTATTCACCAAGTTTATTAATTTCACCCAAATCCTTTCTGATTTTACTAATATTCATCACTTCCTTTTCAAAATAAGATGTTAGTAAAATATCTTTGTAACAACTAATATTAATGAAAACACTCAATATTTTACTTCCCAAATACTACTATTTATTCGGTATTTTGAGTATCAAACAAACTCACACACTAAAAATATTATTTATCCTCGAACAATAAATCTTTTTCCAAACATCTATACCAAGAGAAAATAATATTATGATAACCACGACTAGGTTTGAGTGTCATGGTGGGCTTTAATTTTTAGTAATAAGATTCACATTTTTGGGATTTCTTAGGAAGTGGATGGTTCATGTTGTAAAGTGTTTATTCATCATACAACATAAATTTTTTTTTTGAGTTTCCTCCTAAATAGCACTATATTTAACATCTGATGCTAGAACTTATTTAGAAATTTACTTATATCCTAAAATTAAACTATCTAGGCTAGATTCTTAGTATAATTTTTTTCTTTGGCTTATCCCCATGATTTCTTACTCATAATCATCAACTATTCATCAAGATATTCTGCCATGGATACTATGACTTTGGGAAATACCATGGCATCATTACTTATGCCTTCTTTCTAAATTTTTATGGCTTGTTGTGTGGTCATGGCTTCTGAAATATCTCTTTGAATCATACTAGTCATGACTTACCTCCTACTATTTTTCACTACTTATGTAGGAAATGTCATGTCAACCATCAAAGTGTCAACATTCTTCATCACACTTTATTCGTTATAATGATTTGATCTTTATCCATTTACTTTAAATTCCCTTTCTTCTCCCGATCAGACTATAATTTTCGCATATGGTGTCATGGCGATGATTACCAATGATCCATATCATAAAGACTTCAATTTTCTAGCAAACAACTTGAGATGTGAGTTGAAAATCAATACATTTTCTCTCACTTAGAATTTCTTCCTATGTAGATTCTTGTCATTTCATTTTTTATTTTATCTTTGTAAATTCTAGCATTATCATAAGCTTCATTATGTAATTTTTCCAATTTGTTTATTTGAAGAACTCTTCTTTCTTTTATATCTCTCACTTTTTAGTTCATTTGTTTTATTGCCCACCATACTTAATGTTCAACTTTGAACGAAAATAACAAGCCTTTTTGAAGATGAGTATATAAGATAGACATTCCTAAGGGTATCTTGAATGTCATTCTATAAGTCCATAATGCGTTCATAGTTTTTTTTCCAATATTTTCATGATCTTCCTCTTGGATATGTATGTTGGTAATTTATTTGTGAATGATATGAAAATCTCCTCTTATGCTTAGTTCCATGCTTTGCTAAAATTATTCTAAAATATTTATTACAAAAATGACTTATTTCATCACTTATGATGTATCATGGTGTGCCAAATCATTTGAACATATTACTTTGGAAGAAACTTATAATGGTCTTTGCATAATAATTTTGTATGACTTTTGCTTCAACTTTTTAGACACATAGTCCACTGATAAGAGTACATATTCTTTGCTAAGTGATGCATAGAATAATCCTATAAATTATATTAACATACATTATGGGGTTACCTTACCTAATCTCTTGCTCCTATAATATCATCGCATTATATTTTGGCAATCTTTAAATAATGATGGCAAAAAGAACCTATATTTTAATATATTGTGGCTAATTTTATTACTCGCAAAATGTTCTACATAAGGAAAAGATTGATATTTTAGGATAATCTATGTTTGTTCCTATTCTTGCATACATCTCCTTATCTCTTGATCCACATATTTTTTGAATAGCAATGAATCTTTTCATAGGAAACATCTCACATCATCCAAAAACTTTTTTTGGGTGTGATGTAAGAGCAATTGGAGGACTTAACATAAAAAATTTACAAAATCAACATACTATGGCAAGTGCATTTTCAACATCAAAATATACTAATCTAAGAAGTTCTTAGAAACATGAACTCTTTTGTTCTCATCAAATTCCAAGTGGGATAAATGATTGACTATTATATTGTCACTCCACTTCTCGTCTCCTATTTATATGATTAATTTTTCGAGTTACATGATTTATAAGATTAGTCTCAACCTCGCTTCTTTCTTTGTTATCAAATATCACACAACTACATGATAAATGTAAATCACAACCTTTGTGTCTAGAATATATGGTTGAAATTTGTCATAAGAGAATACAATAAGTAACATTTCTTTTTTAGTAATCATATAGTTTTCTTGGGCTTCATTTAAAGTGTAGCAAACATATAATTAGATTCTAAAGACTTTCTCTTTTCTCCCCAAATATAGACCCCAACACATATGTACTTGTATCACAAATAATGACAAATAACCCATCCCACCTTGGTCTTGTTAAGATGAGGCTTTCTATCAACTTTCTTTTCAACTCTTCAAACATATCAACACATTCTTTATCAAAATTAAATACTTATTCCTTATCTAATAATTTGCATAAGGGTTTAGTCATATTTGCAAAATTGTGGATGAATCTCTAATAGAATTTGACTTGCCCAAACAAAGCTCTACACTTCTCAATTGTAGGGCGAACTAATATTTTTTATTCTTGAAGGTTTTCTATTATCCACTTCTTTATTTCCTTGGTTAATTTATGATAATCTACACATATTTTCTATCCAATATTCATTCATGTTAAATTTTCCTCCTCACTCATGACTTTTACTACCATTAAACCACACCTTTTCAACACTTTGTGGATAGGACTCACCCTTCGACTATCTAAAATGACTTATATGATTTTCATGTTAAGGCATTTCACAATCTTTTTTTTTATTTCTTTCATTATTAGATTTAAGCTTTATTGATGTTCAATTATTGGCCTTTGACTATCTACCATACAAATCTTATGTATGCATATCGATGGACTAATTCCTTTGATATCTCCAAGTGAATAAGCTATAGACTCAACATATCTTCTTAGTAACTTGACCACAATTTTCTTCCTCTTTTCACTATATCCTTCTAAAATTATAATTGGTTTAGTCATGTATTCTTTTGAAAAAGCATAACAAAGATGATTAGGTAAAAACTTAAAGATCAATCCATCTGAATCTGTGAATGTATTTTTAAAGGCATTCACCTTCTATGATTGTGAATTTAGTGAAAGTCATGGTACTATTAGAAATGTCATCCATCACTATAGTCAAAGACTAAGTTTTAGTCATAACTTCTTCTCTCAGCATCGTAGCTTCTTGTGAAGTTGCAATATTTGTATTTGTACAATGGAACTCTATAGTCATGATAGTCCCCGACAATAATATCAAACACTTGTTGTGACTTTTTAGAGTACCAAAACTTAATTATTTGACATGAACACAAAATCTAGTTGAGTGAAGATCTCTCAACTATTATATCTTTCTAAGTATATAAGTTATACAAGTAATAAAGTGGATGTAAATTTAAATATCGATCTCATATGGATTTTCAGTAGTTTGGTTGATGAATAATGAATTAATGACTATGCAAGTTGAATAGATTTAGTTAGTCTTAGCAAAAATACTCAAACTCTTGGGTTGGCACACATACTTATACATGATAATGGTACTTGGTATTTGGTTCATATTGTATTTGGTTATTAGATGAAGGATATATTAGTATGAAAATTCCTATACATCCTCTTGGCATAAAAGGTGGTTATCATCCATTAGATTGTCACTACTAAGGATGAAACACTAGTAGTAGTTCTCCCATTGGTATTTCAACATTGAATCAAACATGTCAATCCATTTAAGGATTATTATAACATATACGCCTTTTAGGTAATATGTCAATTATCCTTGATGATTGACATCTTAACTTTTAGGTAACACATCGAGCATGCACTCTTATTCTCCAACCTCTAATTGTCTCCATGAGTTGAGATAATGTGGTAATAAATTCATTTATATTTTTGACTTTGTAAGCTTTATATTCATGATAATTAAACTATATATTCTCAAAATAATTTCATTAATGGAAATAATACATGCAAGAATGATTTGTAAGGATATCACTACAATATGAATTTTCCCCACTTGCATTTGCCCCATGACATCCCTATCACTATCCACCATAGCCGACACATGTCTCACACTATGTTTAATCACACAAGTAAGATATTCTACTTAACTCCCACATTACTTCGAGGTTATTTCATGTAGATAGTACATAATAGATTATTCTTTAATATGCTTGTGATTTCGGCTTCTTGAGTATCATACTTGCAACTATTAACATAACTCAACTTAGGATTTTCACATATTAGTTTGCCTTATATATTAAGATTAAAAAGGGTATCATTTCCACCTATTTTGATTACAAGAGTGTAGTCCATGACATACGCATCACTATTCACTAGGGAAGATACACATAAATTAACATAATCATGAAAATCCTAATTTTTGATTCTCAAGTGCATCTACATTCATCAATATCCAAACAAATTATAAACCAACCATAAACTCATTAAAATGATTATCCATTACTCTTAATTAGTACAATTACTAAGTCACTTAATGAACAAGATGTTATTTCTAGATAATGACAATTGAGCACCCAATTGGTATAAATAGTCATGACATATTCCAGAATCATAACTTGTTCAAACATAACCAAAAGATAAACAAATATAAGTTATGACATCATTTTTTGATGGAAATAGTGTGAAAATAATGTTTTGATTATGTAATTATATTTTGATAGATAATTGAATTAATGAGTTTATTATTGATTTATAATATGTTTGGATGTTGATAGATGTGGATACACTTGAGAACCAAATATTAAGATTTTCATGAATACATCAATATGTGTATCGTTCTTGGTGGACTTTGACAAATTTTTCATGAGATAAACTTACAAGTTTTAGATTGAAAGAAGTAATATTCATTCTAATCTTAATACATGCGATAAACCAACATGTAAAAAACCTAAGCTGAGGTATGTTAATCATTGTGAGTATGTTTCTTATAAAGCTAAAAACACAAACATACTAAAGACCAATTCATTATATACTATTTAGATGAACTAACCTCGGAGTAGAATATCTTATTTAGGAGTTTTATCATTGTGTAAGAGTCATGTGTTGGGCATGATAGATGGAGACATGATTTTCTTATAATAGTTCAATTTATTATCTTCAATTGGCATAATCATCCTTACAAAAAGATAGTTCTATTTAAAGTTGCCTGGATATAATTTTGTGTATTATTTATATGTATTTGTATTATGAGTATACCCTCTTTGTTTTTTTGTAGCCACAAAAAGAATTAAATGAGTAGAGCTTTTGAGATTGAGTTGAACCCTCTAGACATAGAAATTAAAAGAATGATACGAGCACTTTTGAGACAAAGAATTGAGAGAGAAATGATGGAGGAGAATGTGAGGAATGGAAACATACAAAGTGGTGAAGGAAAAACTATCTAACATCTCATTCCTTATCTTATCTTATAAGACTATTGGATGCCTACCTTGACGAATAGTTATTTTGGGAAATAAAATAACTATTGTAAAATAATTACTTTGAATTGAGGTCAAGTTTGATAGTTATGTATAGAAAAATTAGAATAATGGAAGAAAGTTGTATGATCCAAATAGCCATGTCACAACTTTTTTAGAAATATACAATATGGTAAAGATACAAGAGGTTGACTCAAATTCCATTAGATTAAGGTTTTTCTCAATTTCTTTGAGAGGCAAAGCCTAGAACTAGTTCTAGTATTTGTTTTGAAGTTTGATTGATAGTTGGGATGAACTAGTGAAAGTCTTTCACTAAGTTTTTCTTGCTTCAAATCATAGTTAAACTAAAGAGAGAAATAGGCAAATTTTGTCAAAAGGAGTAAGAGACATTGTATAATACTTGGGACTTTTTTGAAGAAATTTTTGAGGATATGTCCTCAATCTGATTTTGAGTTGTTGTTCCAAGCATAAAGTTTTTATAATGAGCTAAATTACATGATGAAATTTACTATTGATATGGAATTGGGTGGTTCCATCATGAATAAGTTTTGTAAGAAAATAAATTTTTATTTGATGAGCTAGCAAAGAATAACTATCAAACTCCAAGCAATTGCATATTTTGATGAAAACAAGGTGGATTATTAGAGTTTGGTAGATTGACTACCATGAGAGCAAAGATGAATACTTTTTCAATGGACTTGAAACCTAAAATAATAAAAAAAAAGTGTGGGAGAAGTTTCTACTATACTACAATAAGAGGAAGCAAACTTATTCTGGTATATTAAGTTGAGGGAACTAATGTTCTACAAAGTAAAGGGTAGATCTCGGACCCAACAAAAAATCTCTCATTCATTACCATCCAAATTTCTAGAACTATGAAAACTTTTCGTATAAAAACCCCATAAATGTACAACATAATCTGGGTAAATATAAAAAGAACTTTGGGAATAATTTAATGATTTATTAAATGTAAGGAGTGTCAAGCTCCAAGTATGCATCCAAAGAGAATATAAAGTTGTTGCTCAAAGATAATGTTTTTGCCTTGCATAATAAAATGAAGAAAAAATATGCTCTTCAAGATTTCATATGGAATGGATTAAAATAAGGATAGAACATATGAACGTAGTGATAAAAATCAATGAAAATCAATTTGGATAACCAACATTCTCATTGAAAGATAAGAATGTAAGTGAATTTCCCAATAATACCAAAATAAATCTAAGAAAATATATGTCACACTTAGAAGTAGCAAGGAAGTAGATAGATAATAATCTAAAATATAAACAAAAAAGAAGCTGTAACTGAAAAATGCATCCTAAAGGCATGACATCATTCTAAAATGAAGCAGAAAAAGATGCAAAATCTTAGTGCCATGACACAACATGCCACACATTTTCCAAAGTCATGGTATCACTAGAACTTAGTGACCAAGTCTTGCTGCCAGCAGAACTATATCAAGTAGTAAAGAAGGATGAAAAGATATAACATGCCAAAGATAAATATTTTTTCTTTTGAATCTCATATTTCATAATGATTTTTTAAAAGGAAAGATAAATGATGAATTCAAGAAGTTTTCAATATTTTTTGGAAGTTAGACGTAAACATTTCATTTATTGAAGCATTACCCAAATGTCAAACTATATGAAGTTTATGAAGGACTTAATGAATAGAAAAAAAAATTCGAGACTTATGAGATGGTAAATATGACCTAGAAGTATAGTACCATCATCCAATATAAGCTTCTAAAAAAACTGAAGGATCTGAGAAATTTTATTACACCATGAATAATTGTAGAGCAAATTTTTTTAAAGATAATATGTGACTTGAGATTAATTATAAACTTGATGTCACTATTCATTAATGCAAAGATTAAACCTTGGTGAGATAACTTCAATAGTTCTTTTGCTTCAAATGATTGATTTTTCTATTTAATTTTTGAGTGAAGTAACTAAAGAGATTTTGGTGAAAATTTGTAAGTTTATTTTTTAGCTAATTTTTTTGTGCTTGGTTTGGATGGAGATCAGTATGCTCCATTGATTTTGGAATGATCATTTTTAGACACAAGACATATATTAATTAATTTCGAGCTGAAGGAAAGCATGATTTGGGTGGGAAAAGAATTAATGAAGTTCAACCTTTATACGGGCCTACAAAATTCATATTTTAGTGATGAAGATTACTAAAGAATAGCAGCCTCCTATGCATGATGATGAAATATAAAGTAGATTTCATATAGAAAGAATTTGTAGAAGAGCATTGACCCAAAAAGGCAAAGAAAATAATAAAGAATCTAAATTGTGACTCAAAGGAAAAGATGAAATTAAAATGAAGATGAAGAATACTATGAAGTTGTAGTATTCTTTAAAGTCACGAATTCATGGGACTTTGAATCATACCACTCCAAATATGGAATAGATTGGTTGAAATGATAAGGATATCAATACAAAAATATGCAATAACTATTGAGGAGAGTCTAGAGATGAGGACATAAATACAAGTTAAAGAAAATTGCATGCTAATCAATTACATTTTAGAGAATTAAGGCAAGGCTAAAACATAAAATGATGGAACATCCAATAAAAAATAAGAAAGAATAAAGTGTGCTGAAGAAAGTCAAAACTTCAATGGATACCACAACTTTGTATATAAAAGCAATGAAGAAAGTAGTAGCAAAAAGTAAAACTAAGACTAATATGATCCAAAGATATATTGCACAAGCCATGACCTCTCAATAAGTCATGAAAATTTACAAAAAAGTTACACGGAATGATGCTTCAACATTTCCCAAAAATTTGGCTTCCATCACTGAATATCATAATAAAGAGATGTTGATTATAAGAAAGAAACCAGGGGGGGAAAAGATGAAAAAAAAATTACACTAATAAGCTAGCCTGGATAGTTGAAGATTGGAAAGAAGTAGAGACCTAAAGACAGTCAAGCTACATATGTTAAATGTATCATTGATCAAAAGTCAACCCAATATTGTTTTATGTTTTATGATGAATAAATATTTCACAATATGAACCACTAGCTACATATGTTAAATGTAGCATTTCTCAAGTGTCACCCCAATTTTTTTTATGTTTTATGTTGAATAAATATTTCACAATATGAACCACATGCCTCCTAAAAAATTACACAAATAGACACATCTAAACACAAATTATCCTTTTTTATGGAAATATTCATATATACGACCCTCTAGTTTGGATGGTTATTTAATACAATCAGATATAAATTTTAAAATATTTTTCACACATTTTAACTTAGTCATTGGATCCATGCAAGTAGCAAATCAATATAATGATGTAATGTTCCCTCAATATTTTGGAAATTTATTTTCATCTCTACTCATATTACACTAAACATTATATGTTTTATATATTCTTATTATTAATAACTCATATTACACATACAATAAAATGCAGTGCGAAATATTTGATGAAAAAGTTCTTTGAAAATGTTGGTCATTACTCTCTGATAATTTGCACCAACACATGTTAGTATTAGTAATACTATAAAATTCTTTCAAGAATTTTAAAAATAAAAAATATTTTTCTCAATCACATGAAGTTATTCAAATTTTATATATTTTATTGTTTAAAAAAATGTAATAAAGTGTTTTCTACCCCAAAAAAATGTAATATTAGAATAATTGAATTTCAATAATGTCTAACATAACAAAGAAATTTTCTTTTTTTATCCCTACAAAATGCCATGAAGTATAAAATTTTCATTGGTTGTTAGATATATTAATTTTATAGATACCTAGATAATTTCTAAAGAAGTTGAAATTAATTTAAATCCAACATATACTATTAAATTAATAATGTGCCAAATGTGTCTTAATTCTTAAGTAAATAATTTCAATTAGTGAATCTTCTTGAATTATTTTTAAAAGTAAAATTATGGTAATAGTATAATTTGAAAAATTATCAAAAATAATGCTAAAAATTTTACATTGAATATCATTCCCCATAAATTCATATGTTAGAGTATGATACATGGTAGGAGCATCATGAGGTTTTTTTTTTTTTTATAAAATTTGTTTTATTATTAATAACCCTCTCTTTTGGCGGAGGAAAACCATTTTTACAACCTATGGCTACCCATATCCCTCTTACACCCATCTTAAGTTTTAAATTTACTTACTAGCATATTAAATTATAAAAGGCTTGCTCAATAAAACATTTTTCGCCTATATAATTTAATTTTCGGCTCGTCTTTCCCGTTTTGTTATTTTCGGGTCATGTTCTCGGCCCACCTTCTCATTTAATAATTCTTGTAATCTTCGGACCTCTATCTCTCGTCTTCCCCGTGTCTCGGGCTCTTCTCTTCATGTTATTTCCAAAGATTTCCAGCCGTCCTCCTTCTTCTTTTATACACTTATGAGCCTGTAATTCAAAGAGAAAAACGAACGTGCCTGCAAGATAACTTATCACCCTATTACCCTTGTCCCTTGTTAAACTTATACGACATTTATAATTTCTTCGTTCCCTCCCATTCTCTTTGGCATTCCTATACGGCTTTGCTATTCCTTTTAAGTTATTACGTGATAACTTAAGCATTGCACCGCGAAGCCAGCAGTCACTACTCAGTGAAAGACGGTTTATGGTATATGAACTTATCAAGGCGAATTATCTATAAACTTCATTATTTAACTCCACAGGATTATCGGATTAAAAACAAAAGTCTCCTTCTTAACATCTTCATCCTGCAAGGAAAATCCAAATACATATTTATACATATGCACCATTCTGCCGAGGCTGCTCTAGTTGTCCAAAATTAACACATACATAGCTCTAACCTATTTGCTTCTTTTTTAGATTCATTATTCTAAATTATGTTCTAAGTTTTATTTTTAAAAATGGCTCAACCTCCACCCTTCCTATTCCTTAAACTTCTATTAATATAACACAAAACTTGTGTGAAACTTTAGCATTTAATAAAACAAAGATAACCTAGAAATTTTATAACACCTCGGTAAGGCTGATGTTTCACTTCAGTAGGGCGTGACTTGCCTGCAAGAAGAAAAATTTCAACACTTACCTTTTGCCTTCTATTTTCCTTTTGGACTTGCTTTGCTAGGACAGAAATTCCCTGCAATGTCGGATTCCCGCACAAAATTCCAACAGGAGATTAAGTCTTTATCATACCTTCGTAGGCTGTTTATTTGTTCTAATATAAGGAAATCCCATTTTATCTAAACATGCTATTCCCTTTAGTTTATGTGGCATGAATTCCACGTTATATTCTATATCTCCTCTAGTGGAGCCTATTCTAGATAGGCTATCCGCTAGATTATTAGCTTCTCTATATATATGTGTTATTGAAGCCTTCAGTTCATCTAAAAGGCTAAGAATTACTTCTAGATCCTCTACATACCTCCATAATATTTTCTTGTTAATTACTGTTTCGACTAATAATTTCGAGTCTACCTGAACTTCTATATTTTTAAAATTTAGCTGCTTACATATCTCTAACCCTGATTTCAATGCTTTAATTTCTGATTCTAGGGCCGAGGAGGCTCTACTAGATCTGGTGAAAGCTCTCTTTACTGTCCCTGTATGATCTCTTATTACCCCGCCTCCTCCTGCTATTCCAGTGTCCCTGCTAAAACTACCATCCGTATTAAGTGAAAATTTGCCAACCGGTGGAGTGTTCCAATGTATACATTTAGCCAATTACTGTTTTATAACTTTATAAGTGAGGTCCCATGTTTTCTCAATCTTCTTTTCTTGTTTCTTTTCCTCTATTTTTATAGGTTTCATTATTGATATATTACTTATCTCCTTTCTAATATCTTTTATAATTTCTGTTAAATTCATCCTTTTATTTTCAAATTTACTTTTATTTCGAGATTTCCATATGCACCAAATAATTAGATGCGGTAATTTCTGATTAAGCCATTTTCTGGTGGGGCTTTTCGTGCTTTCACTTTCCCATTTTTTAACTTTATCCATTAATCCATCATCTTTATTACATATTCTTTTTTCCCCCTCCATCTCTCTCCATATTTCCGCTGCAATTGGCCCATTGGAAAATAAATGATCGGTTGTTTCAACTGCTTGTGAACAGCATTCACATCTTGATGCCATTTTTATCCCTTTTTTTTGTACATTCTTATCTACCGGTATAGCATTCATTAGAGCCTTCCATGTGAAGGAATGCATTTTTTGCGGGACATTTTCTTGCCATACCCAATTGAATAAAGTTTGTGCTGGTTTTTTCTTTCTGACCAGATCTTTTGCCGACTTGAGAGAGAAGTTTCCTTGTGGTGTTAAAGTCCATTTCCAGCCACTCTTCTTTAGTGTGGAGTGTGAGTCTACTATCTCTTTTTGTTTTTCCATTGTCTTCCAGCTGTTCGAAGCTTTCTTAGGGCTCTTATTCTTATTATCTAAATATTTTGCCCGCATGTATTTAGCCCAAAGATTATCACTTTCTTTAAGTCTCCACCAGCCTTTGCAATCCCAGGCAGCTGCCGAGTCCTGAAGGCTCATTAGACCTAATCCTGCTTCCTCTTTCGAATAACAGATGCTTTTCCAGTCCTTCCAGTGTAATTTATTTCTACCTTCTTTTTTACCTCATAAGAAGTTAGCCATTTCTGATTCGAGTTTTTTAATAAATTTTTTAGGGGGATGTATGACTAATAAAATATGTGTTAGTGTGCTTTGTAAAACATGTGAGAGCAGCGTTATCCTCCCCCCAAATCCCAGGAGCTCTTCTTTCCATCCTGCTATTTTCTTTCTTAGCTTATCTTGAAGGTAAGTTAGATATTCTTCCTTCAACCTCCCCTCATATATCGGACAACCTAAGTACATTAATGCCCCTTTAATTTCTGAGAAGCCTGTGATATTTTTGATTTTATCTACTAACTTTAATTTTGCATTTTTAGCAAGCATAAACTGACATTTACTTTTATTTACCATTTGACCTGTTTCTTTTTCAAATATTTGAAGAAGATCCATAAGGTTCATTAATGATTTTGTACTAGCATTTGTAAAAATTATAAGGTCATCCGCATAGGCTAAACAGCCTATTCTGGGTGTATTCCTTGGTTGTCTAAATGACATTATTTTACCTTCAGATATTCTCTTATTCAAGTTTCGAATTAATAATTCTAAGTAGATATCAAAAAGAAGGGGGGATAACGGATCCCCTTGCCTTATACTTCTATTTGGTTTAAATTCCTCACTTATCTTTCCATTTACAAGGACTCTTACCCAAGTACTTGAAATGCATCTATATATTAGATCTATGGTTAGCTCAGAGAAACCGAACCTTCTCAGCACAAAACAACGGGTATCCCATTCTACTCTATCGAAAGCTTTCGATAGATCCAGCTTAACCACTAAATTTTTTCCTCTTGATTTACCTCATATTTCTTTCATCATTTCTGATGCAGTTTTATATTTTCAATCATTAATCTATTTTTGACAAAACCCGTTTGTTCCTGAGATATTATTGAAGGTAAAATTAAGCTTAGTCTATTTTGTAATATTTTTGCTAAAATTTTATAAATAGCATTGCATAAACTTATAGGTCTGTAATCCTCGCATTTCTGTGGCGATTCTTTTTTTGGAATTAATACTATAAAAGATTTTCCCCATGATTTTGGGATTTCCGTACCTACAAAAAAACTTGCAATTGCGGGGACTAGCTCAGTTTTAACCGTATGCCAGTTTGACTGGAAAAAATAATTATTCCAACCATCCGGTCCTGCTGCACTCTCTTTTTCAAGATTAAAGACAGCTTCTTTAACTTCTGGTTCTTCTGGGATCAATTCCATTAAATGGTTTTGAGCTTCCGTAATGGTTGCCCTAATCTCATGCATTAGAGAATTGTCTGTCCTACGTGACTGACTGCATAATTGGTTTTCAAAAAATTTTTTAAAAAGAGTTCCTATTTCCTTTTCATCTTCTACCCATTTTCCTTCTTCATTTTTTAGTCCTTTAATTTTATTCTTTTGAGATTTTATTTTATTCATATTATAAAAGAATTTAGTATTACGGTCACCATCTTTTAACCATTTAATCTTTGCACGTTGTTTCCAATAAATTTCTTCCATGTGTAATTTCAATCTTAGTTCTCCTTTAGCCTTACGTAGTTTTATCCGAGTTTCATTATTATTAATGGAGTCAAAATCTTGTTCCAACTTGGCTACTTTTTCTTCTACTTTTTTTAGCTCCTGATTTAATTTTCCAAATACCTCTTTGTTCCATGTATTTAAGCAAGCTTTTAGCCTCAGAAGCTTAATTGATAGAACTTGCATCGGCTTGCCCTCTGCTGGCTCTTTCCAAGACTCTTTGGCGAGGCTTTCATAGCTTGCATGCTTTACCCACATATTTTGGAATTTAAAATTAGACGTATTACCCTGGTTTCTTTGTATCGTGATAAGCAGTGAGCTATGGCCAGAACAAGTTCTATTTAAGTGTCTAAGCCCCGTAATCCCTTGTGAGGTGACCCACTTTGTGTTACACATTATCCTATCCAGGTGAGCCCAGATGACTCTTCTTTTTTGCCAGTTATTACACTAGGTATATCTCGAACCAGTGAAAGTGAGCTATGGCCAGAACAAGTTCTATTTAAGTGTCTAAGCCCCGTAATCCCTTGTGAGGTGACCCACTTTGTGTTACACATTATCCTATCCAGGTGAGCCCAGATGACTCTTCTTTTTTGCCAGTTATTACACTAGGTATATCTCGAACCAGTGAAATCTATTTCTATTAGATTAGTAATAGCTATTGTGTCATTAAATTGTTTCATGGCTACCTTATCCGGTGGTTTGCCACCTTTCTTTTCTTGAGGGCTTCTAATTATATTAAAGTCGCCTCCTATGATCCAAGGTGAGTTTCTACTTGCTATATCTTTCATTTCCTCCCATAGAGCTAACCTAAATTGTTTATCATTTTTTGCATAAACTACTGAAATTATTTGATTTGTGTTCTTATCTAATTTGAAGTGTACTATCTGTTCAGTATCTTTTAATATTTCAATTTTCAGCTTATTGTGCCATAAAATCCAAAGTTTACTATTTAAATTAGCATAAGCCTTATTAAAACCTAAAATTTCTCTATATTTATTTAATTGATCTTGCAGGACCATTGGCTCTGCAATAATCATTAATGATATTTTATGTTCTTTAATTAAAAGTCTTAATCTATTTATCGTGGGGCTATTAGCTACCCCCCTAACATTCCAGTATAGGCATCTATCCATTAAAACCAAATTTGGCTTGAGCTCGAGTTGTACACTTGGATTCATAAGACATGTTAGCATATTTCTTCGTATTTCTTACTGTTTTAGGAGTGTGAGTATTTTCATGCCTAATCTCATTATATTTTACCTGTTTTCCAAGCACCATGGCCATTCGCTTCAGGGCCTCCATAGATTGGGTTCTTGAGAGATTCCCCCAATCTTCATTATAAATATATATATCATCCTTTGCCTTCTCCTCAGGCTCGTCTTGAGATACATCACCCTTATTAATTGAAGGACAACTAAAAATTACCGATTCATCTTCAGGGAAGTGCAGAAGATCCTCGTTTATCCATGCATAATCTTCAAGTTTTTCTTTCAATATGATTCTAGTTTTGGATATTTTTTTATGTTTTCTCCTGTGTTTTACCTCCTCCCATCCTTTATTTAAGCTATCCTCCTTCTCTATCTCCAAGTTAACCTCTTTCGGAATTACTTCTACTTGATTATTCTTTGGGTAATCTGCTGGAAAACATGGAATACCTCCACTGTCCAGATCTCCCTTCGGCTAGATATTTCGCTTGTGAAGAGGGGCCTCCTCTTTCCTTATCCATTGCATTACCTTCTTACCTCCTCCTTCATGCCGTTGCCCATTGTTCTGCTCATCTTCCCCCACCTTGCATGATAGATTTTCATGCCCGAGCCTCTTACAACTTAGGCAGTAAGGAGGAAGGCTTTCGGGGATGACTGTTTGCCAAAACCCCTCGGCCTGTTCACCTTCACCACTGCCTATCCATAGTTTTTCAGGCGGTTTAGTCAAGAGGTTAAGCTCGACACATACAGGAGCTTTATTCGGCCTTGACATGGCTACTGTGGCTTCGTCCCGTAGCATGAGTTTTCCCAAACACGACGAAATCGCATAGAGAGACGTTTCAGAGAATAAATGTAATGGCAGAAACGACAATGTAAACCATACCGGGGCTATAGGCGCCTCTTCCAGAGGAGTGAAATCCTTTGTCCACTTCAGTATACGCATGGGGAAGCCGTCGACTTGCCATAAACCCCGCTGCCATAGGCGATATTGATCCTCCAGTAGAGAGCATTGCAGCACGACATGTTTGGCGTCGAAGTCAGCGAACTTCACCTTCTCCTTAAGCTTTAAATTATCGATAAATTTCTGAACTCCAATCGCACGAGGCCTGTCGTGGGAGAACTTACCGATGAGCGTATATTCGAAAGGTTCTAAGAGCCTTCGAGTTTCTTCGGCAGAGAAGATGATAACCGGGAGCCCGTTTTTGTTCCCGTGAGTTCGTAATATCGGCGCTGTCCCTTTCACAATCGAGGCAAAAGACTTATTGTTTAATAATAAGTCGGTTTTCTCCATTCTCACCTTGAAAAGAGCTTGATTTGAGCAATAATGGAGAGTTTCTCTCTCTAGAAAATAGGATTTTCTCTCTCTAGAAAGTGAGAGCATTTTTTGAAAGAGAGAAAACTAAAAATGAGCATCATGAGGTTGAAATAGATGATCATAACCTAAAAGTTTCTTTTTCGGTATCCATTTTGAATCAAAATAAAGGGCATACACAAATGTGAAAGAAATATTATTTAGAGTGTAGTTCATATATTTAATATTATTAATTTAATAATATTATTTTGAAGTTTAGTTATTGATTATTTACCAAATTGTATAATCCATATATTAAAGCATAGTGATTCAATCACACCATGTTGGATTTGCCCGCTGTCTAATGCATAATATTTTTTGATATATATTTTAGCATATCTCATGTGATTGAATATCCCACAACTAGTTTTAGAGCTATATATATTATTATAATTTTTACATTTAGCTAAATATTTTTTTTCTAGTATTTTTTTCTTTATATTATATTGAAGTGAGTCCATGTTATAGAGTTTTTTTTTATTAACCTTAAGTTTTTTTTTTTTGTAAAGGAAGGAATATTAAAGGAGGAAGGAATCTCTAAATCTTCAAAATATTAAATTCATTTTCATAATTTAGTTGACTAGGATTCATTTAAACTTAACTAGAATTTGTTTTTTCAAAACTAAATATTAGCAAGGAGTTGACAGAATAGACTAATTTAAATATATAATAAAAATTGTTTCAACCCTATCATGTTGCCTACTTGTAAGTTAGAAGGTTACCACCTATTATATATTTTTATGGATTTAATCAATAATGCTTTATAATTCTAAAAAATTAAATCTGAAAGAGAATTTGAAAATAGTAAACTAAGAGAGAGAATTGAAAGCAACAAAATAAAATTATTTATGTTTAAAGATAATTGGGTGGGGATAAATCTATAAAAATATTTTTTTGGTTGTTGTAGCTATTGATAAAAGCTAGCTGAAGGGTTGAATGGCTACAATATAGATGACAACCATTTTTATTAAATGGTTGATGTTGAGTATTCATTTAGGTTATGGGTAGGGTCATTGGTCAAGCATGAATGATGGGTAAGAGGGACTCACCCATGACTCAAGCATGATCAGTTCCTAGGCCTAAGTCACTGATCAAATGAAGCACTTGAGTCTATATGGCTTGTGGTTTTCAATTGGGCCACCCAACACTTTAGACATCTCTACTAAGAACCCTGCCACACTATATGATTTATCCATAAGAATGATTCAATGTGCAATCAAACATAGAAAATGGGTAATACAATATAGGCCTCATCTAACTTTAATAGACTAAGAACATGTTGACTTCTTAGCTAATGTTCTATAGATGCATGATGAGCAACATGGTGAATATAGTTGGTGGACAATCCACATTGATGGATCATGCTACCTCGCTCATGTAGGAGTTGACATTCAATCTAATCCCTTTTTGAGGAAGTGACAAAATAAATAATATGTCTAAAATTCTCAATATCTAATAAAGAAGTTGAATATGAAGCCATTGTGACTGACCTTGATCAAGAAATATATTCTACCACTAAGAAATTACTATATATAGTGATTACTAGTTATTATTTAACTAGATACAAGGCAAAAAGGAAGTATAAGCTACTAATGTTACTTATCACTAACAAGGATGATCATTCACCACTATCATTTAGTCACTCAATGTTGAAACAATCAAGGATGATTAGATGTCTTCAATAAATTAATACTTAAACATGAGCGCATGACCATGAGAGGGAAAAGAAGTCCAACAAGTATGAGTCTAAATAGTTCCATAGACTAATTCTTTTAAATTAATGGACAATTATATAAATATTGATAGTTGAGCCCTATTTGAATTTCTTTGATGAACCACAATTATTGTATGTATTTATAGAATGACATGATGAGATTTAAAGAAACCATCACGTGGATGAGATTTAAAGAAACAACTATATGTATTTGAATTTCATTATGACCTGGTAGAGGCTTGATATGCATAAATTATGCATGTTTGTGAAAATGAGATGAGATTGAAAAATAAAAAATTTGAGAACTTACATACACATATTATGATTTTATGAATTTGTATAGCCATGTATTTGTATAAATATATGTATGAATATTTTAAAACTTATTTTTAAACTCTTAAATTGTATATTAGAAAATATATGTTGCTATGGAGATAAAATATATATTTTTCTATGTTTTCTTAAGATTTTTCTACTATGAATTAGCTGCTCACCCCTATTTTTTCTAGATGGAGGAAATACTAATGACCAAACCCAATTCTAAAGCTTGTAGATCTATCTGAGGATTTTGGCTGATCATTTAGGTAAGTTTTTTTGAAACTGTGTTATGTATTTGGCCACAAGGGGCTAATTTGATAATACAGAGGATCACTAATGAAAATATTTGATAATATTATTACTTAACCTTTATTTAAAAAATACTTGTTAGATATTATTGATCTAAATTTCATGCAAAAAAAAAAAAGGTTTTATAGTCACCATTCTGCTATAAAAGGATCAGTATTAAATACATATCTACACAATTATTGATCTTTCTACTCAGTAAAATTTCTACCTAATTTTTTTTTGATTTCTAACTTAAGCACCATGGACTATGGTAAGATAGCTTATTTGGCCCACACTTAGTTATTTTTTTGAAGGAAAATGATATATCTAGCAGATAAAAGCTTTGAAAGAGTTATAAGTTCGAAGTGCTGAACTATTCTGAGATCCATGAATTAAAGAGATCTTGAATCTAAATTATTGAGTTCCAACTATTTGCATCATTTATGATGGAAGAGCAATAAGTCATTTTTGGTTTCAGAAATCTCTTGATAAAACAAAATTTATTGTTGATTCTCCAATCTTAAAAGATGCCAAAAATATCAAACAATCAAGTGCAGGAAATCTCCAATGGTGATAAGCTTCTAGCATGACAATGAGAGATTAAAAAAAGGACAAAAAGCAAAAAGTATTACACGTGTAAGAACTTGTTTTCCTAGTAAAACACTTACTTGATTAAAACAATAACTAATCTACTAATTAGGAGTCTAGAGCCTTCGCAAGAGATGAAAAAGTTATAGCTAAAGCATTACAACAAAATACCCCTACAATATGTTTTTTTTTTAATATTGAAGCTGATGTTCATCCCTTTATAGCAAACAAGCTATTCACCAAGTCTTCTTGTAGTTGTGACATGTTAGTCCTCTTCACCAATAAGCTTATTTGATTTCATTAAGATGATCAAAGATATAAGATGGAGCAATTAATGTGCTAAGGTGCTCTATGACATCAAAAACTACCTTATAGAATTTCCTTTAACATTAGCTCATATGAAAAAAAAATGTTAGTCAACTATATAACAATATCAAAAGCTACTATTATCACAATACTTTAGAGAAGACTCATAGAAAAGAAAATTACTCATTTATTGTGAAAGCAAGATTTTTATAGATTTAGAAACATTATATTCCCACATAGAACAAGGCACACTGGTCTACCATGTCGCATCTAAAATGTTTTGTGACTACTTTCATGTGCATCCTATAAAGGTGCTTACCAATCTAGAGTTGAGAGAAACCTTGCACAAACTAGATCTATCAATAAAAAGATAAAATTGATTTTGTACTTAGTGACTTAAAAATCCATTATATGCCTTGATTGGATTCTCAATGATACGTTGTTTGATTTCATGGAAAAAGTGCAATATAAATCCAAATATATCTATGATGATGATTGATGGATAATCTATATAGATGATACATCCTATCGTGTTGGATCCAAAATCAGAATATGCTTGTAATCTTTAATTGAGAAAAATATCACGCAAAAAAACCACCTAGGATTTTTTACCTTAAATAGTGATATTGAACATGAGCATTTCCTACTTGATCTTGATTTAACAAATCTTTAATAGGAACAAAAGTCTGTATATATAGTGATTTCGACTATTAGTTAGTCATAATCAAGGCATATATGAAACAAATATGATCTCATGATAAGTTGTCTAAATCTTGTGAAAAAAATTTGTATCAACAGACAACCTAGAAAATTAACAACAATTCTAGAAGCAAAAATAAGAAGACTCTAGCAACCATAATTTGTAAATTGTGGTTGCTAGAGTTGCAACCAAAATTTACATATAAGACACAATGAAACTTCACATTTACTATCAATCAAACCCAGTAATAACTATAACTTAGCCATGTATAATATTTCGATGCAAAAAGTGTTAAATGAATGATATATTTCAATATATAGATAGAATGAGAATTATTTTTATATCCCAAAAATTATGCATGAGTTACTGGTCCAAGAAACTTATTTCTTAAATATTAATGATTAGTTGTACAAGCATTTCTTTTCCAGACCATACTTAAAATGCCAAAATGAATGGATTAGTTCTTTGTTTATGGGAACTATCCTGATGGATGAAATATAAAACATAAGGTGTATACCCAAGGTTATTTATGGCTCATTACCAACAAGCTAACCTTTTAGCCCTAGTTCTTTGTTTATGCTTGAACATCCATATCTAGTCTTTGGCTTTTTATAAAATTAGAATAGATATAATCAAGTCATTTTTGATATCCAAAGACCAAAAATAAGATACCACTTGTGATTGATGATTACTTTTGTAGATTAGTAGAAGAAGAAGCCAATGATTCCATAAAGGATATAATATACCTATTTTGAATTTCTCATGTAATATTCACAAATAATAGACACTTTCTCAACATCATCATATTTTGTAAATTCTACTCACATCTAAAGATAACTAATTTCTACTCTACTCAACTATATCCTCAATCGAATTACCAAATAGTAAACTACCAATAAAATGATCTTCACCATCCTTAAAAGCATATACAATTAGAAAAAAAAAGTGTGCGCAAGAATTGCTAGGGGTCTTACTAGCCTATAAAACCCAATCAACCACTACAATTTCTTTGGAAGCTCTTATATATGGCAAGGAAGTAGTGATTCCCATAGAAATAAAAAGTTGTACTATTTGGTGAACCTAATCAACACTTGCTAATCACTCGCTCTTAGTTCAAGAAATGAATCCAATGAGACCTATTAAAGAACAAGTATAATACTACTCTCATGCTAACATAATGTTACTTCCTATTATAACAAGCATAGAGGGAGGTTGCACTTCTATCTCAGAGATCTAGTCCACATGTATAACTTTCAAAATGTGATATATCTCTTAGCTATAAAGTTCAAGCCAACTAGGAAGGTTCATATATAATAGCTATCGCTAGAGTAGGTGGATTACATGCTCTCAATTCACTAGAATGAGACAATAATCCCATGAATGTGCATATAGCATCAAAACAAATTTATTAGGAATGGAGGCTAAGTCTCTAGAAGTAATTCCATATAAGTTAAGCAATCTATGTGTCATAAATTATGTATGCGACGACATATTTAGACACCAGGCATCTAAACAACTCTATTTGAGATAAATATCGTTTACACAAGATAGACTACAATAACTACTTCAAAGACCGAATATCTAAACACTATATCTTGGATAACTATCTTTGACTCCATACATTTTATAATTCAACCACAACCTCTTAGATAACATCAATGAGGGCATCACACATAACATCAATCATAAACAAATAGATGTGCTTTCTCCCTAGGAAGAGGTCAACCACATTTACTTTTCCAACATAACTAGCATATCCAACTCATATGACCGTTGTCAGACTAAAAGTTTAGGTATTAATCAAAACTAAAAATATGTTATCTAGGTTATTGAGAAACATTTGGCTGAAAAATTAAAATCCACAATACAAATATATTCTAAGCATGAATAACTAGCATCCAACTATTCAAAAGCAACAAATGCATTAAAGGCATTATATATAACCTAGAAAATATATACAAGGCTTAATAGCCCACCTATAAAATTATGCACAAGGCTTAATATAGCCAACCTAGAAAAATACATATAAATATTTTATTGCACACAAACCGCAATACATGTTCAAATAAAAACATGGCTCAAAGCCCATTGAGCACAAAAATTTATCACACAATAGTAATTCTTGCATAATATTCACAAAAATTATAACATAAAAATGGTCAATTAGACAATAATTCAAAGTGCTAAGGGATGACTCTAATTCTTCCATGCCTTCCATAATGGCATCCATGCTTCTCAAATCATTCACACAACCTCATGAGCCGATCACTTGCACCACATGTACATTATAAGTTTCTATAGATGAGGAACTCTATGGGTCAAAAAAGAACTCGAGTGTAACAACTCCTTGAAATTGGGCATGCACTTTAATAATGACAACCACTCCCAACCAAATAACATATTACTTGCACAAATATTATATATTGTGAATGATATATTAATTATTTATAAAAGTGCAACTCAAAGTGTAAACAACGAAATCCTAAGTACTTTTTTGCAAAATTTAAAAAATCACTCACTAGCTCGATAGTGTCCTTAAAGCTATGATCTATGTAGATATCATCATCCAACATCTTCTTGAGAGATTCTACTAGAAGAGAAAAGGACAACAAAACCAATATTTTTTTACCCTTTCACTTTTTGAAATTGAGTATAGCTCCAACATATGTGAAGTTAAAATAATTGGTGGATAGAACATCTACTAGTAGTTAAACACCTTCTAGAATTCATCATTTGAGAAAATACTCTTTGGGACATATGCATCTTGAATAGGATCATGTGACACATATCTTTCTAGCATAGTTTTGTTAGCATCTCTTAGGTGAGTGTATGTTGCCAATACTTTACATCACGACTTTCTTTTCCAAAATAGTTTTCTTCAAAGATTTTAGATGATGTATGAGCTAATCCTAATAGAAACTTATTAAGATAATTTAAAAACCATGATGAAGCTGTAATGTTTTGCATGATCATCATAAGATGATATAGTCAAAAACACCAACAATATCAATTCATCTTGGATATCCTTATATTAGTCTCATAGTTGAACTCTTGAATCATTAACATCCTCAAGAAAAAAAATGACACAATCTATGTGATTTTTCAATGGTGCAAGACTAGTATAAAGGGTTTTTTAGTTTGCAATAAAAAATTGTTCTCACACTTAATAGCATTCAAAGACATATCATATCTCAATGAGCTTTTCTACTAAAGGCCATTGAACAAATGTGTGAGTCATGATATTTGGACCTTCTATTTCAACTTTAATATATCATGTAATGCATTATTTGATTTGATTAAGTGTGTCATAAGGACAAATACCTTTTGAAAGTGCAATAATAACTTCGCTCATTTTTTTCATTTGAAGGATAACCTATCTTTGATATAAATTCTTTTCCACTTTTCAATTATTTATAAGTTTTTTTTAAAGAAATGGTTATTTTATAAAATAAAAATGAGTTTATTTTTTTTTAAAATAAGTTTATTTTAAGGGAGTAAAAAATGAAAGGTTAGATTTGTAATTTCTTTTTTAATTTGTTCCTTTTAATCTATCTACACTTATTTTTTCTTACTAGACAAAATAAGCTCGCATATAAGTTATGTTGTGTTTGTATTGACTTTAATGTAGATCTTAAATAATGCACTAGAAGATCAATCTACTTGCATTTAATGATATTTTCCTTCTTTTATACTTTTCCATCCAAAACACTAATCTCATAGGACATTGAAAGCATGTTATGGGTCAAAATATTATGCCACAACATTTCATGCAATTGAAATTTTATTATAGTCAAGTCTAGTCTACATGTATTTATCATTATGTTGTAGAATAATGTTTGCATATTCATCATATTCTTTTTAGGATTTGTAGCATTGATACATTATCCAAGCTACTAATTAATTACAAACTTAACCTAATGACTTTACAATGTATCCAAAGGGCACTTTGAAAAGGTACACATAATAGTAGTCAAAGTAAATGTGTTACCATGATGAGACATTGGTATAGATCTAGAATATGTTGATTAGATTTGGATAAACCCAAGATGATAGAAAAATGAATCATTACAAACTAAAGTATTTTGGTAAATCCAGATAATTGAACCTAACTTGATGTAGAAATGAATCATAAAACATATTTAAGAAATACACTTTTGTATTACTAAAGTAATTCCCATGATCTTCAATATTTGTTTTTCATCTCCTTGATGTGGGACTATGATCTCAGGTTCAGCATTAACAAAATTGCTTCCAAACAAAATCCCTGCATCATTATTTAGATTAACTATTTTTTCATGTATGATTGATGCCTTGAGGGAAACATGAAAGGCCCTATAGAACATTGACCCCTTGAACAATAAGAATTATAGTACTATGAATTTGAGTTGTCATTGAGTTTTTTTGGACCATTATTCACAAGATTCTTGATGAGCAATTTTGCTACTATTTTACTAGAGCATTCTCAACAATGATCATTTGATAGAGCAAAACTTTTTCATATGTCATGGGTAGATTATACAATGATGATAAATGAGGGAAAGGGGGCTAAACAAAACATTCTAAATGTGTTGAGTTACTAAATGGAAGCTTCACAAGAACTCTCAATAAAGTTGTGAAAGAAAGAAAGTAAAATTTAACATTGATATATTTATAATAATCCTCTTGGTGTTTTTTTAATAAAAATTAAAATGTCAAGTTGTTATGTATACAATTCAACAATTATATTATGAAATATAAATATCTTAGTTGACATCAACTAATCATGTTTCATGCAATTGTCATGTTTTATAAAGTTAATTATCATGTAAACAAAATATATTCATTAAATATTGTTTTTCACATACCACATAAAGTTAGGTTTCATCAAAAAGTTAAGTGGATTAGATTTTTTATCTTAGTGTAGACAAAAACATAAATTCATGTTCCATGATATTGCAAATAAAAAGATTTATTATATTTATATGATTGATTCAATTTTAATGCATGATATTATTAATTATGAAAATAACACATGCATTATCACATGAAAGAGGCGGCACTAAAACATTATTACTAAGGTCTCACAACTTTGTTGTATTTTCCAGAGATCAGCTAACAATATCCAATTAAAAACTATTTATTATGTTTTTGAAATTGATATTGAAACAATATTTTATTTTTAACACATCCAATATGCAAACTTGTTTTAAAATGATACAATTTGAGGATACCACGAACTATAATTTTGTGTATTGACCAATTACCAAATAAATTTTTTGTTCGTTTAATGTTGAGCTTTTTCAAGACTTATCTAAAATCTATTTTAGATGTGAGCACTTATACATGTAAAGTTGGACGTCAAGTTTGAATTTTTTTGACTTGGTCAACTTTTTTTTATCCTTTAAATCAAATGTGTTAAAGTTTTAACATCTTAGTAGTTGTGAAAAAGAAATACTAATATTTATAATGAATCACTTAATCACATAAACAAGATAAACTAAATATAAATTATTAAAATGATACGTTAAGATATCGGAGAATGTAATAATATAAAGATGAATGTGTATGATGTATGATGTATAATGTGCATATTGAAAAAATATAAAGATGAATGTGTATGATGTATAATGTGCATATTGAAAAAATATAAAGATGAATGTGTATGATGTATACTAACTAAAACATGTGTGTGTACCCTTCAGCACACACATCCTTCACCACAACACAATACACACTTTGTATAAACTCATACCTTGCACACACACCTTCATGCATAAACACAGAAAAATTAATTTGTATGCAAAATGATAAACACAAATTTTACACAAAATGTAGACACTATATGCATTTTTTTTACAATTTAATCCCATATTTACACTAACATTTATATAGGTTGATATAATAAATACCTAAATGTATACAACAACAACACATGCTTAGTGTACCTATCAACTTAAAGATACACACATACACATACATATCACTCATAATTAAAAAAAGTATAAGTATGACAATATAAATATATAAAAATCTTTTAATTAGAAACACATGAATAAACCACGTGTTTAATGGAAAAAAAAATTGCACTATAGTATTCATCTTTATTGAAATGCATAAATTCATTGTCTTTGTGTGATAATAAAAATAATGACATATTAGATCTAATAAAAACTTCAAAATTAAATGTATTTATGTAAGAATAGGTACCAAGTTGATTGATTACTTGAGAAATCATTATGTTACATTCATATATTAATTGTCATACCTTAGTGTGATAACAAGTACCTTCATTCAAGGATAGTAACCCTAGTGTTTGAGACTCATCATACCCAATTTCTCTAACTAGCTGGATAAGACTATCAAAATATTAATATCTATCAAATCTCATACTAAAGGGAAAGTATTATGTACTCAGTATGACCTCCTCCATAAATCCATTACTTACCATTGATTTATTACCGGAGTTTTTCATAACTATATAAATATGCAAGGACTCAAAATGTTTATCAAAACTTCACAAATATTCATCAACATTTTTAAAACCTTACATCATTTGGAGAGAATAATAATAATATATTTAAAGTATGCATTAGTATTATGATTTCTAACCTATAATGAAGGATGAGTGAGCATAAGAGAAATAAAAGAAGGAACAAAAGTTCGGCTAACATGGTAAAGACAAATGCCTCATCTCTTTAGAAATTTTTATGAATTAAGGGGTACAACTTTCATGATATTGGGGAGTATGCAATGGAGGTGGATCATATTAGATCGACTTAAAATTAACATTTTAGTGATAAAAAGTAGTTGTCATTTTAAAAATATTTTGGTTATGCATTTTCTAAAAACCACTTGAAACTTTTGTTCAAAAAGTAATTAGCTTTCTTAAAATTTATCTTAATATTTTGGATTTACTTTGTAAACAAACCAATTGGTTTTTGATTGGATTTTCTTTGAAAAAAATTAGGTTTTGTAACTAATCTAAAATCTTTATAGTTTTGATTTAAAAGAAAATAATAAAAGGCTCTATTTGGTTGTATAAAAGCTTTTCATGCAATGCCATGCAGCAATGCACATAAATAATTTTCATGTAACATAATCCATGCAATGCCATGCAAGCCATTACATATAACACATAATCTTTGAAATTCTATGATAATAAAATCTTATGTTGAGCTTTATTTAATTATAGTAAAAAAATAGTTAAAAAAATATTTCCATTAACTTTTCCAAAATACAAATATTATTATTGGAACAAAAGTTTTAAAATTTTTATATGCCATGCACACAATTTTATTTTATGAAAATGTGTATTTTATATTTCTTATGTTACAAAAAAATTTCTTCCTATTTACTTTTTAGTTTCTAGTTAAAATATAAAATTTGTTGCTCATATTCTTTTTCCTTTCTCATGTATTATTTTCAATTGAAAAACTTTATTAGAGGATTCTTATCGTTGAGATCTTTTCTTTTCATAATTCTTTAACTTGGAATCTAAAAGTTTTCAAGGTATATCTTCATATATTAAATATTCATTTTGATTATGGTTTTCCAATAACATATGAAAAGAATGCTGAACAAATTATCTCAACATCGATATATGAAATATAATTATAAACCCTTAACTAGTTGAGTGATAAATTAGTTGATAAGTCATGTTAGTAACTATTTTTAACATTTATGATGAACCTATATATCTGAGGCTCAATTTTTCTTCGTTTTCAAGCTTCATGATTTTCTTAATAGAGCTATTTTCATGAAAATATTTGTTGGGCAATTACGCTTCCACAGTAATGATATTAAGATACAGAAGGCAACAAGAATAATAGCAAAACAAATAATATATATTCAATCCACAATCCAACCACGGCAAAATCAAAAATGAGAAATAGAAAACTAGAAAGTGGTTCGCTAGTTGCTCAGTATGACTAGCTACATCCACTAGAAAATACTTATGCGTTATAAATTAAACCAACAAAAACATCTTAAGTATGTGCAGCGTAGAGCAGTCATGATAAATCATGCAGAGAGAGAGAGAAGACGATGAACAGTTCCTAGGTCCAAAAATAGCAACCCGAAATTAAAAATTACAAAACATTTTATAATAAAAATTCTCTCGGTTCATTTAACCGGAGTGTGTTGGATCATGGGACAGGTCAGACTCTACTCCAAAATTTTCGACCTGCTGACCGGACAATGGGACCTCCATTATTGTGCTACTGCTATATCCCTGGCCTTATAATATTTCTTTTCTTGCACTCACATCAAAATATTAAAACAGAAAGATTTAGTTATACAAACAGATTATCAAAAAACAAATTACATATACCACAATGTTGTTACCAATAGTTAATTTTAATAGTTTTCTTTGGGCATAACTTGCTATCAATTTGGGAAGATTTCAATCCTACTTAAATCAACTTTGGACTACTAATAATAGTTGGCAAGATTAAATAATGATTATATGCATGAAAAAGATTCAACTTTTTCATAAGATGCTTTGCAAAATCATGGAATTAATGATAAAATAGTGCAAGATTAACTAATAAGAAATAATAATGAGTCCTAGGATAATTGAAATACTAATAATATATTTTAAATTCAAATGGTAAAAAAATCTTAAATAATTAGTGTTTCAAATTGATGTATCGAGAAGAATGAGTATCTACTATGCATGAAACCTAGTCCAAGGTTAGAGTTTATTTTATTTTGTTGCAAATAATTGAAATGCTATGAAAATATCATCCATGCCAATATCATGACACTCAATCCATAAAAGCAAAAAGAGAAACCAATGCAGCTTTTCAATAATTAGGAAAAATAGTTATCCTGGTAGAATATTTGTGCAAATTTGTGAGAAGGAAGACTATAAATCTTTCAGCTAACTGTATAAGATAGGAATTCTCATGTCATGCAACCAACAGTGACACAATCTAAATACATTTGTGATCAATTTGAGATGCTAGGGCATGGTGAAAACTATTTTTTCTTTAGAGATAGTAGGACATGGTGAAAACTAAGTTGGACACCATAAACATGAATAAGTTAGATTGGATATAATCATTTATAGAAGATTTCATTATGAAGTGCTAATCTAAATCTATGAGGATTTAGAGAGCATACTGATTTAAGAGATAGTGTCATAAATAAAATAGGCCCATAAATGAATTTTTAAGATAAATTGAGAGATTGGTATTATTTGTATCATATATTATAGGAAACAAGAAGATAATAATTTATTTTAAGTAAGAAATGAAAATTTAAAATCTAAAGGGATATAAATGTTTCTTAGGCCTGCAATATATAGATGAGGGGAAAAGGACCCTTTGTTAACAAAGATGAGAAAAGTATTTGATATCTTCCTCAATTCTCAACAATGTTTTTGTACCAAGAGCAACACCAGGGAAAGTTGGAGATAAAATCTTACTCGGTAAGAATTGACAAGTTGTCAAGTGGTTTAGAAAAGGTATATTTCATTTACTAGTTATGATTAAACTTGAGCTAGTTGAGATGAAAAGGCTAATGTGTTTGAAGTGTGTAAGTCCCATTATAGAATATGTACACATTGTAGTTGCTTAAGAATGCTAAATGCTTTTTGAAATGATTGAGTTATTCCAAATTTAGAGTGAAATATCTTCAATTTGGGTTTCATCCAGAAATAAAACGAAAATAACAACTTCAATGTCCCAAGAATTTGAGCTAAGAGATGATCCAAAATACATTGATCTCTTCTACAACTCATTCATTCATATCTAAATTTTTTTTTGATAAATAGTGTTTTTTTAAATTCTAATGTTTAATATAGCAAATATTTTCCATCAAGTGATTCAATAAAATATATTTCAATAGTCAACAAGAATTAGTTGATGTTTAAAAACATGAGTTATTTACTAACACAATTGAAATGGAAATGTATACATTCAACATAATCTTGGAAATGAATTTGTTGTTGAAGTACAATGCCAATGTAGATTGTAATCATAAGATATTCCATCTTAAATGGATTGATAAAAATATTTTTTTCATTTGTATTGGAAAAGAATAATGAATTATCTGTTACAACCTTGATAAAATTTAGCAAATAGTTAGTGAAGATTTGAGTTTTTATTGACTGTGTAAGTTCTGACATCCAAAAATAATTTAAAATTGAAAGACATTCTAAAAGCGAGAAAATTTCTAAATGTATCTATAAACATTTTCTTAGTTTTACTTGAGATTGAGATTTCAAATTCAAGATTTAAACCTTTCTTAATACAACTCAAATTTCTAAAAGCCACTTGACGAATGACACCCATGTAGCTAATAGAATTGAAAGCACAGCTTGAAGGATTCCCCTAGTCATTTGTGTTCGGGTACACTAGTGCCATATGAGAATAGAAGGATGAATCAATTAGCTTGCATATACACTATAGATAGTTGAATATGATACATATTAAAAATAAGTATTCACTCTGTAGAATTAGTTATTCTTATTTTAATCATAATGTATGAGATGCTTCGTTGATTCTTATTAGAACCATATACAAAATATCATGTGTTTTATATAATATTATTTGGGCTAAATATTATTGTAATAGTATTATTGGATTTGATGAAATGTGTATTTAAATAGTATCAAGATATGTTCTTTGTCATAGTTATCGGAAGACTTTTTATTGCTCTCAAATTCTAGCCAAACACAGTGATCATCTACAATTAGTTTTAAAAATTTTATAGAAAAAGAAATGATATGCTAAGTTCTAGAAGTTTTAATTTTATTGAATGATATTTTTTGACTAATTTTATTTTCTATATAATTTTGGAAGAAAAAAATTTCGCGAATCCTTGGAAAATGAAACAATTGAGTAAATTATTATTTTTTTCTTTTGATGTTAGAGAAGTAAGAAGCTCTGATTGTCTAGCAATGTGTTATAAAAAGATGATTAAAGGATTCTAAAGAATTACCCCTTAGTAGTTGGTTTATGAAAAAGAATGCAGACTTTGAATGTTCTTATATTTGTGAGAATAATTGCAGAAATTAAAGGAAATGTTAACAATCTTTTAGGTAAAACAAGTTATGTAATTTATAGGAAACTTTAAAAAGATGTCTAATTCGTTTATTTGTCCAAAATGAGAAACCTATTGCATAAATGACAAGCAAATATAAGAATTATAAGAAGAATTATGTGACTAATGATTTGGAATTAACAATTATGGTGTTTTTAAAAAATTTAGAGACATCATTTATATAAAGAAAACTTGTGAGATGTATTATTAATCATAAGAACCTTAAATACTTTTTTATCTGGAAGAAGTAAAATATAAGAATGATAAGATTGATTACAATTGCATTATTAATCATCATCTTAATAAAATAAATATTTTAGTTAATTAGTTGAGATGAATAGCAATTCCATGCATGCAAATAATTTAGAAGGAATAATTGTCTAATTGTTACCATTTGCATATAAAAATTAGGAAAAATTATGTTTCCACACATTGAACCAAAAATAATCTAGATTTAGGACCCATAAAATTTAACCTTTAAATTTAGTGCACCAAAACAAAAAATAATTATGTTTTGCTGCATTAAAAATGGAAAACAAAAAAAAATATCTCTTACCATTCCACATCAACTTAAAAAAACTAGAAAAATATTTTCAAAAATAGCAAATCGAATATATATAAATGTTAAATAAATGTATAATAATTATAATATTTATATATGCATATATAAATGTTAATATATATAAATATTATTAACTTTTATATATGCATATATAAACATTATTAACTTTTATATATGCATATATAAACATTTATATTAACATTTACATATTTAAATGTGTGTGTGTGTGTGTGTGTGTGTGTAAAAACATTTATATATGCATATAAAAATACTTATAATATTTATATATGCATATATAAATGTTTGTACATTATTTATAATGTTATATGCAAATATTAAATGTTTATGCATTATATAATGTTCATATATCATTATATTTAAAGATTAAACATGCATATATTTATAATTTTATAACATTATTTATAAAAGTATAAACATTTATATGTTTACATAAATGTTTATTCGTTATATAAATATTATATGTTTATATAAATATTTATATGTTATATAAACATTTATATGCTTATGTAAACATATAACTTATAAATATTATATAAGTATTGTCAAAATTTAGTAGTACTAATGTCACCTCTGATACCAAATGTCAACATAGTTACAAGATCTAACCTCTGATGCCAATGTTAGGAACCAAGAGTGCTAACAAGCACTCTGAATCCAAGTAGAATTGGAACCAAGGAAATGGTCCAATACTAATGTAAACCATGAACACCAAATGATTTTCTCCAAAATCTTATCATTGGTTCATCATATATTTTTCAACATTGGCCATGTAATAGAGAATATAAATGCTTAGTTAAAATTTAAGACACAATTGAAGATATCATGAATATGTATGAGCTGTAAGAAAGAGAACAAGCACAACCACCTCACACAAACAAATTCACACCAAAGAGGGGGAGAAGGGGAAGATAGAGCACACACAATAAATTACACTTGGAATTTATCTAAATTTTATTTCTATTGTGCATATTATATTACAACATTCTTTTGTGGTCTCGCTCTTTCATATTCTCACACTTTGTTCATAGTTTTTTTTGTGTTGTGTTGTGTGTTGTGTTTTTATAGTGCATATTTACTTATCACTTAAATACAAAGCATGAATACAAATAAATTTTATCATGAAAACATATTCATTATCACGACAACACCAAAGACAACTATCCAATGTCTCAGCAACAAATGGAGTCATGAAAATATAATCTAGTCATGGTATCAACCCAGCTGCTATAATATCTTTGTATGATACATGGTCACTTTAGTCATGATAATATATTTTATGTCATGACAACAACTTATGTCATATTCAAAAGAACAAGGTTGTGGCCATCACAGACTAAAAGAAGATACAACACATAAGATCAACATGTCATGATGCTTACTATTGATCTTACGAATTCCTTCTCCATCATAACTACCTTCCAAGATTTGAGATGATGTATACGTCAATCCTAATATTTTTTTTTATTATGTTAAAATTCACCAATCATATCTTTTATATGCACCACCTAAACTTCTTAATGCCTAGCTGCTTCATTAAGTAGTCCATATAAATCACCTTTGTATCCACTTTCTCTAGCTAAACGAAGATCTACATGACTTATTTTTTGATAAAATAATATTGTATATTAATGTGTTTTGTTCATGAATGAAATACTAGATTTTTTTGCTAAGTAAATAATACTTTGATTGTCATATATGAGCCTTAGGTCTTCTGCTCAAAACCGAGCTTACACACAATCTCTCACTCCAAATGGTTTTTTTTTTCCATTATTCACCTAAGTAAACTCTATGTATGTTGCTTCACTTGTTAACTAGCTACAACAAGCTAAATATAAATCTACCTATAGATCACATGGTATTTATATTTCAACCCCAATCATCATCCACATCATCATTTTCTTCCTCTTATTGTTCCTCATCTTCGTATTCATCTTTTTCTTTTTCTATTTTTTCTATTTTTTTTGATATTATTATTATTCTTCTTCTTATTTTTCTTTTTCCCCATCATCATCCTCTTCTACTACTTCTTCATATACTTCTTCTTCTTATCTTTCTTCTTCTTCTTCTTTTACTTCGTCATCTACTTCTTCTTCTACTTCTTCTTTTTATCCTTCTTCTTATCCTCCTCCTCCTCCTCCTCCTCCTCCTCCTCCTCCTTCTTCTTCTAATCTACTTCATCTTCCTCCTCCTCCTTCTTATTATTCTTATTCTTTTATTGTTTCCTTTTCTTCTTTTTTTTCTTTTTTCTCTTCTTTTTTCTTTTTTTTCTTTTCATTCTTATGTTTTTTTTCTTCTTTTTCTTTTCATTCTTATGTTTTTTTTTCTTCTTTTTCATATTCATGATGATGATCATCATCATCTTTTTATTCAACTTTCTCTTGTTCATCTAATTCTTCTTCTATGTCTTCTACTTTTGGTTCTTCTTCTTTTTCTTCTCTTTTTTTTTCTTTTTATTCTTCTTCTTCATATTCCTCCTTTGCCTCTTCTTATATTTCTACTTTATCTTCTTCTTATCCTTCTCTTTAAATTTTTCTTCTTTTTTTGCTTCATTTTTTCTTCTTTTTCCTCTTTTTCATTTTGTTCTTTTTTGCCTTTTTATTTTTTATGTTTTTTTTCTTGGGAATTATGTTTTGGGGTGCTTCCCCAAAAATTTTTAAAAATTAGAAACTAGATATTTAATATTTGAAAAAAAGTCACAAAACTATAAATAAATTAAAAATAAGAGCACTCAAATTCGTAAGTTCTAAACTACCCTCTTCCAGCCCGTCGCCCCTCTCCCCCACCCCACTCCTTTCTCCCCTCACTCCTCTTCCCTTGCTCCTCTCCTTTCACTCATCTTTCCCAGCCCCTCTCCACGAGCTCCATCGTGGAGCTCACTAGAACTTCTCGAGCTCCACAAAGGAGCTCATTGGAGCTCCTTGAGCTCCATTATGGAGCTCCGTCGAGCTCCATGTCGAGTTCACTAGAGCTTGACATAGCTCCTTCGTGGTGCTCCATGAAGAAGTTCATTGGACCTCCTCGAGCTCCATTATGGAGCTCGAAGGAGCTCGTCGAGAGCTCGACAGAGCTCACCTGAGCTCCACGTCAAGCTTGCTAGAGCTCGATGGAGTTCCTTCGTAGAACTCCGTCAAGCTCCAACGAGCTCGACGTGGAGCTCACTAGAGATTGACTAGCTCCTTCGTGGAGATACATCGAGCTCCATAATGGAGCTCCATTATGGAGCTCATAGGAGCTTGTTGATCTCCACGAAGGAGCTCTTTGGAGCTCCTTCTTGGAGCTCATGGAGAAGGGCGGGGTGTGAAGGGTGGAAGGAAAGGGGCGAGGAGAGAGGGGAGAGGGGCGAGGGTGAGGGCGAGAGCGAGGGGAAGGGCGAGGGATGAGGGGGAGGGCGAGGGGCTAGGGGCGAGGGCGAGGGGCTAGGGAGACCAGCTGTGGGTAATTTAGGACTTACGAATTCGAGTACCCTTATTTTTAATTTATTTATAGTTTTATGATTTTTTTTCAAATATGAAAAATTTTGTTTTTAAATTTTAAAATTTTCTTGGGAAGCACCCCAAAACATAATTCCCTTTTTTTTTATTCTACCTTTTATTCTTTTTTTTTCTCTTCTTTTTTTTCCCTATCCCTCCTCCTCTAATTCTTCTCTTTTTTTTTCCTTTTCTTCCTATCCTACTCCTCCCCATCTTCAATTTAATATTTGTTTCTGCATTTGTGTGTTCAATCATTTCTTCTTATGTTTTTTTTTTCTTCTTCTTTCTAGTCAACATATTCTTATTCTTATTTTTCATATTCTTTTTGTTTTCTTCAAATTCTTTTTCTTTTTTCTTCTTCTTTCTCCTCTTCTTTTATTCTTCTTCTTTTCATTGTTCTTCCACTTATTCTTCTTCCTATTCATTTTATACATCTTAGTCATGTTCATCGTCATAATCATCATTTTCTTTTAATTGTTATATTTCTTATTCATTTTTTTTCTTTTCCTTCTTGCTAACATGGGATGGGTTGGTCAGGTTGGAGGAAAAATAATAATCTACCTGATCAAGGCAGATTAATCGAATTTATGCCCAATCCAACCCATAGCCCATTGTAAGCCAATCCAACCCATAGCTAATTGTATGCCAATCCAACCCATAGCTAATTGTATGCCAATCCAACCCAACCTAATAATAATCAAATTGGGTTCGGTTGCATTAGGCAATCAGGTAGGGCATCAAATTGGTCTTAAATTCAACTATTTAATTGAACAAATAGTCCTCAAGCTGGAATTGTGGCTAAATATTAATTTTAATCATTTTAAACATAAATTCATATCACACCCAATTATTAGTTTTAAACTCCATAAAAAAATCAAATTACTTTAAAAAATAACACAAATTAAATCCAGGCTAACATAAATCAAATCCAAACTTGTTTAATTAAATTACAAATAATATAATTTAATAAATTCTTCCAATTCAATATAAACAAATCATCCATCTCATGAAAATTCTCTTTCAAAGCTAGCTTAAATTCTTCATCATTTCAAAGTTTCAATATACTACACAAATTGGTCATTACAACACCACAAATAATCACACACACACACACATACACACACAAACACACACACACACACACACAAAGACATACATATAATTAAAACATAGTCTGCTTACCACCAAAATTAATTGAAAGATAATTTTTTAATGCATCATAATTAGAAGCTACAACAAATTCTTTATCTAAAAGAATAAAAATTTAAAAGTTTAAATATGTTAATGAATATTTAATGGGAGTGGGATTACCTATAAAGTATTAAAAAATTTAAAAGTTTCATTTAGATATGTTAATGAATGTAAATAATAAAATAAAATGCTAAATTAACAAGTTAAGAAATTACCTACTTCAAGATATTGGCAATAGCAAAATATTCATCTAAAGAATGGTCACAAATATCTAATGGGAGTGGGATTATACTAAGCCAATTTTGAGACCAAATCAAAGCTTCCACCATTTTTGTAGTGAGTGAGCTTCGATATGGATCTAAAATATGTCTTCCAATGCTAAAAGTTGATTCAGAAGCTACTATAGATAATGGGACAACAAATATATTTCAAGCCATAGATGACAAAACCTTAAATTTTATTGAATTCAATTTCCACCAAATGGTCAATCCTCATTAGGTTCCTTTAAATATATATCAACCTCATTTTTCAATTTTGAGGCATTATCCACTCTCATTTTCTCATAGTTAAAAAATAAATCATTTTAATCATCGTTGTCTCTCTCATAAACCTCAAAATTAGTTTCTTTGACATTTTTGGAAGATTGAGCATTTGGTGTTGATCAGTTGATGTATCATTTACAACATAAACTATAAATAGTTGACCCAAGTTATTTTTTCTCTTTTGATCATTGCTTTAAACACATCACTTGAATAAAATTTAACAAAGCTAAAAATCATATAATATAACTTGTAGCAAGGGTTAAGGATAGCAACAACAAACAACAAATTATTAATCTTATTAATTGTTCCCCAAAACTTATTACATTTCAGCTTCATATTTTTAGTCATGTACTTAAAGCTAATTTTTTTCCAAAATACACCTATTCAATTGTTATTGAATTTTGCAAAACTATATCATAAACACATGAGATGTCAGATGCAAAAAGCTACTGAATTTCAAAGTAATATCATAAAGACTTCAAAAATTTTAGAAATAATCGAGCATCATTCCAATCTTTTTTTTTTGTTGGAGGTTCATTATTAATATAACAAAGATAGTAACCATCCTCTTCTTCCATCCTCTCAAAAGTTTTTTGAAACTTAATTACACTTTCTATCATTTAATAGTTTGAGTTTGACCTAGTTGACACATCCAAAGATAAGAATTATTTAGACTATATCTTAATTTTCTAAATGCATGCTTTAAACTTGCCAAACCATGATGGTGGCGACATGATATACCTCACAGCATGATGAATGAGATCAATTGAGGTAATGTGATGCTTCAATCCATCACTCAGAATTAAGTTAGTGATGTGTAAACAACAATACATGTGGAGGAATTCACCATCTAAGACATGATCATTCCAATTTTTTTTAACCTCCTTTTAATGTATGCAATGGAAACATCATTTGCCGATGCATTATCAACTATGATAGTAAAGACCTTTTCGACCTTCTATTTAATCAATCAACTTTCAATTAGTTTACTAGTTGTCTCCACCATATGATTAGCTATTTGACAAAAATTCATTATCCTCTTATTTAATTTCCATTCACTATCGATAAAGTGAGTTGTGACAACCATGTAATTAATATTTTGTAAAGACATCCATGTGTATGTAGTTTATCTAACCATTGTTGAGTTCTTCATAAATAAACTCTTTTATTTTTTTCTTCTCCTGTAAAAAAGTTCCTATACATTTTTAGCAATTGTAACTCGAGATGGTGGATCAAACTTTGGACAAGCCGCACTACAAAAATCTTTAAATCCCTCTTTTTCTGTAAATATAAATGACAACTCATCTCTAATAGTCATTCTAGCACATGCAGCCCTATAATACTTTTTATTGAATCCCACAACAATAATATTAGTATTACCACATTCACTTTCATTTTTACTTCTAAAAGAGATTATCGTCTGACTTGTATCCTTTTTTTTATGTGGATTCTTTTTATATCGACTCAAATGATTCTACAAAGTAGTTGTCCCACATATCTTATTGTTACATGCATAATTCTTATCATATTTGTTATATTTACACCTATCACTGCCTTTGATTTTACTAAAATGAGCCCTATTTTATGAAGTTCTTACTTGTTTCCTCTTGCACAAAGTGGATGGTGGAGTTATTTAAGAAGAAGAATGTGGCGGTACTAATATATCACAACCAGAAGGTGTACTAGATGCTTCAGTTGGTATAGAATATATTGTTGTTGTTGAAGGAGTTTTAGAAATACCAAATTGAATTTCATCCATCTAAAAAAATAAAAATTTAAGAATTAAATCTTTATAAGAAGAGTAAATTAAATGACAACTGCATGAGAGTAAATAGACAAGATAATAAATTTTTTAAATTAAGTAAATCAACAAAATAATAAAATTTTGAAAAATATGGGAACTTACCAGAAGAAAATGATAATGAGATCTTGTTTCATGAAGGAGATGTTGACAGAGAACATGATAGAAATTTTAAAATTATAAGGCATTGATCTTAAACAGGGGAAGAGGTAGTTATTGGAAGTAGAAGAGCAAGAAAAGAGTGGGAGAAAATAAATGATTAAAGTTATGCAAAGATCATCATAAATTAAAAGTTATATCATAAAGTGACAAGTAGAAATTGAAACAATGGTACACTTAACACAAATTCACAAAAAAATTTGTATTTTTCTAGTTGACAAGCAAATTCACAATATAAATAGAATTTGCTAGTTGAGAAAGAAATAATTAGTGAGCCCATTGGGCAAAATTAAAAGTGGAGTATGAGACTTGGGGTTATGTATGAGTTGGGTTAGGTTTTAATGGGTTTTAAATTTATAACCTAAAACCCAATCCATTGGATTCAGGTTGAAAAAAAAAGCCACGACACAACCCATCCACTTATATTGGGTTTTTCTAGATTTAGGTTGGATTGGGTAGTGTCAATCAACGATTTCAGGTTTAAGGATTTGGTGAACTCCCCTACTTCTGTTTCTTCCTTCTCCCCTCATCATTCTATTATTTTACTTATTCTTCTTTTTAATCAACTTCATATTCATCTAAATGTGTATCTTCTCCATATTTTTATTTTTCATCCCTATCTTATTATTCATCTTCATCTTATTATTATTATTATTCTTCTTCTTCTTCTTTTTATTATTTTTCTTATTACACTTATTTTTCTTGTTCTTATTTTTTTTTCACATCCTTCATCTTCATTATTATTTAATTTTTCTTCTTCTTATTTATCTTCTTCCTCTTTATCTTCTTATTTTTTGTCTTCTTCTGCTTTGCCTTTTTTTTTCCTCATCATTTATATCATAATCTTAATAATGATAATAATAATAATAATATTATTATTATTATTATTATTATTATTCTTCTTCTTCTCCTCTTCATCCTCCTCATCCTCATTATTATTATTATTATTATTCTTCTTCTTTTTCTTCTTCTTCTTCTTCTTCTTTTTTCATCATCTTCTTGTCCCCCTAATGCTTTTTCGTCATCGTCGTCATCATCTTCTTCTTCTCTTAATTTCTCCCCCTCATCTTCTACTTCTTGTTATTTTTTGTTTCTTGTTCTTATTCTTCTTACTCTTCTTTTTCTTTCTTTGGTTTATCTTTTTTTTCTTTTTCTTCTTTTCCTCCTCCTCCTCCTTTTTTCATCTTCTTTTTATTCTTGTTCATGTTAATATTTATTAATATAATAATAATAATAATTATTATTATTATTATTCTTATTCTTCTTCTTTGTCTTTGATTTCTACCTCATCTTCTTCTTATTTTTTCTTTCCTCTTCTTGTAATTCTTCTAACTCTTCTTTTTCTTCCTCTTGTTCATGTAGTTTTTTTACCTCTTCATCTTCTTTCTCTTCTTCTTCTTCTTCCACTTCTTATTCTTCTCTTTCTTTTAATTATTCAATCATAATAATAATAATAATCATCATCATCATCATCATATTCCTCTTATTTTTTTTCTCCCTACTCTTCTTCTTCTTCTTCATCTTCATCTTCATATTCTTCTTATTCTTTTTGGTATTCTTTTTCTTCTTCTTGTTCTTCCTCCTCTTTTTTAGTTCATGTTTTCAATATGCCTCTTATTATTCTTTTTCTATTTTTTTTCTTCATCTTTTCTTTGCCTTCTTTTTCCATCATCATCATCATCATCATCGTCTTTATCCTCTTCTTTCTCATCTTTCTAATATTCTTCTTTTGTATCTTTCTCATCATCATCATCATCAGCTTCTTCTTCTTCTTCTTTTGCCTTTTCACCTTCTTTATCACCAAGATAATGATCATGATCACGATCATCCTCATCATCTGCTTCGTTTTACTATTTTTCTTCTTCTTAATCCTCCTCCTCATCATCTTGATCTTGTTTTTTTTCTCATTCTTAATCTTTTTCTCTTTGCTCCTCCTCCTTCTTATTCTTTTGTATCTTCTAGTTTTTATTTTTTGTTTTTTTTCTTCATCCTCTACTTTCTCTTCCTACTCTTCTTCTTCTTTTTTATATTCTTCTTGCTCTTTTTATTCCTCTTCTTCTTTCTTTTACTCTTCCACTTTTTTTCTACTTATTCTGCCTCCTACTCCACTTCATTTTCTTCTTCATGTTCATCATAAATTCTTTTTTTTTCATCATCTTATCCTTCTTCATCTTCCACTACATTTTCCTTTCTTTCTCATCATTTTATTCTACTTTTTTCCTCCTCATCTTCCCATTCTAAATCTCATTTTCATCCCCTTCCTCTTTCTTCTTCTTCCTTTTCTTCTTCTTCTTCATATTCCTCTTAATATTCCTCCTTCTACACTTTTTTTTCTTTTCTTCTTCTTGCACTTCTTTTTCTTCTTTTTATTCTTCTTCTTATCATTCTTCTTCCTCTTCTTATCTTTCTTCTTCCTCTTCTTCTATCTTTTATTCTTACACATCTTATTCTTCTTCTTCTGCCTCCTACTCCACTTCATGTTCTTCTTCCTCAACATCAAATTTATATTATTATTATTATTATTATTATTCTTCTTCTTCTTCTTCTTTATCCTCCTCCTCCTACTCCTCCTCCTCCTCCTCTTCTCCTTCTAATTTAATTTTTCTTTTTGTTCACTCACTTTTTCCTTTTCTTCTTCATTGTCTCCTTCTAGTTTGTATTCTTCTAGTTTTTCTTCTTCTTATTCTTCTTAATTTTATTCTTCTTTTTTTTTTCATCATCTTCGTATTCTCGATCTTAATGATCTCTTGCTCTTTTTTTATATTTTCTTTTTCTTCTTCTGCCTTTTTTCTTATTCATATACATATTTCTCAAATCATAATCTTCTTCTTTTTCTCCTTTTTATTTTTCTTGTTCTTAAACATCTCCTCCACCTTCTTATTCTTTATCTATTTTTTATGATACTCTTCTTCTAACTTCTTCTTCATATTTTTTTTCATTTTAATCATCATCATCTTTTTTTCTATATATATATATTTTCTTCTTCTTCTTCCATTTCCTACTCTTCCTCCTCCTCCTCCTCTCCTCCTCCTCTTCTTCTTCTTCTTCTTCTTCTTCTTCTTCCTACTTTTCTTATTCTTCTAACTATTTCTCATCATCTTCAACTTATTCTTTTTCTTCTTCTTCTTCATATTCTTCATGTAGTTTTTTTACTTTGTCATCTTCCTCTACATTTTGTAGTTCTTCAATTTCTATGAATTCTTCTTATTCTTCTTCTTCTCTTTATTTTTACTTTTCTTCTTCTTTTTCAACTTTTTCATTTTTTTTTGTTTTTTATTTTTCCTCTTTTTCTTTATATTATTCTTCGTCTGCTCCATCTTCATTTTCTTTTTCATAATAATAATATTCTTCTTTTTTTGTTTATTATTTCTTCTTCTTCTTCTTCCTCTTCTAATTCTTATTCTTCTTTTTCTTCTTAATTTTTTTTATAATTCCTTCTCCTCATCATCTTCTTCTTCTTTCTTCTCTTTTTTGTCCTTTTTATACCTCCTCTTCCTCCTACTTTTCTATTTCCTCTTTTTCTATATCATCATCATCATCTTATTCTTCTTCTTCTTCTTTTAGTTATTATTATTATTATTCTTCTTCTTCTTTTAGTTTTTTATTATTATTCTTCTTCTTATTATTAGTGTAACCTCTTGTTGTTTTTCTTTTTCATATATTCATATTCTTATTATTGTTGTTCTTCTTCTACACATTCCTCATGATCCATCATCATCATCATCTTCTTCTTCTTCTTCTTCTTTTTCTTTATTTTCTTTTTTTTTCTTTATTATTATCATCATCTTCTTAATCCTCATCATCATCATCATCATGTTCTTCTTCTTCTTCATCCTTTTCTTCAACATTTTCATTGTCATTATACTCATTTTTATCTTTTTCTATATTATTCTATATTCTATTTTTTTGTTATATTTATTCTTTTCTTATTGTTCATCTTCTTCTTATTCATGTTTTAGTGCCACCTTTTATTATTCTTGTTCTTGTTCTTATTTTCATATTATTATAGTTGTTCTTATTTTTCTATATATTCATCATCATCATCATAATATCATCATCATCATCATCATCATCTTCTTCTTCTTCTTCTTCTTGCTCTTCTTTCTTTTCTTCTTCTTTTTTTCATCTTCTACTTCTTCTTCATATTCTTATATATTTTCATCATCCACTTCTTCATCTTCTTCTAGCTCTACTTCATCATTTTATCATTTTATTCTTCTTCTTCCACATTATCATCATCATCATCATCATCTTTTTTTCTTATTTTTTTCTTATTTTTTTTCATATTCATCATCATCATCTTCTTATTTCTATTCTTTCTTTCTCTTTTTCTTCTTTTTCATCATCATCATCATCATTCTTCTTCTTCTTCTTCTTCTTCTTCTTCTTCTTGCTCTTCTTTCTTTTTTTCTTCTATTTTTTCATCTTCCACTTCTTCTTCTTCTTCTTATATATTTTCATCTTCCACTTCTTCATCTTCTTCTAGCTCTACTTCATCATTTTATCAATTTATTCTTCTTCATCCACATTATCATCATCATCATCATTATCTTTTTTTCTTATTTTTTTCTTATTTTTTTCTTATTTTTTTCTTATTTTTTTCATATTCATCATCTTCTTCTTCTTATTTCTATTCTTTCTTTCTCTTTTTCTTCTTTTTCATCATCATCATCTTCTTCTTCATTTTCTTTTTCTATATTTTTTCATCTTCCTCTTCTTTTTTTTTGTTATTATTTTTTCTCTTCTTTTTTTATCTTCTTCTTCTTTTTCATCTTCTTCTTTTGTTTATTTCACCTCTTCCTCCTCCTCTTCCTCCTCTTTTTCTTCTTTCTCTTTTTCTACAGCAGCATCATCATTATTATTATCATCATCTTATTTATTTTTTCTTCATGTTATTATTATTGTTCTCTTCTTCCTCAATTTCTTTTTCTCTTCATTTCACTTCTTCTTCTTTTTCTTCCTCATACTCTTCATCTTAATTATCATCATCTGCACAATCTTTTTGTTTTACTTTTTGACCTTCTTCTTAATCTTCTTCCTCTTCTTTTTTTAACCTCTTCTTGTTTCTATTTTTCTTTTTCTTTTTCTTCTTTTTCTTCCTCTATTTTTCTTCTTTTTCTTCATCTATTTTTTCTTCTTTTTCTTCTTATTCTTATTTCTCTTTTTTTCTCCTCCTCCTCCTCATTATTATTATTATTATTATTCTTCTTCTTTTTCTTTTTCCTCTTTTTCTTCTTCATGATCATTATCATCATGATCATCATCACAATCTTTTCGTTCAACTATTTCTCCATCTTCTTAATCTCCTTCATCTCTTTCTTCTTCTTCTTCTTAATCTTTTTTCACTTCTTTTTCATCATCTTCTTGTTCCTATTATTGTTTTTCTTCTTCTTCCTTTTTATTTTTTCTTCTTTTTTTTGTTCATCATCATCACATCAACATTATCATAATCATCATCATGATCTTTTCGGTCTTCTTCTTTCTGTTCTTCTTCTTTTTCTTCTATTACTACTACTACTACTTCTTCTTCTTCTTTTTCTACTTCTTCTTTTTCTTTCTCTTCTCCTTCTTCCTTTTCTTCTTCTTTTTCTTGTCATTCTCCCACTTATTTTTCATCATTATCATTATCTTCTTTTTCTAATTTTTTTTATTTTCAATTTTTTCATGGTTCTTATTCTTATTGTTATTCTTCCTATTTTTCTAGTTCTTGTTATAGTGCCGCCACTTATTATTCTTTTTCTTTTTCTTATTTTCATTTTCTTCTATTTCATCATCATCATCATCATTTAGTTTTTATTCTTCCTTTTCTTGTTCTTGTTTCTTTTTTACTTTTTCTTTTTCTTCTTTCTTCTTCTTCTTCCTCTTCTAAATCTTATTTATCTTCTTCTTTAGCTTCTTATTTTTCTTGCACTACTTCATCATTTTATCTTTTTGTTATTGTTCTTTCACTTCAATATCATCATCATCATTATCATGATCATGATCATCATCAGCATCATCAACATCATTTTCTTTTTCTTTATTTTTTTTTCTTATTCAACCTTCTTCTCCTTAGCATCTTCATCTTCTTGCTATTCTTTTATTTCTTCTTTTTATTCTTTTCTTGTTATCTTCTTATTCTTATTAGTATTCTTCTTGTTCATTTCTTGTTCTTATTTTTCTTAATCTTCCTTACTCTTTTATATTTTCTTTTTTTTTTAGTTTTTTATTTTTCTTCTTTTTTTTCTTATGAAATCTCTTCCTCCCCATCTTATTTTTCTTATTCAATTTTTTTTTCTTTTCTTCTTTTCCTTCTTCTTCTGCTTCTTCTAGTTTTTATTTTATATTTTTCTTTTTTTTCATGTTTTTTTCTTCAACATTTTTCTTCGACTTATTCTTCATTTTTTTCTTCTTATACTTCTTTTTTTCTCTCATATTCTTCTTCTTTTTCTTTCTCCTCCACATCTTATTACTTTGTCTTCCCCTTCTCTTCTTATTCTTCTACCTCATATTTTTTATTTTCTCCTTCATCTCATTCTACTTCAACTTGTATTTTTTATTTGTCTTATTATTCCTCTTTTTCTTCTTCTCCTTCTTACTTTTATCTTTTTTTTTTCTTTTTCTTCTTCCTTCCACTCCTACTCCTATTATTATTATTATTATTCTTCTTCTTATTTCTCATCTTATTTTGATATTCTTTCTCTTCTTCTTCTTTTATTTAATCTTCTTCTTTTCCCTTCTCCTTATTCTTCTTCTTCTTTTTCTTATTCTTATTCTTCCTCTTATTTTTATTCTTCTTGTTGTTCTTTTTCATGTTCTTATTATTCTTGTTTTTCCTATTCTTTTTCTCCATCTTCTATTTATTCTTCTTGTGTTATTCTTATTTTCTTCCATCTGATCTTCTTCATCAACATCATCATTTTTTACTTCCTTTTCTTTTTTTTATAGTCCACTTTTTCTTCGTCTTATTTATATTCTTATTCTTTGCTTTTTTCTTCTTCATCACCTTCTTACTATTTTTTATTGTTCTAATTATTCTTTTTAATCTTCTTTCACTTCTTCTTATTCTTTTTCTTTTTAATCTTCAGCATAATAATAATAATAATCATCATCATCAACAACTTATTCTTCCTCCTCCTCTTGGTCTTTTTTTCTTCATCTTACCCATTTTCTTCTTCTCCTTATATGTTATCTTGTTCTTCTTCTTTCTCTTCTTCATTCTCTTTTCTTTCTTATCTCTTCCGCTTCTTCTTGTTTTTTTCTTATTCTTCTTTAATTGTATCTCTTCTTCCTCAACTTATCCTTGTACTACCTCTTCTTCTTTTTCTCTTTTTTCTTCTTATTTATATTATTATTCTTATTATTCTTCTTTTTATTCTTATTCTATATCTTTTTTTTCTTCCTCTTTTTTTCAACTCTTTATTTTTCTATTGTTTTTATTCTTATTCTTGCTTCGAATCTTCTTATTTTTTTTCTCTTTATTCTTCTTCTTCTTTTTCTTGTTATTTTTATTCTCATTTTTCTAGTTCAACATATTCTTATTCTTTTCTTTTTATTTTTCTTCTTCTTTGTCATCATGATTATCTTCATCAACATCATCACTATCAACATCATAATATTTTTTTCTTATTTATCTTCTATTTATTTTGCTTATTATTCTTATAATCATTATTCCTCTTCATCTTTCTCTTTTTCTTTGTTTTACTCTTCTTCCACTTCTTATGCTTATTCAATGTGTTCATCTTCTATTTTTTCTTCATCAACATTATCATCTTATTCTTTTTATTTTTTTTCCTCTTCTTCTACCCCCTCTTCTTTTTCTTATCCATGTTCTTATTCTCCCTTTTGTTCTATTACTTATTTTTCTTCTTCTTTTATATCCTCTACTTTATATTCTTCTACCATTACTTCATCCTCATTCTAATTTTATTCTTATTCTTTTTTTTCTCCACATTTTATTCTACTTTCTTTATTCTCTCTTTTCTTCTTCTTCTTCTTCTTTAACTTCTTCTTCTTCTTCTTCTTCTTATTTTTCTTTTTCTTCTTATTTAATTCTTTTTCTTTTTTTTTCTTCTTATTTAACTTATTCTTCTTCTTTAACTACTACTACAACAACTACTATTTTTTTTATTCTTTTTCATCTCCATCTTATTCCTTTTTTTTATTCTTGTTCTTCTATAATTATTATTTTCTTCTTCTTCTTCTTCTTCATATTAATTCTCTTCTTCGTATTCATATTATTCTAATTCTTCATAATCTTTTTTTTCATCATTTTCATCATTCATTACATCTTCCTTTTATTTTTTCTTTTTTATTGTTGTTATTCTTCATCTTAATTTTCTTATTCTCATTATTATGTATCTTCTTCATATTATTCTTTTTATTCTTCTTCTTCAACTACATTTTCTTTTTTCTTGTTCTTCATCATCATCATCACTGTCACCTTCTTGTTTTTATTCATTATCATCATCTTATTCCATTTAATCATCATCATCATCTTCTTAATCTATTTTTTTTTCTTATTCTTCTTGTCTTTTTTTTCCACATCTTCTTCTTCTCACTTTATTTGTATTCTTTTTTTCTTTTTCTTTTTCATCATATTCAACATTATAATCTTCTAATTCTTTTTATTCTTCATTATCTTCTTCTTTCCTCTTCTTCATCTCATTTAATATTTTCATCTTTTTCTTTAACTTTTATTTCATCTTTATTTTGCTCTTTATCCACTTTTTTATCAAGATTATGATCACTATCATCATTATTTTTTTTTCATCTACTTCTTCTTTTACTTCTTCATCTTATTATTCTTAATCCCGTTCATCTAATTTTTTTACTTATTCAACTTTTTTATTTATTCATCTTTGTCTTCTTATTCTTATTCTTATTCTTATTCTTCTTTCTCTTTCTATTCATCTTCTACATTATTTTCGTCGCCATCGTCATCATCATCATTATCTTCTTATTCTTCTTCTTCTTTGTGTTCTTTTTATTCTATCTTAATCTTCTTCTTCTTCATATTTACCTTCTTCTTTTTTTCTTGTTGATCTTCATCTTTATCATGATCATGAAAATGTTTATCATCATATTTTAATACTTCTTTGTCTTTTCCTTTCTCTTCATCCCAATCTTTTTTAATCATCATCTTCTTCAACTCATTGTTCTTATTTATTTTTTCCTCCTCCTCCTTCTTCATTATCATTATCACCATCTTTTTATTCTTTTTTATTATCTTCTTCTCCTTGTTGTTTTTTTTTCTTTTTCTTGTTCTTGTTCTTCTTATTCTTCTACTTATTTTTATAGTCTTCTTCTTCCTATACTTATTCTTCATATTCTTTTTCTTTTCTTCTTTTTCTTCTTAATATTATTGTTATTCTTCTTGTTTCTACTTTTCTTTTATTATTATTATTATTTCTATTCTTTTTCTTCTTTTCAATATATATTTTCTTCTTTTTCTTCTTTTTCTTCTTTTCATTATATGTTTTCTTCTTTTTCTTCTTCTACTACTACTACCACAACCTCTTCTTTTTTTTCTTCTTTTTTTTTTCATCATCATCATCATCATCTTCTTCTTCATCTAATTCTTCTTCTTCTTCTAACTATTATTATTATGATTCTTCTTCATAATATTTTTCTTTTTTTTTATTCATCCTTTTCATCTTATTCTTATTATTATTCTTCTTCTTTTACTACAAATACAACAACAACAACAACTATTATTTATTATTATTATTCTTATTCTTCTTTTTCATTTTAATCTTCTTCCTCTTATTTGTATTATTATTATTCTTCTTCTTAGAATTTATCTTCAGCACCATCATCATCATCATCTTTTCATTCTTATTAATCATCATCATCACAATGTTTTTCTACTTCATCATCATCATCATCATCATGTTATTCCACTTCATCATTATCACCATCTTTTTTTTCTTACTCTACTTATTATTATTCTTCATTTTCTTTTTATTCTTTTTTTTCTTTTTTTTTCTTCATTTTCATCATCATAATTTTATTATCTGTCTTCTTTTTATTTCATGTTCTTTCTTTTCTATTTCTTAATCATAATCTTGAAGGTCATCATATATTTCTTCTTTTTCTTTTTTTTTTCCTTCTTCTTTCTCTTCTTCATCATCGATTTCTTCTCCTTCTTCACCTTATTTTTTTATTTTCTTCATCCTATTTTTCTTCCTTTCTACTTCATCATTTTTTCTCCTCCACCTCCTTCTTTTTTATATATTTTTTAATCATCTCATTCTTCTTTTTTATATATTTCTTAATCATCTCATTATTCTTTTTTTTATTTTTCTACCACTTCTTCTTTTTCTTGCTCTTAAAATTTCTCTTCTACTTTTTCATCTTCATCCTTTTCTTCTTCTACTTATTACTCTTCATATTCTTATTCTTGTTTTTATTCCCTTTTTTCATCTTGACATTATTATTCTTCATTTTTTTTTCTTTTTATTCTTTGTCTTCTTCTTCCTTAATGTTTTGTTTCTTTTTTTTATTCATCATCTTCTTAGTATATTTTTTTATTATTCTTCTTTTTATTATTTTCTTATTCTTTATATCCATCTTCTTTTATTTTTTTTTCATCATCATCATTTCTTCTTCTTCTTCTTCTTATTCTTCTACTTATTTTCCTTGTTAGACTTATTCATCATCATCATCATGTTCATATTATTCCTTTTCTTATTCTTCAACATGTTTTTTCTTCCTTTTTTCATTTTTGTTCTTTATTTTCTCTTCTTCTTTTTGTTCTTTTTCCTATTCTTCTTTCTCTGCCTTTACATCATATTGTTCTTTTTGATCATCATCTTCATCATCATTAATATCATTATCTTTATCATCATCACCATCTTCATCTTCTTCTTTGTCTTCTAGTTTCTTAGGATTTATTCTACTTCTTTTTGACATCATCTTTTATATTCATTTTCAGGTTCCTCTTTATCTTTTTTTTTCTGTTTTCATCATCATCATCATTTTCTTTTTCTTCTCCTTCTTCTTCCTCCTATTATTATTATTATTATTATTCTTCTTCTTTCTTCCTTTTCATCATCATCTTCTTCTTTCTTCCTTTTCATCATCTTCTTCTTCTTTCTTCCTTTTCATCTTCTTTTTCTTCTTCTTGTACTTTTTTATTCTAACTCTTCCACTTCTTTTTCTACTTATTCCTCTTCATCTTCAACTTATTTTATTATTATTATTTTTTTTCTTCTTCTTTTTTCTCCCATTCTTCTTTTTTTATTATTCTTCTCCCACTACTTCTTCTTCTTATTCTTATTGTTGTTCTTCTTTCTTCTTCTTCTTCTTTTTTTTTCTTATTCTTCTTGTTTTTTGTTATCATCGTCATCATCATCACAATCTTCTTCTTCTTTTTTAGTATTTGTTTTCTTTTTATTAATCTTTTTCTTCCACATCCTCCTCATTCTATTCTTCTTTTTTTTCTTATTCTTCAAATCCTTCTATATATTTTTTTTAATTTTTCTTCTTTTTCTTCTTTTTCTTATTTCTTTTCTTCTTTTTTCTATCTTCTTTTCCCTCTATCTTTGCTTCAACTTCACCATTTTCTACCTCTTCTTTTTTTTATTGATCTTGTTGTTCATGTTCATCATCATCATCATCATCCTCCTCCTCTTACTCTTCTGCTTCTTATTATTCTTCCTCTTCCTCCTCTTCTTCTTCTTCTTCTTATTCTTCTTTTTTTTTCTTCTTGTTCTTATTCCTTTTGCACTTCTTCATTTTTTATTTCTCCTTTTCTTATTCTTATTTCAATTCTCTTCGTCTCTATCTTCTTATTCTTTTTCATTTTTCTTCATCATCATCTTTTTCTTCTATTACCACAACTTCTTCTTCTACTTATTTTTCCATTTCTTTTTCCTAATCTTCTATTTATTAAGCATTGTTATTCTTCTTCATCTTTTCTCTTTTTCTTCATCTCTTCTTATTCTCTTTCATTTTTATCTTCTTCCACTTTTTATTATTCAACTTATTAAGCATTGTTATTAAGCATTGTTATTCTACTTATTATTCTTCTACTTATTGCTATTCGACTTCAAATTTTTGTTTTCTTCTTCTTCTTCATTCTCTTTCTCCAATTTTTCTATTTTTTCTTCTTATTATTCTTCTTATACCACTACAATGACAAAAACTACTTCTTCTTGATTTTATTCTTCTTTTTCTTGTTTTTATTCTTCATTTTCTTTTTCTTTTTCATTTTCTATTTCTTTTTCATATTTGATTTTTTTCTTCATCTTCTTCTTCCCCATCCTCCTCATCCTATTATTCTTCTTTATTTTTCTTCTTATTTTTGTCTTTCTCCATATTATTCTTCTTGTTATTCTTATTTTTCTTCTTATTTTTAGTCATCAACATCATCTTTTTCCTCTACTTCTACTTCAACTTTTTCCATCTCTTCTTTTCTATCTTCATCTTTTTATTCTTCTTTTTTATCCTTCTTCTTCTTCTTCTTCTCTTTATTTGTCTTCTTCTTTTTATTATTCCTATTCTTTAACTTTTTCTACTACTACTCCTACTTATTCTTCTTCTTCTTTTTATTCTTCTTGTTCTTGTTCATATTCTTCCACTTCTTTATTTTTTTTCTTTCTCTTCTTTTAATTCTTTTTCATATTCTTGTTCTTCTTTATCATGATCATTTTATTCTTATTCTACTTCTTCTTCTATTTCTTCTTCCTAATTTTCTATTTCTTATTCGTCTTCATCTTTTTTTTTCTTCTTCTTCTTTTCATCATTTTATTCTTCTTCCTCTTCTTCTTCATATTCTTCTTCTTCTTCTTTTTCTTTTTCTTCTTCTTTCTCTTCTTGTTTTTCTTTCTACTCTTTTTTTCCTTCTAATTTAATTTCATCTTCTTCCACTTTTTTTTTCTTCTTCATCCTTTAACTCTTCTTTTTTTGATCATCTCTATATTCTTTCCATTCTTTTTATTTATATCATTCCTATTATTCTAATTGTTATTATCATCATCTTAATCATTATCATCAAAATCATAAACATCGCCATCATATTTTTATACTTCTTTTTTAACATTATTATATACTTTTTCTTCTTATTCTTCGTCATTTTCATGTTCTTATTCTTATTACTCTTCATCATCTTAATCCTTTTCTTTTTCTTCTTGAACATCATTTTTTTTTATTCTTCATCTTTGTCACCTTCACCATCATTTTATTTTTCTTATTTATCATTATCATCATCATCTAATTCCACTTCATCAGTATCATCATCATCTTCTTATTCTTCTTTTATTATTCTTCTTTTTTTATTTATCTTTTTCTTATTGTTTATCTTCTTCTTCATATTAACCATCTTATTGTTTTTTTTTCTTCTTCTTTATTTTATTCTTCTTCTTTGTTTTGTTCTTCTTCATCTTATTCTACATCTTCTTTTTCTTCTTCTTCTTTATTATAATCATGATGATCATTATATTCTGTCTTATTCTTGTTCTTTTACATAATTATCATCTTCATCTTGTTCTTATTTATATTTTTTTCATTTTCTTCTTATTCTTCTTTTTCATTTTTTTCTTCTTCTTCATCAATCTTTTCTGTCTTCTTCTTCTTTTTCTTCTTTGTCATCTTCATATTTTTTTTTCTTCTTCTTCTCCTTCTTCATCTCAATCTTCTTTTTTTTCTTTTTCATCATATTCATTTTTTTCTTCTTCTTGATCGACTTCTTCAACACACTTTTCTTCATATTCATCCTTTTCTTCTAATTCATTATGTTCTTCTTCTTGTTCTTCTTTTTTTTATTCTTGATTTTGTTTTCTTTTTCTTCTTGCTCTTTTTTTCAACTATTATTCTTTTTGACCTTATCTATCATTATAATTATTTTTATTATAATTATCATTAATATCATTTTCTTATTTTGTTTGTCTTTTAATTTCTTAGGGTTCTTCTTCTTTTAATCATCTTCTTCTATTTTCATATTCAACTAGTTCTATTTGTTTTCATCATCATCATCATCATCTTTTTCTTTTTATATTTCTTATTCTTCCTCAACATCATCATCATCATCTACTACTAATTGTTCCACTTTGTTTTTTTTTCTTTTTATTTCTATTCTTCATCTTATTCTAATTTTTTTTCTTTTTATTCTTCTTCTTATTCTTCCTCTTCCTTTTATTGTTCTTTTTTTTCTTTATTTTTATTTTTATTTTTCTTTCTCATCATATTCTTCTTCTACTTCTTTCTCTTCAACATGAACTTCATCTTTTCTTCTTCTTATTCATATTTCTTCTCCTATTGCACTTCTTCTTTTTCTTCTTATTCTACTACTACTACTCTTCTTATTCTTATTCTTCTTCTTGTGCTTATTTTTCTTATTATTCTTCTTGTTATTCTACTACTATAATTACTACTTCTTGTATACTTCCTTTTCTTCTTCTTTTTTTCTTCTTCTTTTTCTTCTTTTTCTTTTTCTTATTATTTTTTTGTTATTACTTTTCTTATTCTACTTCTTTTTTTTACTATATTTTTTTATTCTTTTTCTTACCCAACCTCCTCCTACACTTATTCATCTTTCTTCTTCTTCTTCTTCTTCTTCTTCTTATTCTACTTATCTTTCTTAATATTATTCTTCTCCTTCATCTTCTATTTTTCTTCTTATTTTTATTAATCTTCTTCTTCCTTTGCCTTTGCTTCTACTTATTATAATTTTTCTACCTCTTCTTTTCATTCTTCATTTTCTTGTTCATCTTACTCATCCTACTCCTCCTTCTCCTCTTCCTCCTCTTCAGCTTCATCATCATCATCATCTTCTTCTTCTCCTCCTTCTCCTTTTTCTTCTTCCTTTTCTTATTTTTGTTCCTACACTTCTTCTCCATATTATTATTATTATTATTATTCTACTCCTTCCTTTTCTTTTCCATTTCTTTATTCATCTTCTACTTCTTCCTTTTCTTCTCCATTTATTTATTCATCTTCTTCTCCTTTTTCTTCATTATCATAATCATTATCTATTTCTTTTTTATTTATTTCTTCTTTTTATTACCCTTCTTCTATCTCTTCTTCTTCTTCTTATTACCCTTCTTCTATTTCTTCTTCTTCTTCTTCTTCTTACCATTCTTTTATTTCTTCTTCTTCTTCTTGCCATTCTTTTATTTCTTCTTCTTATTCATCATCATCATCTTCCTCCTCTTCCATCTCTTCTACTTCTTCTTCTTTCCCTTTGCTTCTTATACTAATTCTTCTTTCTCATCCACTTCTTATTCCTTTTCTTATACTATGATAACTTCTTTTTCTACCCCTTTCTCTTCTTTATTTTTTCTTCTTCTTCTTCTTCTCCCCATTCTTCTTTTGATCTTATTTTTTTCTTATCTTTCTTCATCTTCTACCAGCTCCTTATCCTGCTCCTTTTCCAATTCTTTTTGTTCTTCATCATCTTTTTTTTTATTTCTCTTATTATGCTTTTTTTTTCTTTTTCTTTTTATTCCACATCATCATAAACATCATCATCATCATTATCATTTTCTTCTTCTCTCACTTGTTCCTCCTCCTTTTTATCTTCCTATTCTTGTTCTTCATTTTCTTCTTCTTCTTCTTCTTCTTCTTCTTATTCATCTTCAACTTCTATTTATTTTATTCCTTTTTATTTTCTACTACTTCTTTTTTCTCTTCTTTTTTTCTCTTCTTTTTGTTCATATTTTTATTCTTCTTCTTGGTTCTTGGGTTTCTAAGTTTCCTTCCACTTCTTGTTCATCTACATTTTCATAATATCATCATCATCATCATCATCATCTACTTCTAGTTTATATGTTGTTCTTTTTTTAATCCAATTCATTTTTTCTTCATGTTCTTCTCCTTGTTCACCCTATTTTTCTTCTTTCCATTCTTCTTCATCTTATTCCTCTTCTTCTACCTCTTTTTCTACTCCTCCTTCTTTCTCATCTTTTCTTCTTCCTTTTTTTGTAATCTTTTTTCTCCAAAATGCTTTCTCTTCTTTTTTATTATTCTTCTTCATATTGTTCTTCTTCCATTTCTTTGTCCTTTTTCTTAATCTTAATTTTCTTCTTAGTAAATTTCATCCTCTTTTTTTTTATTCTTAATCATCATCATCATCATAATATGCTTGTCATACTTCCTTATCTTCTTTTTATTTTTCATCATAATCAACATTATCTTTTTTTTTACCTTCTCAAATTCTTTTTCTACTTCTTTATCTTCTTCTTTATCTTCTTCTTTAATCTCTTCTTCTTTGTTTTCTTTTTCTTCTTCTTCTTCTTCTTCTTCTTCTTCTTCTTTTTTTCTTCTTCTTCTTGTTGTTCCCCTTCATTTTCATCTTCATCAAATTCCTCTTATTCTTTTTTTTTCATCTCATTCCTCTTCATCTTCTTTCTCAGATTATTATTATTATTATTATTATTATTATTATTATTATTATTATTTTCTTCTTCTACTTTCTCTTCTTCTATTTAATCTTCTTTTGGTTATTATTATTTTCTTGTTCATTATCTACTTCTGGTTCTTTTTGTTCTTTCTGTTCATTTTATTCATCTTGTTTTTGTTGTTCTTCATTGTATTAATTTTTTTATTCTTTCTCTTCTCCTTACTTTTATTTCTTTTCATCTTCTTCTTATGCTTAATCTTATACTTTGACATATTCATCTTTTTTTATAACATTGTCATCATCACAATGATCATCATCAACACAATCATTTGTTTCTTCTTTTGCATATTCTTCTTAATCTTCTTCCTCTTCTTCTTTTTTTTCATCCTCTTCTTATTCATCTTCTTATTTTTATTCTTCTTTGTGTTCCTCTAATTTTTTTTGTTCTTTTTATTCTTCATGATCATTATCATCATCATTTTCATCATCATCTTCTTCTTGTTCAACTTCATCACCTTCTTTTTTTTCTTGTTCATCATCATCATCATCATCATATTCTTCTTCTTTTTTTCCTTTGTTTTTCATCATAATCATCATCATCATCATCTTCTTCTTCTTCTTCTTCCATCTTATTTTTCTTAGTATTCTTCTTCTTCACAACCACCACCACCATCATCATAATTTTTTACTTATTCGTCAGTATATTCTTTAATTTTTTATTCTCCTTCTTCTTATTCTTATTCTTGTTCTTGTTATTATTATTCTTCTTTTCTTCTTATTCTTTCTCTTCTTCTTTTTTGTTTTTTTTCTTCTTCTTATTCTTTTTCAAATTCTTTTTGTTTGTCTATCTTCTTCCTCCTATTTATCTTCTACTTATTATTATTATTATTTTTATTTTCTTTTATTTTCTTTTATTTTCTTCTTTCTACCCTTCTTTTACTTCATCTTATTCTTCTTCTTCTTCATGTTCTTCTTTTCTTCTTCTCATTATTATTATTATTATTATTATTATTAATCTCACTCTTCTTCTTCTTTTTTATATTCTTATTCTTATTCTTCTTATGTTTCTTCCTCTTACTTTTCTCATTTTTATTCTATTTCTTTCCTTTATTCGCTATTTTCAACTTCTTATTATTAATCATTTTCTTCTACTTTTTTATCTATTTATTATTCTTATTCTTATTCTTATTTTTTTTTTCATTTTCTTCTTCATCTTGCTCCTCTTATTATTTTCTTATCATTCATTTTATTCTTCTTCATCTTCATTATCATCATACTCATCTTCTTCCTATTCTTATTTATCTTGTTCTTGTTTTTTTCTTCTTTCTCTTCTTATTCTTCATTTTATTGTTATTAGTATTATTATTATTATTCTTCTTCTTCTTCTTCTTCCTCCACTTCTAATTCTTCCTCGTCTACTTCTTTCTTTTTGTCATCATCATTTTTTTCTTTGTTATTACTATTCTTCTTTTTGTTCTTTAAATTTTTAATGTCTTCTTCTTTTTTTTTCTTCTTCTATGTATTCTTCTTCATCATCTAGTTATTATTATTATTATTATTCTTTTTATTTTTCTTCTTTTTAGTTTTCTTTTTTTTTATTTCTTCTTCTTCTTTCTCCCATTCTTCTAATTCTACTAGTGCTTCTTCTTCTTCTTCTTCTTCTTCTTTCTTCCATTCTACTACTACTACTACTACTACTACTATTACTTCCTCTTCTTCTTCTTCTTCTTCTTTGTCTTCTTCTCTTCTTCTCATTATAATTATTATTATTATTATTATCATTATTATTTTTATTTTTATTCCCATTGTTATTTTTATTTTTTTCTAGTTATTGCTCCCACTCCTCCTCCTTTTCCCTCATATTATTCTTCATCTTCTTGTTCTTCTTATTTTTATTATTCTTTTTTTCTATTTCTTTGTCTTATTCTTTTTTTTCCCCTCCTTCTTCTACTTCATTTCTTCTTCTCATCTTTTTATTTTTTTTTCTTCTTATTATTCTTTTTTTTACCTATTCTTCATCTTCTTATTTATCTTATTTTCTTCCTTTTATTCTTGTTGTTCTTCATGCTCTTATTATTATTATTAGTATTTTTTATCTTATTTATTTTTTTCATCCTTTTCTATTTCTTCTTCATCTTTATTTTCTTCCTCTTGTTATTATTTCTTCCTCTTGTTATTATTATTCTTCTTTATTATGATCTTTTTTTTTCTTCTAATTTTTGTTTTTTGTCTTCTTCTTTCTCTTCTTCTATTTCTTCTTCTTCTTATCCCTCTTATTCTTCATCTATATCTTATTCATTTCTTCTTTTTTTTCTATTTTCATGATCATGATCATCATCATCATTTTTATTTTTCTTCTTGTTCTTCTTCTTCATCTTCATCTTCAACTTCATCTTTAAATTTATCTTCAGCTTATTTTTATATCTTTTTTTCATATTCTTCCTATTCATCTTCTTTATTATTTTCTTGTTACTTTTCTTATATTTCTTTTTCTTCATGAATTTCTTCGAATTATTATTTTTCTTCTTCTTATTTTTCTTATTATTATTTTTCTTCTTCTTATTTTTCTTTTTATTATTTTTCTTGTTCTTATTTTTCTTCCTCCTCCTCCTCTGATTTTTAATCTTCTTATTCTTTTTGATCATCATTATCTTTTTCTTTTTCTTATACTGCTTCTTCTTCTTCTTTTTCTTTTTCTTTTTGATCATAATCTTTTTTTTATTTCCAGCATCATTATCTTCTCTTTATTATTATTTTTCTTATTATTATTATTATTCTCCTTCTTCTTCTTCTTTTAAAAATTTCAATAACTCATTTGAAACATTATGATTTAACAACTTATCTTTTTTCAATACCACAAAATTCCTTCTCTAGGTCATGTATCATATTTCTCAAACTTCATTTAGAATTTTGACTTTTAACTTTCTAAAGAAGATCTTCCTGGAAACTACTTGTTTCTAGATAAATAAAACTTCAAATATGGTGATCAATTTTCTCTAAATTGTATCTTTTAGATTTTAGTCAATGTTGGTTAATCTTCAAGAAATATATCATTGTTTCACTAATGAATTCCTATTTGGACTATAAATATCTATAAATATTTATGTTTTAGTAATCTTAATGTTTTCCATTAAAAATAATATATGATTCATTTATAAAAAATGACATTATTATTAAAATAACACTAGATCACAAGTCAAAGGTCATAAAAGTCTTTTCATGTCGATTATTATGAAAAATATATTCTATGGATAGATAGATTCTTGAAACAATCGAATAAAATAAAATACATTGAACACAAATTTTTAATAAGATGAATATGTTCTCCAATTAATATAAGTTAAGCTAGGAACTCGCCACCAATAACAAAAGAAGAAATGAGTTCAAGTTTTTGGATGATGTTTGAGAAGAGAATTGGGGCTATTTATAGTTTCTTATAGGGTTGACAATGAACCAAAATGCAAAACGTTTTGCTCTTTTGACAATTCTAGAGATTTATCTTCTCCTTTTTTATTGAACACAAATTCTTATGCACTTTTGGGGATAATATTAGAGCTACATACAAATATGAAATATATATTGCACAATTTAACCTTTTTGTTAGCTAGCAATTATTTCAATGTACTTCCAAATGTGTTAACAAAACCACATTCTAGTGAATGACTACCTTGTTTACCATCTAGGATTACTCACATAGATGGATCCCAATCATGTATAGAAATGGTGTAGGGGCTTAATGTGATCTCAAAAATTATGCGTGTGCTCCTAGTAATAAAGGGTATTCCACTCGGGCATGGTGTCTTCTTAGTAATTTTTGTTTTTATAAATAATTCTTTGTAGTACAATGTTATGTATATGTTTGTGAAGAAAGACTATATTATATCGGTATTACATCAAAAAATTGTGGTCATAATTTGTAAGACATATGATGATATTTGTAATTAATGTCGTGTTAGAATATTAGCAAAACTATAAGATTATAATATTTGGCATAGTATAAAAGCTTGATTGTTAGATAATGAGTTGTCAACAACCACATGGATACCTATTTAATTGGGATAATTAAGATTTTTGGGATAAAGATGAAAATATTCAGATCCCTTGAGTTGTAGGATATGATAAATATTAGTTATAAAAAACTGAATGAATTACATTGACAAACAATTAACAAAGTTAAACCAACAATATGGTAGTTTGAATGGTAAAGGGGTAAACAATCTAACTATAAGGAAAGCAACTCGATTCCTAGGGATACTAGATATTCTCTCCATGATATCTTTGCAAATCAAGTTATTCAAACTATTGGGATGAGAATCTTACCTGATCTGATTATGGTGTCCCAATGCTCATATATTGGCTATGAGATATTAAGGGTTGGGTTTGGAGAGACTAGAGCTTTCAAATAGATCATGTCGTGCTAAGCACTACATGAGATGGATCTCATGTCATGTCTGACATGACATGGCTGCCAATCAATCAAGATCGAAATGACCCATTTAGCCTAGGAGTTAGGCACATCCATGTTGGGTCATGTCAAGTCATGTTGGGTAGTGCTAGATCATGCTGGATTATATCAGTTTGTGGGGAGGGCCATAGTGAAAAGTGACAAGCAGCCAAGCAAACAATATGCACATTGAAAGCTGAATTGAATTTGCATTTGCATATGTCCAAGCCTTAATTAAAATATTTTGAAATTTTAATTTATTATTTATTCAAAATATTACATTTATTATTTATATAATTATATATAAAATAATAAATTTAAAAAATGCAAGTGCAATGTGCATTTCATATTTATATTGTATTGTAAATTTAAATGAATTAAAATAAAATAAATAATAAAAAAATTGATATTCGGCTCAACTAAAAAAATAAAAATATCAAATCAAAAAAAATAAGTTATTTCATAATCAAAAGCAAAATATGATACATACACATATATCACATAATATGAAGCATTAGTACATAATAATATAACCAGTAGAAATCTAAAAATAATAATAATATGATATCATATGAAAAAAAATAATTAAAAAACATATGATTCATCAATTCATATCCATATTACTAGTATGGTAGTGAGAATATAGATCATCATCATCATCATGTTAGCATCTGAAGCTATCACTAATAGTAGCCTCAATATTCTCTGTGTCCCATTATTCATCATATATCAGCAACTCTTTTGCCCTTTATCTTGAATGCTCAGCCTTGAATATTCCTAGTTCTTCATGCATTCAAGTGTCTTGAAATATTCTAGTGCCTTCAAACTTTTCTTGCATTTTAATAAAAGATATATATTTTTGATGGAGATGCTCTTCCCATATTCTATCACGAGCTAATCATGTAACTTTTATGATATTTTCTTATGTAATAACAAATTCATGACTCTAAAAAACTAGTATTGCTTTTTCATATATCTTTTAAATAGGCTTTTTCTTTTTATAATAGTAATACCAAAGTTGTCTCTAAAAAAATATCATGACTTTGGTAAATTATTATAAATAGTAGTTGGTTTGAATCTACTATTTTTTATATTTGATGTCAGTTTAACTATAAATATATACATGTAACTTTTATTCTTACAACAATCACAACAAGCAGCATATAAAATTCTTTTCCCAAGTAGCGCTATGTTTAATGTCCATAGCTAGATGTTCAAAACAACTCTCTCCATGGAAAATCTCTGTTACTCATGCTAGCTTCTTAGTATACTGTTAGAGCTCCTCGTTAAAGCTCATGGAACTCCAACGAATTCCATTGAGCTCCACCGAGATGCTCTAGTGAGCTCATGGAGCTTCATCGGAGGAGCTCGTAGAGCTCCAACGAGGGGCAAGGAGAGAGAGGTGAGGGGTGAAGGCAAGAGGAGAGGGAAGAAGGATCAGGGAAGAGAGGTCAGGGGCAAGGGGCAACAAAAGAGGGGTGAGGTTATTTTAGTATTATAATAATTAAGTGTACCAAAATTAATTATTTAAGAATTTGATATACTTTTTTTAAATATTAAAATTTCAGCTTGCTTTTTTCAAATAATTTTATTGGGAGTGCAACAAAGCACAATTCTCCCTAAATTTTAAATTGTTATTATTATTGTTATTATTATTATTATTATTTGTTATTCAAATAAGTAACAATAAGAGAGTTAATAAGCCATTTTGACAAACTTATTGAGATGCTTTCCTTAAAGAATTTTAGAAGATTTTGGCAGAAAGATTTTAAAACATATTAAGTTATTCTATAATAACAAATCAGCTATTGTTGTGACTAAGGATTCAAGATATCATTATTTTAATTACATATTTTATGAGGAAAATCATTGAATAAAAATATATTTCTAACATTGCAACAATGACAATTATGTTTTTGATAGTTTGGCTATAGCTATTTGTAAAATTCAGTAGGAGTTGAAGAAAATTGTTTGGAACTAATGGGTTTTCAATTATTTTTGTTTAGATAAAATCTTATATTTTGGTAAGATGCTATGCATATATGTAAAGAAGGTTTTGTTTATATAAAATCTTATATTTTCAATTATTATATTTAGAAATAGTAATAATGGTTTATAATTATTGTGCCCATTGTTGATGTTTGTAACTACGGTAATGCTTAACATATTTGTAAAATTGCTAGATTGTAATATTTAATATTTTCTTAGGGAGCAATTATGAATCCACTTTATGTTTCAAAAATCCCACTTTTCATCAATTGCAAGGAAAGAAAAGCTAGTTACAGACCAAAAATGATTATGCATTACAATGACCTATATATCGGATTCTTTCATGTTTAATATCTTTTTCTTAGATATTGACTCTATGTACGTTAAAGAGTTGCTACCCACCAATATTCTCTCCAAGTCCACCTTGATACATAAGAGAATTTCATTCTTTTTATATTGCCAGAGTCCTCTTTATTTGTTTATGGATTAACTGCCCGAATAAAATGCTGTGTGCATCGCTTTTGTATTCCTCCCAACTAAGTGATATGTAAATCCAATTTTATATTTCGTATTATGCCACTATGGTGAAACAGAATTCGCAGGTGATTCTGGGGATGAAGCCCTCGGATTTTTACGGACATATTTCCGAGCCCAAACATGCTTTCCATTAATGGAAAACTTTGCCTTGCTTCTGCCCCCTAGAACTGTTTGAATAATGGCGGGAGAAGAAACAACCAGTCTTGCATACAATGGTTGCTCCACTCCTATTACTTCTTGCACGTATACTCCTTCGATACAATCACCATATTTTCTGTTTTCAAGAGAACAAAGGTGTTAACATGCCTGTCATTTGGCCTATGCATATCAACACCTCAAGAGTGAATATATAAGTACACACCTAGTAAAGAACTCTTTAACTTCGTCTTCTGCAATAGGGTATCCTTTGGAGAATGTCAAGAAAACAGTCCTATCACCTACAGGAAAAACACCATCTTCTTGACTCGGACCAAGGTGCACGCGGTGCAACAAATTGCCAATCGCACTTCGATGTTCTTGATTAGCATGAATTCTAGGAAGAAATCCAAATTCATATTCCCGTCCGACGCATATCCTCGTGTTGTTACTGCAATATGCAGGTGATCTGCAGGCATGATTATTGACTATTTCTTTGTTTGCCATTGATTGGTAGAAAATATCATCGAAAGCCCTGGCGCAAACTTCATCTGCAATCTTTGAAACCCCTTGGAGAATACGGAAGCGATGATCGTACAAATATCGTCGAGACAAGGTTCCCTTGGTTATTACATTGTCAATCAGAAGAACATCGCTGTAACTTGAATTCGTTCCAGTCGCCATGCAATGCAAACAAATAACAGCCTCGTTGGCTAAAGCGCTCACCACAGTATCAGGTAATGATAGCATTTGGTCCACTAAATCACCTAGAAAACAAGCTTGTTCAAGCCAAATCCACAAGGCCAAGACTTGCATAGACTGCAAAGGATCACGCTTGAGATTCCACACTAGCCGGGTATATAAAACGCGATCGATATGATGAAAAGATCTGAATTCTGGTAGTGAGAGTGGTGTAAGTGACTCCGTAGAATAATAAAAAGGAAAATAACGACCCATGTGAGTTCTATAATATTTGTTTTCTGTGAAAGTAAAATGTCAGCATTTAGTTGGGGTTTTATGTTGCGAACGGTGACGGCGAAGGGGCGCGTTTATGAAAAGGTGTCATTTTGTGCAGAAATAGAATGTATTTTTGTGACTGTATTGGAATTTGAAAGGCAACCTTAGAGATTACTATGTGAGAATCGTATATGCTGATGTGTATTAAAAGCATACATTCACTTCATCAGGTTCGGCAAATACACATCGTTCCACAGATAAATTTTGCACCAACGTTAAATACAATCAAATTATCATGTTCCGCAAACCCCAGACGTTCAAAATATGTTTTGCTTGTTACAGAGCACAATACCAGCCGAAATTAACAGGTAGAGGTGTCAAACGGGCCGGCCCGGTACGGCAATGCCCGTTTTTTTAGGGCACGTTCGTGCTACCATACAGGGCCGGGCACGGCACGGTTCCTGTACCGTGCAGTGCCTTGCCTGGCCCGCTCGGACTTGCCTGTCCGAGCAGTTCGGGATATGGGAAGACTGCGGCTCGGGTCGAATCAGACCCGACCCGCGGTCTTTTTTTGCGGGAGGGGCATCCTGGGGTCGGGCTCACGGGACACCCGGCACGGGACTGACCCGTGCCGGGGTGCCGTGCCACGTGCCGAACCGTGCCGGGTCAGGCACGGCACGGCTCTGGCCAGGCACGGCACAGCATGCACCTAACCAGGGCACGGCACGGGCTCGGGCACGAAATTTTTCCAGTGCCGGCCCGGCCCGGCCCGGTTGACACTTGTATTAACAGGTCAAATACAAATCAATTAAAGTTATATACATTTTTTATTTTAAAATATGTAGGGTATGTTTATCACTATTATTGTTGATTGGGCTATTCGATACAATTAGTTTGGTACGGTTATGAATTTACCTCTATACTCTTATTTAATATTCAATAAATGACGCGTGTAAATAGTTGTAAAGTATATTCTGTTTATTTTTTTTTTATCAATTATCAGAGTCTAGTACATAATTTATGTTTTTTTCTTTACTTAATGTGCGATACAGAATTTTTATCGAATACTACATTGGTTTTCTCTCTACTGCCACGCTCTTGGATTTTCTCTTCTTCTCTGTTATTTGAAATCTTTGTCAAAACAAGGATTTGTTCTTAATAAATAATAATTTGGTATCAGAGCTCGATATCTATATGAGATTTAAATTCTTTTTTGAACTAGTGTTCGAAATCAATTTCTCCAGAATAGGTGATCTCTTTGACCTAATTTATTTATCGTGATTTTCTTAGATCTAGCACAGATCTGTCCAGATCAATAAAGATTTAAAGGTTTTATGGTGTTTAAATTATATTTTCTACAAAACCCATCAATTTCTGTTTAAATTTTTTCAAGTTTTCATATAAATATATTTTCCAAAAATCAAAACTTATTAAAATCGGGGTCAATCCCCATTCCCTTGTTTGATGGTGAGAATTTTGACTATTGACTTATTAAAATACGAATCCTATTTATCTCACAAGATATATGAAAAATCATGGTCTCTGGATATGTAGAGGCTCCGAATTTCTCTACTCGGAGGATAAGGAATTGATACAAGAGAAAGAATTGAGAAAATTAAATACGAAAGTATTACTTTTCATCCAACATTGTGTAAGTAATGTAATATTTTCTCGATTACATGGTTGTACTCAAGCCAAGAGGCTTGGGACATCCTAAATGAGGAATATCAAGGAGACGAGAAGACTCGAGGAGCTCTTCTACACTCCCTAGAAAGGATTTTGAGAATCTAAGCATGAAAAACTCAGATTCTCTCCCTAAGTTTTCAACTCAGTTTCTGGACATAGTTAATCAACTTAAAATACATGGTGAAGATATTTCTCAAACTCGTTTGGTTGAAAAACTATTGATATGTATGCCTGACAAATTCGATGTCATTGTGACAGTGATAGAGGAAACCAAAGACATGTCAAAGCTAACCATTCAACAAGTCTTGAGCTCACTGAAGTCATGAAAGTCAACTGATAAAAAGAGTTTTTAAGGTTCTGGAGAAATAGCAATACAATCGAGATGGAAAAATCAGCCTATCAAAGAAGATATTCAACCAAGATAGATAAGAAACAGAAGACCATGCCCGAGGCATGCTTCTAAATTTAAAAATAAAAATAAAACTGGTTTTTCTTCTTCTACACTCATTTAACTCATTTAAGGACCCGTGTATCTCTTGCAACATATGTAAGAGATCTAACCACACTGCAACAGAGTGTTAGTTTCGAAAACAAAACCAATGCCTAAACTGTAAAAAGTTTTGGCATACCTCAAAGGAATGTTAAAGTAATCAAAAATAATATGCTAGTTATGCAAAGCGAGTACCTCTGTAGAGCACTTATTTTATGCAAATGAAACAAGTGAGCCACCTTCACCAAATACTTAGTTTCTGGATAGTGGTTGCTCAAATCATATGTCTGGTAACAAGAAAATATTTGTGATTTATTTCCAGTAGTAATGGTGACTTAGTTGAGGCAAAAGCCAAAGGTAAAGTGGCATACCCACTTGCACAGGAATCAAACTTATAAAGGATGTACTCCTAGTTCCAACCTTGGACCAGAACCTACTAAGTGTTGGTCAACTAATTGAAAGAGGATACAGATTGATATTTAAAAATAATACATGTGAAATATTTGATCAATAGAGAGTGATCAGCCTTTATGGACAGTGAAAATGTCCAGTGGAAGAAGTTTTCTACTAACATTTGATCAAAGAACAGACAAGGCATTGTCCATGAATGTTAAGTTTGAAGCCTCTCTATGGCACAAGAGGTTTGAGCACTTAAACTATTTAAGTCTAAAAAATATTTTTCAAAAAAATCTTGTAAAAGGAGTGTCATCAAACCTTGCCATCCCCAATATTGTTAGTGAGGAATGCTCAATGGGAAAATAGAATAGGAAAAGTTTTTCTTAACACTCTACCTGGAGAGCCACTAAACCACTAGAACTGATATATGCTGATATTTGTGGAACATGTCAGTCCAGTCATTAGACAACAGTATCTATTTTCTACTGTTTGTTGATGACTGTACAAGGAACATGTGAGTAATCTTCTTGAAGCACAAGTCTGAGGCACTTGACTGCTTCAAGAAGCTATTGTCCCTTATTGAAAGACAATCTGGACTAAGTGTAAAAACACTTAGAACAAACAGAGGGGATGAATTCCTCTCTCAAAAATTCACCGATTTCTGTGAATTAAAAGGGATAAATAGGCAATTGACTACTATCTACTCACAACAACAGAATGGTGTTGTGGAGAGAAAGAATAGGAATGTAATATTGTTAGGCAGAAGCAGTGAACACCTCAGTGTATCTGCTTAATAGATACCCCACAAAAGTAATGGATAATCTTACTCCAGTGCAAGCCTGGACTAGCAGAAAACCCAGTGTTAAACACTTAAGGGTATTTGGGAGTGTTTGCTATTCCCACATACCAAATGCATACAGAACCAAATTCGACTCTAAGAGTCTAAAATGCATACTAGTAGGATACAATCTGCAATCCAATAGTTACAGACTATATTCACCAGAAACTAAGTCTTTTATGGTAAGTAGAGATATAATAATTGATGAAAACAACAAGTTGTGTGAAAACCTTGATGAAAACAAATCAGCAAATAAAAAAGGATGTAAGAGAAATGCTACGGCTAGTAATAAACAAAAATGCACTCTAAGGTATAATTTCTACTCTTCTGAATCTACTTCTAAATATGCTACTGAATGTATGTCTGAATTTGCTTCTGAATATAGTTCTAAATCTATTTCAAAATCTGATTTTGAGTCAAAACCTAAATCTAAGACTGTGTTGGGTGAATCAAATAAAATAAATATACCTGTCAAATACAAAAACCTATCAGACATATACCAAAGATGTAATTTCGCTTTAGTTGAGTGACTCAACTATGAAGAGGTTGTAAAACATCAATTTTGGATAAATGCAATGTAGACAGAAATCTCTGCCATTGAAAAGAATAACACCTAGACTTTGGTTGACCTACCACCAAATAAACATAGTATAGGGGTAAAATGAATTTTTAGTATTAAGCTAGACCTAACTCCAATCAGCCTATATATAAGGCTCGATTAGTGGCCAAAGGTTAATCTCAAAAGCCTAGAACAGATTACTAAGAGATATTTGCTCCAGTAGCAAGGTTGGAAACAATAAGGCTTTTAATAGCTTTAGCTGGATAGAAGGGTTGAAATTTATTCCAACTCGATATAAAATCTGTCTTCTTGAATGGAAAACTCAAGGAGGAAATTTATGTTGAATAACCCCCTAGGTTTGTAAAACAATGGAAAGAATATTGTGTTTATAAATTAAATAATGCTTTATATGGGTTGAAACAAGCTCATCGTTCTTAGTATCAACAAATAAATACTTACCTATTGAATCAAGGATTCAAAAGAAGTAAGAGTGAGCCAACACTCAGTCATTAAAAAAGTTAAGAAATCTAGAATTTTAATTGTATCTATATATGTGGATGATATTATTTTTACAAGTAATAAAATTGAATTAATAAATGATTTAAGAAGAGAAATAGAGACCAAGTATGAAATGTCAGACCTAGGTAACTTAAAACAATTCTTAGGACTTGAAATATCTCAAGACACAAGTGGTGTATCTATCTCTCAAACTACATATACAAGATCAATCCTAAAAAATTTTAGAATGAGAGATTGTAAGCCTGTCTCTACCCCTCTTGAGGTAAATCAGAAATTACTTCCTGCCCAAGGGAGATTGGTAAATGGAAAAGCATGCAGAAGCTTAATTGGAAGCTTGCTATATGCATCTGCAACAATACTTGATATAGTATATTCTACCCATTTACTATCTCATTTTATGCATACACCTAAGTGCTGCCAAAAGAGTATTGAGATATCTCAAAGGAACCATAGACTTAGGTCTAAAATACACTAGGATCAGTCACACTGAGATATCTGGTTATTGTGAAAGTGACTACGGAGGATGTCCAGAGGATTACAAAAGTACCTCTGGATATGTATTCAGTTTAGGAATTATGACTATTTCTTGGCAGTCCTAGAAATAATCTACAGTTGACCTGTCTACCACTAAAGCTAAATATGTTTCAACTTTGGTAGCTACTTCTCAAGCATTATGGTTAAGAAAGCTTTTGACTAATCAAGATAAATCATTAGACTGCCCAACAAAAATTCATTATGATAACCAATTGACTATATCCATTGCAAGTGATGTTGTTATGCATAGTTGAACTAAACATATAGGTTTAATATATCACTTCATCAATGATGCTATTGAAACTAATTTAAAATTAAGTTGGTTTTTTGTAGGACTGAAGAACAAGTTGCTGATATATTTATCAAGCCTTTACCTAGAGAAAAGCTGGCATACTTCTGGGAAAAGCTTGGACTGTTACCAACTACATCAAATGGGGGGGATTGTTGATTGGGCTATTCGATACAGTTGGTTTGGGCCTGTTATGAATTTACTTATATACCCTTATTTAATATTCAATAAATGACATGTGTAAATAGTTGTAAAGTATTTTTTGTTTATTTTTTTTATCAATTATTAGAGCCCACTATATAAGCTCTGTTTTTTTTATCTACCTAATGCGTGGAACATAATTTTTATCAAATGCTGATTTGGTTTTCTCTCTGCTACTGTGCTCTTGGATTCTCTATTCTTCTCCCATTCTCTATTCTTCCTTATCAAAATAAGGATTTGTTGTTAATAAACAACATTTATCTGATGCTTTTAGAATAATGATCTCATCTGGATTATTATTAATAAATTGACATATTTTATAATAATTTGATTCTGATTGTTACATTATGTTAATTTTATATTTATTAAGTGCAATGTGATTTATTTATTAAATAAATTATTGGTTCCATGCATGTGTTGGGAAAGAGACATGTAATGCTTTTTTTATTTTTTTTTTATATTTTGGTGCACCAATTAGAAAATATTTTAAAAAATTCCCGAAATTTTATATAATTTATAAAAATACACTAAAAGAAAAAATATTTACATTTTTGTGGCCCAAAAATTGAAAACCTATTTTTTCTCTAGCATACAAATCAGAAATTAAAAAAAAATTAAAAAGATTTTTCAAAGAGAGGTCGTCCCATAATCCAACTCTAGAAAAATACAATGATGATGTTCAAATTCAAAAACCTACAAATTATAGGAAGTGCCTGCAACCATCTAACTACAAGTATCAAATTATTAGAGAGATGATTATGTGCGTGCGTGCGTGCGCACGCACGCACGTGTGTGTGTGTTCATTTGCTATTTGATTTGATATTTTACTACTAAAAATAACTAGATTACCAACCAAATTTCCGACCTAAAAATTAGTTGGTAATTACTGATCAAATCACGACCATTTAGAGACCAAAAAGGGCTTTGATCAAAAAAAAAATTGACCAAATTTCTAATTAAAGACCAACATATTTACCGACCAAATAATTTTAGTCAGAAATTAGTCTGTAAATTAGGTGGGGATTAGCACCAAAAAATTACCGACCAATTAACGACTAAAAATAAATTATCATAAAAAATGGTCGGTAAATAGGCGAGCCAAAAAATTTTTAACCTGTTAATTACTAACCATTTACATACCAAAAATTTGGTCGGTAATTACCATGTTAAAAAATATGCTATAAATATTCAAGCTTTCATGTTCCTTTTCATTATCATCTCATCATTCAATGATTCTCTTCCCTCTCTCCGAAAGTCGATCTTCTTCTTTCCTATTCTTGTTCTTCATCAATTCCCTCTCAATGTTTGTTTTCTTTTTTATTTCCTATATTTTATTTTTGTTTTAATTGTTTCGATTTAAGATCCATTCTTCAAAGACTATAGTTCTATTTGTTTGGCTTCTTTTGGGATTGAAAGTATTCATAATTACGTCCGTATCAAATTCCTGAGATTCGAATTTCGAGTTCAGACACAATTGATTTGAAATTTTCTTAGACTATATATAAATACCTTTGAATATATAATTTACTCATATATATCTTGATAAAAATTGAAGTCATATCCTATCTGAAAATAAAAAAAAATCTGTGGCCCTACTTCTGCAATTACTATAGTGTGCTGATTTTTTTAATGATTTGAAATATGCATAACTTCTTCATTAGAACTTATATTTGAGTTTTATTATACTCTATAGAAAGCTCTTTGAGTTTATAATCCACCCATATATATCTTGATAAAAATTGAGGTAATATCATATCTGAAAATAAAGAAAATCAGTAGCCTTGCTGTTGCAACTACAGTGTGCTGATTTTCTTTATGGTTTGAAACATGCATAAATCCTTCATTAGAACTTGGATTTGGGTGTTCTTAGATTAAATACAAAGATCGTTGGGTCTAGAATCGACCCATATGTATATTGATTAGATTTGAACTAATATTAGATTTGAAAATGACAAAAAATAGTGGTTACTACTGCTGCTGCTACTAATGCTACAAGTTGCTCATTTTCTTCAGAGATTGCAACTTGCATAAATCTTTCGTTAGGCCTCTGTTATAGGTATTATTAGGCTCTATAAAAAACCATTTGAGCCTAGAATCCGCCCATATATAACTTTGATCATATTTTAACTCATATAAAATTAGAAAATGACGAAAAAATATTTGTTGCTGTTGTTGTTGCTGCTGCTACTGCTCCAAGTTGCTTATTTTCTTCAGGGATTGCAACTTGCATAACTCCTACGTTAGGACTCTGTTATAGGTGTTCTTAGACTCTATAGAAATCTCTTTGAGTCTAGAATCTGACCACATAATATTTAATAGCATTGGGTACCCATATGTTTCTGAAATTTAGATTAGGGTACCAAGTGTACTAATCACTTAAATGAAATTTATAGAAATATATGAGTTGATTACATGATATAGTATGAATTTATGATTAATATGGATATAAGAACATGTGATAATATTAAATTAAAGAAATCGTTTAGCATATATAAACTACAAATTTTTTTAATTATACGAATAAATCACTCCATTCTCTTAGCACCGATTTGAAAATGCATCATCGTAAACGATTAAAGTTATCATTTTGATTCATATAGTTAGCCATAGAATACATCCATCTATTGTATTACAACGATGTTTGAATACACTGGATTGTCCTAGTGGACAGTTTATGAAAGGACGTTAATTAAATGATCACGATTTTATTTAAAATGCATATAATATGTATCATTTTGGTGCCTCTGCTCTAGTTTGTTCTTCGGGTGCACATTAAGATATATAAATAGTAATGAAATTTTTTAAATCAAGAAAATTATACATTATTATTTATATATCTTATTTAGTGTACTTGGAGAACCACACCGGAAGGTTGCCGAAATGCATACATAATGAACATGCAATCGTGATCTTTTTTTTTAACATAACTTTTGTAAATGGATTAGGACCAAACCTATTGAAAAGAAAGGAACTATTGAAAGGGTGGAGGTGGATGTGTAGTAGGTAGCATATCACATGCATAAAAATAATTTTATCGGAACCACAATAAATGGTTAATGAACATAAAAATAATTGAGGACAATTGTGTTTGCTAACTAAATTGATTTTTTTGTGTGACAAGTTATGGAAGATGATCGTGAATGGATGTATGAGAATCAAATAGTGAATGGAATGTTCTCTAATGAATGGGGAGATAAATTTGATGAATTTGTTGAGTTCGCACTGAGACATCTTGAGTGTGTAAATGGTGGCACATCTATAAGGTGTTCTTGCACTTTAGTTAAATGTCGTAATAATAAATTTTTGAATGTTGAGACTATGAAGGTGCATTTGTATAGAAATGGTTTTGTTCCAGATTATTATGTTTGTATATATCATGGTGAGAAGAAAGTACACCAGAGGTGTTCAAGTTCAGTACGGGTTTCAGTAAGTGAAATTGATCAGATGGTCTCGAATAATATGAATCACACTACATACCATATAATGGTTTGTGATGTTGCGGGTCCTGAATTCAATCTAGATGAGGAACACAATACCAATGCAAGGAATTTCTATGACATGATTTGAACTGGAGACAAACTTGTATATGAGAGAAATTCTAAGCATACTCAACTATCTATAGCCATGAGGATGTTAGAAATAAAGTACAGACATATGTGTTCACATGCATGGTTTGATGATATGTCTAATTTTATTCAAGAACTATTGCCACAAGATAATCTGATGCCATTGGATTTCTACAGTACGAAGAAGTTAGTTAGAGGGTTGGGATTACCCATACAGATCATTCATTACGGTGTGAACAACTGTATGACATACTAGGGTGATGACAGTGACCTTAATTATTGTAAAAAATGTGGGCATGCTCGGTACAAGCAAAAGGTTAGGGGTTCTGGAAATAGATTGTATATACGGAAGTTAAAGGTGTCATATAAGAAGATGCACTATTTTTTAATTAACACCTAGTTTGCAGAGATTGAATGTATCAACCACAACAACTAATGAAATGAGGTGGTATTCAAAGAATCATATGGAGGATAGTAAGATGTGGCACCCATCTGATGCCCCATGCTTGGAAACATTTTGATGGGCGTTTCTCTGATTTTTCATCTAAAGTTCAAAATGTTAGGCTGAGTTTATCTGCTGATGCTTTTTAGCCATTTGGTCAATCTAGACTAGTAATATTTTTTGTGGACTGTGATGATGATGCCATATAACTTGCCTTTATACTTATGTATGAAGGAGGAATCTATGGTTTTAACTATGTTAGTGTCGGGAACTATGAATCCAAAGGGGAAGATAGATATTTTCTTGCAACCATTGATAGTAGAGTTGAAAAGTCAGTGGAGTGTTTGGGTTCAAACTTATGAAATTTTCAGCATATTCTATGATGTATGGGTGGAGTACTACTGATATGTTAGTATGTCCGCATTATATGGAAGACTCTGATACTTTTAGATTAATTAAGAGTAGGAAATATTCATGGTTCGACAACCATCGGAAGATTTTGGCCATGAATCATTCGTATCGACGTAACACCAAAGATTTCATTAAGAATAGAAAGGTTACTAAACAATTCCCGGGGGTTATATCTAGGGATGAAATTTTGTATGCTTTGAAGAATAGAGGATTGAGGAATGTGATAGATGTTGATGCGGATGTTGTGAATGAAGCTATATATAAGACTTGTGGGTGGAATAAGAGAAGTATTTTCTAGGATTTGTCCTACTAGAGTGAACAATTGCTCAGGCACAATCTTGATGTTATGCATATCAAGAAGAATGTGTTTGATAGTATTTTTAATATAGTGTTTAACATTCCAGGGAAAACTAAGGACACGTACAAGTCAAGAGATGAGTTGAATAAATATTTTTGTCATCCTCAATTTGCACAAAATCTTGCCACCAGTAAATACCCTAATGTGTCATTTGTTCTGAATAAATCATAGAAGAGGGATGTGTTGGAGTGGTTAAAAAATTTAGATTTCCAGATGGTTATGCTTCTAATCTAGGGAGATGTGTGGATGTGAATAAACTTAAGATGTTTGGCATAAAGAGTCATGCTTGTCATGTATTCATGCAAAGATTGTTACCAATTGCTTTTCGAGAATTCTTGTCAAATAGAATATGAGAGCTGATAATTGAGATTTCTTTATTTTTCAAGCAACTAACTTCTTCTTCTTTGACTGATGAGGAGTTGCGAAATCTAGATGAACAACTTCCTATTATCTTATGCAATCTTGAAAAAATCATCCCTCCAAGTTTTCGATGACTCAATGGAACATCTTCTAGTGCACTTGACTTACGAAGCTAGTATTGATGGTCCAGTCTATTATCATTGGATGTATCCTCCAAAAAGGTAATATTAATTCACTCAACCAATTCTTTTCCTACAGACACACACACACACACATAAATGACTTGTAATATTCAATAATCTTTTTGTAGATACTTGAGAAAAATAAAACATAAGATCATGAATAAGGCTTAAGTAGAGGGTTCTATATCAATTGGGTATATTATGTATGAGGCTATCAAATTTGCTTCATTCTATTTCAAAGAAGGAGATCCAACTCTTCCACTTAAGGAAAAATGTAATGAGGTTTATCTTGATGACATTGTGGATGATGATATGTTTGAAAATTTCAAGTCTCTGGGTAAAGTAATCGATGCCGAAGGGTAATGATATCTAGCAAATAATGAATATACTACAGCTCATCTATATGTCCTAATGAATTGTCCAAAGGTTCAACCATTCATAGAGTAAGTAGTTGATAAAAGTCAAATGAGATCTATTTTAGCATATTAATTTACTATTTTTTCTCAATGTATCCATTTTCTCTAATTTCATTTATATTTTTAGTGTATTCATTATAAAAAAACATAAATAATTTCCAAACTTGAATGACGAAGCTGACAATGCCGTGACGAAGAAAGAATTTCCATCATAGTTTGAAAAATACATATGTTTACTAAACATGAAAATCACAAAAAAATTGTAATGTTCTGATACAAATTTATAATTGTAATATCAACAATACACTGATTTTCAATTATAGGTTCATTATTATGCAAATAAAATTTCCAATCATTATCTTCAAACTAAAGCACGAGGTCCCCTAAGAGAGGTTAGAACTTACAATGGTTACTATGTGAATGGTTTTAAATTTCACACTAAATCATATGGGAGTTATAGGGCAACAGACAATATGAGAGTATCCATTAAAAGATTCATATATAATGAAATCGAATCTGACTATTATGGGACTCTGGTCGAAGTGATCGAGGTAGAATTTAAAGCCCTCCATGTTAAAAGAACTATGTTATTCAAATGTGAATGGTTCGACACAACACCACATGTCGGTATAGTTGTCCATCCTCAATATAAACTTGTCGATGTGCATGATAAAAAATAATTCAACAAGTATGAACCTTTTGTCTTAGTAGCACAAGTATCATAGGTTTATTATTATGATTATTCAGGTTGGACCAGTCCTATAAATGATTGGAAAGTTGTATGCAAGATCAAAGCTAGGGATCAAATTGACATCCCCGCATCACCAAGTACTGATGTCATAGAACCAACATTTCAAAATGATGACAATGATGTTATAATTGAAGCTGTGGTAGGGGACGAAGACATCCTTTTAGATGCATCTTCTGATATGGATACAAGTGGGGATGTAGATGTTGATGAACATTTAATTGATCATGAAAAAGAAATGAGTGATGAAGAGGAGTTTGAAAATGATGTTACTACATCTGAAGAAGAATATGAACCAGATTTAGGTGATTCTATTGAGAATGAGTAGTTAGCGAGTTTTAGTTATTTTAATCATTCATTATGTTTGTTTATTTTCATTGCCTTATGTATTTACTTGATGCTTACTAATCAATAAAATGTTGTTTATTACTTTTAATAAATATGGCACATGGACACGGTAGAGGCAACACGTTGCCAAGTCATACTAGTTTGGGTAGAGGCAGCAAGGCCTTAGGTATGCCCGACCCTGGTAGAGGGTCAGGGGTGGATGAGACCCCACAGCAGACAGAGGAGGTTGTGAATGTACTGCAGTAGCAGCATCATTAGACTAATCCACATCATGGTTATGAGATTGTGATGAATGATCAAAAGATGTAGGAGGGAGAGAAGGGAGTGGATGGAGATGTTGGAGAGTCTTCCTCAAAGCACCTTACAGATGAGACTCTTTTTATTGCTCAGTTTGATCCGACAATTGATAATCCGTAAGATATCAAACTTAACTAATGATTTATCCATTTCTTAATTTATTTCTTACTTGCTATGAAAGTTTGAGTTATAGGACAAATTTAGAGCCATCTGGTTCAATTTCTAGGGTTCTAACGACAATTTTCAAGAAGTCCTTTTAACCTAATGGACATAATTGGAAGTCACTGACAGATAGAGACCAGTTGATAATTTGGAGAGAATTTAAGGTATATATTACTACTTAACATTTTTACATCTTTTATTTATTTTTTTGCTCACTGATAAAATATGTTTAAATTATAATTGCAAAAAGTTTATAGGTGAACATAGTACAAGGAGGTGGTCAAAAGGGTGTTCTACAAACTTGCTGCCAGTCAGTATAAAGACACCATGTACAAGTTCAAAGATAAATGGTTGAAGAAGAAAGAGTAAGATTTGAGTGTCCCGGAATCATGTTTTTCAGGAGTGGCATATAAGATGGAAAGATCCTGATTATAGGAAGAGGTATGAGAAACAAAGCGGCAATCATCACTAAGAGTGGGCTGGAGAGGATAGTGGCATGTCTACACACACTTATGAATCCCACTCTATGTGTTAGCATGAATGAGCATTGATATTATTTCTAATTTATACTTCTTATGGTTATTACTGAGTGAATTATGTTCAATTATGCCTATTTTTCATTTCTCGGAATTTTTTTTTTCAATTGAATGAACATATGTATTGTTTGTAATTAAAGACACGCAAGGGGGTAAAAAGCCTAGTGCTCCTTGCTTATTAAGATACATATACACGAAGGGTCATGATGATCAGACTTTTATTGATCAGAGATCTCGTGTAGCAAATGTAAGTTTCATTAAAATAAAATTACTTCTCTTTGTTTTTGAAGATAAATTAAAATACTTATTTTTACTCATTTTTATCCGTATGTGGACCCATTGTGGTCGGTGTGAAATATTGGGACAGGTTTTCATGTTATTTGGACATATTGTATTTTGGTAGAGCTCCCCGTACAAAGGAGACTGCCCGATTTTCATTAAATCTTAAGTCTTGGAGAAAGGGACTCAATGAATCCATGAATATTCAGCGAGTTGACGGGTTGTCAACGGACCCCCGGGGAACATGTAAAAAAATATAATTTAAATATTTGATTTATACTTCTCTCTTTATTTTTTTTTTTTGAAGATAAATTAAAATACTTATTTTATATGTTTATCAGGTGAGATATGAGAAAATTTTAGCTGCTGCAACTCAAGCATTTTCCAGTCTACTTCAGGTTTATGTGATGGTGCAACATGTAGTTCTCATTCATCAGCTCCACTAGTTGATACGAATTAGAATTGGTATATGAGACTGTTGATGGCAAGGAGAAGATGCTCATCTATGGTGTCGGTTCATCAACATTATCATTCTATTCGCATAGGCGACAGATTATGAAGCTCCATCTTCAGGACCATTTTCAAATTTGTTCTTAATGATGGAGGACTTTCAGGACGCAATGCGAAATGCAATACAGTATCAGTTGGCCGATACCGAGCGACACATGATCGACTATGAGGATGATAGGGATGAGTTGCATCTACGTTTTAACTGGCTTACAAAGAATTGTTAGGAAGGTGGACTACAGTTCAACCCTGATGATCAACATCGGTTTGTTCGGCATAATGCTCCAACAACAACATCTAATCTAGCACCTACAGTAGCACCTACAACAACCGCATCAAGATTAGCAGCAGTAGACAGCTCTACCCCAATACCCGACATCTCACCATACGGACCATATGTATCTCAGCATCACGATAATGATACTATGTTGGATGATTGAGTGTATTACACACTTTTTTTTGTCTTATACTTGGATTTGGAAATTCATGTTTTTATTTTCTCTTGACTTATTTACTATATATATGCAGTATATATATTAGTTTGCTTGTTTTAAAAGATTTTTTACTCTCTTTATATAATATGCATGCACTATTGAAATTTTCTTAATATATATATAAGCAAGATATCAAACTCAAAATGGCAAAAAAAAATATTTAAAAATTAATTTACCAATCAAATTGAGACTAAAAACCGACCAACATTTTTTCATATAATTGGTTGATAAATAGTTTCCAAATGGTCAGTTTAACCGATAATCTGGAGATCATTTACCTACCAATTATATTAAAAAATTTTGGACTTAGTTTGATCGGTAATTACTGACTATTTAGAAACCATTTACCGACCAATGATATAAAAAAATTTGGTAGGTTTTGGTCGCAATTTAGTTAGTAAATTACTGACCATTTGGAGACCATTTACCGACTCAATTCTTTCGGTCAGTAAATGGTAAGAAAATAGTCAGAAATTGTTTGTCGGTAAATAGTTGATAAATGATCGGTAATTTACTGACCAAAATATTTTTTTGTCGGTAAAATAATTACCGACCGAAAAAATTGTGACTAAATAATTTGGTCAGTAAATGGTGGTAATGGGTTTACCAACCAAAAAATGCTATTTACTGACCAAAAAAGTAGTCGATAATTCGGTAGTTTTTAGTAGTGTTTGTTAATTGCTTTGATATGCATTATCTATGTTTCAAGCTAAATCATGGTTTGACACTTTAATTTTGAAACTTTTTAATTTTTTTTTAAATAGGTGGTGTACAACATGCGAAAAATTGGATTTTTTATTTTTGGTGTACCAAAACTAAATTATTTTATATTTGTATGAATTTTTAAAATATAAAAATTTGGGGACTTTTTTAAATAATTATTTTTTTTTATTTTACCTTTTTTGAAAGGTATTGAGAAAAATACAATATCACTTTTTCATTGATTCTCATAATCACTTTTTCATTTTCTATATTTTCATTTGTATCCTCTACCCCTATCTCATCTCCCTCCTCGCAGTCTTCTTCGCACAGTAGAAACCAATGCAAAAAAAAATCATGGAAAAAACCAAACAACTAGTATTCTCAAAGTTTTTTTTCTTTCTTCTACACATTGTTAGAGCTTTTGAGGTTTATTGCATAGAGGTGTTACCAAACCTTTTAGATATAAGTTGAAAAATGGTATGCCGTTCAGAAATAAACATGAATTTACAAGATCTGAAAGAAAGGAGGTGGATCATTTAACTTGAAAATGTCTGACAAGTTGTGATGTAGTTCCCCAAATTTGAAAACAAAATTTTCAATTCTAGAGTCCAAGTTGATGTCTATCGCAAGTTTATTTCATACAAGCCTTAGTTCAACCTTGATTCTACTATTTGAGAGAGAAAATTTTTCTTTATAAAGTGTGAAGAAGAAGACCACATTTATGTCACATGTTGTCTGGGAATTGGCTAGAAATGGGTTTTATGAATCGACCGAGGTGAATAAAATAGTTATCATGGTTGTCGAAGCTATCATGTTTATTTAGTGATGGATAGAAAATAAATATCTTTCCTAGGATAATGAGTTCAATTAAAGCCAAATAAGCACCAAGGATCTACTACAGAAAAAATTCTAGGGAGACAAAAGGGTTCGAGCAATGAAACTTCAATCCTTGAGGAGAGATTTTGAGAACATGAAGATAAAAGAAGCAGACGTACTAAGTGATTCTTCCTCAAAATTTATGGAAATCACCAACTAACTAGAGTTGCATGGTGAAGAAGTTTTTGAGAAGATAATAATAGAGAATTACCCATCAAACTTACTTTATTACATGTCAACCAAGTAATAAAGTGAACCATTTAAGTCTGAATATCGACTCTATATGAATTGGTATTGCACGAGTTGAAGTGGTATTCTTGGCAGTTGATTTGTCTTGACTTACAATTAACTTAAATGCAAATGCATATATGGTTGGCTTACTTCTATGTATATGTTGTTGCCCCTTGCTAAATATCCATGTTCACAAAATTTATAAGTTGTTGGTAAGGTAATGTAATTATGTACAATCTCTTCTTTCATTAGTTAGTACATCTCTCATTTGTCATTGTGTTATACTAGTTATGATAAGTACCTCTAGCATGTGTTTTTACTTGTGGTCAAGTTCTTTTAAGAAACACTCAATGTTATTGAGTAGCAAGTGATAAAATGACACTCTAACAATTCATCAGTCACCTGAATAGCCCTTATGATGAATATCAATAGCTTATAAAGTGTTCCAATAGTCCATGTAGAGAGTACACACTCTTATTCTCTTATAACCTATTGCCCTAATAAAAGGCAAACATGTGTGTTCCTATTAGATGTCACTATCTTAAGGACCATACATGGGTGTGGATTATAACCTATCGCCCTAGTTTAAATAGTTAACTAGAAGTTGGAGGTGAGTCATCATTTGCATAGGTAAACAACATGATAAGATTTACTTAGAGGCCAAATATATCTTGGAGGAAGTCAAGATGTGGATAGTTCTTAAGAACAACACAATATCCACTTTGAAATTATACAACTTCATTATATTACAACTTAGCATTCAACTTCTTCGTATCCACAAACCATCCTTATGTCGAATCTAGCCTAGCATTGAAGAAGAAGTAAAATAAACAAATTTGGATTTCATCATGTTCCAAATACAGATAAATGAATTTAATAAAGAAAATAAAAGAATTGATTTTTGATTAATCATTCCTAATTGGAAGATTTACTTTCGTAGTTGATCTTTTTCTTAGGCTTAGAGAGTAATGCTACTATTGATCTACTTTGTTAGAATTACCTATTAGCTTCTTCCTTGATCTTCTCTTAGATCTCCTACTTTGCTTGGTGTTGCGCAATATTTTATCTACTTGTTATTGTCTATCCATTCTCTACTTTTCATGATTATCATAATTCTATTCTGTGTTAAAGTTCTTTTTTTGAATTTTTATCCCTTTCTCTTTTTTCTTTTATAGGTCTCCCTTTTATATTCTTTTCAATTTTGTGAATAGTAGCCCCTTCATTTATGTATTTTTATGTTGTCCATGATGTGACTTGTTATCCATCTATTGTGACGATAGAGGAGCCATTACTCTTTGTTTGTTATCATGACTTCATTTAATGTCATGACAAAAAAATAGTGTCACGACTTCCAAATATTTTGACCAATAAAGATAGTTTCGCAACTCATATTGCCTACCTTTGCATTATAAATGTCATGATTTCTTATATTGATGTCGTGATTCTTCCAATTTTGTTGCACCTACATTCTCCACATAATGAGATTGTGGCTTGGAAATGTGATATCGCAATGTTAAAATGTCATGACCTTGAAATATCATGACTTCGATTCTTATTCCTTTTTGTCCCTTTTTGTTGTTTATTTCTTCATTTACTTTTAGAATAATCCAAAACTCTTATTTGTGGTAAAATTGGCTTTATTTGCTTCTATATCTTACTTTCTACATATAAATGACACTAATAATAGGCTAAAATGTGCATATATTGAAAAGTTTCAACTCCCCCACACTTAATGTTTTGCTCATCCTCAAGAAAAAAAAAAGTTTTCTATCACGAATATCTTTTACACGACCCAATATACATCAACCATTAATAATTCATCTATCTAATAAAAATAATAAAACCAGACATCCATAAAAAAAATCAATCGAGCTGGCAAGTCTTCTACTATAAGCATGCAACAATTTCACCATTGAGTTATTGCTACTATCACTTTTTCAATTGTACTTTGGAGGAGGCCTTTTCTTGTTCATTGATATTCTTCCAAGGATATTCAACTTGAGATGGTTCATATTGTGAGTTGAATGCAGAAGAATTTTCTATGTGCTGCATGGTGTCTAATTTTTTTGCTAACTAGTCCATTAACTTATTAATGTTCCAAATCAGTTCATCTTGCCTCTTACTAATGGAGTTTAGTGACTGTTCAATTGATAAATATACATAGTATACATCTTTTAAATTTACATTGAACATGTCTAGACTATCAATCCACATATTCTCATAATAATTGAGAAAATATTCATGAGATTTATCTCTCCTCTGGATGATTTTATTCCACTCTTTGTAGGTAGTCATGTACATCAAACCAAAGGGTTCTGATCTTGCAAGCATGTTTTCATGTATTTCTTGTTGCATGTTCTTCAGCATTTTCCACAATTGATCTACATGTTCATGCTGCTCCTATATGAAGAGTTTCTATCTTTATTTAATCTCTCATTCTTCCATATCTCAACCTTGCTTTTTTTTCTCTTCTTTAAACTTGTTCATCATCTCCTTTATTGTAGGTAATAAGTTGAGGCTGCTATCCCATTGTTTCAATAGTTTGCTCAATTCTTGAGACTATTTTAGATGGATATAAAGATGTCAAATGGGCTAGGTGGTCTAGACACGGCATGAGACATGATCCAATTTGGTCATGTCAAGCTCAATATGAAATGGCCTAGCTCCATGCCTAGACCATGGTCGTGCTAGCCTGTGGCACGACTTGCTCCCTACTGGGTCGGTCTAACCATGCCTTATGGCATGCTATGCACGACATGCATGGGTGGCATATTGGCATGGTCCATGCAAGCATGAGGCATGTTTTTTTCTAAAAAAAAACCATTATTCCCATTTCCCATAATTCTAAACATAATGAGATATTTACATGCTTTGACAAAGACATCGACAACTGATGCTGAGTCATTGTTAATATTGGAAAAAAAAATAAAAAAGAAATTTTTTTAGTTGTCGGATGTCTTCTGATGACTAATGGTATAAGATCTAATGATTATTAGAAATTTTTTCAAAAATTTAAAAGTGCAAAAAAAAAATAAAAAAAATATAAATTTTTAATAAAATAATATTATAAAATGATATTAGAATATTTTATGTTTCAACTCATTTATATTTCTTCTTCCCTCATTTTATTTTCCTCCTCTACTATGGCCGACTAGCTTTGCTTACTAATTAGTGCTTACTTCTCAATCATAATCCTAAATCCTGACTATAATTACAAGTATCCAAGGCGATGAGATACTAGCTAAAAAAAGTGGTGGAATGCTGCTACTGCACACATAAAGTTAAGATGCACATTATAGTTTTGGTTATGTTATAATTTATATAAATATAAACTTATAATTTATTTTTTAAAGTTAGAATGATAAAAAAAATAAAAAAATGACAAATAGGAATTTTAGTGATAATGAATTTGATTGTTATATTGATAATAATGACAACCTGACCAGAATATTCAAGACAAAGGCTAGATTTTCTTCAATAATTTAGACTAATTTACCTTAAAACCTAAGAATATGTGAACTTCAGTAGCCTAGATATATTTTCATATAATAAAAAAAAATAAGTGTCTAAGAAGATCCATCATAGTTAAAATGTATCTATTATAAAAAAATATATAAGTGTATTAGTAGTACTAATCATAAGAGGTATACCGATCAATACACCAAAAAATATGTTGTATTAGATCTTAGACAATCCTAATTGAGTGATAGGGCTTTTCAAGTTAGATCCTATTCAACTTCATTGGCCACTTTCATTTACCGAAATAACATTGAGAGCAATTGCATAGCTATATAAATTATGATGGGTCTCTGATTAGATTTGTAGAGAAACCTATGAGAGTCACTATTATACATACATATACTTTTTAACTATTTATTATAGATTTCCTTGGTCGACAGTATGAATGATTTAATAAAATATTATAAATTAGAAAAATAATTAATAATGAACAAACTTAGGAAATATAGTGAAGTGGTGTCTGTGTAATATAGTGAAGTGGTGTCTGTGTTGTTCAACATTTGGACTAATCATAATGACACATCATTCATATGCATCACTACTCACTATGTCAATTCTAAGTGGAAACTCTAAAAAAACTTTAGAATATTATAAGATCCTCCATTCTCATGATAACTCTATAATATATGAGTGTGTGACAAGGATCTTTAGGAAATATGATATTTGAAATAAAATTTTTAGTAGTGCATTCAATAATACTTCAAATAATAAAATGCTATTAACATGTTTTCTAGAATATAATTTTTAGGTGAAATTTTTTATAATAGATATAAGTTTGATATAATTAACCTAATAGTATAAGTATGAATGAATATTATTTTCCTCACTTTAGAAAACACAAGAAATTCACAAAAATACCTGGATACCTAGTAGACAATGAGAGTTTAATACTTTATATTTGTTGGCATGCCTATAAATGAAAATATTCCAAATAAATGTGAGAAAATATTCAAATTATCCATAACTAATATTAGAGTCATGTGTTGGCTACCAATAAGTGATATCCAATTATATCAATATTAAGAGTAGAGTACTTATGATGATTCAAACTCAAAAATAAAATTTATCTTTGAAATTCATATAAATTTTTTATGATATGACAAACATACTTGTACATAGGTGTATGTGCAATATTAGTGGCATGATTAGCAAGTATAGAGTATGCACTACATTTAGTGTCATGGCTATTGAGATGAAGATCAAATATTAAAATACTACTCTTCCATTCAAACTCTTTATTACTTAGTTACTTGTATAAATCATAATATTAAGGTAGAATGGGTAAAAAATATTTTAAAATATATATCCACATGTATGAACCAACTAGAAGAACCTAATGGTTGCATTCATGAAAAAATTGGATAATATATTTATATATTATGATAGAAGGTATGATTGTTGTATGAAGACTCTAAGTATGGACATTTACATCGTATTCAAAGATATCTATTTTATTTAGATAATGAGGTAGTTCATACCATTAGGGTAAGCTATCTTAGTACTTAGATACTAATTACTACTTCATCTGATCACGTGATGATAATAAGAATTTGGATAATTTAAATTGGTATAAATTATATGAATCTACCCCTCCCATAGTATTTATGATGACATGTAATCTACTTTCCCTCTAGTGTTCAGCATAGAATTGAAATGTACTTTTTCTATTGATGTAAATGTTATTTTAGATAGAAAATCTAGATTATGACTAGATATAATAATTACACTTTCTTGTTTAAAGGGATAAAAAGATTCAAGGTTGAGCATCTAGGATAAAACAAAAGAGTTACTAGCGGATGGTGAATCATGATATTCTTCTTCTACTTATTCTTATTCTACTATTTCCTTTCATTTTATTTCTTCTTATTCAACTTCTACTTTTTCTTCTTTTACTACTTCTTTTACTTCATCGTTTGATTCTTTTAATTCTTCTTCTTCTTCTTTTTCTTCATAATTACCATATTCTTTTTCTTCTTTTGCATTTTTTTTTGATTCATCTTTTGCTTCTTTTTGTTCTTCTTCGTTTTCCTTCTTCTTATCCTTAATTTTATTCAACTTCTTCTTCTTTTTCTACTACTTCTTCTTTTCTTATCTATTTTTCTTTTGTTTCATCTTTTTTTTATTCTTCTTTTTCTTTCTCTAATTCTTCTTCTTCTTTTTATTTTTCTACTGCTTCTAATTCTTCTTCTTTATCTTCTATTTCTTCTTCGTCTACTTCTTCTACTTTTTTTTATTTTTCTTCTTTTTCTTATTCATCATCATCATCATCATTTTCTACTACTTCTTCTTCTTTGTATTCTCATTATGCTACATCATCATCATCTTCTTTTCTACTTTTTCTACTTCTACTTTTTTTCTTTTTCTTCTTCATTTTCATCATCATCATCATCATCTTATTCTTCTTCCTCTTATTCTTCTTCTAGATTTTTTTCATCATCATCATGATCTTCTTCTTTTTATCTTTTTAATCTTTTTTCTTTTAGTACTTTTTCTAGTTCTTCTACTTTTGTTACTTCTTCTTCTCCTGTTTATTTTTCTTTTACTTATTATTATTATTATTCTTCTTCTAATTCTTTTACTTGTTCTTTTTCTTTATCTTCTTCTTCTTCTTCTAATTCTTTAATTCATATTCTTCTTCTAATTCTTCTTCTTCTTCTACTAATTCTTCTGTTTATTCTTCTTATTCTACTAATTCTTTTGTTTCTTCTTATTCTTCTTCTTCTACTAATATTTTTTTTTATTCTTTTTCTTCTTCTTCTTGTTATTCTTTTTCACATCCTTCTTATTCTTATTCTTCTTTTCTTTTTCTTCTTCTTCTTCTTCTTCTTGTTCCTTTTCTCATCCTTCTTCTCTTCCTCTTCTTCATCCTTCTTCTTTTTTTTCTTCTTATTCTTCTTCAGCAACTTCTTATTTTTTTTTCTTCTTATTCTTATTCTTTTTCTTCATCATCATCATCATTTTATGCATTTTCTTCTTTTTCTCCTCTTCCTTCTTCTACTTATTATTATTATTATTTTTTTTTTCTTCTTCATTTTTGTCTTTTTCTGCTTCGTCCCCATCATCATCATTATCAGTTTCTTCTTAATCATCATCATCATCTTTTTCTACTTTTCATCATCATTATTTTTTTTCTTCTTATTCTTGTTCATCTTCTTCTTCGAGTTCTTTTGCTGCTCCTTATTATTCTTCTAGTTCGTATTCTTTTACTTCTTCTTCTTCTTATACTTTTTCTTCTTCTTCTTCTTTCATCTTCTTCTTCTACTTCTTCTTCGAGCATTACTTCTATTTTTTTATTCTTTTAACTACTAGTTATTCTTCTTATTTTTCATCTTCTTTGTCTTTGTAATCATCATCTTTTTTTCTTCTTTTTTTCTTCTTGTTTCTTTTTCTTATTTTTCTACTTTTTAATCTTCTTATGCTTCTTCTTATTTTGTTATTCATTTGTCTTCTTCTTTTTCTTCTTCATTGTCTTATTTTTCTTCATCATCATCATATTCTTATTTTTTCTTTATCTTATTCTTCTTCAACTTCTTTATTATTTTTTTCTTCTTCTTTATTTTCTTCTAGTTCTTTTTCTTCTTATTCTTCTTCATTTTGTTCTACTTATTTTTCTAATTTTGTTTCTTCTTCTTTTTCTTCTTCTTGTACTTTTTTCACTTCTTCTTATTCTTATTCTTCTTTTTCTTCTTCTACATATGCTTTATAATCATCTTCTTCTTATTTTATTTCGTCTTCTTTATCTTAATTTGCTTTTTTTTCTTTTGCTTCTTCTTCATCTTCTACTAATATTTCTCCCTATTCTTCTTCTCTTTTTTATTCTACTTCTTCTTTTTCTAATTTTCTTTCTCCTCCTTCTCCGTCTTCTACTTTCTCTTCTCCTTCTCATTCTTCTACATATTCTTCTTCTTCTTCTTCTTCTTTTGTCTCTTCCTCTTCCTCCTTTTTCTTCTTCTTTGTCTCTTCCTCTTCCTCCTTTTTCTTCTTCTTATTCTTCTTCCCTTTCTTATCATTTTCTCCTTATCTTTCTTCTCCTTATCATTCTTCATCATCATCTTATTCCTCTTATTCTTATTCTCCTCCTCCTCTTAGTATCATTCTTCTCCTTCTTCTCCTTATCCCCTTCTTCTCTTTATTCTCCTCCTCCTCCTCCTCCCCCTCCTTATTATTGTTCTTCTTATTCTTCTTGTTTTTCTTCTTATTCTTCTTGTTTTTCTTCTTCTTGTTCTTCTCCTTTAACTCATTCTTCTCTTTCTTCTTCATCTTCTCTTTGTTCTCCTTCTCCTCCTCCTCCTTCTTCTTCTCCTTCTTCTCCATCTTCTCTTTCTTTTACTTATTCTTCTTTTTCTTATTCCCCTTCTTCTTCTTCTTCTTCTTCTTTTCTCCTTATTCTCATTCCTCCCCCTCTTCTCCTCATCCTCCTCCTCCTCATCCTCCTCAACCTCATCTTTCTTCTTCTTCTTCTTCTTCTTCTTTTACTCCTTATTTTTCAACATCATCTTCTTCTTTACACTATTATTCTCTTTCTTATCCTTCTTCCCCCCTCTTTTTTCTTCTTTTACTACTACTTATTCTTCAACTTTTTTTTCCTTCTTCTCCTTCTACCCCTTCTTCTCTTCCTCCTCATTCTTCTCCTTATCCTCATCCTCCTCCTCCTCCTCCTCCTTTTTCTTCTCTTTCTTCTTATCATCCTTCTCATCTTCCATAGACAACTCATTAGTCACACGTGGGAAAAAAGCCAAAAAATAATTATTTACATTACAAGCAATCAGGACACTAGAAGAAGTAGTATTTGATTTATATCACTAAGGTGAATAATCAAGGTAAATCTCAATTATTGGTTTTTAAAGTATATTTAGTAGTGGTATCTATTGATACCTAGTGTGTAGATATGAGCACTACTAATTATGTTTTTAATTCTTTATAGTGGTTCTAGGAAACTAGACAACTAAGTGATGGTGAGATCGATCTTCACATGGGAAATAATATAATAGAAATAACTTTTGTAGTGAGATATTAAAGAGATAGTATTAATAATTTAATTCTTTATATTTCCAATTTAGTTAACGATGTATTTTTTTTATTCTATGATATAATCATAATTTATTTGAATAAGAAGTTTATCTATTATGTTACATTAAAAGATAACCTTTATATTATTAATACTATCTCTATAATATCATTATCTTTGTCACTTATGCCTATGTCATATAAATATAAAATGAATTTCATGACTAATTAAAGATGAACATTTGGGTTTGTTGAATGTAAAAATACTTTCAACATGTGAAACCTGCATAAAAGGAAAGATGACTAAACAACCCTCTACGGCTATGGATTATAGAGTCAAAAAGTAATTAGAGCTAGTTCATTTTGAGTTATGCATACCCATGGTATAAGCAAAATGAGAATTTGAGTACTTTATCATATTTATTGATGATTACTCAATATATGAGTACATTTATTTGATTGGATGTAAATTTAATGCTTTTGAGAAGTTTAAATAGTATAGAACATAAATAGAGAAAATTCAAAATAATGTATCACAAATCAATGGTTTGATCGTGGTGGTGAATACCTTTTTGGAGAATTTAGGGTTTACTTATCAGAACATGAATTTACTTCTTAGTTATCTGCACATACGTGTTCTATAATAGAATTGTGTGGTAGAAAGAAGAAATATAACTTTTTTGCATGTGATAAGATCAATGATGAGCGATATATATACCTGATTCCTTTTTAGGGATATGCATTAGAAACAAAAACCTATATTTTGAACTTGGTTCCATCTAAGTCAATAATCATGACTCTGATTGAATTATGGATTGGAAACAAGCTAAGTCAAAAACACATTCATCTTTGGAGTTGTCCAACACATTTGATGAAGGGAAAAATAGATAAATTGGAATCAAAAATAGAAGTTTATTTCTTTTTTGGATATCATAAAGGAACCAAAAGTAGTTTTTTTTTTAATCTGAAAGATTAAAAGATCAATATAATTACCAATGCCTAATTTTTAGAAGATAACTATATAATAAGCCCCAAACCCAGAAGAAAAATAATTCTAAATGAATTAAGAGAAGATAAACCAACATAAATTTCTTTGCTACCAATAATAACACAAAATGATGGTTCAAACATCTGATTACCCCATAATAATGAGAGGATTTTTGAAAGAACCATTAATGATGAACATTATGAACCTATCATTGACATGTTAGTTGTACAATGAGAAAATCATGATCATAATGATTTGAAAAAATTAGCATCTATACATCACATCGCTGAAAGTATGCTATCAAAAGAAGTGTCTCATCATAGTGGGAGATTTTTTCATAAACATATATTGTATATACTATTGGGAGAATCATATGATAGAATCACTAATGAGATAGATGCTGATCCCAATACCTATAAAGAAGTGCTCAAAGACAAAGATGCACAACTTTGACAAAAGGCTATAAAATCAAATATGTAGTCCATGCACTCAAATTAGGTCTGTAATCTTATGAAACTATCATCTGGAGGGATAAAACCTATCAAGTTCAAGTAAATCTATAAGAAAAAAATGAGAGGAACATGTGGTAATATTGAGATTTATAAACCTTGGCGTGTTGCGTAAGGTTTTACTTAGAAAGTGAGAATCGATTTTGAAAGTACCTTTTTGCCCATTAAAATTCTTAAGTCAATCCAGATTCTCTTGTCTATTGTAACTCAACATAACTGTGAGATTTAGAAGATGGGCATAGATACTACATTTTATGAATGGACATCTTGATGAATGCATCTTTATGATGTAGAATAATAGTTTCATAAAAAAGGTAGAGAGCACATGTATAAAAAATAGGTTCATTTATGGATTGAAACAAGTATCTAGATCTTATAATACTCATTTGATCAAGCCATTGAGTCTTATGGCTTTATTCAATGTTTGAATGAGTATTGTGTGTATAAGAATTGTAGTAAAAGTATTTGAATATTATTGGTATTATATATAGATGACATATTACTAATTAGAAATGATATAAGAGTGTTATCTTTGATCAAGGTCAAGTTGTTCAATTAGTTCGACGTGATAGACTAATTAGGAGAAGCTAGTTATATTCTTGGGATTAAACTTATATGATATTAGAAGCAAAGAACATTGATTTTGTCTCAAGTTGTTTATATCGACCATATATTAACTTGCTTTAGCATGCAAGATCCAAAAAAATATTTTCTTCCTTTCAGATATATAATCACTCTACCAAAGAGTCAATGTCCCAAAATACTTGATGGGGTGGAAAAGATGAAGATTATTCCTATACATCAGTAGTAAGAAGCCTTATGTATGCAATTAGTATGGTTAGCATATATTAATTTAACACAAGGTAGAAGTATTAGATAGTAATAAAACATATAATAAGGTACCTAAAAATAATAATATATTACAAGTTAGAATACAAAGCAGCATGTCTTATACCTATAGGGTACATAGACTCAGATTTCTAATTAGACGAGGACTCGAGAAAATCCACTTTAGGTTATGTGTTTACCTTGGGAAATGGAGTCATGAGTTGGAGGAGTATCATATAATTTTGTATTACTAATTCTACCATGAAGACCAAGTATGAAGTATGTGGAAGCCTTAGATAAAGCTAAGGAGGAAGTATGTCTTAGGAAGATGGATCTGAGTCATTTTTTTGGGTAACTACCTATTATACTTTATTGTGATAATAGTCGAGCATTATCAACTAATAAGAGATATTGTAAAAAGAATAGATGTAGTGGTGATAAAAGTGGCATTAGTAGACAACTTGGTGGATCTTTTTATGAAGAGCCTTCCAGCTAAAATTTATGAAAAATATGAGGAAGAAATGAGAGTTAGACATATAAAAAAATCAAAAATCACATGAATCATCAAATCAATTAGTATATGTGGTATGATAGTGCAGATGAATATTTAGATCATTATCATCGTGTATGCATCTAAAAATATCACTTGTGGTGGCCTCAATATGCTCGATCTCCATGTCCCATGAATCATCATTCATCATTATCTTTTCTACCTTATCCTAAATTCCAAACCTCGAATCTTTATAGTCCTTTATGCATGCAAATACCTTCGTGACATATGGTCATAATTTTGATCTCCTATCTAAAATAATATTAACTACCACAAAAAAAGTAAACTTCAATAATATGTTAAATACTAAAGGGATCAGTAGATCATGTTACATCTTACATAGTATGAGATAGATAGTTCATATGATTTCTACCATAACAAAATATTCAAATTCTTATTATTATCATGTAATAGTAACTAAGTACCAAGATAATTCGCTCTTATTTGATGGACCACCTCATCATTTCTCTATAGCTAACTGAATGAAGAGGTTATCATCTTCAAATATGATGTCCATTTTCATATTTAGAGTTTGGTTTTAGCTACTATCATACCTAGTATCATAATATATAAATAAGTTAGTTAATTTTTCATGAATGAAATATAAAGGTTGGTGTTATTGGTTCACATATGTGGATATGTAAGTCATATAATTTTCTACACCTTCTACCTTAGTCCTAGAATCCATAGAGATAGCCAAAGAATATAGAGTTGGAATGAAAACTAATATTTTAAATATTTGGTTTCCCTCTTAATATACATGACAATAAATGCATTATGCCCCTTTATACTAGCTAAATATACTATTTATATTGCATATACATCCAAGTATTATGCAAATGATATGAGTGTATAAAAACTAATACATATTAATTATGTCATGGAAAATCTTTAGGAATTTCATAAAAAAAATTTATATCCAAGTTTGAATTATTAATAATAAGTTTAGAACTCTTAATATTGATATAATCTGATATCACATATTATTAATCAATTCATGATTCTAATATATAATAAGTGTAATTTCAGTAATATCTCACTTCTATTTGAATTTTTTATGCCTATAGACAAATAAATACTACTAAACTTGTATTGTCTACTAGGCATCTTAAGTAATTCTAGTAAATTTCTTATTTTTTATAATGTTGGAGCAATAACTTTTATTTCTACCTATATTATAAAGTTAATTATGTGATAGATGCATTTAACATGAAAAATCTCATAAATTAATCCATTTTAATAGTTCTAACAAATATGCTAATAATTTTTATATTATTAAAAGTATCATTAAAATTAATACTAAAAATTTTATTTTAAATATATTATTCTTTAAAGATCATCATATATTCATTTATGGCATAATAATGATGATGATGGAGACTTAAGAGGAATCCTAATTTTTTTTTCACTGTTTCTATTTTAAATCTATATAGTAGGTGGTGATGCATGTGAATAATGCATCTTTGTGACTAGTCTAGATATTAGATATCACAGATATCACTCTACAATATTTCTTAAAATCATTAATTATTAAATATTTTTTTAACTTATAATAGTTTATTATGTCATTCATATTTGTGGACCTAAGATAAGTAGGCTGAAAGTAGGTATGTATATTACTAAATACTATAGGTTCCTCCAAAAATATAATCAAAATACCCATAATTATAATCAAATTAGTCAAATCTTTCATTCCAAAATCATTGTGGTATATGAAGGAGGTGAATAAAGCCGAATCTAAACTAGATCTAACTTGAAAGATCCTACCGCTTAGTTAGGTTTGTCCAATATCTAATTCACCATGTTTTTTTGAAATATTAATTAGCATGTCTCTTAATGTGGCTGGTTTCACATTAACTCTTACATATATATATATATATATCTTTTAATAATATATATAGTGTGTTGATTTTTCCTAGAATTTTTATTTTTTTATTATTTTAAATTGCATCCATACTACTGAAGTTTGCCTAATTTTTTATTTTTTACGTAGTAAATGAGTTTGGGTCAAGGCCATAAGAAATAACCTAGTTTCAATCTTTGACATTTCGGTAGAATTATAATTATTATCTACATCTACATCAATTTCAAATTCATGATCATTATATTCATCATTTACTATTTTTTTTAATATTTTGATTTATTAAAAAGATTATAGGCCTAATTTAAAATAAAATCTCAAACAAAATTTAAAAGATAAGTGTACACCAAATTATAACCACTTTGTTGTAAAATATTATATCACTTCTAACCCCAATTGTAATTTGAAAGTTTCATCGCACATGTCATAGCTAGTATGCTTAAGTATAAGTTATACATAAAATATTATAATAACATATAATAATTGGATTAAAATACTAAATTTAGGAATTATGAGAGAGCTTAGAGAAGAGAATAGAATATTTGAGAATCAAGGAGATGAGAGGAAATTTAGAATGAGAATTCTAAATTTCAGAATCTCTATTTATAGAGATTTGAAACTAATTTAAAAACATATTTTTATTTATTTATTTTTTTTATTTTTTTATTTTTTTATTTTTTATATTTTTATATATTTTTTTTATTTTTTATTTGTTTATTTATTTATTTTTAAATTTTTAATTTTTTTTTAAATTTATTTATTATTATTTTTTATTTTTAAAATTATTTTTTGCTAGAAATCTGATAGCTATTAGATTTATGGTTTGTCGCCATTAAAAAAAAAATCCAATGACAACTATTTTAAAAAATTGATTTTTTTAAAATTACAACAACGATAAGCCATGCTAGTTACTTTAGATGTCATAGCCCATTATGTGAAAATGCAATAAGTTACATCAATATAGTGTAGATATGCCAAGTGGCTAATGGCGAGTGACCACATAAGTTGAGCTTGGCTTACATGACCAGGTTTATTAAAAAAAACTCATCCCATCAAATAATTATCCAATGAGGCATTACTCATGACCTGAAACTCATCTGTGCTCTATAATTGTTCACCATGCCTCTAGGCCAAACACATAGGTTATATCTGGCCCGACGCAAGGTATAGCAAGCTATTGCCTAACACATGAGTCATGCCTCGGACTAACACGATCTAGAATCAAGTATGATTTCTAGACTATGATGTGTCATGACTGATATGGCCAAATTGGGTCATGCCATTTGCCGTGCCTAGGCCGCCCTGCCCCACTTGATATCTAAAGGAAAATTATATCACAAGATTTTAGTAGGTACATTTTGACGATAGAGAATGATGAAGTTCTAATTTTTAGTGCGAGTATGATTATATATATTGAACGGGACCACAATGATTTGATTATTTTATGCTGATATGTAAAAAATATATATTATTATTATTATAAACAAAATTACTCTTAATCTTGTAGTAATTAATATTCATGTTTACTTATTAATAGATATTTTGATTTGCAAAGAGCGAGATGTATAAATTGATTTATGAAGTATATGAATTGGATAACTTATCAATTGTATGGTGAATATCGATTACTAATGGAATTCATACCCTCTTAGAAAAATTGATGATACCCTTGGAGAAAGTTTGTGAGTTTTAATATTATAAAACATTGTAGGTAGATTTTGATTCAACATTTCAAATATGTTAAATGAAAAGTCTCAAGAAAATAATTAAAAATTAATTAAATTAGATTTTTAATAATTTAATTCAGTCAATGAGTATTTGTAATTTTAACATGTGGAATTAATAAGTCTTATATGATAATTAGCATACATTATTTTGAATAAGTGAGGGTTTACATCTATAATTCTATCATGATTTTGAATTGCATTTGTTGTATGGTGCAAAATAATATATTTTGGGAGCTCGAGATGTTATTCAAGTCAGAGTCCCTTCAGTGACTTTGTCCAATACTATGAAAATATATTATAGATTTTGTTTTATTTAGAATGTATATGCATGTACATAATCATGGTAATTAGTTTAATTGAAATCAAATTAATTGATCTGTTAATCAGATTAATTGATTTATATCAAATCAATTAGATTATATATAAATATATATATAAATATAAATAAATAAATAAATATAAATATAAATATAAATAAATAAATAAATAAATAAATAAACATATATATATATATATAATATTCAATTAAAAATTAAAAATAAATATAAATAATAAATAAAAGATAAAAAACAGATGTGACATCAACTTTTAAACGTTGACATGCCATTTATTATTTTTAATTCTTTTATTTATATTTTTATTTTATATACGAAAACATGTTGAAGACATGCTGCTTCCACAATAACGTCATCCTCTTCGTTAAGATACTAGAATAGATGATATATGAGGAATAATTACATCGATTGACAAGCACTTCATCTAAGGTATGATGTTATTATTAAAATGATATCAATTCTTCACTAAGCAAATAATCTCAATTCACGTGCATTATCATGATGATAGATTTTTTTTTTCAATCCTAAGTCACCAACACCAATTAAATATATTTACAAAAATTAACTTAAATTTTCATATTTAATAAAAAGTGCAAAAAAAAAAAACACATAATATTTATGTTGTGCACTATAAATTATAAACTCAAAATTATTTACGTTTTTGTGCACTATAAACATAAAATATTTATGTTTTTCTGCACTATAAACATAAAATATTTATGTTTTTGTGTACTATAATTAAAAACTCGAAATTACTCGTGTCATGTGCATGTTACCATAAAAAAAACAAAACTAAAATTTTAAAACCCATATTGCTTTCGATTTTTTTTAATATATATAAATACACACCGACACACATAAATGGTAAACCTGATATATAGGTAATCCTAAACCTTTTATATATATATAAGCCTGTATATACATATACATATATATGAATCTATATATAATCACACACACACACACACATTTATGTATGCATGTATATAAACTTATATATCTAAACATACAGACACACACACACACACAAACACACATTTGTAAACCTATATACTAACCTATACATATAAATGTCTATATTTATATATTTTTGAAAAATTTTCAAAAATTGTATGGGTTTTAATTTAAAAATTTAGTTTTTTTTTTCATGTTGACCATGGAAGAGAGCAATTATCTTCAAATTTTATAATATTTAAAAACATAAATATTTTGCGTTTTTATGTATTTTTTACTAAATAGTAAATTTTGTTCATTTTTGTTAAACTTCTTGCTAAAATATAAATGTGAATGGGAATTGGGGAACCGAGTCGTGTTGATGGGGATGCAATGGCAGTTGGCAGTTGGCACCCGGGGCACGGTTAGCTTTTGACTGTACTATTCCAGAATCTGGCCAGCGTATGCACATTCTCTAGTGTTTGTTCCTCAGTTTCAGCAAATCCTCGTTCAACTTGAGAACAGCCATAGTTTCTTCAAGTAAGGGAGCGGAAGGAGAAAATGCCACGAGAAATTATCACGCTACAAGTGGGGCAGTGCGGGAATCAGATAGGCATGGAATTCTGGAAACAGCTCTGTCTTGAGCATGGTATCAGCAAAGAGGGCATTCTCGAGGACTTCGCTACTCAGGTGGTGCACTCCAGTTCTGACATTCCTAAAATTGGTTAGAGATACATCATATATGTTGTGCATCCAAATCCCGATATTTTTAATTGTTTAGGTGGGGGGGGGGGGGGGGCATTTCTAATAAACGATGCAGTTCATTAATGTTTTTAATGACATATTTTGTTCTTAAATTTCAATTAACACAATGATAACCCACCATAAAGACAATATAGATGCCGTACTCTTTTATATATTTAACAAAAAATCTCAAGTATAAAAATGATGTTTGATAATACATATCAAAATTTAAAATATTTCAGTTTAAAATATTAAATTCCTAGTAATTCAAAAATTTCAATATCAAATATTATAAAAAAGTACGAAAATTAAATTCATGTATGCTGAAGTTTAGAATCATTTTATCAGTTATTTTATTTTATTTTTATTTTACTTGTATGAGAGCACTTAATCTATAAATTATCCTAATCATAATATATATATATATATGTGTGTGTGTGTGTTTCATTTTTAGTTTTCAAGTTTGATAAGAAAGTATTTTTTTTATCTTTATGGCTTCCCTCTTTTTTTCTTTCTCACTTCTCTCTTTTCTCAGCTTAATCATAATTCCAAGTCAAACATGGTATTAGAGTATCTCAAGTGATTGAATGGTAGTGCATGATGATGTGTCTGGTGGTGCATTTTTTGTTAGTACCGATGACAATATGTGTGTTTGACATCGATAATACTGGTGCCACCATATAGTGGAGTGGAGGTAAAAGGAGAGTTTCGTGAGTTTTTTGAATTTGTAGTTGAGTTGTTTGTGATTGTCAAATGCATGGTGATAATTTTGTGGTGATCTTGTAAGGTGATGACAATCTAGATGGTGGTTATTATGACTGTTTGTATGGTCGTGCCAGTACAATATCATGGATCCATGGTGGTACTGAAGTTGGAGTTGAGGGTATATTTTAGAAATTTGGCATAAAATCATAATATTATGATATTATGTGGTGATCTTTTTTGGGTGTATAGAGGTGTTTTTGTGTGTGTGTCATGTATAGAAGGAAAATATTGTTCACAATTAGTATTAGATGATTAGGGATAATTTAATGAAATTTGAAGACATATATGTATTTACTATGATTTATTTTGTTAAGAATTTCATTTGTGGACTTATGATATGCTAGACACATATATGATGACTTACCTCATGTTGAGTTAATTGAGTAAAAATTTTATATTATTACTCAATTATTAATTTGAAAACTAATTAATTAAGTTGAGATATTTTTTTTTGTGATTTGAAAATAATTATATGTGAGGATTAATAAGATGATATTGGTATTGACAATTTAAATTATATTGAAAAGTTTGGGTGACCAAGTTCATAATATTTTGTACTTGATTATGTTGAGAGAAAACACACTAATAAGGATACTTGGTAGAGATGCTTTATCAGAGATTTATTAGAGGGTACTTTAAGTTTCTATGATTACACATAAATTACCTAGATTTGGGATGATTAGTTAGATTACTACAGTAGCTATACCGCATAATGATAGTGAGATATATGATATGGATGCTCCAAGAGGTAGTATGCCAATGGTGACATATTCTTTTTGTCGGAGGTTGAAATACATTCAATAGATATGTCAAAGATTGCATTCAGAGTTCTAGAGGATGATTTGGGGTACAAAGGCTGCACAACAAACTACTGGTTCAACTCAGACTTCATCTTTTGTGCCTAGTCTTTTTTCCATCCAGATGATCATACTGTTGGTATGTTACATATATGTGTATGTGTTATATAATATATAACATTATATTATATATATATATATATATATATAACAATAATATAAATGTAGATACATTTATAAGTTATATACATTTAAATAAAAGTATACGTGTTATGTAACATGTTTATTTAAACATATCAATGTACATATCCTACCTCACATGTTTATAAATGTTATATAATGTATATGTATTTATGAATATATGTTTGTATTGCATCTTTTAGCTAGGTAGGGTAGTATATCTTTTGAAAAAAAATTTTGTAGAAAGGTTGTGTTAAAAAATATGCTTAATTTATTTTTAAAGGATAAATTTGGATTTTTATATTGGAACGCACTAAAAATTAAATAATTTTGGCTTTGTTTTTTCCTAACTCATAAATTTGTGTATTTTTTTAATTTTTTTTGATAAATTTGTGTATTTTACATAATTTTCTCAAATTAATTTCTACTCATCCGAAAAATTTGTGATTGATTATAAGTTAATATTTATTATGAAGAATGATCTCAATGGAAGAGTTGATCAACATAAGACCCAATTATTTGATAAAGGATTTATTTAATTATGCAAAGTAGCTAGAGATCTTGAAGATGGGTTGTATTTTAGTTTAAAATAAAGAATATCATTTTTTCATAGAAATTATGGAGAATATATACTTATGATGTAACTATCTTTTCACAATCGGGGTTTTAGTAGGTAGATCACTTCAAATTTTCAACTTACTAAAATAAGTATTGTGAGTATGGCTTAATAGTATTTTTTGTAAATGAATGCTAGATTACTTTCCTTATGGAGAATATATACTTATGATGATAATTTGTGTTTTTATAAGGAAAGTTTTGGTAATGAAGAATGAATTGTCTTCAAATTTAGATAATTTTTTTGGACTTGCCTTATAACAAAACCCTTGTAAGTGTTAGATTACTTTCTCAAAATTAAAGTTTTATAATTTTATTGAGAGATATCTTTATTCCCATGTAGAGGTGTCCACTTAGCCATGTGGCTTGAGCCTGTTATGGCATGAAAATGCTAGGTCATGCACTACATGATCTACAACCATGCTTGGACATAATTTGTGCTAACCCATGGCTTGACTCATGTCGTGTTGGGCCTTCCAGAAATGGCACTTGAGCCATCGTTAGAATGACTTGATGTTGGAGAAGTCAATATATTTTGTATCATCATAAACAGCATGAGATAGATAAATTCATATGATTTTTATCACTGTAAAATATTAAAATTCTTATTATCGTTTAATGATAAGATTGAATAGTAATTGATATATAAATATTGAGATCACTCACTTATATTTGATGGACTATCCTATTTTTTTTTTGCTAATAAAATAGAGAAGTCATCATCTCTGAATATAATGCCTATGTTTATATTTGGAGTCTAATTATAACTACTATTATACTTAGTATCGTAGTATGTAAATAATTCAATTAATTTTTCATGAATGAATTATTTAGGTTGGTATTCTTGGTTCATGCACATAGATATATATGTTAAAATATTATCTACTTCTTCTATCTTAACCCTAAGTTCTATTTAGACATACAGATAATAAATAGATAGAATAGTAGACTAGTATTTTAAATATTTGGTTTTCATCTTAACAGTCAAATCACTAAATGTTGAGTTATCTCTAAACTTTCTAAATATGTCACTAATATTATATATACACCTGAGTGTAATGCAAGTGGTGAGAGTGTAAACTGATGAATACATATTTGTCGTTTCATAAAAAATTTTTATGAATTTCATAAATGAAATTCTTATATTATTGTATTTATCATTAATAATAAGTTCGTCACTCTTACTATTGATGTAGTCAGATATTATATGTTCGTATTCAACACATGAGTCTAATACCAGTTAATTGTAATTCAAATAGTATCTCAAATTTGTTTTGAATTTTTTTTATAAACTTGTAGACAAATAAAAACTAACAAATTCTTATTGTTTGTTAGGCGTTAGGAGATATTTTAGTAAGTTACTTATTTTTTTTAAAGTAAGATAAAAATATATCAGGAGATCTTGTCTTGGTATAAGACATTTTCTAGATGAGATTGTCTGTATTATTTTAATTCATTTACTTTCTAATATGATTATTAGTATGGTAGATATTATATTTAAAATATAGTCTTTTACGAATAAATGAAATGTTGAACTTCATTAATAAAAAGATTCAAGATGATTCTATTGTTATAATATATATTATTATTATATTTGATTGAGATCACTCTTGTATTTTTCATAAGTTGTCCCAATAGGATTGTTCATTTTATAAGAATATTGTTTGTATGAGATTGTTTACATGAGTGTTATTGCATTTTGTTTCTACATGGTATCGGAGCAATAAATATCCTATGACTTTTTTCTAGGTGGGTGATTACATGAGAAATGGGTGCAAACCCTAAGGGAGAGGACATATTAACTTTACACTACCTCCCATTTTCACACACCCATGTGTGTGACAAAAATACTTAAAAGGAGGAGAGAAGAGTGGTTGTCAATGCCAACTATATTGATGCCTTCAAATTTTTGGCACCGTGATGACAATTATTGTATTCGAAAAAGTCATGGGTTTTCTATGTTATTTGGCAATAGCTTAATGTTAGTGGCCTCAGGCTGAATCCACATTTGTGTTATCATTATGATTATTTTTGGAGGTTGAAGAAACCCCCCGGTTTGACAAAAAGGGGGGTTATTTTTTGTTTATTATTATTTTTTAATTAATTTTTTCCCATAGTATCTCTTATTTGGGCAAGGGTATTAGTTTGTGTAATTTAGGCAAAACTCGAAATTAGGGTTAGTGTCACTTAGACCCTAAAAACCCTAATTTTTGGGTTGATTAGATGATGTATTGAGGATGAAGATGAACTCTAACTCTAGGGCCTGAGGTTGTATATATTATAAAAGAATGAGTCATATTAGAGATTATTGTTCGATATTTTTTTTAGAGAGGAAGCCAAAAGTACTAAATAGAGATAGATTGACTATTAGATCTATTTGAGTTTTTACAAAATTATTCAGACTAATGGATTATTGATATCATAGCTAATACTTCATAAGTAATCATTATTTATTTATTTTTTCTAGATATAAGAATATTATTGTAGCAAGTGGCAAATCTTCTAAAATTATTAGATATGATAAAATTATTGTTAATTTTTTGTTGTTTTGATCTAATTTATTTGTGATTGTCTTGTTAACTTAATTTTAGTGAATTTTTCTTCTAGGCAACTTAATCTTGATTTTGTTTTTTTTCTCTATTAATGTTTGTTTACAGAATCAGAAGAAATTCATGAAAACTCTATTTAAGATTAAACATGTTGAATTATATGTTTTCTTTCTTATTGTAAGATTTCATTGTGGATATTTTATTTTATTGAACTTTTTACTTGTTCATTATTAATTTAATTTTTAATTAATAATTAATTTGAGAATATTACATCCTAATTTTAAGAGTATTTCTATCATATACTGTGTGATATTAGTTAGGAAAATATATTAGAGCTTTCTATCATGTTCTTTGGCTCAATGTGAGTATCAACTCATTTGATTTTATACATTTAAATGTATAATAATTTAGTATATATGTGACATAGAGAACTTTAGGCTAAGAAGTACAGACACGGATACAGACATGGGGATACGACATAATATGATACGGGGACATGAAAATTTCAAAAAACTAGGATACGAATACGGTATGATAAAAAAAATAAATATGAATATTATTCTTAAAAAGTAATTATATTTACATATTACATATTATATATTTAAAAATTAAAATTATGCATTTGAATCTCTCATCCAACTGCTCCAGTTTCGTAATTTCATTTAATTTTTTTATTTATTAGGTATTGTATATTAATTATAATTTTTAATAAATAATTATATTTAATTATAATTTTTAATTTAATATTATAGTCGCACCCCCCTATTTACTGCTTCGACGCCCCCCCTCCCCCCTCCATGTTACTGCTTGCTTTGAATCATTTCCTATTGATGCTTCGAAATTCCTAAAACAACCCCCCACCGTCACCTTGGCTTCATTTGCCACTCAGCATCGTCGGCCACTCGATGTGTTCATAGGCTTTATTACGCGTTAGATATGTATTCGACACATTTGTAGGCTTTATTACGCGTTAGATATGTATTCGACACATCTGTAGGCTTTATTACGCGTCGGATATATATCCTACATGTTCGTTTGATATGTCACGTGGCTTATCGGATACAGATTGGTCAACGATACAGCACATAACGAATCAGACACGTATCCGTGGCATGTCCGTACTGTATCGATGTGTCCACGACTCCACGTGTCCGATACTGGGACATGGTAGTAGATGAGCGTATCCATGCTTTCTTGATTTTAGGTACTTGATTATCTTTATTGATGATTGCTTATATGTATATGAATATTTGTTTTTTATAATGTATCATATATTTTTTTATTTTTTAAATATTTATTAAATGATAAAATATTTTTTTGATAAAAATATTTAAAAAATAATAAATGATAATACATTAAAATACATATGAACCAATTATTCTAGTTATTATATGAATCACATGATTATACATGATATTTTATATGCTATCACTCTCATAGGATGAGGTAACTTGTGATTGAAAGGAATAATAAATATTTGAGTGAGATGATTCAACACTCTTATTTGGAGGAGTATTCTTAAGAGTCCTTGGGAGATATAATTTTAATTACATATTTTCTTATTAACTAGTTACATTCTTTTATTTTTTTTAGAATGTACCATTTTAATTCCTATACCCTAGAGAAAGAGAGTGTTTAGATTTTCTCAAAAATTTTGGGAGTAATATTTTATTTATCAATGATTTTTTTCTAGAATGGAATAAGTTATCACATAAGACCTTGATATCTTCTCTAGATACTCTAATGCTCAAAGATGGTATGTTTATTTTTTTTTTTTTTGAGTATGAGTTATTTTTTTTTAGTATGAGTTATTTTTTTAGGGAGTCTAAGAAATCTAAGAGTCTAAATGATACAAATGGATATATTATTTTTCTTTACTCCTTCATAGTCTTATTTAGACATCCAACTAGGATAAAGAGTCACTCGTGTGCTACACATGAATTTGTTGGTTCATATTATAATGTTATTATTTTGGAATTATCATATGTACTAATAAACATTAATCTTGTTAACTCTGAAGAGAGTCCGACACCTAAAGATGAGAAATCTTATTTGAGTCAAAATGTTATTGCAACTCACGAGGCTTCTTTGGTTCAGGTTCATGATGAGTCGGAGATTGGGAGACTAGATCACCCAGCACTGCTGGATCTATACTAGGAATAAGAGACATACTTAATCTACTCAAACTAGATATGAGTCTATAGAGGAGTTATATGGTCTTGTAGTCGGCTCTTGTGGTCTTGACCTTCTTTAAAATTAACAGAGAAGTTAGACTCGATACATGATCTATCATGTATTATTATATGTATTTTTCTTTTTTTTTAAATTACTTCTCTTGAACATGCTATGATACTCATGTCTTCATTTGAGACATGATCTCACACATGATGGTGGGATGTCATATTGTAAGTAGAGGTGTCAAACGGGCCAGGCCGAGCTGGCTCGGCACGACATGATTCAACTGTGTTTGGCTCGATACAATATGAGAATTTCTCGTGCTCGTGCCGGGCTTGCTCACGGCATGAACCATGTCGTGCATTGCTGAGGTCAGCTAGGCCTCGTCCCGGGCCAGGCACGACATGGTATCATGGCTCATTAGCATGGTACCTTGGCACGAGCTGAGAAATTACCCCAATGGTTGAGCCCGATGGATTTGGAAACTGCCTGTGTCTGATTCTACCCTTTCACCCCAATCCCCAATGGTTCAAAAAATAAAAATAAAAAAAATATTTAAAAATTTTGAATTTAAGCCGTTGGATTTCACCTCTAATGGCTATGGGGTAGAATCCGACGGCCCACATGATTCTGCATCAAAAAAATCAATAAATTATTAAATTTTTTTTTTCAAAAAAATTATTATTATTATTTTATAAAAGCACCCCCCCTCTCTATTTTTTATATATTTAATAATCATAAAATTTCATACTCTCAAATCTCTCTCTTAAAATTCTCTTTCTTGAGATTTTGGCTTAGCTTTTTGAGATTTACAACTCGGGCTCGGCTTGGTTGGTGTTTGCCATGGTCTTTGGAAGTTGGATTTATGTTGCACGTGCTTTACCTTCACACTATTTTATGAATATTTTTATTTTTTAATTAGTTAACTAAAACTCTTAAGTTTTAACATAATATTTAAAAATAATTAATTTTACTTTTTCTCTCTCTCTACTATATAATCTATCCTCTTATTTAAAAAAACTAAAAAAATAACAAATACTAATGAAATTAATTTAAATTTAGAATATAAAAATCTTACACAAAGGTTCGAGACTGCTGAAACTTTGGTTTCTCCTATCGTTTCAACCCAAACATTAAAAAAATAAAAAATTAGGACTTTTGTAGTTTGGATTTATTTTTAATATAATAAAACAAAAAAATATAATGGGTGAGGAAGAAGAAACGACACAGTATAAATATTATAAGAAAATTTTAACTTGTAAGCATGTGTTTGGGACTAGACATCTTAAAAGACATGCCAAAATATACACCAAAAAACATGATGTATTAGATCATAAACAAACCAAACTTAGCAGTGTATTTTTTGAGGCTAGATCCAGTTTATTCTTAAAGTTTATCTTCTCCATATACCGCAACGAGTTAGATAGGGAATACATGATCAAACTTAGCATCTTGATGGGTCTTCCGATTAGATTTTCGGAAGATCAAAGGGTAGTGAGCATCATATAGACATATTTTCAGTCTGCTTATTATAGGATTCTTAGGTTCATATCTAGAAACGACATACTAAAATATTATAAGGTAGAAAAATAAATAATAATTAATAAATTTAGGACATATAGTGGAGTATTGTCCATGATGTTTGATATCTGGATTAGTCACGATGATACATCTTATGTATGTCTCTCCGCCCACTATGTAGATATAAATTAGACTTTAAAAAAAATTTAGAATTCTCTGAGATTCTCCATCTTCATGATGACATGACTATTTTTGAGTGTATGATGAAGATTTTTAAAGAATATAAAATTCAAAATAAAATTTTTAATTTCACATTTGATAATGTATTTAATAATAAAGTAATGATTAATATGTTTGTTAGGAATATTAGAGACAGACCATTAGGAGAAATTTTTCATGTCTGATGCATGTCTCATGTGATTAACTTGATTATACAAGAGGGGATAAAGGTGTGTTACCCAACTTTGGAAAAGATATGTAACTTACTAAAATATATTGGCATGTATCGCATATAATAAAAGTTCGGTAGTTTTTGTTTGTATGTGAATCTTAAGAAAAAGAAATTTCAATCGGATGTATGATATCATCGGAATTATACGTACCTGATGTTGGAGTCATATATTGGTTATGAACATATGATATTTGACTAGAGGTGTCAACCATGCCGGGCCGGGCCGGCCCAGCACGAGGCACGGCACGGTTCGGCTGTGCCTGGGCCGGCCCGGCACATTTTTAAACCATGCCCGGGCCCGTGCCGTGCCCGGGTTAGGAACAGCTCGTGCCGTGCCTGGCCCCGCACGGCTCGTGCCGTGGCACGGCACGCCGGCACAGGTTCGTCCCGTGCCGGTTCACGCAGGCACGCGTGGGGCGTGGGCGTGAGGCTTGAGCCGTGAGTGTGAGCCGTGAGTGTGAGTGCGTGACCCGTCACCACTCACCTGTCCCCTGGCCCCCCCCGGTAAAAAGACCGCGGGTCGGGTCTGATTGGACCCGACCCGCGGTCCCGACTGCCGAGCCCCGACGGGCTTAGACCCGACCAATCCCAACGGCCAAAAAAAAAAAAAATTCAAACATTACAGATTTTCAGCCGTTGGATTCGCCTCCAATGGCTAGGGGGCAGAATCCAACAGTCCTCGTAATTCTGCCCCTTAAAAATATATTAAAAATTCAAAAAAATAATAAAAAAATTTCTTTTTTTATAAAAAATTAATTTCTTTAGCCTATAAATTCTACCCTCTCCCTATAACATTTATATTTTTCAAAAACATATATCTTTTCAAAACTTTCTCTCTCTCACATAAACCGTGCATCTCTCTCTCGGGCCTCGAGATTTTGATTTTGGCTTGGATTTTCGTGAAACTCTACTTGAGTCTTGAACATCAGAGCTTCCTGCGGTGCACCTTGCACGTGACTAACCTCATTGCTTTTACCGGGTAATTTATTTTACGTTTTTATTTACTTTCTCTCTCTAAAGCTTCTCTCTATAGAAAAACATAGGAAAAAAAACATAAAAAATGACAAATACACCTGACACGTATTTAAATTTGGAAAATGAAAATGTTAGTGTTACACAGACGTCTGCGGCTACGGAAACTTTGGTTTCTCCAGTCGTCTCAACCCAAAGTTTTAAAAAACAAAAAATTAGGAGGACTTCTGTAGTTTGGACTCATTTTAAAATCATAACACAAGTAAATGTTAGGGGTGAGGAACTTGAAATGACACAGTGCAAATATTGTATGAGATTTTTAACATGCAAGAGTTCATGTGGGACTGGGCACCTTAAGAGGCATGTCAAATTATGTACCAAAAAACATGGACCCTTAGATCCTAGGCAAACCCAACTTGGCACTACATTTTTTGAGACTGGATCGAGTTCAGTCTCAAAGTTTACTCCCTTCGTATACTCCAGCGAGTTGGGTATGGACGACATGGCCAGGCTCATCACATTGATGAGTCTTCCGATCAGATTTTCGGAAGATCCGAGGGTAGTGCGCATCATGCAGACTTATTTTCAGCCTTCCTATCGTAAGATTTCTATGTCCACATCTAGGAGTGACATACTAAAGATATATAAGTTAGAAAAATAAAAAATAATTAAGGAATTTATGGCATATAGTGGAGTGGTGTCCGTGACGTCTGATATATGGACATGTCACGTTGATTCTTCATATGCATGTCTCACGAGTCACTATGTAGATTCTAACTGGACAATCAATAAAAAAATATTAGGATTCACTGAGATTCTTCATCCTCATGATGACCCGGTCATTTTTGAGTGTATGATGAAAATATTTCGGGAATATAAAATTCAAAATAAAATTTTTAGTGTCACTTTCGATAATGCTTCTAATAATGGAGTAGTGATCAATATGTTTGTTAGGAATATTAGAGACGCACCATTAGGAGAGATCTTTCATGTCAGATGCATGTGTCATGTTATTAACCTGATAGTTCAAGCGGGTATGAAGGTCTGTTCCCCCGCGTTGGAAAATATACGCAATGCACTCAAGTATATTCGCACTCCTTGCAGACTACAAGAGTTTGGTAATCTCTGTTTGTCTGCGAATCTTAAGAAGAAAAAATTCCAATCAGATGTGAGACATCGTTGGAATTACACGTACCTGATGTTGGAATCGTGTGTTGGATACGAACACGTGATATCCGACTACGTCAATAGTAAGAGTGGCGAACTTATTATTGACGACACTGACTGGGCTTCAGGAATTTCATTTATGAAATTCCTGAAGATATTTTATGACACGACGAACATGTGTTCGTCGGTTTATACGCCCACCACTTGCATTGCACTCCGTTGCATATGCAACATTAGTAGCATGTTTAGGAAGTATCGAGCGGACCCGACGCTTAGCCATATGGTTGCAGAGATGGAGACCAAGTACCTGAAGTACTGGTCCACCATTTCATCTCTTTATTGTCTCGCAGCATGCATGGACCCTAGGGCTAAGGTGGAAGGGGTTGAAAACACTCTAACTTTCATTTCCTCGTGCATGAACCTGGAAGAGCCACCTGAATGGTTCATTTACGAGAAGTTGACAGACCTGTTCACATATTACGATACTAGGTATGGTGGTGGTGGTGAGATTGTGATTACGAACATTGATACCTTGTTCGGAGATGACGATTATTCCATTAACCTAGCGAGGGAGAAACGTAGGGGTGGACCATCACATAGGAGTGAGCTGTCTCGGTACTTAGATACCGATTACTGCTCAATCCTATCACATTCTGATAATAAGAATCTTGATTTATTACAGTGGTGGAAATCATATGAGTCCACCTATCCCGTGCTATCTAGGATGGCACGGGATCTACTGACTCCTTCGGTATCGAGCGTAGCATCGGAGTCTGCTTTTTCTGTTGCTGTGAACGTGATTTCAGATAGGAGATCGAGATTACGTCCAGATATAGTTGAGGCCTTAGCATGTTTGAAGGATTGGGAGGAATCGAGGTTTAACATCCATGATCGTGCTGAAGCTGGGACTGTGACAGACACTGCAGTTGCATCCACATCCACTACGATGGCGGAGGAGCTGATTGTCGATGATGATAATCCATATGATACTGATCTTGATGTTGCGGCTGATGATTCTCATGATATGCCGCTTGACGATTGATGCTGATCTGCTGTTTTTTTTCGATATTTTTTTTATTCATTGTATTTATACGCTTTGTTTGTACGTTGTGTTGAAACTTATACTTGTTTTGTTCGGACCATCGGTTTCAAATGCATGATTGGTAATTTTTTATTTGTGTAGTTTAATTTTTTTTTTAATTTTAATTTTTCCTAACATAATGTATTAATTTATTTTTTTTACGATTTAAATTTTATTTTAAAAATTAATAACTTTAATTTATAATTAATAAATTATAAATATAAATAAAGCTATATTAGTTGAATTTGATAAAAAAAATAATTTTCTAAAATTTGTTTTTTTTTTAATTTTAATTTTTAACATTTTAAAAAAAAAATTATATTTAATAATTAATACTCTACACTACACAGTGTAGACAGTAGACTACAGTCACTACACTTAACTTAATATTAAGAAATATAATTTACAATATATAAATTAAAAAAAAAACAATATTCTGATTTCAGAATTCAGAGAATCAGATTTCTGCCTCCCGTGACCCGTCCCTTCCCGGTCCCGTGCCCGCCTGCCCAGCCCTACCTCTCTCTCACCCTCAGCGGCTCAGCCAGTCAGCCTATGCGACTATGCCGGTTAGCCGGTATGCCCTGGCCCCTGGCCCCTGGCCTGTATGGCTAGGTCGGGCCCGCCGATATTCAAACCGTGCCGTGCCGTGCCCGGCACGGCATGGTAGCACGATCGTGCTGGAAAAAAATGGGCCGTGCCGTGCCGGGCCGGCCCGTTTGACACCTCTATATTTGACTATGTCAATAGTAAGAGTGACGGATTTATTATTGATGATATTGACTGAGATTTAAGAATTTTATTTATGAAATTCTTGAAGATTTTTTATGATATGACGAACATATGTTCGTCAGTTTATATTTACATCACTTGCATTCCATTCAGATACATATGTAATATTAGTAGCATATTTAGGAAGTATCGAGCTGACATGACACTTAGCCATATGGTTGCAGAGATGAAAATTGAGTATTTAAAGTACTGGTCCACCATTTCATTTTTTTATTGTCTCGCTGTATGCATGGACTCTAGGGTTAAGGTGGAATGAGTAAATAATATTTTGACTTACATTTTCTCGTGCATGAACTTGGAAGATCTACCTGAAGGATTTATTTATAAGAAATTATCTGATTTTTTTATATACTACTGATACTAGGTATGGTGGTAGTAGTAATGAGGCTGTGAGTATGGATATGAATATAATATTCAGAAATAATAATTTTTTCATTCAGATAGTGAATGAGAAATGATGGGATGGACCGTCGAATAGGAGCTAGCTGTCTTGATACTTATATACTGATTACTACTCAATCCTATCATATTTTGATACTAAGAATCTTAATATATTATAGTGGTGAAAATTATACGAGTCCACATTTCTTATGCTAAGATAATACGGGATCTACTGACTCCTCAGGTGTCGATTGTAGCATTTGAGTCTATTTTTTCTATTGCAGTGAATGTGATTTCAGATAGGAGATTAAAATTATGTCTAGATATTATTGAGACTTTAACATACATGAAGGATTGAGAGAATTCGAGCTTTAGTATTCGAGATCGTGTTGGGGCTGAGATTACATCGAAAATGAAGGAGTTGATTACTGATAATGATCCATATGATAATGATTTTGATATTGAGGTTGAGGATGATAATGATATGACGATTGATGATTGATGAGGTTGCCACTTGATGTCTGACGGTTGATGATTATGGGATTACGACATGCCAATAGTGATATTTATGTTACAGTTATGCTTATGCTTATGAGTTATGCTTGATTTTGATTTTTAATATTGATGTTTGTACTCATTTATATTTACATTGTATATATTTTGATTTGAGCTTTTGGCTTTGTCATTTTTGTTAAAAAAATTATATGTTTATTTTATTTTTGTGTTTAAGAATTTCATATAAAAATTCTAAAATATAATTCTAATAAATTATAATCTAATTAATACATAATTAAAACAAATAACTTAAAAAAAATAAATTTTATAAATATTTAAAAATTTATAATTTGCAATTTAAATATTTTTAAATATTATCTAATTTATATTTTATAATTACATAAAAATTATAAACAAATAAATAAAAAAAAATTTATATTTTTTTAAATCGGCCCATACGGGCCTGACCCGGCACTGTAAAAAACCTACCGTGCCTGCAACCTGTGCTGAGCCTGACATGAAGAAATCATGCTGGGCTAGGCATGACACAGTATAGTAATCATGTCGTGCCAGGCCCGGCACGATAGCATTGTTGGGCGGCCTAAAATCATACCGGGCTGGCCCGACATGACCTGTTTAAAATCTCTAATTATAAGAGATTAATATTATTCACTTCAATGAGACTTATAGATTAGTACTATGACCTACTCAAAAGTTTGTTGTTGAGTGCATATGAGTATTCATCATAAAGGATATCCAGATGAGAAAAAATATTGCTTAAAGGAAAAACTTTTAGCAAGATAATTCGCTTAAGATATTTGATATATACTAATTGGACAAATTCTTTCTAATGGATAATATGCTCTTTGTATGAATTTTTTTTTTTTTTTTTGCAACATCTCACAGATGAAGAATACACAAATTAAACATAAAGAATACTTTTTTATGGTTATTTTGAGAATGTATATATGAAACAACCACCTAGATTTAGAACAGTAAAATTAGATAGTTTGTACATTATGAAAGATGCTATATGAAATGAAGTAGTTATTAAGAGTCTAGTTTGTTAAATTTCACAGATAATTACCTTGTTTCATTTACTTAGTTGTGTTATGAATTTTTATATTTTTTAGGAGTCCTGATGATAGAGTGATCTTGCTCATTTTTTATATGAATGATATTTTGGTTATGAGAGTTGATGAATTATGAATTATCCATGATAGTACATTCAATCATTGTTTCATATGAAAAATTTTGGGAGATTTAGATATTTTTTGGTATATAAGTGGCTTATTCAATGAGAGATATTATTTTGTCACCAATGAGATATGAGCTTGATACTCTTACAAAGCTTTGATTTTTGGGTTATGATTCAGCAAATACTCATTGATCTATGCATTAATTTTATTTATGATATGATCCTTGCAATTCAATCTACTAAATATAAGTGAATTGTAGTAAAAATTAATTATCTAAATATTATTCAACCAAAAACAATATTTATAATTATTATAATTAATTATTTTTTAGATTTTTTTAATCAGGTTCATCTAGACATAATTTTTTTCTATTTAGATATGTGAAGATGTCTCTATAACTTGGTGATCTCTTTCAGTGATCATGAGTATTCATAGTTTGCCGGATATTTATATTTGAGTTGGGCATTAACTTGTATCAAGATGAGATCTTCAATATGTTTTTGTACTTTTCTCAAATGTCATATTTTTTTATCATTCAACATTTACTATTATATATTATAGAAAAATAAATAATTAATTTATAAACTTGCTCGTTCAATGTGTACAAAACAATTGTGGCTTTAAAATGGTGCAAATAATAAGTCCAATTATTCATCATAATTTTAATAATGTTACTTATACCATTATGCAAACTAATAAAACGACTTAAAAATTTATTAAAATAACATATTTTTTGTAAAGATTACCCTAATTTAGTGGAACTTTATTATTATTTATCAAATTGCATTCTTGATATGATTATAATTATTTATATGAATTTTATTAATCTAAATAACTTGATATTTTCTCAAAATTCTATATAAATTCAATTTATGTATATATTTTTCATTATTCTTATTTAAATTTTTAGTGCTCTTTATTTTTATAAAATTATTTACTAATTTTTATAAAATTCTATATAAATATGTATGATTTATATTGGAAGTCATTTCTTCATGCGATGATAAATGTCTTTGTTCAATGGTAGTATCTTGAGTTCGAGATTCATGAGTATGATCTCCATAATTTTTATTTTCTAGTGTATATATTTTTTTAATTTTATTTCCTAGTAATATATTGTCTTGTTATATACAACTTTTTCCTAGTATGATTCATGAGATTCATGAGATATATATTTTTTTATCTTTTAATTTTATTTCGATGAATTTTCTCTTATGTTAGTCATACTATATACAACTTTTTCAGCAATCAATATATTACTAGGAAATCCTTTTGAGTGCGTTCAAAAGAGATGACTCGATAGAATAAGTTTTGCCTTTGCATGATATGCCAATTCATATGGTGGCTCAGATGACCTTGGGAATTGAGCATGCAATTTTTTTCTTGCAAAAATTTTTTGTATTAATGTTGGCAATACTTTTAGCAGAAGACAGATTGTAAAAGAATATATGGTGGCGATAATTGTGCCTTATGGTAGGCTAGGTATATGCCTCATTTTTATTTTATTTTAACTTGAGACGCTACAGGGGGGTGACCGAAAGGATGTCTTCTTTTATCAAGCCGATGATCAACATTACATTCCACGTGCTTTATTGATGGACCTGGAGCCCCGGGTGATTAATGGTATTCAGAACAGTGAATACCGAAACTTGTACAATCATGAGAATATATTTGTATCAGATCATGGTGGAGGTGCAGGAAATAATTGGGCCAGTGGTTATCATCAAGTTTGTTACTTTCATGTGTTTTATGCATAATTCATGTTTTTATTGGATTATTGTTTTCGGATTGCTTTACCCAGTGCATTCTTTAACATTGTGTTCCGTATGTTTGATTTCTTGTTATTTTCTTATCAGGGAAAAGGTGTTGAAGAGGATATAATGGACATGATTGATAGAGAAGCTGATGGAAGTGATAGTCTTGAGGGATTTGTTTTATGCCATTCTATTGCAGGGGGGACAGGCTCTGGTTGCTCTACTTCATAATATATTTTTATGTTTCTTTTTTGACTTTGCAGCGGTTCTTTATTTTTTATTTTATATTAATCATATAAGGTCCTAGCCATTGTTTGTGTAAATAATGAAAATTTGTGGATCTTCCAACATTTTCAGGAATATGAATGCAAGTTGAATTACTTTATCAACACAAATAGATGATACTGATATTAAATTTTCTCAAATGCAGTGATAATCTTTAGCCATTTTTGAAAAATCAAATTGCTAGTTGATGTGGTATTTAACTTGGTCATTGCAATGCAGTATTATTGTTGATTCAAAGTTATGAAAATTATTTTCACCCAAAAACTTTCTAGTTCAAAGTAATATTACTAATCATTGTGATCATCATCATAACCTTACGCTTGATCTTATGGTAATTCTTTATCTATTGATTTTTTAGGATAAAAATTGTCTTATACCAGGACAAGATCTTTTGATAATTCTACTATTAGTGTAGAGTCTAATCAAAATAAAAGGATTTGATAAATTGTGCATAATCACAATCTTAATTTTTTACCTACATGTTGATTGCTTATTTTTTGTGCTTATGAATATTTAATATAAACACCATTCACTATGCTATTTTTAACAAACCACATTTTTCCCTCTAGTTTTGTTCATTCTCTATTGATGTTTTATGATAAAGATATGTCCTAAATCAATATCTTATCATTAATTTTGTTATCACTGTATTTGGGAGAATCAATTTTTTTTTGTTACTCTTTTTTTTTAATTTTTTATTAGTGAATTGCATTACCAATAACATTATTGTCACATCTTTTTTTTTTCAGATCTTGCATTTTTTAGAAATATTATTTATTTTATCTTCCAAGATTATTAAGAGCAGTAACTTTATTCAGGATTTCTCTTGAGCATTGATGTTATTTTCTCTAAGAATGATTCATTATTTAAAGATTTAAACATGTTAAGTATTTGATACTTCACATAATGATTTTTTTGTTTGTTTTGTATGTAATTATTGAGGTGTTTGCTTGTATTTGAGTTTAAATAGATATATTTTACTAAATGATAATTTTGATAGAATTTGAGAAATATTAGTGAAATATAATCTATTTTAAGTGAAATTGATTGACTTGGCGGAGCAATGATTTGCTGGGGAGAAAAATAATGCTATTATATATGTCATGGCTTGATTATATTTTTCACAAGCCTATGGAGTTGTTGCAGCATTCTTTCCTTATCTTAACGTTACAGAATAAGTCATAATAATATTTGTATGCTACGATTTTATATTTGAGTTGCACAGTCTTTTTATTATGTAATATTATTTTTATGGTTGTGATATTTTATTAGAGTCATGACTATATTATCTTAAAAATATAAAGATAACTGTAACATTATTTTTATGTCTTGACAACCAAGTACTACAATTGTACAATAAGTTATAATATTTTTTAGTGCAGTAATTTAATCAATATAAAATCAAAAATCACATAATACTAAATAATTTTTAGTAGTGTAATATTTTTTGTTATGATTTTGTATTCTAGAGAATATTTATTTCAGTCATGATCATTCTTAGCATTATGATATTATATTTCTGATATTAAATATATTATTCGTTGTTAATTTTAGAGTCACGACTTTGCATACCCAAGAGTAAATGTATTACACGATTATTTCTAGTACCATGACATTGTGTTTTCAAGAGTAAACGTATTAGTCATGCTTATTCTAAGCATCACGATTTTGTATTCTAGAGAGGAGTTATCATAGTTGCGACATTCCCATAGTCATAACTTTTTGCTCTAGAAGGGAAATATTGAGTCATGATATTCTCGCCTCCATAATTTTTGTATTCTATAAAAGATTTAATAAGATAATAAATTTGTAATCTCAAGTTTGTACAGTGACTTTCAACTTAAAGAATCGCACAAAATTTAAAAGTATAAAAGCAACACTTAGAGTTTTTCATAAAAAAAAGAGAAAAAGAGAAATATATTTCTATCATAGAGTATGTAAATCATAGTCATTGTGACTTTCAATCTCCAATTAAGGACAAATCTAAGGTAATGCAAACAAAAATTAATTTGCATTCAAAACTAGGTTTTGAGACTTCAAAACCTAGTTTCATGAGATGTTACTTCAAATATTTTATATAAATTCTTTCTCAATCTCTGGCTAAATTAGGATTTTTGATTAGTTTGATATACTTGTTTTATAATGATGTGAATGTATAATATTTATGTTTATAGTTATATTGTAGCTAGAATGCTGAAGAATATGAATACTAATTAGAATTAAAATTTATAATTTTTACTATATCATAAATTTATGCATATTAGTCGTGATTGATAATAATATATAAGTCATGAGACACAGTCTTGAGTTACAATAATAATAAAGTGATAAATATTCTAATTTTAATGTGTGAGATTAATTTATGTGTGAACACTTGAAATTAAGATAAGTTTAATTGTTGTAAGCATTATGCCAACGAATCTGAAAGTTCAAACATATTTATGATCAATCCATTATATATATTTTTGAAGAATTGACTTTCAAGTGATAAGTGAGTTAAGTAGAATATCTAACTCTGAGGTTTTATCATAATATGAGAGTCGTGTGTTGGTTGTGATGGATGATAATATGTATATCATGAGACACACGCAAATGGAAGTATCTCGTATGGTGATAAAAATCTTACGAGTCTTTTTCTTTTATATAATTTTCATAGGTAAGATTCACAAAAAAAAATATGTTAATTAACATGAGTATGATACTTATGAAATCGAAATACAAATGTATTTATTATCATATTTTTTGTCTTGAAGGATATTAGAGGTTAGAGAAAAAATATATACTTAAAATAATCATTAAAGATAATTGATATATTATCTAAAAGAAATAGATGTGTGAATGACCTATGAACGAAATGATATGTGGTTTTGATGATGACAACCAAGGGAGCACGGACACGGCTCCCTATAGCCGTGTCCACGCGTCCGACACGTGGACACGGTACAGACACGGCACGAATAGGTGTTCATTATGTCACATGGCGTATCATTGATCAATCCGTATCCGATATGCCACGTGGCGTATCGGATAGTTGCGTCAGCTGTCGTATCCATGCCGAGTGATCGACGTCCGATAATGTCTAGCGGCGACATTAGCCACTCGACGCAGGCGGCGGGCATGAATTGAGGGGGGGAGGCAGGGGGTGGCGCGAATTGAGGGGGGTGGCAGGGGGCGGGCGCAAATTGAGGGGGGAGGCAGGGGGCAGGCGCTAACTGTGGGGATGCAGGGCTGACATAAAATAAAATAAAATATTTTTATTTTATAAAATAAAAAATTATATTTTTATATAATATAAGATAATTTTAAAATATTATTTTATACAATAAAATAATTATAAATATTATCTTATAAAATAAAATAAAATACAATATTTTTATTTTATAAAATAAAATATTTTAATTTAATTTATTTTATAAAATACTTAATATTTATAAAAAAATAATTTTTATTTTTAATTTTATTTTTTTTACCATGTTGTATCCTAGCCGTATCCGTATCCTAATTTTTTTGAATTTGCCGTGTCCCCGTATTCTGTCATGTCGTATCTCCGTGTCCGTGTTCGTACTTATTAGATGATAACTACAAGTTTAGCTGGTGTATCTCTTAATTGTGAGATGTTATAAGAGAAATTAAAATATGCATTAAGGCCATATTTTCTTGTTATAAGCCAACATTAAGGTGATCTATTTTCTTAGCTAGATTTATCTTTATAGCGAATACCTACTTGTATCCAACAATAAACTTTTCTAAAGGCCGTGGAACTAATTCCATGCTCGCTTTAGAGTATAGGACATAGGTTTTTTCATCACAACTTAGTGTTATCTTGGGTGAGTTAATGTTTTAGTAGAAAATTTTAGTCCTTTAGTGCAATCAAAAAAAAGTAATAAAGAAACAAAAAAAAACAAAATGAAAATATGACAAAATTAGGTGTAGTATTAACTCATCTATTCATTTTGGAAAGCGATTGAAAGATCAAGATCAGATGGATTAACTGTAGGATTGTTTGGCTCCTCGATAGATTCGTTTCTAGCTTGAAAAAGATTAGACATGTCTCTTTCTCTTGGTATAAATTCTATGTCATGGATAGTCAAGTCTCATAGTTATTGGCTTAATAGAAATCTTTGTTGGTACATACTTGTGGATTATTGTGTCATATAGGTCTGAAAGTGATCTCCTTATTTGAGAAATTTCATTCTTTCCAAAAATAATATGATCTGACTTTGTTAGTAGGTATGATGATTTTATGAGAGTAATATTATACTAAATATCAATATTCTTAGATATAGTTGATAAATGTTTTTCTCTATTTAATGATGTTCATGCAAGACTACATGTAAGGAATAATGGATAATAAATCTAGGTGTAACATTTATACTCATGCTCTTCTCATGCTCGTTAAAAAAAATGTTATAATTAAAAAAATAATATTTAGTCACTAAAATTATATTAATTTCTAATAAGAAATACTTGTATCATATTTGAGCATTAAAGAGTTATTTGGTATCTAGGATAACAATGGACATGATGAGATTTTTGTCCAATTTAGTGCTTGATGCCAAATATTATATCTCAGGATTGTAATTCTAGGATTTTATTTCTTTCATTTAACTTATCCTACCCTATAGTTGAGGATTAGATTGAATAACAAAATTGATAGGTTTCATGAGATTGTCTCTAAGCATTGCCATCCATCAAAAGTATTATTATCCAAGTTCATCCCCATTATCATCCTCATCGTCGTCTTTGTTCACATTATTGTTTATTATCGTTCTTTATCATTGTTATCATCATCTTTGTCATCGTCCTTATCGTCTTCATGGTTTTGTGAGATTGTAATTTTTTTTTGTCATTGTCAGTATCTTTGACATCGTCTTTGTCCCCATCACGAACATCATCATTCTCAATCAACGTTCTCATTGTGGTTATAGTAGTGAAACTTAGGTACCATGTAACCATTCAAATGTAGATGTCTTCAAATTTCAAGTATGAGGCCAATTATCCTATGTACTTAGCCAAAGAGCCGAATAGATTGGGCTTTTCAGTGCTTGTTAACTTAAAATCTCAGAAATCATGAGATCTAATCCTTAAAATATAGAGGTATTCAAAATAATTGAAATTGATGTTTAGAAGATTATATTTGCTAAATCATTCTTGGATATGTAACTTGATTTAACATAGAATTGTGGAGATATCTAGATCTATATCAATATTCAAATAAACACCAACATATAACATAATAATTAATGACATATTAATGTTATTTATTCGGGTTCATACTTTTATCATTGGTTGTGGTCTTATTGTCATATTGGTTGAGTTACTAATGTATTGGTTTGTTTAGAAAATTTTACAAACCAAATTAATGTATAATATTAGAAGGATTATTAAAAAGTATATATGAATTATAAAAAAAATAGTAATTTTAGTTTAAACAGCTAATTTTAAATAAAACATAAAATTTAAATATTAAAATACAAAGAGTATTAGTCCTAACCAATGCTTATCAAACACCAAATTTATATTTTAGTTTTCTTTTCTGGCATCACCTAACACAAGATAACAAAATAATAATTCCATTTCATTCCTTCTCATTCTATTCAAATAATAATCTCATCCAATTTCATGCGCCAAATAGGCCCTAGAGTATCTAAGAAAATTATACATAAGACTTTAAATATTAAATTGTTTCATTTTGAAGAGTAATTGAGGATAAAATAAGTATATCCAAATATTCTAGAAGATAATTTAAATTTTCTCTCTAAGATATAAGATTTGAAAGGGTATATGCTGAGAAAGAAAAGAAAGGGTATTCAATTTACGAGATAGATTTTGGTTGAAACAATCTCTTCTTAAAAATATTTTGAAATATTTTATTTTTCGAATATGAGTGTCTAAGCCGTATCAATCAAATGTCTATTTTTTTCAGCAATCCTATTTTGTTGGAATCATCGTGACAATGCAAGAAATTCAGTATGTAATCATATAATTTATATAATAAGTATTGAATTAGTTTAGTTTGTAATTTAGTATTTTATCTAGTATGTTTTATTATTTTTTAAATTTTTTAATATTTTTATCAAATTGAGTTTTTATAATCTTATGAAAAGTTAAAATAAAAAAATTGTGATATGTCATGAAGGAGATACACACATGTATATCTTGAGCAATAATCAAATCAAAGTAATCAAATAAGTAAATTTTTCTTTTGTCGCATCTCTATTAGGATTCTATATATTTGAGTATATTAAATTGAATACATTTTTATTCAAATTAGATTGATATGCAGGATAAGAAGCTTTGAGAAACTTTTTTTGATGATATGCTTCATGCTCTTGTAAGCTTTCCTTGTTAATATATCTCATATTTTAGGATCAAAATATTCTTAAGACTATGCTAAATTATACTCAACTTCGTAATGAAGGGTGACTAAGCTGAGAATACACAAGTAACAAGTTCAAAACACACACACACACACACACACACGTGAAGATTTTACAATTTAAGAGAGAACATACAATTCAACTTGCCCAATCCAAAATGGAGTTTTCTACAGTCTTTCAATCTTGTCAATAAATATCATTGGAATAAAATCAAAGTTAAAATTTAATTATTAGAAAAAAATAATTTATAAAAAAGTAAATTAACAAGATAATCATAAATAAATATAACACAAGGAAATAATAAGGATTTAAACTGAATAATATTATTTTCAATGACGTTCAAGCATTTATTATTGGTGAAAGTAATGTTCTCAGAATAAAAAAATCGTGGAGAATAATGTATGATTATTATTATTGTGATTATTTTCACAAGTATTAATAATTTAGGAGTTTGGAGTGAGGATGAATTAGAGGTTTCAAATGGGTTGTGTTGGGCTGACGTGATTCATTTGTTTGGGCCTATGCAGCCCATCAAGTTTGGTACAACACGATTTGTAGCAAGGGCCATGTCGACATGATTCCAAAAAATGGTGCCTGACACATACCATTGGCATGTCGGCTACCAGAGTCGTACTGAATTAAATTATGCCAAACCCACTACCACCATGGGCTACTCTTGTGTCATGGACTTTGGGCTTGGTCTTGCTGGCCTACTATGCTATTGCTCCTACAATTTTGTTGCAGTGTAGCCTGTATGTTGCCATCCTGGTTTCCTAGGTTGTTGGGCTTGAGCATGTTGACAAATTTTAATTTTAATTTTATAATTTATTAATTATTATATTATGGTAATGATATATAATACAAGTAAAAAACATGTATAAAAATTAAATTTAAACTAAACTATTATTAAAAATATATATTATAAATTGTAATACATAAATATCTGAAAATATAAATAAAATAAAATATATTGAATAACAAAATCAGTCTATATGAATTGAATCTAGAGGTGCTTGGCCCAACCTATTTTTTGGTGGCCCAATCGGGCCACCATGTAATGCCTGACACGACTTGGTATAGTAACCGTGCCATGCAAGGCACGGTACGGCTTGAGAAGTGCCAGCTTAGCACGACATGCCGGTCCGGCTCATAGCTGGGTAATGTTGGGTCGTGCCTGGATTTGCCGGGTCATATCTAGTTTTTTAGCTAAATTTAAAAAAAAATCCAGCTGGGTCCTCGGGTTGCTTTACCGTCTCGTCAGGCCTGACACATGGGCAGTTCTTATCCTGGCATGAGGCAAGCCTTGTGCCGACCCAGGTCAACCCTTGGAATGGTTCGGGTCATGCCGGGCCAATACAGCCCGTGTGTCTGACTCGATGACATGGTAAATTTGCCTGGGATCTAGTTGGATTTTTTTTTTAAATTTAGTTGGAAATACTGGGTATGTTTTGGTTTGACCCTGCAAGTCCAGGCACGACCGGCCTAAATTGTGTACGAGTTGGATCGGTGGGTTGTGTCGGCACTGTAGTTTTTAAGCATAGCATCGATTGGGCCACCAAAAAATGGGCCGACCCAGCTAGGCACATTTGATACCTTTAATTTAAATTCAATTTTTTCATTTTATCTTGAAAACTCATAATTGAATCATCTTAGTTTTTTAAGTAGAAAATTATTTCAATGATCTGGTCATAGTATATTTCTCCAATTTGAAATTATATTTATAATAATAATAAAAAAAGACTCCAATACCATTCTAGATATAGAAAGGGTCAATAGATACTGTGCTATTTTAAATATCATAAAAAAAGTAGATATGTATGATTTTTACCAAATTAAATTTTAAAATTTGTAATGTTATTATATGACAAGATAAAATAATAATCAATATTTAAGTACATCAATAATTTACTTTTATTCAATGAACATTTCTATTATTTGCTCCTAGTTAATTAAATTGAAAATTTATTATCTCTGAATACATTGTCGATATTTGTATTTGAAGGCTCTCTAAAACTATCTTACTTATTATTATAATATTTAAATAAATTATTTAATTATTTATAAATTTTACTCTTAGTTTCTTGTGTTTAGAGCATTGTAGGTGGATATATATTTTAGTGTTATAAATTTTTTTCTATTTATCTTGCAGATCTATACATACAATCAAGTAATAAAGAAATAAATCAAATGATCAATATTATTAATATTTAATTTTCATTTCAAAAATTATGATATTAAAATTTATATTTATTAAATAGATTACTAATATTGCATATACACTTAAGTGTAATGTATATAGTAAGAGTGTATACAGATGAACACATGTATTCACTATATAATAAAAGATCTTAAAAAAATTTCATAAATGAAATTTCTATCTTTTAGTTTGATTAGTTAATTATTATTTTCAAATTTATACTATTAACATAGTTGGATTACTTTTTGGTATCAAACATATGAATTCAATATCAGGTATGTATAATTTTAATGATGTATGATATTCAACTAAGGATTCTATAAATCTTTTGATTAAATGTTCTAGTTATTTATGTACAACTTGATGAAATGTGTTGTATTTTTTTTTTAATTTTATTTGTTATTTTATTTCTATATGATTGGATTATTCTATATGTGAATTATCCTAATACTTTTTTTTGTTTATATAAGTAAGTATTACATTTCTATTATGTTTGGAAAACCATTATGCCGAGTGTTTTAATTTTCTATAAAATAAAATATAATAATTGCTAAATGAAAACACGGATATCCTAAGATTTGAAATATGGTCATAATAAATCCATCCTAAATTTATAATCGTCATATTTGATAAATACGTAGTATCTTTTCCCTGTAATTCAGTTAGGCCTTACAGCCTGATTCCTTCCTTTAGGAAATATTTATATGTTTCTCAAGTCCTTGCAATAATTTGGACAATTCACCTCAATTTTTTTTGCAGGCATGGGATCGTATCTGTTGGAGACCTTGAATGATCGCTATAGCAAAAAGCTAGTTCAGACATACAGTGTATTTCCAAATCAGATGGAGACGAGTGATGTAGTGGTCCAACCATATAACTCACTTCTGACTCTCAAAAGATTAACTCTGAATGCTGATTGCGTTGTTGTGCTTGACAATACTGCACTGAATAGAATTGCTGTAGAACGCCTGCATTTGACAAATCCCACATTTGCTCAAACAAATGCCCTTGTATCTACTGTGATGTCGGCAAGCACCACCACCCTGCGTTATCCAGGATACATGAACAATGATTTAGTTGGCCTTCTTGCATCCTTGATTCCAACGCCCAGGTGCCATTTTCTTATGACAGGATATACACCACTCACCGTGGAGTGCCAGGTAGCATTTTGAAATCATATTGTTTTTTATTTGTTTTCGATTAAACTAATGTTTTGTATCAGTCAGAGAAGTATATGGTTGATTATGCGCATAATGAGATTCCACTCTAGTAATGCCTTAACTGGGACGTCTCATTCTTGTTTTTCTTGAATAATGTTAAAAGATCATGCAAGTATATGATATTATAGGTTAACATGATCCGTAAAACTACAGTCCTGGATGTCATGAGAAGGCTTCTGCAGGTAAAACATGTCTTATAAACATGCTTAGCATAGCGCAGAAAAGTCGTTCTAATAAGTTTTCATCTTCTTTACAGACAAAAAACATTATGGTGTCTTCTTATGCCCGAACAAAAGAAGCTAGCCAAGCAAAGTACATTTCAATTTTAAATATCATTCAAGGAGAAGTGGATCCTACCCAGGTGTTTGATTTGCGTACTGTTAGTTAAACGTTTTGGATACTGGATTATCTTTCTGACAATCTTATATTGATACAATTAAGTGTGTGAGTGTGTGTGTGTGGGTGCTAAATAAAAAAATAAATACTACAGTTTATAATTTACAATTCTTGGTTTATTACTTATTTATTTTGATGTTTTATGGATGAGAGTACCCAACATGTGGGATACCCCAGCCAAAGCTAAGATTATATATTATCATGCATACTTGTGTAACAATGCACGTGTGTGCATGAGAAATGATGCACGGATGTTCTGCAGTATATTCACATCACGCATCCACTTCGTGTGCCAGACATTGACTCTCACCATGTTGACATTTACGGTCCACTATGGGTGCAGGGAAGGCGCACCATTTGTGATTATAAGTGCATGACAGTGCACTGTGTGTGCAGTGAAGGTGCATCGGTGCTGAAAGTGTGTGAAAGAGCATTGAGTGTGTGCATAAAGTGTGTGAAAGCTGGTGTGGAGTGCAGAAAGTGTGTGCAAGTTGTTGTGGAGTGCAGAAAATGTGAGTGAAGTATAAGTCCAGCGTGTATAGTTTATGTCGTGCGACTCCTATTTATTTATGTATCAAGGAAGTTAAGATTATGATTATTATTTTATAGAGCCTCGAGAACAAAGATTATTTGCAGTGGACTACAAGAGCTTGCACATGGCTATTTAGTCAGAGATGGTGGACTGGCTGATGAATGAACCCTCTTTGTGTTGAGACGAAGGAGGTCTGACTATAGATTGGTTCCCGTTTATTAATTGTCATGTGATAATTGATCGAGTTAGAATTAACTTTGTTTTTTTCATCTTGTACGACATATAAGATCTTATGTGAGTTAAAAATATTATTATACTTGTTTCAAATGATAGAGATATATGCTGCGGTTTCATATTTTATGGGATCGAAACTAGGGGAATATAGAAAGCTCGAGTAGGTGATTTTATATATTTCACTTAGCATGCTATGTAGCTCTAGGTTTTACTAACATAGATCGATGTGTCCGAGAGTATAGGTGTCAAACGGGCCTGGTGGTCCAATGGCAAGTGAAGGCCCGACTCAAAAAAACTGGGCCAGGCACGGCATTGCACGGGTAGGAGCTTGCCTGCCTCGTGTGCAGGTTATCCCATGTCACGGCCCATGCCTGTGCCAGGCTAGGCAAAACAGCCCGGCACAACATGGCCCGATGTGTTGGCACAACCAGCACGACCAGACATGGTGCATGGACTGCACACACCTTTTCATGCTGGATTTAATAAAAAAAGGTACTTGAAGCCAACTCTTTTATTTTTATTATATCATTTTAATAGGGGCGCAGGATGTACTAGCGCGTGAAGTGCACTGTTGTAAAAGACAGCCTGCATTCACTAGCTGTAGAAGCTGGAAGAAAATCTCTTCAGATGGCTTAAGTTGATCCTACTGATGCTGACCAAATCTTATTGTGCACATCTATGCTTGAAGATCTTTCTAGATGTGCTCCTCGGATCCAAAAAACATTGGGTTGCAAATGATTTTACAGCTGCATGCAGTGATTTTATAGTCGGACTTCTGTCAGCTAAATATGATCATATTTAGGGAGAATATTTTGTTCTGTCTCTTGTTTCATCATCTTTTATTTTACAAAATTTTGGATTGCAAATCACCAGCAAGTTTGGTGCTCGCCTCTAACAAGCCCCAACGACAATGCTTTTGGCAAGGCACAACAATCCTGCCAAGTGTGCTTTCTTTTCTCCCACTTGCAATGATGGCTGGGATATTTCTTTCCTTCTTTTCTCCAGTCACGATGACGATGGCTAGGGTTTTTTTTGTCTTATTATCCAAAATGATGCTGTTTGTGTTAAGAGAACAACCAAAATGACATTGTTCTGGACTGTTTTGATTAATAAACATATAAAAACAAAATGACATCATTTTGTTCCTAAACATGCCAAAATGATGCTGTTTTGCATGACCTGAATTTCAGTCCTCAGTCCTTACCTTAGTATGCTTCAAGCCCAAAAAAATTTCAAAAAATCAAAAAAAAAATATCTGTGCTTAGGTCATATAAATAGTTATTACATTTAATGATATCATATAAAATTATATATATATATATATAATATAGAGTGTGCCTTAATTCACTAAAGCCCATTCCTTAGGTGCACCTTACACCTCTAGCTCTAGGAGAACTTTGTTCTTTGGTGCATCTTGATCATTATAAAATTTTGTGAACAATTATAACCAGGTCGAATTTAGAGAGCAAGGTTTTTCAATAGAGAATCACTCTTGAATCTAGATAACATAGTAATTTAAGAGTTTACACTTTATTTTAGTTTTATGATGAGTTAAAATTTGGAAGATTTGAATTATATACTAGGAGATAGAGATACATACAGTATGTTTAGATTAGATATGAGTTTGCCGATGAACTAGATGATATTGTATTCAATTTCTCTGATTTTGACTTTTCGATGACTCTTTGGAAGGGCAAATGAGGTGTGCTTAATATCCAATCTCATAAGTTTTATCCTATTCATGCATTCTCTATTCAAATATTTTATTTTTTATTTTTTTAATGGTACAAAAATATTCATATTTTTTTGAGACATCATCTCACCCAAGATGATTGGCCATGTTAGAAGTTGTATATACATTTTAAACCGGCACGATCGTGCTATCGTGCCGTGCCCGGCCCGGCACGGTTTAAATATAGGCGGGCCCGGCCTGGCCATACAGGCCAGGGCAGAGGCTGACTCGAGTGGCCGAGCCCGACTGCCTGAGTCCTGAGACTAAGAGTGAGAGAGACTGAGAGAGAGAGAGAGGCAGGGGCAGCCCGGGTCACGCCCACGCATGCCTGCCGCCCGCGTGAAACCTAACCGGCACAGGAAGATGCACTGCACGGCTCGGGCCAGGCACGGCATGGGCCCGGGCATGGTTTAAAAATGTGTCGGGCCGGCCCAAGCACGGCCGAACCGTGCCGTGCCTCGTGCCGGGTCGGGCCGGCTCGGCCCGTTTGACACCTCTATCTCTACTCTAATAAAAATTTGGTAGTAGTATCAATATGTTTGAGAAGTTCTTAGTGAGAAAGTTTACCTAGATTTTTGGTGTGAAGTATTAATATATTTTTTTCTAGTGGTCAAGATGATATTTATATGAATTTTTATTTTATTGACATCATCTCATAGTTGGAGGATATATTAGCTAAATATAATAAATATCTTTTTTTACAGTGACTTTGCGAAAGTATATATGGATGAAGCAGTCACATGTGTTTAGAGCATCACAATCATATAATTTAAAAATTGCAGAAGATATTATATGATCTAAAGTAGTTATCGAAAACTTGGTTTGTGAAAATTTTACAAATAGTCATATCGTTTAGTTTATATATGTGATATGAATTTTTTTTTGAGTATTGTTAATAGAATGATTTTTATTATCATATACGTCGATAATATTTTAATTATGTGAGATTATGAGTTAGGAATCTTTTAAAACCAAGAATTCCTTTAGTCACAATTGTAGATAAAAAATCTCAGCAAACTCAAATATTTTTTTGGCTTTTCACAGATGAGCTATATAATTGATATACTCATAAAGATTAGTTTGTTGGATTGTACTCAAATGAATACTCTAATTGACTCATATATTAATTTCTTATTCGATGTCTTTTCTAATAAATTATATTATTTCTAAGATAATTATATGAAAGATTAATTATCTGATTATTACAGAACTAGATATTATTTATGTGACTATTATAATTTATTATTTCCTAGATTTATCTTTTTGATTGGTTTAGTTGGACACAACTCTGTGTATACTAAGATATGTCAAAAAGTTTTCATGATTTGTGATTTCTTTTAATGATCATGAATATTTATAATTGTTAATTGGGCTGTGTTGGACTAGCATAACCTATCTTTTAAGCATAGTCATGTCATAATATCATGCCCAACATGAATATATTTGTAATATAGGTTGTGTCATGCCAACACAACAAAAAAGGGCAGCTCAACACAATTCGTTGGCCCGTTGGCCACCATTGCATGGGTAATACCATGTTAAATTGGGCAATGCCAAGCTCACCATAGCTGTGCACAAGGCATGGTTTAAACACAATGCTAGCTTGGGTTGACTATTATTGATCCATTGATTATGCACTCTCGGCTTGGACATTTATTATTGAAGAAGTTGAAGATTCTAAAGCCAAACACCAATGATTGACTTTTATTGATTGTGAAGTATAGTAGTTAAACAAAATATTATAGCTTTCTATCTAATATGTCATGAGGGTATTAAGATAAATCTATTTTATTTGATTCATTCAGATATTTGTAGATCATGTATGATAGTCATGCATGATGATATGAGATATATATTATAATTGTTAATGATTATACTAAATGTATATTGTTGTTGATTTTAAAAAAAATATCAAATTTTGTCTATAATTATAAATTTTTATGAACGAATAAAAATTCTAATTGGTTATAATATTAGAATATTGAGAAATGATAATAATTTTGAAGATAATTTTTATTAATTTTTTTTATGAGCATAAGATAATTTACTAAAATACTATACAGAATGATAATATTAGGATAATTAGTTATAATAATATGTATTGACATTCCTATACAGAATGAAAGTTCAAAGAAAAAATTTGGTATTTGTTTGAGATAACTAGAATACTTATACTATAAATGAGTATTTCTGGGTATTTTTGAGAAGTTGAGTTAACCACTAATTTCTTAATCAATTAAGTGCCATATTATATTATCTTAGATTGTATCCCATGTAAACTTTTATATTAAGAAAAAGATTTTTTCATATTTTATTCATTATTTTTGGCTATATTTATTTTATTCAAAATCTCTCTCTAGATAGAAAGAAGATGATTATTTATGCAATGATTAATGATTTCATTGAGTACACTAATACTTGGAAGAAATATAAGTACCTAATAAACATAGACATGGATATAGCCATGAGGATGTGACACAACAGGATCAGAATTGTCTGATCTCGTCTTATTAGCTAGGTCATGGATCCCTGTTCGCTCGGTATTACTTTTCCTAGACAAACAGGGTAGTAGGACATAGTAAAATCTAAAAAACTAGGACACTTATGAAATTGATACAGCATAATAAGATAAAAAAAATAATTATTTTTACAAATATTGTTTTTATAAATTAATTTAGATAAATAAAAAATAGTTGTTTAGTTATTATTTTTACAAATATTCAAAGACTAACATAAATAATACTCTTTTGTATAAAATAAAATAACTTTCAAATCAGGTTCATCAAGAAAAAGATATGTAGTCACAAGAATTTTAGTATTTTTTCTTTTCATTGAACTAAAATAATCTTCTCTAATAACACAAATTATATGTATTCTAATTTTTTTCACAACATAAATATGAACAAGATTGTGATAGCAATTTTAATGCTATATATTGTAGTATTAGTGCAAAAATTTCATGAACAATTTACTATTTAATAAAACTCATGTACCACCTATGATTGATAGAATCATTACTCAAAAAATTCTCAAAGCAAGTAGAAAAAGTAGCATATTTTTAGTTTTCATTCAATTGCCTTCTATCAACTTAATGTGGAAAATATTACTCAAAATATTTATTTTTCTTTTACTACTTCCATATCTCAATGTGATGGATCACTTTCAATTTCAGTTAACACATTAAGTCATCGTTGACTATAATACTTTCAAATTGAGTTATGACAAATTATAAAAAGTTAAGGATATTATTAAAGATATAATTAGTATCCATCCACAAGTTACATCTAACTATAATACCTTTAGGTGATTCATCAAGTCACCGTTGTAAAATTAAGGATATAATTAATATCTAGAAGTCTTCATTTAGGATTTTATCTTTTAATCACTTGAAGACTCATAATTACTATTTATTATATAATCTTGTATCATGGGCTAGTGGTTAGTGGATACTATATTAATTAAGGTATTATGAGATATGTGCTAGTTACTATTAGTTGATACTAAAATGTGCTTCATGGGCTAGTGGATACTATATAAAATATATATAGGGCTAGTGGCTACTATATTAAATATAAAAAATAAAAGGTATTATGTGCTATAGCTAGTGGAACTATGTAAAATATATATAAGGCTAATGGCTACTATATAAAATATATATAGGGCTTGTGGCTACTATGTAAAATATAAAAAATAAAAGGCATTATGGATTATGGCATTATGGGACACGATAAGCCCAAAAAAGGAAATGCCCATGGGGTTTGTCAGTCACCTCTAGTAGTGTCTCTACCATCTCCAAGCTATCTCTTCATCATGTTTGAGTTGTATCCAATGCCTTTGATCTGATTCTTGCTTAACAACATGTCATGTGGCATATTTGACACATATCCTATGTGTGTTCGTGTGTTCTACTGTACTATATGACACATGGACACTCCATAAGTCAGCCATGTCCTTGCTTCACAGTTTGTAAAGATACATGATCACTGAAAAAAATCTTAAATATCCGAAATTTCTTCACATATCTAAATATAAGAAGATATGCATCAAGATGAATCTACCAATGAAAATCTAGGAAATAACAATATATATTGACAACATATATTATATTTGGTAGATAGTCATATAATTAATCTTTCATATAATTCTCCTGTAAGTTGTAGAGTTAATTGAAGTTATTGTATTAGAAGTAAAATCATTACTTAGATCAATAAAAATATCTACTGAAGCATAACCTAAATATCTAACTTATGGAAAATTATCAAGCACATCTTCTTCGTGACAACTTAATATTTTTCCTAGGATAACCTTTATAATAAGAAAATATTTGAGTTTCATAATATCATTTATTTGGAAATATGATTGAAAGTAGTCATTGAGTTGGATATTTTCAACTCATTATTTGTCATAATCAAAATATTATCTACGTATATAATGAACAAAATAATCACATCATCATGTCTGCTATGAAAGAATAAAAGAGAATTAGCAACACACTTGTATAAATCAAATGAGCTGATTATCTTTGAAATTAAAACCTTGCTCTCGCTGATAACTTCTAGTCATATAGTATCTTCAGCAATCTGTAAATTGCGTTCAACTATACTATTTGAAACCAAGGTGGTTGCTACTAAAGGTCACTATGAAAAAAACTATTGTTCATGTTTAGCTGGTATATTATTCATCTATGAATATGATATGTAAGTAAAATAAGAATTTGTACGGGACGGAGCCCTTGTTGATTATTGGTGAGAGTATTTTGGTAGTCTACATAAATATTTATGAATAAATTTTTTTTCTACAAGCCTCGTCTTAAGGTGATCTATCTTTTCATTTGAACATATCTTCATAGTTCTTGTAGGTTATTTTTTCAGTTTTAAGATTTTATTGGAGTGTGATATTTATCTCTTTCAACATGATCTGATATTATTCTAAGTAAGATAATACCTCATAAGGGGATATGAATATTCTAGTATTATCAAGAGAAGTAGTAAAAAAAATAAAAGAAGTGAGATTCACATTTAGGACAATACATGTGTGATCAGATGTTTAATACAATTTGTATGTTCCTTCAATAGAGTGATTGCTTTCCATTTGAACATATCTTCATAGTTCTTGCAGGTTATTCTTTCAATTTTAAGATTTCATTGGAGTAATGGATATCTTTCTCTTTCAACATGATCTGATATTATTTTAAGTAAGATTATACCTCATAAGGGGATATGAATATTCTAGTATTATCAAGAGAAGTAGTAAAAAAAATAAAAGTAGTAAGATTCACATTTTGGACAATACATGTATGATCAAATGTTTAATACAATTTTTATGTTCCTTCAATAGAGCGATTGCAAAGTCAAGATTAGAATAGTTATTTGCAAAATTATGACTCCATGGTAAACTTGTCTTTGTCTGAGCATGTTATGTATTATCCCTCCTACCATAAATTCTAAGACATTGGTGGTTTAGTCTCTTAGTCTTTGGCTAATCATGACTCATGAGCTTAAACTAGAATACATTTTTGAGCTATTATGTCATTTTAATATTGATCAATAAGTTCAAATGGAGCAGATTGGTAACTCTCTCTCAAAGTTAGAGTTCCAAGTGGGACTAATGACGAGCAAGGAAGAGTAACAAATCCAAATATATCTCTAAATTTTACTCTTCCTAGGCTTTCTAAAGAATGACTTATACTAAAAAAAATCATAAGTACTCACTAAAATTGTATTTATCTTTAGTGAAAAATATTTCTATCATCTTTGTGTACTATAGCATCCAAGGTAGCTAGAGGTTCAAGTGCCTTTTCATTTTGCAAAGTGTGTTTGATTGTATTTATGAAACCTAGGTAGTTGCTCCTCATGGTCACTGTAAAGAAAAAATATTATTCATATCTAATTGATATATTCTTTATTTTTGAGATTTAAGTGAAATAATAATTTGTATGGAGGCCTAGTTGACCATTGGAAAAAAAGTGTTTTGATAGTCCAAATAAATATTCTTGAGTGAATTTTTTCTTTACAAATCTCGTTTTAAAGTGTTGTACTTTTTCATTTAAACATATTTTCACAATATATATACTCACCCACAACCAACAACAAACCTTTTCATAGGTTATTGTTCTAATTCCAAGATTTTATTGGAGTGAAGGATATCTACCTCTTCTAATATGATCTAGTGCTATCATGAGTAAGATAATATCTCAAAAAATGATATGAATATCTCAATACTATTAAAAAAAGTAGTAAAAAAAGTAAAAGACGAGAAATATCACTTGGATGATAATGTATGTGTGATTAGGTGTTGAATAAATCTCTTGTTTTTTAGATAAATTGATCAGAAGATCAAGATTAGAAAAAGTTGATTGTATAATCATTTGGCTCCTCGGTATACTCATCTATGTCTGAGCATGTTGTGTAAGGCCTCTCCTCCTATTATAAACTCAAGTGTGGGTGGTCTAGTCTCAACTTTTGGCTAATCACGAGCTTGAACTTCAATAGATTTGTGAGCTACTATGCCATTATAATATGAATCAACATGTTTAAATATAGCTGACTGATGACTCTCTCTATCATAGCTAAATGTTCGAGTTGGACTACCGAGGAATAAAAAAGGATAAAAAATTTAAATATATCTTCTAGATTATTATTCTTCTTTAGCTTTCTAAAGAATGACTCATGCTCATAAAATGTATTGTCAGTACTCATTTAAATTTTATTTGTCTTCAATGAAAAATATTTGTATTTTCTTTAGGTACTAGAGTGCTTAAGGAATGTATATTTTAAGGTTTTGGGTACCAATTTGTCCTATCTTGGTGAGAGATTATGGATAAATGTATCTCTAAAAATTTTAAGAGAAATGTTAAATGATCTATCTCTAGGATGCATGATCTGAAAGGATACACCTTAAAAAATGACAAAAAAAGCATGTGGTTGATCTAATTTGTAATTAAATTGCATATTTTCAGAAATACTTCAGAATATGCCTCCTAAATTAGAGTGTTTGCGCTATTACAATTTACAACCAAATATTTGTTTTTCCAAAGAATAAATTTTTGATTTTTTATTTTATAAAATATATGAAAAATAAAAAATACTTATGATCTATTACGAAACAAAAATATTATAAATTGTCATGAAAAAATAATAAAATACATAAAATTTGCTCTAGTTACATATCTACTTGGTTCCTATATATCTTTATGTATCAAATTAGATGAATTCTTATTCACACTGGATCGATGGGCAAAATATGAAGTTTTGATATACTTACATAACTGACATGCTTTATTGTTTATAATAGATGTCTTTAAGTTGATAAATTATTTTCAACTTGGTCAAAGATGGATAATCATGTTGAGAATGTACAAGTAAAAGATCTAATACATTAGAAATATATTTTACTTAAAGAAAAAAGACAATTTATTATTCTTAGTCTTCCGATTCTTATGTTAACAAAATTAGTATACTACAAAAATAAAATTAGAATTAAATTACTTAAATAGACAACTAATTAAAAGTGAATGAACAATAAAATAAAGAATATATATTATATAATTAAGAAATAAAGATTTGATTTGAATATTATCATATTTAATTGTTTTATTGGGTTTATCATTGGGTAGAACAATATTGTAAGAATAAAAAAAAAGTAAATAAGTGATGATTACTTACAAAATGAGCATTGACACATGTATCTTTAATGTAGGAGTTTGAATACTGAATAAAAGCGACAAAACTAATAATACTTGAAAGAAGGAAAGTGTATATTCTTAGCTTATAATTTATATATATATATATATATTTTATGATTTTTTTGATAGTTATTTCTTATTTTTTATATAATTTTCTGATAATTTTTTGATTATTTTAGTTGATTTTTTTGATTTTTTTGATTTTTTTTCCTTCTATAAGTATTATATATTGGTCGGTCTCTAATATAAGGATTATATAATAGAAAGGGGGCTTAGGATTTTTTGAGTTAAAATATGATAAAAATGAGGTTGGGGGAGTTGAAATCTTAAAAAAAAAGATATTTGGGGTTAAAATAACATCGTTTTAGCTTTTTCATGTTCAAAATAATATTGTTTTGGTGTACAGTGTACAAGTGATTTTATACTAAAAAAACTCAGGGTACAACTTACAATGATACCATTTTGGGAAAATTAAAATAACTTGTCCAAAATGATATTGTTTTGATTTATTTAAAAAGAAAAAAAAATATGTAAGACAAACAATGAGAAGAAAAAACCTTAATATTGCAGAGTCAAGGTTCTACCATTGGGATTAGTGGTATTTGGGTTTTAAGTGCATTTGATGTACACTTTTTGTAATTATATTCATTTCTAGTAAGTGTTATGATAGATGAGATTTGTGAGGACCCTTAGAAAAATTTGATGGTCAATTTATTTTTGTATAGTATTATTGATTTCTTATTTAAAAATAATATCCAATAATTATATCTGGTATGATCCATTCTCTTATATTGTATGCATTGAAATGAAGATTTCTTTCATCAGGATCTATTATGACAATCTTTCACAATTGAATGTTTTAACTAAAATTTATAATTTCTTAGTTTAAAACTATAAAAGAATATAAATCTACTTCAAAATTAATAAATTAGGATTTCTAAAAATATTGTTGAAATTGAATGTATTTGGCTCATCTCAAATGACTAGTAAACCTTAACCTAGGGGGTCTTCTTGAAAACATAAAGTCATATCCAGTGCACCAAGCAATTACATAGATGAGAATCACAATAATATTTTTTATATTTTTTTAGAGAAAATATTGTTAATTGAAAAAATAAAAGATAAATTAATATTATTATTTTCAATGTAAATATATAGTATAAAATTATGATATTAATTATTTGTGAATTCTAGTGGATTAGTCACACACTGTAAGACTTTTATTTATTAGTTTAGAGACCAATTATATTTTATTGTGACAATCAAATAATTTAGTATGTTATTATTAATATGCTATTCTAAGAGCAATAGAAAATATTAAAATTAATTATAACTTTACATGAGAGAAATTCAAGGATAATTTGATATTCATTGCATGTGTACCTAATAAGATTATATTATAAATATTTTCACGAAAATACTTATATGATCACATATTTCTTTTTGTCTTTTTTAAATTGAATATTTGTGATATGATATGTACACGTTAGCTTGAAGGAAAGTGTTCTAATTTAGTAATGATTTATAAGTTTATATTATATTTTTATGTAAGTTTCTAAATCTATTGTTTGGGAGAACCCTGTAAGTGCTCTGCTCCAAACTATATATCTAAGTTTATATTTTTTTAGTTTTCAAATATTATTGAAAATGATATTTATTTTTTTTTATTTTTTCTCTATTTTCTCTCTCTCTCTCTCTCTCTCCATCTTCTCTCTCTCTTTCTATGTCTCTCCCTCTCCTTCTCTCCCCCCAAACATTGCCAAAAACCTAATGGGTTTTGGTTGAACATGGATAAACTCTTGAATTTGGATAGTTTATAATTTACTCATCGATGATTAAGTTGTAAATGGTAGTGTGCTAGCATTTATGTGAATTATATTAGTAGAATTTACCGATATTATGGTTCAACTCTATATCAAGAGACTACCTGAGCGGCTGAGCTGAGAAAAAGATAAAAGTACTTGACATTCCTTCAGAATCGACAGTCTTCCAGCCTCTCGCTGATCTGGAAGGAACCTAAGATAGGTGTCCCAATTTATGTCATTGTTGTGAACTGGTGGTTCTCTATGTATTATGAGATTATGCTTAAAATTCTAAAGAAATTTCACAACGAATAGAAGTGGATTATCCACTTTCTCACTGTCCTTCGTTCATGACATGGTAGCTAAAGTTTTGTTTGTTGAACAATTTCTTGTTCCTTCTAACTGTTTTTGACGAATCATCATGCAAGTAAAAGTGCTCTTATGAGTTAGTTGGTAAGGGTTGGCCCATGATTACAGTTTATGCTATGAAAATCTGAGTTTGATTCTTACTTTTGAATTGGGAGTATCACTGACCTAGACTAGACATACTTGAAGATGGAATCAGAGAGGAGCATGGCTCATCAAGAAAAATTTTAAAATTAGAGGCTATTGTTGTGTTTATGTTCTCTAGTTGACTTGTAATTTTGAATCTGGAAGATATCAGTAGAAAAGACTTCACATGAAGTTTTTTTTTTTAATACCTGATGTTTCTTTTCTTGTGAAAATAGGTTCATATTTGGCATGCAATCCTTTGCGAGTACATCATAGTTTCTATAGGTTTTAGACTCTCGCCTTCTTAATGAAAGGAAAGTCATATTTGGCATTAATGTGGAAGCTTTCTTGGATAGAATAACCCAAATTTTAGAATTATTTGTATAGTAAAAATTTTTTTGGGAGTTTTCAAAAAATTTACTTATTCCTTCAGGTCCATGAAAGCTTGCAGAAAATTCGCGAAAGAAAGCTTGTGAATTTTATAGAGTGGGGCCCTGCAAGTATACAAGTATATATCTAATTATTTCTCTCTATCCTTTTGTTATCCTGTATTTAGTTCTAAAATCTAAACCATGTTCCCTTATCCAGGTTGCTCTATCGAGAAAGTCTCCATATGTTCACACTGCCCACAGGGTATGTCTTTTTGCATGTTTTTTTTTTGTTCTTTTGATCCATGTTTTGGTGTTTTTAGAAACTAAGCCAAAAAAACATCAAAATTCAATAACATCATATATGGAAATAATAAGTGGTACTCTTATATAATAAATCAATAAATTGAGATAGTCCACTTGCTAGGTGCTCTCATTAATAATCAAATAAAAAAGAAAAAAAAATATAAAGAAACAAAAAACTACAATATTAAATTTGAAAGAATGAGAGTTGAGTCAAAGTTTCTTCTTGACTTTTGTACAAATGTTCATTTGTTGCTCTACTATATGATATATGTTGCAATAATAATCTTATCCTGAATTATTTTCTTGATAAATAAAGAATTAAATTTTTTATGTTTCGTTCTATTATGAAATATCGGATTGGAGGCAATATGTCTCACTACATGATTATCTCAATAAAGAATATTATGAGAAAAAAATGAATATCAAATCTCTTTAAGTGGATATTGAATCTAAAGTATCTCACAATAGATTATTATTATCATCTATTCTTGATGCAAGGTGGTGTTCAATTAGAATCTAAATATATGGTTAACTACAAATATTAATGATCATTAAAAGAAATCTTGAGTATTTGAAATTTCTTCTCATACCTTATTATATGAAGAATTGTGTCTTGGTAAATCTCCCAAGAAGAATTTAGGTGATTCTCAACTCAAATTCATACTTGGATGAATATGAATATATGTTGAAACACAACTCAAAAGATTAATTTCTTTTAGAGTAATAATCACATACATTTTCTATTACAAAATAATTTTTATACAATATATCATATTTATCATAAGAAAGTATCCGACTCTCAAAATGTTCTTCACTTTGAAATATGATTGAAGATATTTTTTGAATTGGATGATTATCAACTCGTTAAATTTCATAATTATGATTCAATCTTGAAAAATAAAAAAAAAATTATAACACATTTGTCTAGACCGAACGAAGTGATTATTCAGTGAAAATCATGCAAATCAAATTATATGTAAATATTTTAGATTATAATCTTTTTCATAATTTGTAAATTATTTTTCAATGATTCTAGGAAAATGAGAGTCTAAACGATTCTTTTGGACTCGTTATATTTTCTTATTTTTTTTAATTTCACTTTGATTAATTAGCTAGGAGAGTTATTTATCAGTTATATTTGAATTTGATTTATATTATTATGATATCTCTATAAAATCATAATATGTTTCAATAAATACAAATCAGATTGATCATAATTATAGTGAGGTTTCACAGAAGATGAAATTGCTCTCTAGTCCAGATGATCCAATAGTTGATTAGTGTATTCCAATTTAGGCACATGATGATATAACAATGGGGAGACTTGATCATGCAGAATATATAGCCTATACTAGGTAGAGGTGTCAAATGGGCTGGGCCGGGCCGGTCGGCCCATTTTTTAAGAGCACGGCCATGCTTTCGTGCAGGGCCAGGCATGGCACGGTTACTGTACCGTGTCATGCTTGGCCCGGCACGGTTTATAAAAGTCAGGCTTGACCCGGCCATACGAGCAAGGAAATTAGGAAAAATTTTTTTAAAAAAATTTTATTGTTTTAATTTTTATTTTAATTATAAAATTATATATAAAATTATTGATATTGTATAATATTATAAATTTATAATATGAAATATGAATATTGTTTAAAATTTATTAAATTTGCAAAGTGTAATTTGTTTTTATAATGTAAAATAAAATTAGTTTAAAATGTATTAGAATTATATAATAGAGTTATAAATCTTTAAATGAAAAATTAAAATAAAAAAAATAAATCAATCAATAAATAATGTTAAAAAAATTAAAAAGTAAAAAAAACATAAGCAAACCAAATGAAAAATGACCACTTAGTCATTAGATACCGAATGTTCAAACCAAATAAATTAAAGTTTCAACGTAATATATAAATAAAGCGTACGATCACTAAAAAATAAAACATTGAAATAAAAAAAATAGTAGATCATTATCAATCGTCAATCGGCATATCATGAGCATCATTAGCCATAACATCAAGATCAGTATCATATGGATCATCATCATCATCAATCAACTCTTTCGCTATTGCAGTGGATGCGGCTGTAGTTCCTGTCCCAGTCTCAGCTCCAGCACGATCATGGATGCAAAACCTCGAATCTTCTCAATCCTTCGAACAAGCCAATGTCTCAATAATATCTGGACGTAATCTCGATCTCCTATTTGAAATTACGTTCACTGCAACAGAAAAAGCAGACTTCGATGCTATGCTCGACACTGAAGGAGTCAGTAGATCCCGTGCCATCCTAGATAACACGGGAAAGGTAGACTCATATGATTTCCACCACTGTAATATATCAAGATTCTTAGTATCAGAATGTGATAGAATTGAGCAGTAATCAATATCTAAGTACCGAGAAAGCTCGCTCTATGTGATGATCTACCTCCTATGTTTCCCCCTCACTAGCTGAATGGAAAAATCATCTCCAAACAAGGTATCCATGTCCGTAATCACAGTCTCACCACCACCACCACCATACCTAGTATCATTGTATGTGAACAGACCAGTCAACTTCTCGTGAATGAACCATTCAGGTGGCTCTTTCAGGTTCATGCTTGAGGAAATATAAGTCAGGATGTTTTCTATCCCTTCCACCTTAACCCTAGGGTCCATGCATGCAGCGAGGCAATAAAGAGATACAACGGTGGACCAGTACTTCAAGTACTTGGTTTTCATCTCTGCAATCATATGGCTAAGTGTCGAGTCAGCTCGATACTTCCTAAATATGCTACTAATGTTGCATATGCACCGGAGTACAATGCAAGTAGTGGGTATATAAACCGACGAACACATGTTCGTCGTGTTATAAAAAATCTTCAGGAATTTCATTTATGAAATTCCTGAAGCCCAGTCAGTGTCGTCAATAATAAGTTCGTCACTCTTACTATTGACATAGTCATATATTACGTGTTCGTATTCAACACATGATTCTAACATCATGTATGTGTAATTCCAATGATGTCTCACATCCGATTGGAATTTCTTCTTAAGATTCGTAGACAAACAGAGACTACCAAACTCTTGCTGTCTGTGAGGAGTGCGAATATATTTTAGTGTATTACATATAGAGGTGTCAAACGTGCCGGGCCGGAGGCACAGCACGGTTCGGCCGTGCCTGGGCCGGCCTGGCACGTTCAAAAATTGTGCCCGGGCCCGTGCCGTGCCCGGGTGAATTAAATCCCGTGCCGTGCCGTGCCTGGCCCGGCACGGCTCGTGCCTTGGCACGGCACGCCGGCACGGGTACATCCCGTGCCAGTTCACGCAGGCACGCGTGGCACTGGCGGCGTGCCACGCGTGCCGTGGCGTGAGTCGTGACTCACGAGTCACGACTCACTGAGTCGTGACCCAACCGGGCCCCGCCCCCGGTAAAAAGACCGCGGGTCGGGTCCAAACAGACCCGCCCCGCCTGCCCTGCCGTGCGCCCGTGCCGCCTGGCCAAGCCAAGCCGTGCCCGACTTTAACACACCGTGCCGTGCCCGGCACGACATGGTAGCACGGTCGGGCACGTGAAAAACGGGCCGTGCCGTGCAGGGCCGGCCCGTTTGACACCTCTAATTACATATATTATCCAATGCGGGGGAACAAACCTTCATACCCGCTTGAACAATCAGGTTAATCACGTGACACATGCATCTGACATGAAATATCTCCTAATGACACATCTCTAATATTCCTAACAAACATGTTAATCGCTACTTCATTATTAGATGCGCTATCGAATGTGACACTAAAAATTTTATTTTAAATTTTATATTCCCTAAAGATTTTTATCATATACTCTAAAATGGCCGGGTCATCATAAGGATGAAGAATCTCAGAGAATCCTAAAATTTTTTTATTCATTGTCCAGTTAGAATCTACATAGTGGCTGGAGAGACATGCGTAAGGTGATTCATCGTGACTTGTCCAGATATCGGACGTCACAGACACCACTCCACTTGCAGGTGTCAACCCGGCCGGGCCGGCCCGGCACGGAAAAGTTCCGTGCCCGGGCCCGTGCCGTGCCCGGCCTGAGCCGTGCCGTGCCTGACCCGGCACGGTTCGGCACGCGGCACGGAACCCCGGCACGGGTCAGTCCAGTGCCGGGTGTCCCGTGAGCCCGACCTCCAGAAGCCCCTCCCGCATAAAAAGACCGTGGGTCGGGTTTGATTCGACCCGACCCGCGGTCTTCCCGTATCCCGAACAACTCGGACAGGCGTGCTCGAGCGGGCCAGGCACGGCACGGCCAGCCGTGCCGGGCTCGGCAATTTTTAAACTGGGCCGAGCACGGCACGGTACAGGAACCGTGCCCGGCCTGGCACGGTAGCACGAACGTGCCCAAAAAAAATGGGCCGGGCCGTGCCGTGCCGGGCTGACCCGTTTGACACCTCTAACTCCACTATATGCCATAAATTCATTAATTATTTTTTGTTTTTCTAATTTATATAATTTTAGTATGTCATTCCTAGATGTGAACCTAGGAATCATATTATAAGCAGGCCGAAAATATGTTTGCATGATGCGCACAACCCTTGGATCTTTCGAAAATCTGATCGGAAGACCCATCAATGTGATAAGTCTGGTCATATCGTCCCTACCCAACTCACTGGAGTATATGAAGAGAGTAAACTTTGAGACTAAACTCGATCCAGTCTCAAAAAATGCATTGCCAAGTTGGGTTTGCTTAGGATCTAATGGACCATAATTTTTGGTGCATAATTCGGCATGCCTCTTAAGGTCCCCAGTCCCAAATGAACTTTTACATGTTAAAAGTCTCATATAATATTTGTATTGTGTCATTTCTTCTTCCTCATCCCTAATATTTTTTTGTTTTATTATATTAAAATGAGTCCAAACTACATAAGTCCTCCTAGTTTTTTATTTTCTAGAAGTTTGGGTTGAGATGACTGGAGAAACCAAAGTTTCAGCAACCTCAAATCTCTGTGTAATATTTTCATTTTCTAAATTTAAATATGTTTCATTAGTATTTGTCATTTTTTATGATTTTTCTTAATCAAAATACAATTTTAAAATTTATCTATTTTAGGTCTAGAGAGATTAGAGAGAGAGAGAGATATATATAGTAAACAAAAAAATTTAAATTAAATTACTCAGTCAAGCAGTGAGGTCGATCACGTGCACGGTGTACCAAAATCTAGCTCAAAATTCAAAACCTAAGTTGATATTCCCGAAAAGCTAGGCCAAATGTTAAATGATAAAAACCTGACTTCCTTAGTGCCGAGAAAGAGGTGAAAGATTTTTGAGAGAGAAAATGTGAGATTTGAGAGAAAAAATGTTTATAAAAAACATAAATATTAAAGAGAGAGGGGGTGTAATTTATAGATTATAGAAAATAATTTTTTTTTAAAAAGTGATTTTTTTTTATTTTTTTTAAATTTTTTAAGGGACAAAATCATGAGGGCCGTTGAATTCTGCTTCCTAGTCGTTGGAGGCGAGATCCAACGGCTACAATATAATATTTGTTTTTATTATTTTTTTTGCCCTTTGGGGGGCAGGATCAGGTCGGTCGGGGGACCGCGGGTCGGGTCTGATTGGACCTAGAGGTGTCAGCCCGTGCCGTGCCGTGCCCGGCTTTGGCACGAACCGTGCCTGGCTAGGCACGGTTCGGCCCACGGCAAACCGGCACGGTTCGGCCCACGGCAAACCGGCACGGTTTTATCCCGTGCCGGGAGCCCCGTGAAACCGACCGCATGCCTCCCCTCCCGCAAAAAAAGACCGCGGGTCGGGTCAAATTCGACCCGGCCCGCGGTCCCCCGTTTCCCGAACCGCTCGGACAGGTTTGCCCGAGCGGGCCAGGCCAGGCCAGGCACGGCTCGTCGTGCCTGCGGGCCGTGCCCGGCACGGCACGGTAGCATGATCGTGCTCATGAAAAATGGGTCGTGCCGTGCCGGGCCGGCCCGTTTGACACCTCTAATTGGACCCGACCCATGCTCTTTTTTCTGGGAAAGGCAAAGGGGATATCAGGATAATGGTGCGGGTGCGCCTGTGCTGGTGTGCCGTGCCACGGGCCACTGAACCGTGCCGGGTCAGGTACGACACGAGGCTCGGTTGGCCTCGGCACGGCACGGGCCATGCCTTACCCGGGCACGGTATGGGCCCGGGCACAGGATTTTCCCATGCCAGTTGACCTAGGCACGGCCGAACCGTGCCTCATGCCGGCCCGGCCCGGCCCGGTTGACACCTCTAATACTATGAGAATGATATATACATAGTCTGCACAAAGCAAATACTAGTCTATTAAAGAGCCATATGATTTTATATTCATTATTTTTAATTTTAATCTTTTGATTATTCTCAGAAAAGAAATAAGTTGTACTTATTATTTGATTTCATAGATTATATCATATTAATATATATTGTTTACTTTTTTATTATTTTTTTAATGGTACTAGGATAACTAGATGTCTTACTGATGTATTATCTCATTCAGAATGATACTAGACTATGTTGGGAGTGATTATTAAAAATTTTAAATTCTAATTATTCAATACTTAAATAGTTTATTGTTAATTGTTAAATTAAAATAAATAATAAATTTTTTTATTTTTATTTTATTAAATTAAATAAAATATAAAGTATAGTATAATAAACAATAAAAATTTAAAAACTAACAGTGTCTGAACTCTAAATAAATAAAACTAAAATATTAATACAAACTAATGTAAATCATAAAAAACATAAATGAAGATCCTAGAATCAAGTCTCAATGTAAAATGACAAAATAAATAAAGATAATGTTAATCCAAAAAAAATAAATAAATATAAAAAAATCATTAGCAGGCAGCATTACAACACATGATCAATGATGATATAAAATAAGTATCAGTGTCTCAATTTATCACTCATCATCAGTCATTAATCTTCATCAACATTACACGGATCATCATCAGTGATCAATTCATCTGTTTTTGCTGTAATTCCATCATTATTATGGATGTCTAAGCTCGAATCCTCTCAATCCTTCATACATGTTAATGTCTCGATAATATTTAGTCATAATCTAGATCTCCTATTCGAAATCAAATTTACTGCAACAGAAAAAGCATGCTTCAATGTTTGTTTGATACCGGAGGAGACACTTGATCTCGTGTCATTTTAGATAACACGAGATAGGTGGACTCATATGATTTTTATCACGGTAAAATATCAAAATTCTTATTATCAGAATGTGATATGATTTAATAGTAATTGGTATCTAAATACTAAGATAGCTCGCTCCTATTCGATGATCTACTTCATCATTTGTCTTCGCCACCTGAATGAAAAAGTCATCATCTCCAAAATGATATTTATGTTTGTACTCGAAATCTTACTACCATCATCACTATATCTAGTATCGTAGTATGTAAAGAATTATATTTATTTTTCGTAAATAAATCTTTCAGGTTGGCTTTCCTGGTTCATGCACAATGATATTTATGTCAAAACATTCTCTACTTCTTTCATCTTAAACTTAGATTCCATGCAAGTAACCAAAAAATAAAGAGATGAAAAGGTGGACCTAGGCACAGCACGACACGAGTAGTGTCTTGAGCCGCCCTGGCCTGGCATGGGCACGGGTCAGGACCATGCCATGCAGGGCCAAGCATGGCCGAGTTGGGCCAGGCCCGGGCTGCCCGACATGTTTGACACCTCTCCTTTGTCGTGTATTCTAATTTTTGATTGGTTACCTACTTACATAGAGAATAATAATATGATAGATTTTTATATTTTTATTGGAGGAAATTTTGATTTTTTAAAAAAGTAAAAAACATACAGTTAAGATCTAATATAGAAACATAGTTTAGAGTGATACTGAAAGTCAGGTCAAGGTTGCTTGCCTGTCTTAACGAAGCTTGACCACCATTTTTTACAAAGTCAGGACTAGTCAAGAACAAGCTCATCCTAGCATGGGTTTGAGTTGTGATGTGCTAGGCCTAGTCGGTGCCTAGTTCTAAGGTCATGCTGGGTTGGCATGCAGTCCCACATGTCTCGGGTTTCCATTAGACCATCAATATCCTATGTGTCGGGCTGTCCTATATGATAGGCAACTTGGAATGCCCGGGCTGTCCTATATGCACACACTATAGGTGTGTGCATCTACACTCTTAGACATGATCTTTTTAGGGGTCTTCAGTCTTCCGCCATGATCCCCACTGAAGGTGTTTTATAACTCATTTAACTTGTTCATCTACACTTTTAGATTATTGGATTAGGAGCACTCGACTTGTGGGCTGCCCCAAATATGTGCATCTTAAAAAAAAAAGCTGATTTTCATTTTTAAATAAAAAATATGTTTTTTTTTCCCCGTGTGGCAAGAACCCTAGCTTTATGGGTAGGTACTAGGTAGTTTTCAGTTTTCACAATATTAACGTGGCTTAACTGTAGGTGAGCGGTCTCATGCTGGCAAGCCATACTAGCATACGGCACCTCTTCAGCATATGCTTGAGTCAGTACGAGAAGCTGAGAAAGAAGCAGGCCTTTCTGGATAATTATCGCAAGTTCCCGATGTTTGCCGTGAGTTGGTTTTCCTCTCCATTTATGAGATGGTCACCGTCGGTCACGTCGTGCGGTGCTTTTGATTTTGCTGTGCTACAATTTTGTTTTCAGGACAACGATCTCTCCGAATTTGACGAATCAAGAAACATAATCGAGAGCTTGGTCGATGAGTATAAAGCGTGTGAATCTCCGGATTACATCAAATGGGGAATGGAGGTGCATCATCAAATGGGGAACCCGTTTACATAAACTCCCAAGCGCTAACATCTTGTTTTCTCATTGCAGGAGCCCGACCAAGTTACGGGGAAGCAAGCATAAAAGGGATGTTGAGCCCAAACTCGAGATTTACGCATCTTATCTAAAACTGCAAGTGCTGGATCTGGGTCAGCACCAAGTGGTCTTTGTTACCTCGCTCATAAGTAACAGCAGCCCCTCGCGGCCTTTCCTGTTTTGCCGCAGTAGTAAAACGAGTCATTGCACAAAAGGACAAAATTGCACTTTATTCCTTTTTCACCAAGAGTTTCAAAATTAATGACAATTCTAAATAATTTTTTTTAAATAATTGTCTGAAATCTTTAGTATTTTATGTATTTATTTTTTATAATAAATGTTATATCTATCAGTAATGTAGTCTATGCTTGAGATAGTATGACATGCTGTTCATAAGTTAGGTATTCAGTAGTACTTATTTTTGTATTAAAAAAAAATCACTTAATAAACGTGAGATAGGTACTTATTTTAATTTTTTTGTATTTTATTATTAAAAAAATTAAATTTAAAATAATTATCTATCTCATATCTATTAAGCAATCAACAATATATATGTTAACTAAAATATTAAGTACAAACTTAATTTTTAAAAGTAATAAATAATTTGGAAAATAAATATTCATTTTGGAAAGGCAAAATTCATAATTTATCAGATTGAGTCCAAACTTTATATTCAAATAATGCTCTTCGAAGAAATTAAGCAAAATTCTATAAGACAAAAATTCTTTATTATTATATTCTTTGCAAATATTCTGAATCTCTACAAGTACTGTAGTTATATTTTTAATGATTATTTATCTTATATTTAATAATTTATTTTTTTATCACGAATGCAATATACATGAATAAATTAATCTATACTTTAACTAAACTAATATGTCATCTGTGAGTTTATTTTTATAAAAATATCAATACCAAACTTAAATTGAGTGATAAAAATAATTTCATAAGGCACTTGTCTTAAATATTGAAATTCCTTATTAGTTATTTTGTACCTGCATTTTGATTTAGTATGACTATTTTAATTATGTTCTTAATAAATATTTATCACATATATCTAATATATTATTTAAATCAATTTTTTATCCTCAATATAATATCTATAAAAAAAATTAGTCTATAATTGATGTAGTATAACATATTAGTCCTAAGTTTATTTTAACAAAATTATTAACGACAAAATATTATTTTTAGAGTGACACAAATAATTTGATAATAATTGTTTATCATCCAAAGGTTATATTTCTAATAAATATTGATCTCATTCTAATATTTTATTAATTTATTTTTTTTTTGTCATGAATATAATATTTATAAAAAAAATTAGCATATACTTAAAACTAAATTATTGAATATATATCTATTTGAGAGAGACAGAAATCATCTGACAAAAGTTATCGATTATAAAAACTTTCTCACTATACAAAGATTTATAATCATAAAAAATGTGTCAAAATTGGAAAAAGGCAACAAAATTTATTAGAAATATTTTTCACATTGATTTTTAAGTATTCTTATTATATTTTTGATAATTATTTATGTTATATCAAATAATTTATTAAATTAATTTTTGGTGACATTTTTATTGAGAAAATAGTCTTTAGTTGAAATAACACATCATATTATTCATTAGTCTATTTTAACATAAACATAGAGTACAAAACATAATTTGAGACAAATCAAAAAAATTAGCTAATATCTAATATTTTATTATTTTATTTTTTCTCATGAATGAAATATGCATCGACAAATTTGTATGTACTTGAACTAATATAATATATTAAAAAAATTTATTTTAACTAAAATATTTAGTACGAAATCTAAAATTAGAGAAACGGACATAATTTGGTACATTTTATATATTCTCTAATGATTTTAAAGATTAAAAAAAATAAGCTTGGAAGGAATAAAATTTTTTATTAGTAAGTTTTAATCTAAATTTTGAATCTTTATAAATATTTCTATTATATTTTTAAATAACCATTATCTCATGTATAACATTTTATTAATATATCTCTTGTCATGAATATAATATCCATCAATAAATTATATTATATTTGAACACACATCACTCATTATTAATATGTTTTTTAACAAAAAATATTGAAAACAAAACATATAGCATGAGAGGAGTATAAATTGATAACAATTATTCATTAATTCAAACACTATTATAATATTAAAGAACAAAATAATTCAAACACTATTATAAATTTATCTTGAATATAATATTTATCAATAAGTTAGTCTATCCTCAACCAAACACAACATATTATCCATAATTTTGTTTCAACTAAAATGTAAGTACATGACTTAATTTGATAGAGAACAAAATAATTTTATAACAATTGCTCATAATGCAAAATTCTTTAGAAAGACCAAAATTGAAAAGGATAAAATTCCTCATTTGTAAATGTATTCACCTAGAGGTTTATAAGTTATTCATTTAATGTATCTAACTATATATAGTTTTGGTAATTATTTATCTCAAATATTTTATGTTAAATTAGAGAGATATAAAATTAATTTGAATAGAAAAATTACTTATTAGTAAGGTTTTAGATATGTATTTTAAATTATTATAAGTATTCTAATTATTATTTTAATAATTATGTATCTCAAATATAATATTCGATTGATTCTTTTTTTTGACATTCATGTAATATTTATCAATAAAATATTCTAATTATTATTTTAATTTAAATATTGAGTATATAAAATTAAGTCGAGAGACAAAAAAATAATCTAATAAAAAAGTACTTATTATCCAAAAATTGTAGCCTCTAAGAATCGAACAAGAATTTTAAAGATAAAATTATTTATCCATGTATTTTTTTCACCTTGATTTTGATTCATTATAAATAATTTCTAATTATTTGTAATATCTAATATTTGATTAATTCATTATTTTTCTCACATGCAGAATCTATCAAAAAATTAGTCAATACATGAACAATAATATGTGTTTTAAAATATTTATTTTAACTAAAATGCAAAATATACAACTTAATTTGAACGTGACAAAAATGAGTTGACAAAATATGATCATAATACTAAAGTTATAACCTTAGGAAAAAAATTTGAAATCATTATAAATATTTTAATTTATACTTTAATAAATATTTTATTTATTTATTCATTCTTTGTCAGTTATGCAATATCATTTAAAAAATTATTGTATACTTAAACTCGCATATAATATTATTCATAAGATTCTTTGATAAAATTGTTCTTTGTCAGCTTATAATATTTGAACTAACAAAAAATATTATTTATATGTTTTTTTAACATAAATATTGATTACTCATCTTAATTTGAATAATGCAAAATGATTAAATAAAACATATTCATTATCAAGAGGTATATACTTAAAGAAATTATTCAATAGTAAAAAGGCCAAATTTTCTTATGAATTATTTTTCACATAGATTTTGAATCACTAAAAGTATTCTAATTTAATTTTTAATAATAATTTATTTCATATATGATATTCTATCAATTCATTTTTTGCCATGAATATACCATCCATCAACAATTATTCAATACTCGAATTAACATTGTATATTCTTTATAAGTACATTTAAATTAAAAATTTATGCTAAAACATAATATTTGAGAGAAAATAATTTGAATTAAATATTGTAATAAGAAATTTTTTCATTTTTAATATTAACTCATGCTCAGTTCTTTAAACTTGTAATCTTTTTAAATTAAGTAATTTTTATCAAATTATTTTGTTTGCTCAATATCTCAGTTATAATAAACTTATCAATAATATGTTATGTTAATTCAAGCATAAACTAATATGTTTATTGATATTACATTGGTGATAGAAAATAAATTTTTAAAATATTTGATATGAGATAAATAATTATTAAAATGATAATTAAAATAATTATAATAATTCAAATTCTAGGTGAAAAAACATACTAATATTTTTTTTTTCTTTTAGATCTAGCTCATTTATCAAAACAATTTTTCTCACTCAAATTAAGTTTTATATTCATCATATAGGTACATAAACATAGTTAAATATTAGGTTTAAGATAAATAATATTTAAAATGGTAATTTTAATACATACAATGATTACAAATCATGATAAAAAAATATATTAATAGGAAATTATTTTTTGAATTCTGACTCATTTTTTTAAGATTATAGCATTTAGATAATTAATATGTTTTAATGAAATTATTTTTATCTCTCTTAAAGATTATTTTGTCCTCAATATTTTATCTAAAATAAAATTATGAATAATATGTTATATTAGTTAATGTATATAGTAATTTTTTGGATGGATATTGTATATCTAACAAAAAAAAAAGAACTAATTAAATATTATATATAAAATACATAATTATTGAAAATATAATTAGAATATATATAATATTAAAATCCACATGAAAAATTGATTAATAAGAAAATTTTATCTATTGATTAATTCTTTAATGAGATACATAATTATTAACTATAAATACATAATTATCAAATATCATATATGAGATATATAATCATTCGAATTTCATTCAAAATATCATATATCTTAGCAGCTTCATATTATTTTACATAGGGCTTGAAACATGTATTTCAAAGTATTCATATTTCAAAATCAGTTATATAATTCAACCATGAGTTTGACACAATTTACTAATACATAGTCAAATACTATTTTCCCATTTTTGAAAAAAAAAAGTAAATTTTTTTAAAATATATGAGTAAATGATTTTTTTAATTTATTAAAAAACCATTTTCACGATATTAAAAGTATGAGTTTCTACCTCAACTAAGCTTTTCTCAACCTTAACCCTAATAGACAAGCTCTAATGTTTGAAACCGAGCATTATAATCACAATTCAACCTCAAACTAAAAGAATCATTAAAAAATGTGAGAATTTGCATAATTTCAAATATAATTTAATAAATTAAGCAGAAAATTAAAATATATTTAATAATTTCAATGCTAACCTTCCTTATTGATATTACAGCACTTCCATTACTAGTTTTGAGATTCAAATTGACATAACTTTCTCTCTAAAATTTTAGAATTAGCAATTTTAATATTATTCTTTTTCATATCCATCTCAAATTCATTTGTGAATATAAAAACAATTTTAATAACTCTTTATCTTAATATTTAACAAACTTGACTAATTTGGATCAATCACTTAAATAAAGAAAAAATATTTTTTTCACGATCTAGCAATTATACTCCCTTATAAGAATTTCATATTCTAGATTTAAATTTAATAATACAAAATATGTGGATAATCCTTTTTATTTATATTTTCTCTAGTCATTTCTTCATTCTATGAGTTTGCCAAAGGACATTTATGTCTATGTAATAATTGGGGAATGATGTAACTGAAATAAGATTATCATAGATAACATTTTTACATATCATGTTGTACAAAATATTATAAATATATATAAGAATTTTGAACCAATCTATGAAAGATTGTAGACATCAAAAAGATTGACCAAAATGAAAAGAAGCTATAGATTATAAATTAAATTTGCTATTGAAATGAAAAGTCTTTGGACATATAGTCCAAATGCCTGTAAGTGTAAAACATTTTGATTATAAATGGGTATTTGTATAAAAGCACAATAAAGTAATAATATCATAAGATATAAAGCATGATTAATAACTCAAGGTTTCTCACATAGAGTAAGTATTAAGTACGAGGAAATATATTCTCCTATCATGTACACATTACATTTTGCTTTTTGATAAGCTTGGAATATACATCTCATGGGCATTATTATTACATATTTATATGGGTCTATAGATAGTAATATACACATAAAAATCATTGAAGGAATTAAACTATCTAAAGCATAAGTACAAAACCACATAATATGTACTTAATCAAGTTACAACAATCTTTATATGGACTAAAGCAATCTGGATGCATTTGGTATAAACATCTTAGTAAATATTTACTAAGAGAATGGCATGTGAATAATCATATATGTTCATGTAATTTTATAAAGATATCAAAAACTAGATTCACAATTATTACTGTGCATGTCGATGATTTAAATCTTGTTAGAACTCTTGAAGAGCTTACAAAAATAATAGAATATTTGAAGAAAAAATTTAAATTAAAAGACCTTGGAAAAACAAAATTTTTTCTCAACCTACAGATTGAACATTTTCTAAATAGAGTATAGATTCATTAATCAACTTATATTAAGAAAATTATGAAGCAATTTAATATGGATAAAGCATATCCATTATTTTATCCAATAGTTGTTGGATCACTCGATGTGAAAAATGATCCATTTTATCCTTGCAAGAAGGTTGAAAAAAAATACTTGGTCCTAAAATACCATATCTTAGTATTATTGGTGCACTTATGTATCTTACTTATTATATTCATCCATATAACATTTTTTTTCTATTAATTTATTAGCAAGATATATTTCTACTCCAACCAGAATACATTGGAATGGAATCAAATATTTTTTACATTATCTTTGTGGAACTATCAATATGAGCTTATTTATTCAAATACTCGGATTTGCATATACGTGCTATCTTTCAGATCTGTATAAAACAAGATCACAAACTAGGTATGATTTTAGTTATAATGAAATTATCATATCATGAATATAAAGTAAACAAATAATAGTGTCCACATTATCAAATCGTTCAAAAATTTTATAATTCAAATGACAAGTCATGAATTGTATGACTAGGATCTATGATCTACCATATTCAAGAATTATATGACCTCTCCATATCAAAGATTACCCAACAACATTATTTGAAGATAATATAGTGTATATTACACAAATTAAAGGGGGGCTACATCAAGAGAGATATAACTAGACATATTTCACCAAAATTCATTTATATACATGAATTTTAGAAGGGAGGCGATTTTTTTAATAAGGGGGTAAAATTAATATTCAATAAATTTGATCAATTGATAATCTAGAAGACCTATTCACAAATTCATTTCTAACTTAAAATTCAATAAGTTGGTATACAAGCTTGTAATACATCACCCTAAGGATGTTTGTGAGGCTAAGAAAAAAAATAATTTTTATCATTTTAGCCATTGCTCTGAATTGACAAAGTTTATCAAATAGAGCGACATTGAGTTGTCAACAATTTTTTTATGTTAAAAATGATTTAGGAATATAAAATAAAGAAAAATAATTTTAAATTTGTTAGATTTGATGTTTTTAGAGAGAAAGTTAGCCAGTTTGAACCCCCTTGGACAATTTGGTCATTTTATTGTTAAATGAAATTTAAAATTTTTATTTATTTCATTTCTTTCTCCATCTCATGGTTTCTATTTTATTTCTCTTCTTCTTTTTCAGATTACTTTGTTTCTTTCTCATTTTTTTCACCAAAATCATTGAAATAAAACACATATTACATGATTTTTTTTAGTTTAAATTTATTCTACGAAGTGATTAAACTCAATAAGTCCTTCATTTCAACAAAATACATCAATGGAATGGTTTTAATCTCTTAAAGTAAGGTTAATGTTGATGTTTGTTCATGTATTTTATTCTCCTTTGCTGATTTTATGAATTAGGCTTAAAATTATGCAAATTCTCAATTCTTTTTTCTTTTTATTTTTATTTGAGATTAAATCGTGGTTATAGATCTCGGATTGAAATATTGGATCTAGGTTTTGAGGTTTTAAGTCTTGAAAAATCTTGGTTAAGGTAGGAAATCTTTAGAAACTCATGTAAAATTTTATATTTTAGATTGTAAGTTACATATATATGCCCCCTGATGTGTTGTTTTATGTATGTAGTTATAAACATTTTGTTTTGGATTCTTTTAAATAAGTTTCATGAAATTTAAATTATTTAAGTAAGATATAAGATTACTTGATAAAAACTCATAAATTTGATACCAAGAAATGGTTTTTTTGATAATTTAAAAACGTATTTTACTCATGTTTTTTTAGAGAAAGTTATTTTTCTAAAAATGAGCAAATGGTATTTAGTTATATGTAAATGGTGCAAAAATAAGAAAGTTATGGATTATTTTGATAATTTTGAAATAGGATTATGCTGATATGTATGTGTAATTTTCTATGAAAAATAATTTTATGCTATAAGAGTTATATGATATCTTGAATGAAATTCTAATAATTTCGGAAAAATATATATTTTTGGATATGGGATTTTGATGTAACTATTAGTCTTAGAAAGGATATAATGGGCAAAAACTTCAAGAATTTTCATAAATGCAAATATTAGATATGTCATTGGGAGAATGATCTTAAAACCCTCTTGTGCACTTATGGCGGAGCTTTGCTATGTGGAGGGACTGGTTGCCGGGCTGGAAACCAATAAATCCTTTTCAAGCCTTTCAGTTTCATATCATGGGAGTGTGTGTGTGTATCATCTAGTAGTAGTGGTCGTTAGGATGGAGCTAGTAGCTTAGTTTTTCCCTCTACATGTCTCATTGTGGCCCTATTGAGTCTTGATATGTACAAATTATGTATGTTTGTGAAAATTGGATGGAGATTGAAAATAAATACTTTAAAAACTTACACATATACACATTATAATTCTATGAATTTGTATAGCAATGTATATGTAAAAATATATGTATAGATATTATTAAATTTATTCTTAGACTCTTAAATTAAATATTAGAAAATATATGTTTCTATGGAGGTAAAACATATATTTTTCCATATTTTCTTGGGGTTTTCCTATTGGGTATTAGTTGCTCACCCTTATTTTTCATATGTAGCAGAAATATTGATGGCAAAACCTAATTTTGAAGCTTGCAAATCTATGTAAGGGGTTTGATGAAGTATTTAGATAAAATTTTGAAACCTTATTATATATTTGGACATAAATGCCTTTATATATAAATAATTTTTTCTTATATATGTAAATGTTTTAACTTGATTTATTAGAGGTGGCAAGTGGGTCGGGTGGCCTAAGCATGGCCCGAGCCACTACCCGATTGAGCCATGCATGGTCCGGCATGGCAAGGTCCAGAACCATGCGTGGACGCTTTCTATGCTGGTTCGAGGCATGGCTAGTGCCAAGCTGGGTCAGGGGGTGCCGGGTCTCATGCCGGGCCAGACACAACTCGGCTACCTGGCTCGTAGGCATGGTCCAGAGGCATGATTGGCTACCATGCCACGAAAGCCAAAACTCAAACTAGGGTTAGAGCACGATCCAATTGGATCATGCCCAACCCGCCTGCTTGTATTTAAGAAAAATATTATTTTATTAAAATTATAATTCGTCACACTAGTTACACACGGCATGCATGTTTTTTTTAAAAAACACCACATGTTTGGATGAGGATGTTCGCGTGGGATGATCCAGGCCCACGTGGATGTGCAACATGTGGCAAGTGCTTCCCCTGAGCCGAGCGTATGAACCCTATGAAACCAAGGGTAACGTAAAGTGCTAACGGCCCAAAAAAATAAATAATTAAAAAATGAGATGCATCTAGACCATTGAATACCCCAATAGCCAAGGCAAAAAATCTGAGGCTGTCGGGTTTCTACCCCAAATAATCATTAAATCCTTTTTGTAATCTATATATTATTTCTCTCATATCTCTCTATCTCAATTCTCTCTCTCTCTCTCTCTCTCATCTCTCTCTATCTCAATCTCTCTCTCTCTCTCTCATCTCATCTCTCTCGCCTCTTGGGACTCAGGTATGGACAATGGACATGGACATCGGACAAGAGACTATGGTACGGTGCGGCCAGTGTGCCTTTTTCTATCAATCCTATTCCTATCCATATTCGGACAATCAGACTTTGGTATTCCATAAACGACCAAACGGGTAGTATTTTTAAATTTTATTTAGTTTTTTATTTTTATTTTTTAATAATAATTTAATATCAAATAATTATTAATTTATAAACTAGAAATTAGAAATAATTTATAAACTAAAAAAATCTAAAATGGAAAATAGTGAGTTGATTGATAATGAGATTAATAATAAAGTAAACATAGATAATTTTAATATTGATAACCCTCTGAAAATGTCTGAGGGCGAAATCATGTTTTTTCACATGGTCTCAATTCAAACTCAAACATCTAAAAAATAAAAAATTAGAGAAATATTTATAGTTTGGGCTCACTTTAATATAGTGAAAAATAATAATATCAGGGATATCAATGAAGAATTGACACAATAAAGAATTATAAGAAAATATATACTTGTAGGAGTGCATATGGGACTAGACACTTAAAGAAATATATCGAATATTTCATCAAAAAATATAGTACATTAGATCCTAGGCAAACCCAACTGAGTATTGAAGTCTTTGAGATTAGATTTAGTTCATCTTCTATGTTGACTCCCTTCATATACTACAACAAGTTACGGAGAAAAGCATGGCAAAACTGATCACTATGATGGGTCTTCTAATTAGATTTTTGGAGGATCGAAGGGTAGTCAGTATCATACAAAGCTATTTGTAGCCTACATATCATAGGATTCCTAGGTCTATATATAGGAATGACAGACTAAAATATTATAAGTTAGAAAAATAAATAATAACTAATAAATTTAGGAAATATAGTGGCATGATATCTATGACATCTGATATCTAGACTAGTCGTGATGATGCATCTTATGCATGCCTCACTACCCACTATGTAGATTCTAAATGGACACTAAATACAAAGATAATAAGATTTTCAGAGATTTCTCTATCCGTATGATGGCCCTGTCATATACTCACATATGAGTGCATGATAAGAATCTTTAGAGAACATAATATTCAAAATAAAATATATAGTATCACATTTGAGATGGGCAATTAGGAGTGATTTTTTACGTTAGTTGTATGTGTCACATTATTATCCTGATAGTAGTAGGGATGGATGTTGTTTCCACTACTTTAGAAAAAAATATATAACTCACTAAAATATCTTCAGATGCCTAACAGACAATAGGAGTTTGGTAGTCTCTATTTGTCTATGGGTTTAAAGAAGAAGAAATTTCAAATGGATATGAGACACTGTTGGAATTACACATACCTGAGTTTAGAGTCATATGTTGGATATGAACACGTGATATCTGACTGCATTAATAATAAGAGTTATGAATTATTATTGATGAGAGAGACTTTGATATATGAATTTCAATTATGAAATTTATATAGATTTTTTATGACATGATGAATGATGTTTATCAGTTTATACTCTCACGACTTGCATTGCATTCAGGTGCATATGTAATACTAGTGGCATGTTTAGGAAGTTTAGAGAATACTTGATATTTATTAACATGACACTTGAAATGAAAACCAAGTACTTAGAGTACTGGTCTAGTATTCAATCTCTTTATTATCTGGATGCATGTATGGACTTTAGGTTTATGGTGGAAGGAGTAGAGAACATTTTGACATACATATCCTCATGCATAAACCAGTAACACCAACCTGAAGGATTCATTCACTAGAAGTTGACTAAGTTATTTACATATTATGATACTAGATATAGTAGTTGTTGTAGCCAAGCTCCGAGTATGGACATGAACACCTTATTTGGAGATGATTTCTCCATTCAGTTAGTGAGAGAAAATGATGCGGTGAACCATCAAATAAGAGTGATCTATTTTAGTACATAGATATTGATTACTGATCAATCCTATCACATAATGATAACAATAATCTTAATAGCTTATAATGGTAAACATTATACAAGTCCACCCATCCCATATTGTCTAAGCTAGCATAGGATCTACTGACTCCTCATGTGTTGAGCATAGTATCGAAGCCTACTTTTTCAATTACAGTCAATGTGATTTTAAATAAGAGATCAAGATTGTGGCCAGATATCATTGAGGCACTAGCATGCATGAAAGATTTGAAGGATTCAAGATTGGTCAACCAGGATCGATGATCGAGATCATGTTAGAACAAGAACAAGGGAATTGTTGGCAGATGATGACTCATGAAACTTTGAGAATGTTGAGCCCACAACAAATAAATATCATTATACATTTATGCGATGATGATTAGTTATATTGATTGGCATTGGGATTGAGGCATTAATCTTGCATTATTATATTTGAGATTGATGATTTTTATTTTATGTTATTGTTGTGAGTTGTGACTTCGTGTTATTTTATTTATTTTTGGATTAAATGATGAATGCTGTGATGGATATGTTTTTTTGATATCTTTGATTATTTATTATACTTTGTCATTTGTGTTAATGAATTTATTTTTTATGATTTATGTAAAATAAATAAATAATATAATATTGTAACTCATAAAGGGTAACTTAAAATATGAAATTTCTAAAAAAAATTGAAATAATTAATCCACAACTCGGAGTCCTAACTGGCTAGCTATTGCTAGGCTTGGTCAATGTTGGAATAACTAGGCCCGGACCAACCTGACTTAGCATGACTCGGCATGGCCTAACATGGCCCAGCTTGAATTCGGCCATCCTTTAGGCTGGTCGTGCCATTATGGGCTGGTCATTATTGAGTTGTGTTGTGCCAGACATGGTATAGCCCATTTGACACCTCTATGATTTATTCTTATTCATGATATTTTCTAGAATATAATGTATTTTAAATGGCTATATGTAATGACCTATTTTTTTATTTACTTCTACTAATATTTTGAGGTTGTGGTGGGTATTTTAGAAAATGAAACTAACATGAAAAATGGTATGGGACTAATGTGGCATTTGTTTTTTTACTTGATGCTGAATATAACTTTTTTTGAGCTTAATACTAAATAATACTTAATAACATCACGTATTAAGTCATTTGTTTTTTTAATATTTTATTTCTATTAAGGGGATATGAAGAGACGCGAAGTGAGGATTTTGATCATGGTGGGAGTTAGTTTATTCTGAATGGGAAAAGCCAAAAATTTTAGCTTTTTTTTCCAGCTATTTTTTCAAAAAATTCAGTGATAAGTGAGTGAAAAATAAAAAAACAAATGGCTGAATGCTGAAAGAAAATTGCTTTCAACATTCAACCAAAAAAACAAACATGCCCTAAGTTATATTTGACTTGTCTATAGTTTTTTACAAACATACAATCGATCACAAGCAGTACTATTTATATTATGTATCTTTCTTGATTTTTTTCCAATAGAAATTCTTTTACTTTAGATTAATATTTTAAAAAATTCTTTCTCATTTATTTTTATATGTATTCTGTGAGTAATTTACTAAATTTATATAAACCCTCCATTAAAAACTCAGAAACCCCTCACATGGTTTTTTAAAATATTTTAAATCCTATTAAATTTAACTAATCAAATCAAGGATATCATAACTCTCTAGTGGGAGTATTGAGGGTCATGATAACTTTCATAGTATCAAAGGTAATGTTTTTAGAGTTGCATTATGTGTACATGAACTATTAATTATGTTAGTATAAGTCATTTTGACTTGCTTGTTTGTGTACTTCAAGTACTGAGCACTTGTGGATTTATTTTTCATACTCTCTAGAGTGTGAGATTTTGAGTTTTGTTATACTTATTATGGATTTTTATGAAGTTGGATCTCCTCTTAAGTAGTTACTAAGGTGTTTTATTTTTTTTATAGAAACAAAGTATGAGTACCAAAAGAGGAAGATGTCATGGTGTGGGATATTCATCCTTGGCAAGAAGTGCTGCACAAGTGTTCAGTACTTGAGAGGAGTGGCTAACAAAATTGGCCAAGTAGTGCAAGGAAATGTTCGTACACATGGAACTAGTGCATCAGTAATTCCTCATTTCACACAAAAGCAAGAAGGGGTGCATAATAGAATAAAGGACCAAATAGAGTTTCAAAAGTAAAACCCTCATTCATTTACTAGTGATCCTAACCCGATGGCTAGTAGAATCATGGTTATGCCTTATCAAGAAGAAGATGGATACCATATTCTAGATGAATATAGAATTCATATTATGACTTCTTTCTTTCTAGGAGAAACATACTTTTGGTGGAAATGTGTCTTTAGAACTTGGGATATATCTCATTTGATATTCTAAAGTTTGAAGATATCTTCAATAGGAAGTGCTTTGGTGAGGCAACAAGGGAAGCAATAGCCCATATATGAAGCAAATTTTTCTGAGTTGACTTGACTATCTTCTTACTTAGTTACCATAGAGGAGATGAGAACTCTATGCTTTGAGCAAGGACTCAAGTCATCTATCTGCTCGAGGTTGGTAGCCTTGTGTGTTTATGATTATGGTGACTTGGTGGAATGTGCCCTCTTAGTGGAGAAAGAAAGAGATATTCCCATTAGAATCCACAAAGATCATAAGAAGAAACTCAAAACAACTAAGAAATGTGGTTTAACTAGAGTTTTCATGTGGAAGAAGGGATCATAGACTTCTCATTATGTCCAGACTACTTCATGGTTAGTTTCTATTGGTGGATAATATGGTGATAGCTATTTTTGGGGTGGATTTCATTTTAGGCCATTTAGATGTTTTGGTTGTAAGTTGTGACCAAGGACACATACAAAAAATTTTCCCTCGGTCTTTCCACCAAGCGAGACCATAAGAAACTACTTCAAAATTGAGGGGCAATCATTCAACTCAATCTGCAAGACTTCATGGTTCAAATCACCCTATCCAATAGGATCCCTCTACTTCCAATGCATCATAGTTGACGAAGGATAAAGAGAAGACACATGTGAATCAAGGATGATCATTTTTCCATCTTACCTACTCTAGATGAGGAACTAGCCACAAATACTATGGTGAAAGGTATGCTCATTGTTTTTAGGACTTAGACATGTGTTTTGTTTGATACTAGTGCTTCACATTATGTTATTTCGTACTTCTTTGTAATTACATTGGGTGTGAAAATTGAGGAGTTAGATATTAGTTTGTGTGTTGCTTCTCTAATAAAAAATTTAATTTCAATAAGTATGTGTTTAAATGTAGTGAGCTCCACTTTTTAGACTTATTTATTTATATTGATCTTTTACTCTTAAAATTTTCTAGCTATGCCATAATTCTAGGAATAGATTGGTTGTCAAAGTTTCATATTGTGCTAGATTGTCATAGGAGACAAGTCATATTTCAAGTTGGACAAACTCTTGTTGTATTTAAAAGTGGAGCCAGTCTTCATGAGTTTAACTTGGTATTTGGACTTGTAGTGAGAAATGTAAATAAAACTTTGTATTTTTTTCTTTGAACAAAGCAGCATAAGGGGGTGAAAATAAGACTCTTTAATCATAAATGTTGATAGTGAAGGAGTTTCATGTTCTATTTCTTGAAGAGCTGCATGGTTTGTTACCTCCAAGAGAAGAAAAAAGTTTTGTATTAATATGGTATTAGGAACCTAGCCTATTTCTATTCCTCCTTATCAAATGGAACCAGATGAATTGAAAGAGCTACAAAGTTAGCTCCAAGAATTGCTTGCTAAGGGGTTCAATCAGCCTAATATGTCACTATGGGAGCTCATGTTCTCTTTGCAAAAAAACACAATGGGTCACTATAATTGTGTACAGACTATAACAAGTTGAATTAAGAAACCATCAATAACAAGTATCAACTTTCTTATATAGATGACTTATTTGACCAATTGGCAGAATCCTAGTTTTTCTCAAGAATCGACATAGAGATCGAGATATCATTAGTTAAGGATAAGAAAAGATAACATGCCTAAGATAGCTTTTTGGACCCGATATGATCACTATGAGTTTTTTAGTACTTCCTTTTGGTGTGATGAATGCACCTGTAGTATTTATGGATTTAATGAACATGGTGTTTTATCCTTTCCTTGATATATTTGTCATCATTTTTATTGATTATGTATTATTGTATTCGAAAATATATGATGAGCATGAGCAACACCTTTTATTAGTTTTGCAAACTCTTTGTAAGCATCAATTGTATGCAAAGTAGCCAAAGTGTGACTTTTAGGCTACTAGTATTCCATTTTTGGGCCACATAATAACCAAGAAAAGAATTTATATGAACCTTGAGAAGGTAAAAGATGTGTTTGAATGGACGAGGCCAACTAATTCAATCGAGGTACATAGTTTCTTGGGTTTGGCAGGTTATTAATATTGTTTTGTGGAAAAATTTTTCTCGTATTAACTTGCTATTAACTAATCTGACTAGGAAGAGCACTCACTTTGAGTGGGATGAGAAGTATAAATCAACTTTCCAAGATTTGAAAAATAAGCTTGTTTCAAACCCAAATATTGCTTTGCCAGATGACACATTACCTTATGTGTTTTTCACTAATATATACTTAAATGGATTAAGTTGTGTGCTCTTAGAGAATGAAAGAGTTATTGCTTATGGGTCTAGATAATTGAAGCCACATGAGAAGAACTAGCCTACACATAATTTGGAGCTAGTAGTGGCTGTCTTTGCCTTGAAGTTTAGAGATGTTACTTGTATGACATGAAGTTTAAAGTATATCCGGATCATAGGAGCATCGAGTATTTGTTCACTTAGAAAGAATTCAATCTAAGATAGAGGTGATGGATGGAATATCGAGAGGAATATGATTTTACACTACAATATCATATGGGCAAGGCTAATGTGGTGGATGATTCATTAAGCAGTGAATCTCATAAAAGTTTGGGTTCTTTGAGACTTCAACATTGGAAAAATAGTCATTATTGTAGATGACTTTGAGTTGCTAGTAGATGAGGTAACAAAGTCAATTTTCCTTTATAGTTTGAGACTTTAAGCTACTCTAATTATGTAGATAATTGAAGCACAAAAAGAGGGGGATGAATTGTAAAAAATTTTTCAGATGGAAAAAAATGAAGGTTGTACTGAGTAGAAACTTTCGATAGTTAGTTGGCATCAGTTTAGAAGTAGGCTTTGTATTCATCAAAACTCGAGGGAAAAAGTACTAAAATAAGCTAATCATTCTAAGTTCTTGATCCATTTAAGAAATATGAAAATGTACAAAGGGAGACACTTTTGGTGGTCATGTTTGAAACAAAATGTGGTGGACTTAGTAAAAAGTGTTTGATGTGCCAGTCGGTGAAAATAGACCATCAAGAACTTAGAGGGTTATTATAGCCTTTGCCAATCACATAGTGGAATAGAAATCAGTGACTATGGACTTCGTGATATGGCTATCGAGGACTTGAGGACAATGCAATGCTATTTAAATCATTATTGACAAGTTGACCAAATTGGCCTTTTTTGCCTATTCGGACAAGTGATTCTCTAGGTTGGTTGTGTATGTTGTATGTTGTATATAAGGGAAGTTGTCCGATAGGATGAAGTTCTAGTTTCTATTGTTATAGATAGAGATCCTTGATATATTTCATGGTTTTGGAAAGGGTTTTGTTGTATATATATTTTGTTTTGATAAACTGCATTGTATAACCAAAATATTTTCTATTTCAATATTTTGTTAAGTGCAGGAAATATAATATTGAAAGGTTGGGAATGCAGCAATAGCACAATAACGGGGGTCCCACTGCCTTGTCAGTGGGCCAAATAAATTTTTGGTGCAGAACCTGGTCCATCCAAGTGATCCGACCCACTCTGTTATTGATATAAATTATTTTTATTACTATTTTTGTGCGGTTGCAATTTTTGTTTGTGGAATTATTCATCTCCATTTTCTCTTCTCTACGCAATTTTCATCACGAATGCTTTTACTCACAAATCTGTAAGACTTGTTTTAATTATAATCTATAAACACATAAGTATTTTCTGGTGGATGTAACTAGTCGTGATGAATAACTAGTGAACCATGTTATTTTTCATTGTTTTGCCGTGGTTTAATTTTTATTACTCATGGTCTGCTGGATTGTGGTTGTGGATATATACCGTTTCCCATTTTTTTTATTTTATTCTTCTTCTAAATCTGTGAAATCATAAACGTGGAAGCGAAATTGCCTAACAGGTTTCATAATGCTTCTTGGACTCAATTGAAGATGAGTAAAATATTTTACCCTCAAACAGGTGGACAATCAGAGCACACTATTTAGACTTGGAAGATATGCTCTAGGCTTATGTGCTTGAGTTTAAAAGTAATTGGTTGAGCATCTGCCATTGGTTGAATTCACCTATAATAATAGCTATTACTCTAGTATTGGTATGATACCTTTTGAAGTATTGTATGGCAGACCTTGTAGGTATTCGATGTCTTGGGATGAGTTGGGTGAACTGAATGAGCTTGGACTAGAGCTAATTCATGAGACTACTGAGAAGGTCAAAATTATTCGTAAAAAATTGTTTATCGCTTATAGTAAGGAGAAAAGCTATATAGATAAGAGAAGATCATTGAAATTGAGGTTGAAAATTGAGTTTTTCTTACGGAGTCACCTCACAAGGGTAATTATCAATTTGGAAAGAAATAGAAGCTTATATATGTTGAGGCATGTGGGTCTATTTGAGATCTTGACAAGAATTGGACTAGTTGCTTATCAATTGATACTACCACTAGAGTATGCACATGTGCATGATGTGTTCTATGTCTCGATATTGAGAAAGTATCATCTAGATTCTATCTAAGTCTCGATGTTGAGGAAGTATCATCTAGACTCTATTTATGTGTTAGATTATGTGGTAGTTCTCTTGTGTGATGAAGTTATATATGAAGGCGCTCTAGTATGAATCATAGATAGAAAAATCAAAGAGTTGAGAAATAAGATAATCCACCTGGTAAAGGTTTTGTGACAATATCATGGGGTAGCAAAAGTGACTTGGGAGAGCTCAAAATTAAATGTAACAAAATTATCCTCATCTCTTCAAATTAGGAATTTTTTATTTTGAAGATAAAATTCTAATAAGTGGGGTAGAATTCTAATGCGTAGAAAAAAAAAATCTTCATTTTAGCTATTGCTCTGAATTAGAAACATTGTTAAATAATGAGTGATCGAGCTGTTAAAAATTATTTATATGATAAAAAAATGATTTAGGAATGAAAAAATGAGAAGAATAATTCTAAATTTGCTAGATTAAAAAGTTTTAGAAAGTAAGTTAGGCCAGTTTGAACCCCCGTAGGCAATTTGTTCATTTTCTATTAAATGAAAGATATAATTTTTTGTCTTTCATTTATCTCTCTATTTCATGACTTCTCTTTTTTTTTCTTATTCTTTTTCGGATTTCTTTGGTTCTTTATTATTTTATCACCAAAATCATTAAAATAAAATACAAATTTCATAATTTTTTGTTTAAATTCATTCTATGAAGATATTAACCTCAATAAATCCCTCATTTCAACCAAAAATATCAATGGAATGGTTGTAATATCATAAACTAAGGTTAGGGTTGATATTAGTTAATATATTTTCAATTTTCTTGTTAGAATTTATAAATTAGGCTTGAAATTATACAAATTTTCAGCCATATTTTATTTTTATTTTTGTTTGAGTTTGAATTGTGGTTATATATCTCGAATTGAAATATTGGAACTAATTTTTGAGGTTTAAGTCTTAGAAAATCTTGGTTAAGGTATAAAATCTTAAGAAACTCATGTGAAATTTAATATTTTGCATTGTAAATTACATACACATGTTTTTGGTGTGTTATTTTATGTATGTAGTTATAAACATTTTATTTTGGATTATTTGAAATTAGTTTCATGAAATTTCAATAATTTAATTAAGATATCTGATTAATTGATGGATACTCATAAATGTAACAACAAGAATGATTTTTTTTATAAATTTAGAAATTCATCTACCTATGTGTTTTTTTTAAAAAAGTTACTTTTCTAAAAATGAGAAAATTTTATTTGGTTAAGTGTAAATGGTGTCAAAAATCATAGTTGATGGATTGTTTAGCTAATTTTAAAATGGGATTATGCTGATATGTATGTATAAAATCTTGTGAGAAATAATTTGATGCTATATACGCTATATGATATTTTGAATAAAATTGAAATTATTTTAGAAAAATACATATTTTGGATATGATGTTTTGAGGTAACTATTAGTCTTAGAAATGATATGAAAGGCTAAACCTGTAAAAATATCTATCGAGTCAAGGATTATATATACCATTGGAAGAATGATCATAAACCCCCTTGTATACTTTTTGTTGAGTTCCACTACGTAGAGATGGTGGTTACTAGGTTGGAAACTAGTAAATCACTCTCATGTCTTTTAATTATAATAGTAGGTATACGTGTTCCCCGGTGAGGGTAGTAGCTATGCTAGAGCTAGCATGTTAGTTTTTCTCTTTATATGCCTTGTTGTGGCCTGGTAGAGCCTTGATATGCATAAATTATGTATATGTGTGAAAATAGAAAGGGGATTGAAAATTAAATAATTTGAGAACTTACACACATATACATTATGGTTTTATAAATTTGTAAAGCTATGTATATGTATAAATATATAGATGGATATCACAAAACTTATTCTTGGACTCTTAAATTATATATTAGAAAATATATGTGGCTATGGAGGTAAAACATTAATTTTTCAATGTTTTCTTTGGGTTTTCTTACTAGATATTAATTGCCCACCCTTATTTTTCCCAAGCGGGGGAAATATTGATGGTCAAACCTGATTCTGAATCTTGCACATTTTATGCGAGAGTTTTGATGAAGTAGTTAGATATATATATTTGAAATCTTATTATATATTTGGTATAGGTGTCAAATCGAATGGGCGTCCCGAGCACGGCTCGGCACGACACGGTATAGAACCGTGCCTTGGACCAGGCCAGGCTACCCCTAGGCATGGTTCATGCCATGTTGGGCCAGTAGGAATCGTGTCTCATGTCAGGCTAGACACAACTCATGTGTCTGTCCTAAAGGGCGGTCACCCAAGCCATTTTATGTTTTTTACATTCGACCGCCCCGTCACGGGGTGGCCTATTTTTCAAAAAAAAAAAAAAGAGCGGCCACGTGGTCTATTGTAATCTGTTGGCCACGGCCATTTTTTGTATACACGGCATAATCAACACAGCCTTGCCTAATGTCGTTTTGGGCCGATGGACCGTGCATCGTGCCGATAAAAAAATATTTAGTGTTGGCACGTCATAGCTCGTTTGACACCTCTAATATTTGGTCTTAAGAGTCATTTGTATAAATCACTTTTCTTTTGTATGTGAACACCCAAGCTTGATTGTTTATGCTTATTCATGATGATATCTATAATTTGATTCATTTTAAATGACTAGATATGAAAGATCTTGATTTTTTTTTTTACTTATCTATACTAAATTTTTGAGGTTATGAGTATTTTAGAAAATAAAACTAACATGAAAAATATGAATGTAATAAATCATTTTGACTTATCTGTAGTTTTTTATAAACATGTAGTAGATCACAAGCAGTACTTTTTTTAGTATGTGTTTTTATTGATTTTTTTCCAATATAAATTCTTTTACTCTGGATCAATATTTTAATAAACACCCTACCATTTATTTTTATATGTACTTTTTAAGTAATTTACTAAATTTACAAAAGCTCCCAGTTAAAAACTCAAAAACCCTTCACATGAAATTTTAAATATTTTAAATCCAATTATATTTAAGTAATCAAATTGAGCATGCCACAACTCCCAAGTGGGAGTACATGGGGTCATGACAATGTTGATATGAGAGAGAATATGATTTGAAGTTAGTACATTATACTTTTTTTTCTTTCATCTAAGGTGATGTTTGTTTTTTTTTTTGTTTACTATTGAGAATTTTTTTTGAGTTTAATATTGAATGGTACTTAATAACATTAAACAATAAGCTCTTTGTTTTTTAACATTGGGTAATGAGTAGGGATAATAACAAGGGGAAATAAAAAAAAATAAATGAGTCAGGTCGAGATGAGGTAGTCCTGTACCAAACCCCACATTGTCATCGATAATATTGAGTGTTATTAACTCTCATCCTTATTAGTTTATGATAAATTTTTTCTTATTTTGGTAGAATATAACTTTTTCAGAATAGAAAAAACTATTAATTTTAACTTTTTCTATTCATAATTTTTTTTAAAAAAATTCAACATTAAGTTATATATTTTTTGAAAAACAAACAGTTGAATACTGAAACAAATTGCTTTAAGTGTTATCTCATAAAATAAACAAGCCCTAGGCCCCATCCAATTAGATTTTACTGGCAATGTTTTTAACGAGACAATACTAATAATTTCTCTTGATTTTATGATCTTCATTCAAGATTAAATATTATATAAGACATGTGAATGAACATCACATGAATAGTGACTATGTGAACAGTGCAATACGTTGAATAGTACATCATGTTTGAATAATGATTTGCACGAATAGTGATGGTGTGAATAGTGATCATTAATAGTGCACCATTTTGAATGGTCCATCATGCGTGAATGGTGAGCATGTGAATAGTAATCGTATGAATAGAACACCACATTGAATAGTGCATCTACATGTGTGGATAATATGTGAACAATATATGAATAGTACTTAAAAATCTATATAAATGCATCAATGCCATAAGAAAGGTATCCTTTGAAAATCAAAATAAAGTTTTTCTCTTAATTCTATATATTTTTTCTTTGTCTATATTTCTTTTAAAAGTTTTTAGTTATAATTCTATAGTTATTTTACAATATAAAATAATTTTTGTCGCTCAAATTAAGTTGTGTACTCAATATTTTTTTTAAAAATAAACTTTTAAATAATATATTATATTGATTGCATTGTAGAATAACTTGTTGATGTATATTATATATGTGAAAAAAATATTAATAAAATACTAAATGTTTGATATATATTTAGTAAAATTAAAATTAGAATACTTAAAATATTCAAAAAACTAGTTAAAAAACTTTGAAAAAAAAAATTTGAAATTTTGAAATTTGACTCATTTTTAAGGATAACCTTTAGATAATGAGCAAATTTTATTAAATCATTTTAATTAATAATAAAATAATATTTATACTCAATGCTTCAGTTAAAATAAACTAATAGATAATTTGTTATATTAATTAAAGTATAAACTATTTTATTGATAGAAATTATAATCAAGATGAAAAATAATCTAATAAAAAAATTGATATGAGATTAATAATTATAAAAAAATAATTACTATACTCGTAATTATTCAAAATCTTACTTAGATGTAATTTTGGTCTTTTGAATTTTACATTGCTTATCAATAAATTTTTAGATAATAAGCAAATTATATTAAATTATTTTTGTATCACCCAAATTTTATTTTTTACTCAATATTTTAGTTTAAATAAACTTATGAATAACAAGTTATGTTAGTTCAAACATAAAATAATTTATTGATATATTTGTATTTATGACAAAAAATAATAAATCATTAAATATTTGATTTATATATTTACTAAAAATATAATTAGAGTACTTACAATAATTCAAAATCAAATCAAAAAAATATATAGTTAGAAGGAATTTTAATCATTTGAATTTTGTTCATTTTAAGTTTAAAGCCTTTAGATAATTAGCAAATTTTTTAATTTTATTTTATTAATTTCAGATTAAAGTTTGCCCTCAATATTTTTCTTAAAATCAACTTATAAATAATTATTAAAACACATATATAATACATAAAATCATTCGAATTAAGTGAATAGCTTAATAATAGTGATTTTTTTTTTAATATTCAACTCATTTCTATTAGGTTATTGTTTTTGGATATAAAGCAAATTTTGAAATCATATGTGTGTTATTCAAATGACCTTTTATATAAAATATATTTGAAAAATAAACTTACAAACAACATGTTTTATTAGCATAAGCATAAAATAATTACTTAATAGATATTATATTTTGCTATATATATAATTTGTTTTGATAATCTGTTTGTATAACCAAATATTTCTGTTTTAATATTTTCATGTAAGTATAGTAAAAGAAGTATTAAAGAGGATGGAGATACAGTAGTAGCATAATAACGGAGGTCTAGTTGTCGGGTCAGCGGGCCAAAATTTGTGAAGCAGAGCCTGACCCGTCCGATGATTTGACTTGCTCCAGTTAATTGAACCGAGAAAGTTATAATATAAATATTTTTGTATTTTATTTTTTGGATTACTATTTTTCACGATCTAGAACTGTTCATCCTCTCTCTCTCTCTCTCTCTCTCTACGTGATTTATCGCGGCTGCTTCCGCGCTGCACATACTATAAGACTTTTGTTGGTTTAGTACCTAATACATAAACATTTTCTAGTGGATGTAACTAGTCGTACTGAGTGACTAGTGAACCACGTTATTTCTGGTTTCCATTTTTCATTTTTGATTATGTCGTGGTTGGATTATGGATTAGATATATATATCATTTATTATTTTGTTGTTTTGTTGTTTTTTCTTCTTCTGAATCTCAAAATCACAACCGTAGAAGCAAAATTGCTCAACATATTTCTTTATAAACAAATAAAATGTTAAATATTAGATATATATTAATTAAAAATATAATTACAATACATAAAATAACATAAGATTTAGTTTAAAAAAATATACTAAGAAATGATTTTTATCACGTGAAATTTACCTTATTTATTAATGTCTTAGGCTTTTGAAATTCAAAAATATTTTTTTATGAATTTGAAATCAAGATTCATAGTCAATATTTTAGTTAAAATAAATTTAAGATAATGCATCATGTTGGTTCAAGTATAAGCTAGTTTTTTTATTGATATTATAATTATGATTAAAAAATAAATTAATAAACTATAAAAAATAAAATTAATGATTATTAAAATATATCTAGAATATTTAAAATGATTCAAAATCAAAGTAAAAAACTTTACTAAATAGAAATTGTAAACTTTTGAATTTTTGTTTTTTTTTTAGATGTTTATATAGTCTTTGGATAATGAGCAAATATTTTCAAATTATATTTGTATCACTCAGAATAAATTTTATAATTAATATTTTAGTTAAAATAAACTTATAAATACTATATTATGTTATTTTAAGAATAAAAACAATTATTTCTTAATATTACAATCATGACCAAAAAAATGATATTATAAATTATTTTATATGAGATAAATAATTATTAAAATATATTTAGAATACTTTAAATATTTTAGCATATAAGTTCAAAATTTTACAAATAAGTAATTTTGGCATTTTGAATTTTAACTGATTTCTCAAAGTTCATAGCATTTGGATAAGAAGCAAATTATATCAAATAAATTTGTGTTGCTTATAAGTTATATACTGAATATTTTAGTTAAAAATATTCATATAAATAATATACTATGTCAGTTCAAATATAGAATAATTTATTCATATATATTATATATATCACAACAAATTAATAAAATATTAAATAATAGAAATATATTTGTTAAACATAAAATTATAATACTTAAAATATTCAATAATTTAGTTAAAAAGCATCATATAAAAAATTTTTTATCTTTAAATTTGGACTAATTTTTTAAGGTTATAATTTGTTGATATTAGACATCATATTATTAATTATTAAAATATAATTAACAGTATTATAATGATTCAAATTACATGTCAGAATCTTACTAATACATAATTTTGGTATTTTGAATTATAGCTTATTTCTTAAAAGTTATATTCTCTGGATAACAAGCAAACTATTTTAAATTATTTTTGTGTCATTTAAAATATGTTTTTACTTAATATTTTAGTTCAAATAAACTTATAAATAATCAAAGTATAGAATAATTTATTGATATTTTTTTTGTATTTATATAAAAAATAATAAAGCATTAAATATTTTACATATTTTTACTAAAAATATAATTGGAGGACTTACATAATCCAAAATATAGTTAAAAAACTCAATGAGAAGAACCTTTTGATAATGAGCAATTTCTATTGTATTTTTTTTATTACTTTCATATTAAAGTTTGCATTCTTTATTTTAGTTCACACATATTTGTGCATTATTGAAATAATTTTTTATGCTCAATATTTTTTAAAAATAAATTCACATATAATATTTTAGGTTAGTTTAAGAATATAATAATTAATTGATAGATGTTGTATTTTTGATAAAAAATATTAGATATTAGTTATATCTATTTATTAAAAATATATTTAGAATGCATAAAATAATTTAAAATTTAGTTTAAAAAATATACTAATAAAGAATTATTTCTTCCAAATTTGAAAACTTTTATTAAAGTTATAGCTTTTGAAAACTCAAAAAATTTTAATTTTTTTTCAAACTAAAATCAAAATATTTTAGTTAGAATATTAATATATATAATAATATATCATATTAGTTCAAATATAAGATTATTTTTTTTGAAAACATAATAATGACCAAAAATGAATTAATAAATAATTTAAAATGAGGTAAGTAATTATTAAAATATAATTAGAATACTTAAAATAATTTAAAATCTAAGTAAAAAATACTACTAAATAGTAATTTTTGACTTGTGAAATTTTGCTTGTATCTCGAAGGTCATATGACCTATGGATGATGAGTACAATTTTTTAAATTATATTTATCTAATTCATAATAACATTTGTAATCAATATTTTAGGTAAAATAAATTTATAAATAATTATGTTAGTATAAGTATAAGATAAACTTATTTGTTAAAATTGTAATCATGACCAAAAATGATTTTATAAATTATTAGATACATGATGAATAAATATTAATTTTTGATGAGAATATTAAGAATAATTCAAAATTTATTCAAAAAATATTATAATTAATCTTAGTCTTTTGAATTTTATATGCTTCTCAAAAGTTATAGCCTTTGAATAATAGGAAATTTTATTCCAGTCATTTTTCAATTTTCAAATTAAGGTCTATACTGAATTTTTCAGGTAAATATACTTATGCATAATATGTTACGTTTGTTCAAATATGGACTAATTGATTGATATTGAAATCATGACCAAAAAATTTATTAATAAAATAATAAAGATAAATAATTATTAAAATATAATAATGATACTTAGAATAATTCAGAATCTAGATGAAAAATATTATAAATAATGTGACGACCTCTGAGCACTCCCACACAAAGCCATGACGTGCTTAGTTTGATTATTTAAATTTAACATAGTTTAAAATACTCTAGAATCTAATGTTAAGTTTTTTTTATATATTTTTAATGAACTTTTATAAATTTGGTAAATTACTCATAAAGTACATGTAAGAATAATAGAAAAAATATTTATTAAAAATAAGAATCCAAAATAAATAAATTTATATTGAAAAATCAAGAAAAAATAGACTATAATTAGTACTACTTATGATTAACTACATGAATGTAGAAAGCTATAGACAAGCCAAAAAAATCTTATTCTCTTCCCATTTTTTATATTAGTTTTATTCTATAATACTCAATCTCAAAAATTTAGCGAAAACAAGTACAAAAAATAGGTCATGATCTCTCATACGTAGCCATTTAATAGAACATACTCCATAGAATATCATGAATATGCATAAACCATAAAATTAACACATTAAAATACAAAATTAAAGTCATTTATACAAAATAGCCCCTAGGTGAAATACGAAATAATATTTCAAAAAACCTCATCTAAATCTTCCACTAGAACCCTCACATAGATCTGGAAGATTCAAAATTTAGGTTTGGACATCAACATTTCCTCCACTTGGAGAAAATATGGGTGAAAAATTAATGTTCAGGACAAAAATTTCAAGAAAAAATGAAAAATTTTATATTTTACCTCCATAGCCACATATATTTTTCAATAAAAAATAAAAAAATTTAAGAATAAGTTTTGAAATATTCATATATATATTCATAAAATATTCATATAAATTTGAAGTATAAATATATATATGAATATTTCAAAACTTATTCTTAAATTTTTTTATTTTTTATTGAAAAATATATGTGGCTATGGAGGTAAAATATAAAATTTTTCATTTTTTCTTGAAATTTTTGTTCAGAACATTAATTTTTCACCCATATTTTCTCCAAGTGGAGGAAATGTTGATGTCCAAACCTAAATTTTGTGTCTGTGTGTGCGTCCAAATGTTGATGTCCAAACTTAAATGTTGATGTCCAAACTTAAATTTCTATACATGACTATAGAAATTCATATAACAATAATGTGTGTGTGTGTGTGTGTGTGCGCGCGCCAAAAATTCATTTTTTAATTTTCATCTCATTTTTGCAAACATACATAATTTATGCATATCAAGGCTCCACCATGCCACAATTAAACGTGTAGATGAAAAAACTAACCTACTAGCTCTAGCCTAGCTATCACCCCCATTGGAGAATACACATCCAAAACTCATGGGAGATTTACTTATTTCCAGCCATGCAAGCACCACTTCCACATAGTAAAACTCCATCTCAAGTGCACAAGGGGTTTAAAGCCATTCTCCCATTGGCATATCTAATCCCTACCTCTGAGAATATTCTTATAGTTTTAGTCATCCATATCCTTACTAGGACTAAAAGTCACCTCAAAACCCCAAATCCAAAATGAATATTTTTCCAAAATTATTCAAATTTCATTCAAAATATCATATTGCTAATATAACAGCAAATTATTTCTTTAAGAATTTTAATATGCATATCAGCATAATTTCATTTCAGAATTAGCCAAAAAATCCATCAACAATGATTTTTGGCACCATTTACACAACAAAACACCATTTTTTTCATTTTTAGAAAAATAACTCTCTTAAAAAATAAATGGATAAATAAGTTTCTAAATTTATCAAAAAATTATTTAATGGTGTAAATTTATGAGTATCTATCAATTAATCTTTTTCTTAATTAAATGATTTAAATTTCATGAAATTGGTTTCAACAAAACCAAAATAAATGGTTTATAACCACAAGCATAATACCACACATCAAAAAAAAAAAAAAAACACACACACACACATATATAACTAACAATACAAAATATGAAATTTCACATGAGTTTTTTGAGATTTTCAACCTTATCCAAGCTTTTCAAAATCTTAAATATCAAAGCATAGCACCAATATTTTAATATATGTTCTATAACCACAATTCAAATTCAAATAAAATAAAAGTAAAATAAGGTTGAGAATTTGCATATTTTCAAGCTTATTTTAAGAAATTAAGCAATAAAAATATATTAACTAACCTCAATCCTAGCCTTCCTTGTCAATATTACAACCCTTCTATAAATATTTTTAGTCGAAACAAAGGGTTTATTGAGCTTAATTACTTCATAGAATAAATCTTCACCAAAAATCATTAATATTTATGTTTTATTTTAATTATTTTGGTGAAAAAAATAAGGAAAACCCGAAGAGATCCAAGAAATAATAAGATAACTGAAATAAATGTAAATTGTATCTCTCATTTAATAGTAAAATGATCAAATTGCCTTTGGGGAGTTCAAATAGGCCTAATTTTTTCTCTAGAACTTCAAACCTAACAAACTTAATACCATTCTTCATTATTTTTCATCCCTAAATCATTTTTAAATATAAAAAAATAAATTAAAAACTCTATCTCTCCTTATTTAACCAACTTGGTCAATACGGACCAATAGCCAAAATAGAGAAATTTTTTTTGTGCCTTACAACTCTATCACACTTATTGGAATTTCATCTTCGAGATTAAAAATTCATGATTGAAAGAGATGTGGATAATATCTTTAGAACTCATTTTCATTTTTTTCCAATCATATTTTCACACATTGGTATTTCCAAGAGATTTACCAGGTGTATTGATTTGTTTCTTAATATTTTATTTTTTAATCCAGGATAAGAACCTGCACTTCTTAATATTTCATATTTTCCAATAAGTATAATTCAAAATATGAAAGGGTTTGGATGATACTTATGTTGTCATATTATACTAAGCACCACGATCTTAAGATAGTAGAAGGAAATAAAATTTTGATCATACATATGTCAATCATTGATCTCCAAAAATGAAGATCATAGATGGATAATGTATAAAAAAATAATTTTCTTTTGTAGTAATGCCTCCTTTGTTTAAGATTTACAACTAATCATAACATCTCAATCTAAGAACATCCCCAATGGTGATGCACATGAATTCGAAAGGAAAAATCTTCAAGGAAGTGATCTTGGAGATAAGTTAGTTCTAGCCAAACTTGATCCTAGCAAGAGAAATTAAAAGGAGAAAATCTTTTTTTCTCCTTCACACATTTGAAAAAAAAAAATCTTACATCCTTTAAATGAATCATAAGAGTAAGGCATATAAGAAGAAATTCTTCTATACTATTTAAAAATCATATGTTCATATAAAATATTGTTCAAATCTTTTTCCATGTTTTATGAGAATTAGGAGACTAATTTGCTTTTTTTTTTCTTTTTAAATTATCTTGATTCTATGTATATAGATACGATTGTGTTATTTGAAAAGGAACTTGTCAACTTTAATTATTCTTTATAAAAAGAGTGGGCTCCGCATGCCTCCCACATTTTTTTAATATAAGTGAACTATCAAATTAAGTCTCTATTTTATGAATCTTAACTTGTTTTATTCTCACTTACTTTATTATTTTTAATATATGGTCTTACCATATTAGACTTGAATGAAAAAAAATATTTTTCCCCTTTATCTTGTATATCCTTGTGAGTGGCGTGTGCCAGGGGCTTGTTTTTCATGGGCCTCAAAGCCTATTAGATAGACTAAGTTCCCTAAAATCATGTTTAGATCATATTTGAAGCATCTCACCCAATTTGGATCAAATCCAAATAACTTTATTCTAGATTCAAACTTCTAAGGCTGTGTCCATTTGACTTTTGCTTATTTTGGTAACTTAGTTAAATATTTGATCAAGTAAGTCATGAGTTTTCATGACTCCCGATTACTCCCATTCGAGAACCATGATGTGCTTGCTTTGATTAGTTAAATTTAATAGGATATAAAATATTTTAAAATTAAATGTGAGGGATTTTTGCATATTTAATGGTAATCTTTTGTAGATATAGTAAATTACTCATATTAGACATGTAAAAATAATGGGAATGATATTTATTAAAAATATGAATCTAAATTAAATAAATTTATATTGAAGAATCAATAAAAACATATACTATGAATATTACTACATGTGATCGACCATATGTTTGTAGAAAGCTACAAACAAGTTGGCAATAGTTTCTTACCTTCATATTTTTTATGTTAGTTTCATTCTAAAATACTTAAAACCTCAAAAACTTGGTGGAAGAAAGAAAAAAAATAGTTCAAGGTCGCCCATATTTAGCCATATAAAATGGATAGAATTATAGAGAACATCATGAATATACATAAACCATCAAGTTTAAACATTCACATGTAAAATTAAAGTCATTTATATAAAATGACCTCTATGGCCAAATACATAACCAAGGTTTCAAAAAAATCCTTCTAAATGTTCCACCAAAACTCTCATATAGATCTGCAAGCTTTAGAATTAGGCTTGGCCATCAACATTTCCTCAACCAAAGAAAAATATTTGTGAGCAACTAATAACTAGTAAGAAAATCTCAAGAAAACATGGAAAAATCTATGTTTTACTTCTATTAGTACATATGCTTTTCAATATACAATTTAAAAGTTTAAGAATAAGTTTTTAAAAATACATACATATATTTATACATATACTTGGGTATACAAATTCATGAAACCATAATGTTGTGTGTGTAAGTTCTCAAAATATTTATTTTTCAATTCATATCCTGTTTTTACAATTATACATAATTTATGCATATAAAGCCTCTAATAGGCTACAACGAGAAATGTAGAGAGAAAAACTAACTAGCTAGCTCTAGCCTAGCTACCACCCCCAATGGAGAACTCACACACATACTCTCATGATCCAAAGACTAATGAGAGATTTACTAGTTTCTAGCCTAGTAACCACTAGCTCTACTTAGAGAAACTACGCAACATGTGCACAACAAGGTTTAGGATCATTCTTTCAAGGGATATCTATCTTTTCATCCATAGGTATTCTTACAGTTTTAGCCATCTAAGTTCTGGCTAGGATTAATAGTCACCTCAAAATCACATATCCAAAATGTATAATTTTCCAAAATTATTCAAATTGCATTCAAATTATCATATAGCTTATATAGCATCAATTTTTTTCTCATTGGATTTTCACATGCATATCGACATAATTTTATTTCAAAATTAGCCAAACAATCCATCAACCATGATTTTTGGTACCAATTACACAAATATTATTTTTCTATTTTTAGAAAAATAACTTTCTTTAAAAAAATGTGTAAATGAGTTTCTAAATTTTCCAAAAAATTATTTTATGGTGTCAAATTTATGAGTTTCTATCAATTAATCATATATATTAATTAAATGATTTATGTTTCATGAAACTCATTTTAAATAAACAAAAAAAAAATTATAACCATATACATAACAACACACATCATAAAGTATGTATATGTAACTAACAATGCAAAATATAATATTTCACATGAGTTTCTAGAAATTATCTATCTTAACTAAACTTTTCCAAATCATAAACAACAAACCCTAGTGCAAATGTTTCAATCTGAGATCTATAATCACAATCTAAACTCAAACTAAAATAAAAGGAAAATATAGTTAAAAATTTGCATAATTTCAAGTCTAATTTATGAAATCAAGCAAGAAAATAAAAAATACCATGGTTGTGAAACCCGGACCGACCTGGCCGGTCCAACCGAAAAAACCGGGGACCGAGCCGGGAACCAGTCCGGCTGAACCGGAAAAACTGGGAGAGCAAAAAACTGGGATAAAACCGGCCACCCTCTGGTTGAACCAGTAACCCGGCTGAACTGGTGCCGGGTCAACCAGGTTGACTAGTCCGATTTTTTTTCTTTTTTTTTGATCATGCGGCATTGTTTCTGAAAAAACCGCACAATTTTTCAACTTTTTATTTTATTGATTTTTTTAATATTATTAATCAAAATAATTCAGTTCCTATACCTACTGAGACTTTCAATATTATTGGCGCCCAAGGTAATTTTTTTAAATTTATGTGTTATTTATTTTGTTATATGTATTTATTTATTTTAAATTAAATGAGTTATTTTTAAAAAAATTTTATGTCAATGATTTAGGAGTGGATATATTCAGAGCTAGTGATATTTGCAGTGGATGTTCAAGTAATTCATCTTTACTACTTCGAGATAGAGATGACAATGTCTAATCTAATGTAACTTCATGACTATCTAATTTTATTATTATATGAAGTATGAACTTGATTATTTATTGGATGTATCTCTTTAATGTGTATTAGATATATCTCTTTAATTTTATTACTCAATGAAAATTAAGTCTTATATATAAGAAAAATATATATTTTATTTTATATATAGACCGGGTCTATCCCTCAGTTGAACCCCGGTTCGACCCAGTTGAACCTCTGACCCTTTGACCCTCTCCCCTCCCTGGGTCAATACCCCGGGTCGAGTCTGAAAACCTTGAAAAATACACCAACTAACCTCAAGGCTCAGCCTTAACCTTCATTTCCAAGATTACAACCATTACATGGATGTTTTTGGTTGAAACAAGCCTAATTTTCTCTAAAACTTCAAATCTAGTAAATTTAATATCTTTTTTCACCATTTCCATCCCTAAATCATTATGAACATGAAAACATTTTTTTAACAACTCTATTTTACCTTTATAAGCAACTTGACCAATTTAGAGATATGTATAAAATAAAGAAATTTTTTTAGGCCTCCCATGATTGATATCTAGCAACGCATCATTACCGCAATTAATGGGAAAGTCAGTGGTTTGACTACAAATTCTTTCATAGACAATATTATGTATAAAATCATCCTTTCTCATTTTTTCTATCTCACTTAGTCTATTACTTGGGGAAAGTGTAGCTACCGCTAGACTAGCTACGTCACATCTAGCACAAGTATAAAAAGTTATTGTCTCAAGATAAATTAATTATTATTCATTGCTATCGAAGACATTCTTAATGAAATTTTTAATATGGGCAAAGATTTCTAAGTAATTATCCTAAGAAGTTGTGGGTATACCCTCTCTATATTAGGAGTTGTGAATCCTCTATTGACTATTGAATAACCTTCAAAACTATCAAATCATCAATTATCACCCAATGAGTAATATTTGAAATGCAACAAGGAATTAAGTCAAAGTATGAAATTAATATCAAAAATAAATATGATTATATCAAGTCTAAGGACACTTGTATTATTTATATGATGATAATATCATCTATATTAAATAGATAACTCATATGATTGTATCATAGCAAGTCTCTGATGTAATCATAGGCCTAGAAAAAAAAATAAATTTTCTATATTTGCCATTGACCTGAATTGATCAAGTTTGTTAAGTAAAGAGAGATTGAGTTATTAAAATATTTTTATGTTCAAAAATAATTTAAGGATAGAAAATGGTGAAAATGATACTAATTTTTTAGATTTGAAGTTTTTTAAAGAAAGTTAAATCAGTGTGAATCCCAGGGGACAATTTGGTTATTTTATAATTAAATGAACTAAAAAATTGTATTTCTTTCATTTATCTCTCCATTTCATGACTTATCTTATATTTATCTTCGTTTTTCTCGGTTCCTTTTTATTCAACCTCATTTTTTCACCAAAATCATTGAAATAAAATTCAAAATTTTTGATTTTTGTGAAATTCCATCATATGAAGTGATTAAGCTCAAAAACCCCTTATTTTAAACCTAAAATAGCCATAGAAGGGATGTAATCTCTAAAAGGAAGGTTATAGTTTGAGTTTAATTAATATATTTTTATTTTATTGCTATATTTATTAAATTTGGATTTAAATTACATAAATTCTATACCATATTTTTCCTTTTATTTTAGATTGAGTTTGAATTGTGGATATAGAGTGCAGATTATATTATTGGAACTAGGGTTTGAGTTTTAAGGCTTGGAAAAGCTTGTTTAAGACATAAAATCTCTAGAAACCCAAAAAAAAAAAATTCATATTTTATATTATTAATAATATATACATTCTTTTAGATTATTAATTATATATACATCATTTTTAGATTATTTGAAATGAGTTTCATGAAATTTAATTCATTTAATTAAGATATATGATTAATTATTGGAAACTCATAAATTATATCAAAAACCATGATTGATGGATTATTTAGTTAATTTTGAAATGGGATTATTCTGTTATGAATGTGTAAAATCCTATGAGAAATAATTTGAAGTTATATGAGCTATATGATATTTTGAATGTAGTTTGAATAATTTTGGAAAAATATACATTTTAGATATGGTATTTTGAGATAATTATTAATCATAGTATGAAGAGTTAAAACTATATAATTATTCACAAGGGTAGAGATTACTTATTCCCTATAGAAAATGAATATGAACCCACTTGTGTACTTATGGTGGAGTTTTGATTTATGTAGGTGGGTTTGCTGAGCTAGAAAACAACAAATCACTTATGAGTCTTCGGATCATGAGAGTACGTTTGCGTGTTTCCCATTAGGGGGTGGCAACTAGGTTGGAGCTAGCAAGTTAGTTTTTCCCATTATATGTCTCATCATGTCATGATGAAGCCTTAATATGTTTAAATTATATATGTTTGTGAAAATGAGATAGAGATTAAAAAATAAATATTTTTAGCACTCATAAACACACATTCTGATTTCATAAATTTGTATAGTTGTGTATATGTATAAATATATATATGGATATTTCAAAATTTATTCTTAAACTTTTAAATTGTATATTAGAAAACATATGTGGCTATGAAAGTAAAACAATGATTTTTCCATGTTTTCTTCAAATTTTTCTTTTGAGAATTAGTTGCTCACCCTTATTTTCTCTAGGAGGATAAAATGTTGATGGTCAAACCTAATTCCAAATTTTGTAAATCTATTTGAGGGTTTTGGTGGAGTATCTAAATGAATATTTTTAAAACCTTGTTATGTATTTCGCCATGAGGGCTATTTTATATAAATGACTTTACTTTAATATGAGAATATTTTTTAACTTGATAGTTTATGCATATTCATGATATTCTTTGGAATTCAATCCATTTTAAATAGCTATTGTGAGGGATCTTGACCTTTATTTACTTGCTTTGATTGAATTTTTGAAATTGTGGGTATTTTAAAAAATAAAACTAACATGATATTAGGAAGAGAAACAACTACTTTTGACTTCTCACTAATTTTCTACATACATGTGTCGATCATAGGCAGTACTATTTATACTATGTAATTTTTAAAAATTTTCAATATTAATAAATTTATTTTGGATTAATATTATAAATAAATACCCTTCCATTTATTTTTAAATTTAATTTAGATGCAATTGATTGACTAAATTTACAGAAGTCCACCTATTTAAAATCTCACATTAGATTTTAAAGTATTTTAAATCTAGATAAATTTAACTAATTAAACCAAACATATCATGGATCCTAAGTGGGAGTGCTTAGGAGTTATGATGGTTTTTACGGTATTAGAGGTAAAGTTTCTAAAATTGTATTGTGTATGCATGAACTATTAAATATGTTGATGTGGTAAGTCATTTTTACTTGCTTATTTGTGAGCTTGATATAATAAGCATTTGTTAGTTTATTTTTGACACTTCTTGTAGTGTGAGGTGTTTAATATTGTTTTCCCTAGTATAGTTCTTGGTGATGTTGGGTTATGGGAGAATATCATTAATTAGTCCTTAGTTTGCATCAAAGTAAAAGTAAATATGTTGAAGGTCATGATGCTTAAATGAATTTTCTATGTATGATACTTCTTGTTTAAGTGATCAACCAAATCATTTAGCAATGTAGTCTTGGATACATTTTGAAAAGTGAAAAATGGATAACTTATGGGTCCCAATAATCCTCAAAATTCTCATGGTAACTTTTATATTCATTTAGGATGTAGACTTTTAGTGGAAAAGTGATACTAGGCTTCAAGACATAGCTCTTTTGTCATGAGCTATGTTTAAAACCCTTTTTAATGTTAAGTATTATAATAATGCTACTAGAGGATCAAAGATCAAAGAGTTCATAAAGCTCATGCAAGTTAATTTGTGTGACTAAGTTTGATCTATGATTTATGAGTTGATACATTTTTCTCCTTATATGGTTGATAAAAAGAGCAAGAGAGCTCAATGCTTTAAGCAAGGGCTAAAATATTGTTTATATTTGCATTTACACCTTTGTAGGTATGGTAATCTTATAGAAAATATTTTTTGGTCAAACAAGAGATAGAGAACTCTGCATATCCATGAAAATAGAAAAAAAAAAGTGTGAACTTTATTTTGGTAATATGTCTTTTGTGTCAATCTTTTATTTTTCAATATTTTTGGATATGAAGTAATCATTGGAATAGATTGGTTATTAGAATTATGGGTTATGCTTAATTTTTACAAGGGATGAATCATATCACAAGTTAGTAAAAAAAATTTTGTTTTTAAAAGTGAGTTTTCTAGACAATTATTTTGTGGTCGATATTGTGGAAAACTTAAGTTGAGCTTTGTGTTTTGCTCTTTTAAACAAGACGAGATTAAGTGTATAAAAATAAGAATCTTTGGTCTCAAGTTTTGATTGTGCAAAAGTTTGGTACCTTATTTTATGAGGAGCTCCCATTGTTGCTTTTTTCAAGAGAAATAAAGTTTGACAATTATAAAATTTTTAACACTCGCCCTTGAATGACCATTTTGAAATTTGATAAAAATTATTAAGTTTAGAAATGTCTCATTAAAAGCCTTGCCAATAAAACCTAGTGAACAAAACCTAGACGAAGAAAAAAAAAGTACAGTGCACTAATGCCCAATCATACTCCTTCTCATGTCAACATTCTTTGGTTAACACATTTCAATATTATATACCAAATTCTTAAATGTTAATAGTGGTAATGATTTTGTAAATAGGTCTAGAAGATTGTCATTTGAACATATTTGTTAGACATCAATTTTACTACTCTTATGAAGTTCACGAGTATAAATGAACTTTGGAGAAATATGTTTGGTTCTATCTCCTTTAATATAACCTTTCTTGATTTGTGCAATGCATGCGGCATTATCTTTAAATATTATTATTAGTTTATATGTGATTGAGGATAGCTTACATGAATCTCGAATATGTTGGGTCATTGATCTAAGCCATATACATTCTTGATTTGCTTTATGAATTATAATAATTTTGTAATGATTCAATGATGTGGCCACCATTGTATGTTTCATAGATCTCCATGAAATGACATTTCCATTATAATTTAAAACAATCTTAGTTTGTGATTTAGCTTTATGAGGATCTGAAAGATAGTCTTCATCTACATATTCGAGTAATGTGACTTTGACTCCTTAGAGTAAAATAAACTCATATCAATAATTCATTGGAAATAGTGCAACACATATTTTATTCCATTTCAATGCCTTCTTGTTGGAGCAAAACTGTATCTGGCTAATAGATTGACAAAAAAGCAATATCTGGATGGGTATAATTAGCCAGATAGATAAGTGCACCAATAGTACTAAGATATGACACTTTAGGGCCAAGTAATTATTCACTATTTTCACAAGGTTGAAATGGGTACTTGTTCATATTAAGTGAACGGACTACCAATGGATAATTTAAAGGGTATGTTTTATCCATATAAAAGTACTTTAAGATTTTCTTAACATATCTTGATTGGTGAACTAACACTCCACTTGGAAAATGCTCGATCTGCATGCTGAGACAAAATTTAGTTTTTCTAAGATCTTTTATTTCAAATTATTATTTCAAATATTCTACTATTTGTGTGAGCTTTTTAGGTGTTTCAACTAGATTTAAATCATCAACATAAACTGCAATGATTGCAAATATAATTTATGATTTCTTAATAAAAACACATGGACATATAATATTATTTACATACCCTTCTCTTATCAAATATTCACTGAGGTGATGACACCACATGCATCTGGATTGTTTTAATCCATACAAGGATCTTTGTAACTTAATTGAATATATGTTATGAGATTTTGTACTTATTGCATCAGGTAGTTTAAATCCTTCAAAGATTTTCATGTATGTATCATTATTTATAGATCCATATAAATACAATATGATAACATCCAAGAGATGCATATCCAGTCCTTCAGAGATCACTAGACTTATTATAAAATGAAGTAATAGCATCTATAACTAAAGAATATGTTTTTTCATAGTCAATGCCAAGTCTCTACGAGAAACCTTGAGCTACTAATCGTGTTTTATATCTTATGATATCATTATTTTCATTATGTTTTCGTACAAATACTCATGTTTATACAATAGGCTTTATATTTGTAGGCATTTAGACTACATATCCAAAAACTTCCTTTTCATTAATGAGGATAACTCTATCTGCATAGACTCTTTCTATTTTTTCCAGACATATCTTTTTTAATATTCATTCATATTATGTAGTTCTGGTTCATCATCATTTTTTATAATGTCGATGGCCACTTGGAAAACAAATATATTATTAATAATAAATTATTTCTATCCTATTTTTCTCTTTTGTGCACATAACTTATTGAGATCTCACAATTTTCAGGTATATGTGCCTCTTTAGGGACTTGTTGTTCAACATGTGCCTCTATAAGGGCTCCTTGTTCATCATGTACCTCTTCAAGAACTATTTATTCATTTTGTACCTCTATAGTGACATTTTATTTTATTTTTATTATCCTCTTATGGGAATTTATATCTTTCGACCCAATAGGTCTTCCGTGGTTCAAGAGTATTTTCGATTCATTAGATTTATGTCCTTTTGGGACATCATCCCATACTGGAACATTTGCATCCATGATGTGTGACATTGTCACATTATATGCATCAACAAATGCATCTAATAATTGATTTGCAAGATTTTGCAAATAAATGATTCTTTGAACTTCTAGTTCATATTGATTTGTATGATGATCAAAATGAGATAATGTAATTGTATTTCATGAAATTTCTTATCATTTTGTAAGAAGAGATATTTCTCCTCCTAATAAAGGGAACACAGTTTCATTAAAATAACAATCTACAAATCTTTCTCTAAAAACATCTCCTATCATGGATTCAAGATATCTTATGATTGACATTGAATCAAGACCTATATAAATCTTAAGTTTACGTTGGGGACCCATTTTGGTACGTTGTGTAAGTATAATTGGTACACGGACTGCACAACTAAATATTCTTAAGTAAGAAATATTTAGTTGTTTACCTAACACAAATTGTGAAGGGAAGTAGTCATGGTAAGACATTGGTCTAATTCTAATAAGACATACAGCATGCATAATAACATGTCCCGATGTATAAATTGGTAATCTGGTTTTCATCAATAATGACCTAGCAATTAATTAGAGATGTTTAATGAGTGATTTTGCTAAACTATTTTGTGTGTGAACATGAGAAATAGGGTATTTAATATTTATCCCAATTGACATGCAATAGACATAAAAAGCTTGCGATATAAATTCACCAGTGTTATCAACTCTAATGGTTTGATTGGGTAATCATAAAATTGTGCTCTTAATTTAATCAATTGGGCAATTAGTCTAGCAAAATCAATATTTTTTGTGGAAAGAAGACAAACATATGACTATCCAGTAAAGGTATCTATTAGAGACATAAAGTAACAAAATAGTCCACATGGTGGATGGATAGGCCCACATATATCCTCGTGCATTCTTTATAAAAATACTAGTGACTCCAACAAAATTTTACTAAAATATGGTTTAACTATTAACTTGCCTTGTGAACAAGCATCACATGAAAGTTCATTGGGCAAAAGAATCTCTTGGTTCTTTAATGGATGCTCATGTGATTATTCTATGATTCGTCACATCATTAAAGATCTAGGATGACCTATCATATCATGTCAAAGATTAAAAATCTCTGAGTTATTGAACTTCTGATTCACAACTACATATGATTCAATAGGCTTAATGGTAGTATGTTATAACCCAGAGGACAATGCTGGGAGCTTATCTACGGTGGTCTTTTTACCAGAAATTGTATGTGTAATATAAAGGCATTCTTTATTACCTTTATTCATAGTTTCAATATGATATCCATTTATGCAGATATGTTTAAAACATAGTAAATTTTTTGTAGATTCGCTAAAATGTAATGCATCATTTATGTGAATTTAGTTTCATTTGGTAATATTATATTTGATTTTCTAGAGCTTTCAATTAATTTTGATGTACCAAATATAACATTTACACTGGCATTTGTTATTGTCAAATTATAAAAATATCTTTTATCTTGAATGTTTGTGTGTATGGTTGCACAATTAACAAGACATATATCACCATCATTCATCTAAAAATTCAATAAAAAAAATTAGATAAAGATTAAAAAATATATAAAGAACAAAAATATAATTTCATTAACTCAAAAAAAGTTTATAGATTTATTCGATATTAGCATTATCATCATTTATCAAGTAATTAAAATTATCGCTAGAATCTACTAGAAAATCATCTTCAAAATAAGGTAGGTCCAGCCCGAAAAAATTCATTTCTATATTTTTGTCTCTTTTCTTTAATGATGCTTGATATAGATCTATCACATGTTTGGTCATACGACAGTTACAAGACCAATGTCCTTCCATTCTACATCCATAACAAGTCTCTTCGGGAGCTTTGTGGGATTTTTCAATACATTTTCTCTATTTTTTTGTTTTACCTCACTATTATTCCACTTTTGGTGGTTATATGGAGTTTTTCTCTTTTGGGAATATTGAGGATAATTATTATATTGCTAGTAGTTTCTTCCACGACCACATCCTCCTCCATGCCTATAATTTTGGGATGCTATTGTATTCACTTTTGGGAAGGTTTCACATCCTGTGGGATGGGACTGATAATTATCCATTAGTAACTAATTAGTTTGTTCAACTACTAGGATATATGAAATTAATTCTGAATATTTAGTAAAATTACTCTTTCTATATTGATGTTGTAGGAGCATATCAAAGGCATTAAATATCGAACACATTTTTTCTAGCATGTCTCCTTCTGTGAGTTTTTCTCAGCAAAGCTTTAAAAGTAGAACTTATTTTAAATAATGCAAAATTATACTCTGACTGATTTAAAATGTTGCAACCTCAAGTGTATCCAATCACTATGAGCTTTTGGTAAAACATAGTCTTTTGGTGGTCAAATCTTAATTTTAATTCATTTGATAGAGTATGATGATCTTTTATAATAAGATATTCATTTTGTAGATCCTTGTGGATATGATATCTAAGAAAAATAATTATTTTTGCACAGTCTTATAGGGACATTGTATTTTCTTCTATGATGGTATCTCCAAGATTTGAGGTAGTTAGATGCAACTCAACATCTAGGATCCAAGATAAATAATTTTTTCCAGAAATATCAAGTATTGAAAAACTGATATTTGAAAGTTATGTCATTTTTGTAAAATCTTTTACAAAAATATAACCTTTTACAAACTAAAATAAATATTATCTTATTCGAAGTATATTTGTATTGTAAAATACTTGTAGAAATTGAGAATATAGAGAAAAGTAAAAAGTATTTTATTCCTAAAAAACATATCTCATACAAAGGATCAAACTCCTTTTATAGGAGATGCATAGTGAATACACAATGCATTCACATTTATTTTCAACATCATTCATTTTTTTCAACATCATTCATTTTTTTCAACATCATATTTTCAACATCATTCACATTTTTCGATAATACATTTTCAACAAAGTATTATAATTATATATTTAATAAACTTATACAAATTATTTAATATTCTTCTTGTCAAAGTTATGATATTCATTAAAAACTTAGTTTGCATTTAAACTTAAACATTCTATTTTTATAAGTTTATTCAAACTAAAATAATGAGTACATAATATAATCTAAGTGGCATTAAAATGATAAATCATCTAAGTGTTATAATTATAATTTAATAATTATTTATCTAAATTTTAATAATTTATAAAATCATTTATTGTCATAATTGAAAATTTATTGAGTATAAAATATTTTAATAATTATTTATCTAATGCCTAATTTTTTATTAATTTATTTTTAGTCTTGATTATATTATTCTTCAATAAATTTGTCAAAACTTGAACTAACATATAATATTATTTGAAACTTTTTAATTACCATATTGAGTGTAAACTTTAATCTGAAAATCAAAAAAATAACTTTATAAAAATTGATCATTATCCAAAGAATATAAGTACTCTAATTATAATTTCAGTAAATATATATAAAATATTTAATGTTTTGTTAATTTTTTGTCATAAATATACAATATATCAATAAATTATTCTTTGCTTACACTAACTTAACTTTTTGTTTATAGGTTTATTTGAACTAAAATATTGAGCAAAAAAATGTAATTTGAGAGAAACAAAAATAATTTAATGTAGTTTACTTGTTATCCAACGACTATAACATTTGAGGGATGAGCTAAAATTCAAAAACCAATAGTACATATTAGTAGAAGTTTGAAATAGAATTTAAATCATTGTAAGATGTGAATTATATATTAATAATTATTATCATGATGTCTATTTTTTATTAATTTATTTCTTAATCATGATTATAATTTCTATTAAAAAATAAATATATACTTGAACTATATAATATATTATTTATAAGTTTATTTAATTGAAACTTTTAGTGCATACATTAATTTATTTATAAAAAAAATAATTTGAAATAAATTGCTCATTATCAATGTAAGATCCAAAAAATAATATTATTTCTCTATTTTAGCGATTGATCTGAATTAATCAAGTATTATTAAAAATTATTTTAGCAAGAAAATAATATTAATATTTAGTGCATAGATTAAATAATGAGACATAGTATTATTAAAAATTATTTGTATGCACAAGAATAATCTTGAGATGGAAAATTATTATGAATGATACTAAATTTTCTAGCTTTGTTATTTTAGAAAGGGTTTGGCCAATCTAAAGTCACAAGGGCAATTTGGTCATTTTCACATGGAAGAACATTAAAATTTTTATTTCATTCATTTCTATCTCCATTTCATTATTTATCTTTTGTTTCTCTTTTTATTTCTCAAATATCTTATATTCTTTCTCATTTTCTCACCAAAATCTATAAAATAATATACAAAATTCAAGATTTTTGGTGAAAATATATTTTATGAAGTGATTAAGCTCAAAAACTCTTTATTTTCAACCAAAAACAACCATATAAGGCATGTAATCTCGAAAAGAAAGGTTATAGTTGAGCTTATTTAATGTATTTTTATTTTCTTGCTATATTTCTTAAATTAGGCTTGAAATTATATAAATTCTGAATTATATTTCCTTTTATTTTAGCTTGAGTTTGAATTATTGTTATAAAGCTCAAATTGAAATATTAGAGGTAGGGTTTGTGGTTTAAGGCTTGGAAAAACTTGGTTAAAATAGAAAATCTTAGAAACTCATATGAAAATTTTATATTTTACATTGTTAGTTATATATACATGTTATTTCATGTGTTGTATTTTGAATGTGGTTGTACATTTTTTTTGTTTTTTTTTTGAAATGAATTTTATTAATTTTATATGATTAATTGATATATATGAAAAATTGATAGAAACTCATAAATTTGATATCATGAAATTATTTTTTGATAAATTTAGAAATTCAGTTGCCATATATTTTTTAGACAATTATTTTACCAAAAATGAGAAAATAGTATTTGGTTGTGTAAATACTACTAGAAATCATGACATGATAGATTTTATGATTAATTTTGAAATAGAAATATACTGATATGCTTGTGTAAAATCTTATTAGAAATATTCTAAAATTATATGAGCTATATTGTATTTTGAATAAAGTTTGAATAATTTTAGAAAAATATACAATTTGGATATTATGTTTTGAGGTAACTATTAGTCCTAGGAAAATAATTGAGAGCTAAGAGTACAAAAATATCCACATATATAGAAATTATATATGCCATTGGGATAATGGCCATAAACCCTCTTGTGCACCCACACGATGGAGTTTCACTATATGGAGGTTGTGGTTGTCGGGTTGGGAACTAGTAAATCTCTCATGGGACTTTGGTTCATGAGAGTGGATATGTGTGTTCCTCGGTGAGGGTGGTAGCTAGGCTGAAGCTAACATGTCATTTATTTCATACACACACACACACACACAAACACACACACATATATATATTGTTGTGGCTTGATGGAGCCTCAATTCTATAAATTATGCATATTTTTGTGAAAATAGGATGATAAACAAAAATGAATCTTTTGAAAACTTACACACACATTATGATTTCATGAGTTTGTATAATGGATATTTCAAAATTTATTATTAAACTCAATGGTATCATAAAAAAAATATCTGGCTATGAATGTAAAACACTGATCTTTTCATATTTTCTTAAGATTTATCTTTTGAGTTTTAATTGCTCACTCATATTTTCCTAGGTGGAAGAAATGTTAATGGTCAATCTTGATTCTAATGCTAGCAGAGATATGTAAGAGTTTTGGTTGTGCTTTTAGTTGGGTTTTATTTGAAACATTGTTATGTATTTGGCCATATAAATTATTTTATGTAAATAACTTTACTTTTGCATGTGCATATTTTTACTTGAAAATTTATGTTTATTCATTATATTCTTAAGAAGTCAATACATTTTAAATGTTTTTTTTTTCTATTTTATTTCCACCCTCCCTCCAATCTCACCTTACCAAACATAGGGTAGATGCATATGAGGCACTTCTACATTAGTCAATCGTCTCAGTAGTGATCGTGACCAAGCACGTTTAATTATATATGGAGTTCTTATGAGATCCAATATATTAGTAATTGTTTAAATGCATCTAAAAATAATTAAATGTAAGGGATGTTGATCAATTTTTTTCTTTTTAACTTTCTTCTACTGAATTTTTGAGGTTGTGACTATTTTAGAATGAAACTAACTTAAAAAAAAATCAAAATGGAACAAGTTGTTGTCAACTTGTTTGTAGCTTTCTATAGACATGTGGTCAACCATAGGAAGTATTATTCATTATATATCTTTTTCTTTATTTTTCATTATATATTCATTTATTTTGGATTTATATGTTTAATAAACACCCTTCCCATTATTTTTACATGTACTTTATGAATAATTTACTAAATATTTAAATATAAACTATTTCAAATACAAAAAATCCCCCACACCAAATGTGGTCATGACAATTAAAGCCTATAACCTCAAAAAATAAGTCAAAATTCAAAAAATCAAAATTTATTCATAGAAAGCTTTTTATATATGTTTTTGAATATGTTAAGTATTCTAATTTTATTTTTAATAAATTTATGTATCAAATATTTAAATTTTATTATTTTTTTTTGTGACATATATAATATAAATTAAGAAATTATTCTATAAGTTTATTTTTAACTAAAGTATTTGTCCATAACTAAATTTGCATGACAAAAATATTGTTTGATAAAATTTGGTTCTTATCCAAATGATATAATTATTGAGAAATAAGAAAAGCTTCAAAAGACCAAAATTACTTATTAGTAATATTTTTCACTTAGATACTAAATTATTATAAGTATTTTAATTATACTTTAATAATTATTTATCTCATAACTAAAAATTTATAAAATTATTTTTTGGTCATGATTACAATATTTACAAAGAAATGTATCTATACTTAAACTAACACCATGTATTATGCATAAGTTTATTTTAGTTGAAATGTTATAATCATCTCTAATCTCAAAATTACTTATGAAAAAGTTTTCTTAACTTGATTTTTAATTGTTCTAATTATTCTAATTATATTTTTTATAATTATTTATGCATATGTAATATAATTGTATTTTTTTTATAAAGATTACAATATCAATCAATAAATTCATATACGCTTGAACTAACATATCATGTTGTTTATTTGATTATGTTAACTAAAATACTGAGTAGAAAACTCAATTTGACTGACACAAAAATAATTTAATATAATTTTCTCACTATCAAAAGGTTATAATAGTTAAAATTTAAAAGACCAAAATTACTTATTAGTATCTATTTTCTCTTAGATTTTAATCATTCTATATATTATAATTATATTTTCAAAGATATTTATCTTATGTTTGAAATTTTAATAATTCTTTTTTTTTTGTGTTGATTATATTATCTATCAATAAATTAATTAATATTTGAATTATTATAATGTATTACTCAAATGTTTATTTTAACTAAAAAAATACAAACAATAATTTGAAAGTGACAAAAATAATTTGATTAAAATACATAGTTATTTAATGGTTATTACCGCTAAGAAACAAGGTAAATTTTAAAAGACCAAAATTATTTATCATTTAAATTTCAATTAGATTTTAAATCATTATAATGTATTCTAATTATATTTTAGAAATTATTTATCTCATATATGATATTTTAATAATTTATTTCTTGGTCATGATTATAATATTCATCAATAAGTAGTCGATACTTGTGTACTAATATTATATAATATTCATAAATTTGTTTTAATTGAAAAATTGAGAACCAACCTTAACTTTTAATTATGTTTTGATTGATATTTATCTAATATCTAATATTTCATTAATTTGTTTTTTGATCATGATTACAATATCCATCAATAATTTTTAATTAAAATTGTTAACTATTCAAAAGCTATAACATTTGAGAAACAAACTAAAAATCAAAGACCAAAATTACTTATTAGATTTTTCATGTAGATTTTGCATAATTATAAGTGTTCTAATTATATTTTAATCAATATTTATGTCAAATCTAATATTTTACTAAAATATTGAGGGCAAACTTTAATTTAATTATAACAAAAAATATTTGATAAAATTTATTATCAAAAGACTATAATATTAAAAAAATATATCAAAATTCAAAAGACCAAAATTCTTTCTCATTAAGATTCTTTAACTATGTTTTTGAATTATTCATTTCAAATCTAATCTTAGAATTGCTTATGAGTGAGTTTTTTAGCTTAATTTTGAATCATTCTAGTTATTCCAATTATATTAGTACTATATATTTATCTAATATATAATATATATAACTAATTCATTTTTTGGTAGAGAATACAATATCAATAATTAAATTACTTAGTAGTAATAATTTTCACTTAAATTTTAAACATTCTAATTTTTTTAGTTATATTTTAATAGTATTTACTACATATCTAATATTTTATTAATTCATTTATGATCATAATTAGAATATCTATCGATAAAATAGTCACTACTTGAAGTAACACAACATATTATATATAAGTTTATTTTAATTAAAATATTAAAAAGAAACTTTAATTTGATAGTGACAGAAATTAAAAGACTAAAATTCTTTGTAAGTAAAAATTTTAACTATATTTTGAATTATTAATCTCGTAATTAATCTCAAAAATATTTATTGATAATTTTTACCTTGATTTTGAAATCACATTAAGCATTATAATTATATTTGTAATAATTATTTATTTCATATATAATATATTATTAATATATTTTTTTAGTAAAGATTACAATATCATTCACTAGATTAATCTATACTTTAACTAACATATCATATTATTTATAAGTTTATTATAAGTAAAATATTGATTACAAAAATTTATTTTGACTCAAAATCAATGACTAAGATTAATCATTAGAAATAACTATCAATGTAATTTGACATTATCCAAATGCTATTACAATTAAGAAACAAGTTAAAATTCAAAGACTAAAATTGCTCACAATAAAAAAATTTTTACTTATATTTTGAATAATTATATGTATTCTAATTATATTATAATAATTATATATCTGATCTCTAATATTTATTAATTTATTTTTTAGTTATGCTTATGATATCTATTAATAAAATAGTATAAGTTTGAATTAACATGACATATAATGGAAAGGCTTATTTTCTTGAAATATTGAGGACAAACTTTAATACGATTATAAAAAAAATAATTTGATGAAATTTACTATATTATCAAAAGACTATAATCTGAAAAAATATGTCAAAATTCAAAAGACCAAAAGTGTTTTTCTAATTTTATAACATATATGATCTTAAAATTACTTATCAACAAGTCTTTTGCCTTCATTTTGAATCATTCTAGGTATTCTATTTATATTTTAAATATTCATTTATCTAATATACAATATATTTTCATTTCATTCTTTGGTAAAGTTTACAATATCAATTAATAAATTACTCATTAGTAAGTATTTTCCTTATATTTTGAATAATTCTAGACTTTCTAATTATATTTTAATAGATATTTATAAGTTTATTTTTAACTTTTTTATAATCTTTTATTAAAAGAAAAAGAAAATATATCAATAAATTATTTCATGCTTTGCTAAATTTTGGCAAAGATTATAATATCGACTATTAATGTCTAATTAGTTTTTTTTTAGAAATACAAAATATATCAATAAATTATATTAGGCTCGAACTAATATAACTTATTATTTATAAGTTAATAAACTAAATACAAAACATTAGTAACTTATTATTTATAAGTTTGTTTGAACTAAAAAAAGAATTTTGATCTATTTAATTTATCTCATAATCCAAAGGCTATATTAAAGATTACAATAATTTTTAATAATTATAATATTAATAAATTAATAATATTTTTTAGTTAGAATTAGAATCATTCTATGTATTCTAGTTATATTTTAATAATTATTTATCTCATATTTAATACTATATTAATTCATTTTTTGATCATGATTTCAATATCAATCAATAAAATTAGTTGATAATTAAATTGACATAACACATTGTATATACTTTTTTGTTAACTAAAATATTGAGCACAAGCCCTAATTTCAAATTCACAAAAATGGCTCGATAATAATTACTAGTTATTTAAAGACTACAATTTTTTAGAAACAAGCTAAAATTCAAAAGACTAAAATTACTCATTTTTAAAGAATTTAACATTGACTTTAAATTATTATAAGTATCTTAATTATATTTTAATAATTATTTATCTAATATTTAAAATTGACAAAAATAAATAGAATAAAATTGATATTTATTCAAAAAATATACCCTTTTAGAAATAGGATAAAATTCAAAAACTAAAAATTACTTATTTATAATATTTTTTCACATAAATCATTCTAAGTATTCTAGTGATATTTTAATAATTATAATCATTTAATATTTTATTAATTCATTTTCTATCATATTTTTAATATTTATCAATAAATTAGATGATATTTGAACTAACATAATATATTATTCATAAGTATAATTTAACTAAAATTTTGAGTATAAACCTTTATTTGAAAGAAATAAAAAATATTTAATAAATAATGAATATGAAATAAATAATTATTAAAATATGAATAGAATACTTGGAATAATTTGGCATCTAAGTAAAAAATCTTACTAACAATTAATTTTAGTTTTTTTAATTTTAACTCTTCTAAAAGATTATATTCTTTCAATAATTATTAAGTTATATCACGGCATTCTTATAACACTCAATTTATATAATATATTCAATATGTTAGTCTGAATACACTAAAACAAATATATAATGTTAGTACAAATATAGAATTAAATTATGATGAATATTATAATTCTAACAAAAAATTAATAAAATATTATATATTTGTTACATATTTATGAAAAATAGAATTAGAATAAGTAAATTAATTACAAATCTTGTTAAAAAATATTTTGGGAATAAATTTTAATCTTTTGAATTTTGACTTATTTTCAAAGGTTTAACCTTGAAATGAGAATTTTGATCAAAATTATTTGTCACTTCCAAATAGCAAATTATATAAAATAATTGTTGTGCCATTAAATTAAGTTGTGCATAAATATTTTAGTTACACAATACATCATGTTAGTTCAAGTATAGATTAATTTTATTATTTATATTATATGTGACAAAAAATAATAAAATATTAATTATTTGATATATATTTATTAAAAATAAAATATAAATACTTAAAATATTCAAAAATCTTGTTAAAATACTATCTAGTAAGAAATTTTGATCATTTGAATTTTAATTTATTTTTTAAGGTTATATCATTTGGTAATGAGTAATATTTATTAAATCATTTTTGCTACTAATAAATTTATGTTTGAACACTCGATGCTTCATTTAAAATAACCTTATATATAATATGTTATATTAGTTCAAGTGTAGATTAACATATTGATAGAAATTATAATCAATATCAAAAAACAAATTAATAAAAATTTAAACATCAAATTAATAGTTATTAAAACATAATTAACATAATTATATTGATTCAAAATCTATGTTAAAATCTTACTAATATATAAATTTACCTTTTTCAATTTTAGCTTGTCTATCAAATATTATATTTTTGTGTCACTCAAATTATATTGTTTACACAATATTTTAGTTCAAATGAACATATAAATAATAAGTTACAAATGTTCAAGCATAGAGTGATTTATTGATATATTTTGTATTTATGACAAAAAATTAATAAATATATTAAATATTTGATATATATTTTTAAAAATATAATTAAAATACTTAAAATCATTCAAAACCTAGTTAAAAATTGAGTGAGATTTAATTTTAATATTTTAAATTTTGACTCATTTTTTAAGGTTATTGACTTTAGATAATAATTAATATTTATCAATTTTTTTGTAACCTTTAGATAAAAGTTTACACTTGTAACAAACGGTAGGCAAAACTCGACCTTAGTCCTTGGGTGGACCCTGAGTGTTAACTGGTTGCATAGCCCCCACCACCAGACATACTCATAGTGTCCACATTATCCCTTAAAATACATATTTTTACACTTAGGTTTGGGCCTATTCATACCTCCCATATCGAATCCATAGGACTCGAAACCAAGTCTCTATATTCCCACAATAAAATACCAATTGGCTGTTGACATGGCTTAATTGGTATTCTATTATGGAAATACAAGAGATAGGGTTCAAGTCCATTTATATGTAATAAATGGTAGGCCCCACTTAAACTCTATCCCTAGGCAATTCCCAAGTGTTAACCAATTGCCCAAACCCCATCACCAGGCATCCTTGTATTACTCACTTTGCTCATTATGGCAAATAGTTTTACACATGGGACATGAATTATTTTCATGCATCTCATGTTGCATCCGTAGGACTTGAAAACAAGCCCTTATATTCCCACAATATAATACAAATTGATATGTATTCTAACGGGTAAAGCAGACAATATGAGTATACATGGTGGTGAGGGCCAAACAACTAGCTAATACTCAGGTCTCGAGGACCACCCAAAGACTGAGGTCGAGATTGGGGCTGCCATTTATTACATTTAAACACATTTATATGTAACAAGCATAGGCCCCTTTCAACCTCAGTCCTAAGGTAGTCTCCGACTATTATTGGTGGCCTAGCCTCCCATTAGGCATACTCATTATCTGTTTTACCCATTAGAGCACATGGTTTCACACATAGATCAAAGACTTATTCTAATGCCTCACATGTCGCATCCCTACAACTTGTAGCTTCCAATCTAGTATCGGCATGACACATTTTGAAGCTTTGTATAGTATATATTATAGGTCTTTCGTGTGTTGGGATGAGTCTGGTGAACTGAATGAGCTTGGGCTTGAGTTAATTCATGAAACTATTAAAAAATTAAAAGTTATTCGTGAAAAGTTGCTTAGCGCTTACAATAGGCAGAAAAGCTATCCAGGTCAAGAAAGAAAACCATTGGAATTTAAGGTTGGAGATCAAGCTTTTCTCAAGATATTGCCTCATAAGGGTATTGATTAGTTTGGAAAGAAAGGGAAGCTTATTCCGAGGTATGTGGGTCCAATTGAGATCTTGATGAGAATAAGACCTGTCTTTTAGCAATTGATGCTGCCACCAAAGTATGCACATGTGCATGATATGTTCTATGTCTTGATGCTAAGAAAATATCATCTGGACTATAGTTATGTGCTAGATTATGTGTTGATTCTTTTGTGAGGATGTTATATATGAAGAGGTTCTAGTACAGATCCTAGATAAAAAGACCAAAGAGTTGAGAAATAAAGTGATTCTCCTAATAAAGGTTTTGTGACAATATCATGGGGTAGAAGAAGTGAGATGGGGCATCTCAAAGGAAATACAGTAAAATTATCATCATCTCTTCAAATCAAGTATTTTTAATTTTGAGGATTAACTTCCAATAAGTGGAGTATAGTTGTGAGGCCCAAAAAAAGTAATATTTTTCTTTATTTTAACCTTTACTTCAAATTGACGAAGTTTATTAAAAAGAGAGTTAGAGTTGTTTATTTTTTTTTAATATTTAAAAATGATTTAGGAATGGAAAATGGAGAAGAATGATTCTAAATTTGCTAAATTTGAAGTTTTAGAGATAAAGTTAGGCCAGTTTGAACCTCTGGGGCAATTTGGTCATTTTACTATTAAATGAAAGATAAAATTTTATTTTATTTTTTATCTATCCATTTCACAACTTATATTTTGTTTCTATTCTTATTTGTTAGATTTCTTCAATTCTTCCTCGTTTTTTCCCCAAAATCATTGAAATAAAATAAAAATTTCATGATTTTTAGTTTAAATGCATTCAATGAAGTGATTAAGCTCAATAAACCCTTCGTTTCAACCAAAAACCTCCAAATAATGGTTCTAATTTCGTAGAGGAAGTTTAGGATTGAAGTTAGTTAATGTATTTTCATTTTTTTGCTTGATTTTATAAATTAGGTTTGAAATTATACAAACTCTCAACTCTATTTACCTTTTATTTTTGCTAGAGTTTAAATTGTAGTTATAGATATCGGATTGAAATATTGGTGTTAGGTTTGGAGGTTTATGTCTTGGATAAGATTGGTTAAAATAGAAAATCTCGAGAAACTCATGTAAAATTGTATATTTTACATTGTTAGTTAGACATTACATCTCCCCTGAGGAGTTGTTTTATGTATGTGATTACAAACCTTTTATTTTGGATTCTTTGAAATACGTTTTGTGAAATTTAAATCATTTAATTAATATATATGATAAATTGATGGAAACTTATAAAGTTGACACCAAGAAATAATTTTCTTTGATAAATTTAGAAACTCATTTACCCATATATTTGTTTAGAGAAAGTTATTTTTTTAAAAAAATGAGAAAATGGGATTTGGTTATATGCAAATGGTTCTAAAATCATGGTTAATGATTATTTGGATAATTTTGAAATGAGATTATACTGATAAATATGTGTAAAATTTAACGAGAAATTATTTGATTCTATATGAGCTATATGATATTTTGAATGAAATTTGACTAATTTTGAAAAAAAAATGCATATTTTTAATATAAGATTTTGAAGTAACTATTAGTACTAGCAAGGATGTGGAGAGATAAAACTAGAGGAATATTCATAGAGTTAGGGTTTATATATGGCCTTGAGTGAATGATTTTAAACTCTTTGTGCACTTGTGGTGGAGTTACAATATGTGGAGACGATGGTTGTTGGGCTGGAAACAAGTAAATCTTTCTCAAGTCTTTAGAACATGAGTGTGTGTGTGTGTTCCCTAGTGGGGGTGGTAACTAGGCTAGAGATAGCAGGTTCATTTTTTCCTCTACAACTTTCATTATGGCCTGGTTGAGCCTTTATATGCATAAATTTGTATGTTTGTGAAAATGGGAGGAGTGGATTGAAAAATAAATATTTTGAGAACTTCACACGTACACATTATGTTTTGATAAAATTTTTCATGTATTCATGAGATTTTTCTACTAGCCATTAGTTGCTTATTCATATTTTTTCTAGGTGAAAGAAATTTTGATGGCCAAACTCGATTCTGAAGCTTGCAGATTTATGCGAGGATTTTGGTGAAACTTTTAGAAGAGTTTTTTTGGAAACCTTGTTATATATGACCATAAGGGCCATTTTGTATGAATAACTTTTCTTTTATGTATCAATATTTTAACTTGATGATTTATGATTATTCATGATATTCTCTAAAATTCGATCCGTTTTAAATGGTTAGATGTGAGAGATCTTGACCTATTTTTTTTTACTTGCTTCTATTGAATTTTTGAGATTGTGGTTATTTGAGAAAATAAAACTAACATAAAAAATAGGAAGGGAATAAGTAATTTTTGACTATTCTATAATTTTTTACAAGCTTGCAGTCGATCAGAAGCAGTTATATTTACAATATGTGTTTTCTTGATTTTTTTGTTCCAAATAAATTCTTTTATTTTGGATCAAAATTATAATAAACACCCTCTCATTTATTTGTACATGTAACTTGTGAGTAGAGGTGTCAAACTGGGATGGCCGGACCAATGCAGGCCGAATTTGAGCCGAGTCATGCCGGGCCATGCCGAGTCAGGCCAGTTCAGGCCTGATTATTGCAGCCTATGGCCTACCTAGACTAAGGTCCTAGCCTAGCATAGCCCATATATTTTCCCACCCACCATCGGTTTTAGTTAGAGGTGTCAAACGGGACGTGCCGGGCTGGCCCAGCCTAATTTTTTCAGGCCCGTCCGTGCTTTCGTGCTGGGCCAGTTACCGTGCCGTGCCTGGCCCAGCATGGTTTTGTGGGGTTCAGCTCGACATGGGCCCACGGCACGATTCGCTGGGTTCGACCGGTCGGGGCGAACCCTAAATTAAAAAAAATTAGGGTTTCGGTGCCCCCGTAACCCTAATTTTTTAAAAAAATTGATTCTAGCACAGTACCGTGGCTCGGCACAAGTCATCATTTGTTAGCAATTTTAGTATGGTGTCATGGTCGGGCACGGCACGAGCCCAGGCATGGAAAATTACCGTGTCGGCCCGGCCTGGTTGACACCTCTAGTTTTAGTTGTAGAATTGTGAATTAATTATTTTTATTTTTTTTCCAAATTTCATATTTTAAATTCAAAATGTGGATTAATTATAATATAAGATATAATGACATTACATTATTTATTTATTTCACATAAATGATAAATCACAAAAAAAAATTCATTAACACAAATGGCTAAGTATAATTAATAATCAAAAATATCAAAAAAAAAAACACATCCATCCCAACATTCATCATTCAATCTAAAAATAAATAAAATAATAAAAAGTCACAACTCACAACAATAACATAAAACAAAATTCATTAATCTTAATCATAATAAATAATAATGCAATCTCAATGACTCAATCCCAATGCCAATTGATATGAGTATACAACTGATCATTATTGCGTAAGCATCTAATAGTATCACTAAAGGTGGGCTTAAAACCTCCTCAAAGTTCTACAAGTCATCATTTGTTAGCAATTCCTTTGCTCTTGTTCTAGCATGATCTCAATCATGGATGTCTAACTTCAAATCCTTTCAATCCTTCATGCATGCTAGTACCTCAACAATATCTAGCTACAGTCTCGATCTCTTAACCAAAATGACGTTGACTATATAGAAAAATTAAACTCTAATGTTATACTCAATACTAGAGGAGTTAATAGATCTCATGTTATCTTAGACAACATGGGATAGGTCGACTCATATGATTTCTACCATTGTAAAATATCAAGGTTCTTGTTATCATTATGTAATATGATTGAGTAGTAATTATTATATAAGTACCAAAATATCTCACTTCTATTCGATGGTCCGCCTTATCATTTCCTCCTCGCTAACTAAATAGAGAAGTCATCATCTCTGAATAAGGTATCATGTCCATACTTGGAGCTTGCTACTGCTACTACCATACATGTCATAGTATGAAAATAACTTAGTCAGCTTCTTCGTGAATGAACCTTCAGGTTAGTGTTCCTGGTTCATGCATAAGGATATGTATGTCATAATATTCTCTACCCCTTCCACCATAACCATAGGATCCATGCAAGTATCTAGATAATAAAAAGATTGAATGGTCGACTAGTACTTTAAGTATTTGATTTCTATCTCAATAGTTATGTCACTAAATGTTTGGTCATCTCTGAAATTTCTAAACATGCTACCAATTTTCATATGCACCGAGTGCAATGCAAGTTATGGGAGTATAAACTAATAAACACGTATTTTTCATGTCATAAAAATATTTAAGAATTTCTTAAATAAAATTCTTTTATCTTAGTCTTTGTCATCAATAATAAATTTGTTACTATTACTATTGATGTCAGATATTACGTGTTCATATCCAATATTAAGTGTTCACATGACTCCAATATTAGATATAATGTAATTCTAATGGTGTTTCACATTTTTTTAGAATTTCTTTTTCTTTAGACATGCATACAAACATAGACTACTAAACTTATATTGTCAGCGTGACATCTAAAGATATTTTAGTGAGTTGCATATTTTTTTAAAGCTGGGGAACAACCATCATCCCCACTTGTATTATCAGGTTAATTACATGACACATACATCTATGAAAAATCTATTCTAATAATCATTTCTAATGGTCCTAATAAACATATTAATGGTTATTCTATTATTAGATGTGTTATCAAATGTGATAATATGTATTTTATTATGAATAATATATTTTCTATAAATTCTCATCAATTAATCATATATGGCCGCACCATCATGATGATGGATAATCTTTGAAATTCCTAATATCTTTTTATTTAGTGTCCATTTAGAATCTACATAGTGGATGGTGAAGTATGCATAAGATGTATTATCGTGACTAGTCTAGGTATCAGATATCAGAAAAACAATGTCACTATATTTTCTAAATTCATTAGTTATTATTTATTTTTCTAACTTTAAGTATTTCATAAAGGTGTCAAACGGGCCGGCCAGACCCGCCCATTTTTTAAGAGCACGGCCATGCTTTCGTGCTGGGCCAGGCACGGTTTATAAAAGTCGGGCCCTGCAGGGCCCGCTTGCCGGGCCATGCCCGCTCGAGTCTGGCCTGGCTGTATGAACCAAAAAATTAGAAAATTTTTTTTTAAAAAAAATTTTATTGTTTTACTTTTTATTTTAATTATATAAATTATAAAATTATATATAAATTTATTGATAATGTATAATATTATAAATTTATAATATGAATATTGTTTAAAATGTATTAAATTTACAAAGTGTAATTTTTTTTAATAATGTAAAATAAAATTAGTTTAAAATTTATTAGAATTATATAATAGAGTTATAAATTTTTAAATGAAAAATTAAAATAGAAAAATAAATAAATCAATAAATAATGTTAAAAAAATTAAAAAGTAAAAAAAACATAAGCAAACCAAATGAAAAATGACCAATCACCCATTAGATACCGAATGTCCAAACCAAACAAATTAAAGTTTCAACGTAACGTAAAAATAAAGCGTACAATCAATAAAAAACAAAACATCAAAATCAAAAAACAGTAGATCATCATCAATCGTCAATTGGCATATCATGAGCATCATCAGCCGCAACATCAAGATCAGTATCATATGGATCATCATCATCGGCAATCAACTCCTCCGCTATCGTAGTGGATGCGGCTGCAGTCTCTATCCCAGTCCCAGCTCCAGCACGATTATGGATGCTAAACCTTGAATCCTCTCAATCCTTCAAACAAACCAATATCTCAATAATATATGGACGTAATCTCGATATCCTATCCGAAATCACGTTCACTGCAACAGAAAAAGCAGACTCCGATGCTACGCTCGACACCGGAGGAGTCAGTAGACCCCGTGCCATCCTAGATAGCACGGAAAAGATGGACTCATATGATTTCCACCACTGTAATATATCAAGATTCTTAGTATCAGAATGTGATAGGATTGAGCAGTAATCGGTATCTAAGTACCGAGAAAGCTCATTCCTATGTGATGGTCCACCCCTACGTTTCCCCCTCGCTAGCTGGATGGAAAAATCGTCATCTCCGAACAAGGTATTCATGTCCATAATCACAGTCTTACCACCACCACCACCATACCTAGTATCGTAGTATATGAACATGTCAGTCAACTTCTCGTGAATGAACCATTCAGGTGACTCTTCCAGGTTCATGCACGAGGAAATGTAAGTCCGGGTGTTTTCTACCCCTTCCACCTTAACCCTAGGGTCCATGCATGCAGCGAGGCAATAAAGTGATGGAATGGTGGACCAGTACTTCAAGTACTTGGTTTACATCTCTGCAACCATATGGCTAAGTGTCTGGTCAGCTCGATACTTCCTAAACATGCTACTAATGTTGCATATGCACCAGAGTGCAATGTAAGTCGTGGGCGTATAAACCGACGAACACATGTTCGTCGTGTCATAAAAATCTTTTGGAATTTCATAAATGAAATTTTTGGAGCCCAGTCAGTGTCATCAATAATAAGTTCGTCACTCTTACTATTGACATAGTCGGATATCACGTGTTCGTATCCAACACATGATTCCAACATTAGGTATGTGTAATTCCAACGATATCTCACATCCGATTAGAATTTTCTTCTTCTTAAGATTCGCAGACATACAGAGACTACCAAACTCTTGTTGTCTGCGAGGAGTGCGAATATATTTTAGTGCATTACGTATATTATCCAATGCGGGGAACACACCTTCATACCCGCTTGAACAATTAAGTTAATCACGTGACACATGCATCTGACATGAAATATCTCTTCTAATGGTACGTCTCTAATATTCCTAACAAACATGTTAATCGCTAGTCCATTATTAGATGTGTTATCGAATATGACACTAAAATTTTATTTTGAATTTTATATTCCCTAAAGATTTTCATCATACACTCAAAAATGGCCGGACCATCATGAGAATGAAGAATCTCAGGGAATCCTAAAATTTTTTTATTCATTGTTCAATTAGAATCTATATAGTGGCTGGTGAGACATACATAAGATGATTCATCATGACTTGTCTAGATATCGGACGTCACGGACACCACTCCACTATGTGCCATAAATTTATTAATTATTTTTTGTTTTTCTAATTTATACAATTTTAGTATGTCATTCCTAGATGTGGACCTAGGAATCCTACGATAAGTAGGCTGAAAATATATCTGCATGATGCGCACAACCCTTGGATCGTCTGAAAATCTTATCGGAAGACCCATCAATGTGATAAGTCTGGCCATGCCGTCCCTACCCAACTCCCTGGAGTATATGAAGGGAGTAAACTTTGAGACTGGATTCGATCCAGTCTCAAAAAATGCAGTGCCAAGTTAGTTTTTCCTAGAATCTAATGGAGCATGTTTTTTGGTGCATAATTCGGCATGCCTCTTAAGGTGCCCAGTCCTAAACGAACTCTTACATGTTAAAAGTCTCATACAATATTTGTAATGTGTCATTTCTTCTTCCTCACCCCTAATATTTTTTTGTTTTATTATATTAAAATGAGTCCAAACTACAGAAGTCCTCCTAGTTTTTTGTATTTTAGAAATTTGGGTTGAGATGACTGGAGGAACCAAAGTTTCAGCAGCCTTAAATCTCTGTGTAATATTTTTATTTTCTAAATTTAAATATGTTTCATTAGTATTTGTCATTTTTAGGATTTTTGTTAATCAGGACACTTATTTAGAGACTAGAGGATAGATTTAAAATTTATCTATTTTAGATCTAGAGAGAGAGACTATAGAGAGAGAAAGTAAAAAAAAACTTAAAATAAATTACTCGGTCAAGCAGTGAGGTCGATCACGTGCATGGTGCATCATAGTCTAGCTCAAAATTTAATACCCAACTTGAGATTCACAAAAAGCCAAGCCAAATGATGAAATCCCGACTTCCCGAGTCCATAGAGAGAGGCGCAAGATTTTTGAGAGAAAAAATGTGAGATTTGAGAGAAAAAATATTTATGAAAAACATAAATATTATAGAGAGAGGGGGTAGAATTTATAGATTATAGAAAATATTTTTTTTTTAAAAAAGTCATTTTTTTGATTTTTTTTTAAAATTTTTTTTTTAATTTTTAAGGGGCAGAATCATGAGGGCTGTTGGATTTTGCCCCCTAGCCATTGGAGGCGAGATCCAACGTCTACAATTTATTTATTTATTTATTTTTTGCCCGTTAGGGAGGGGGGGGGGGAATCGGGTCGGCAGTTGGCTCGGGAGACCGTGGGTCGGGTCTGATTGGACTAGTCCCACGGTCTTTTTTGCTGGAAGGGCGAAGGAGATAATGTCGCGGGTGCGCCCTTGCCGGCCACCGAACCATGCCGGGTCAGGCACGGCACGAGGCCCGGTTGGCCTCGGCACGGCACGACATGGGCCGTGCCTTACCTAGGCACGACACGGGCCCAGGCATAGCCGAACCATGCCGTGCCTGTTGCCGGCCGGGCCGGGCCAGCCCGGTTTCCACCTCTAGTATTTCACTTTGCCATTCATAGATGTGAATAAGTCTGTATGATACTAGATACCATCAGAACCTCCAAAAATTTAATCAGAAGACCTATTGTAGTGATCATTTTGGTCATGCCTTTTCTCACTAACTCGGTGTGATATATAGTCAACATATAAGCTAAACTAGATCTAACCTTAAAGACCCCATTGCTCAGTTGGGTTTACCTAGGATCCAATGCACCATGTTTTTTTGTGCAATATTTGACATGTCTCTTTAGGTGCCCAGTCTCACTTACATTCCTACAAGTTAATATTTTCTTATAATACTTATTTTGTGTCGATTCTTCATCAACATCTCTATCATTTTTATTTTGTATAATATTAAAGTGGGTTCAAACAACATATTTCTTTCTATTTTTTAGATGTTTAAGTTTTATTCAAGGTCATGAGAGAAAATATTATTTCAACCTCATACCTTACTATAGGATTATCAAAACTAAAATTATTTATGTTTATGTTTATGTTAATCTCATTTTTATTAAATCTACTATTTACATTTTTTATTTTATTGAGTTTATTAATTATATTATAAATTTTATTTTATAAATTAAACAAATATTAAATTATTAATAAAAAAATAAAAAAAACTAAATAAAATCTAAAAAATAATACAGTTTGGCCATTTATGGAATACCAAAGTGTGAGTCGGATTGTTTGAGGTCCACCATAGTTTGTTGTCTACACTCGAGAGGCGAGATCAAAGCCAAACTCTGACTCTGAACAAAAGAAAAGATGAGAGCAAGCGAGATGAGAGAGAGAGAGAGACAGAGATAGAATTGAGATAGAGAGGAGAGTGAGAAATTGAGATTTGAGAATGTGAGATTGAAAGATAAGAAAGAAATTATATATAGATTTCAAAAAAGATATAAAAAAAATATTTCTTTTGTATTTTTTTTATTTTTTTAATGATTATTTAGGAAAGAAACCAAATAGCCACTCGATTTTTTGCCCTAGCTATTGGGGGTGCTTCTAACGGCTAGATGCATCTTATTTTTTTTGACTGTTGGAGGATTAGTCGTTATGTCACCGGGTCGCCTTCACTTCCAAAAGGTTTTGGGGATGGTGATCTACTCGAGCTTGGGGGTCGAGCTCAGCTCGGGCGCTCGGCCGGAGGGAGGCGAGGCATATGCCACATGTTGCGCATCCATGTCGGCATGGACCATCCCACGCGGACTGGAGGCGGACCTTCTCAGCCAAACACGTGGCAGCTATTTTAAAAAACCAAACACGTGTAAAAAGTGGGGTGAGTTTTATTTAATAACAAATTATTTTTTTAAAATATAAGCGGGTGGGTCAGGCAGGTTCCAATCAGACTACTCCCATAACCTGACCTAATTTCCAAGGCACGGTAGCATACCGTGCCTCTAGAGCATGCCTACTCACCAGGAAAATGGGTTATGCCTGGCCTAGCACAAGGCCCGACACCCCTTAGCCCAGATCGGCATGAGCCATGCCTCGTGCCGGGCTAGGCATGGCTCAGTCGGGCCATGCTCAGGCCGCTCGACCCACTTGCCACCTCTACTTGTGCGTCATTTACTGAATTTACATAAGTCATCCATTAAAAACAAAAAAAAAACCCTCACATTGGATTTTAAAGTATATTAAATCCTATTAACTTTAACTAATCAAACCAAATATATTTTAGATGTGTTTAAACCATTATTAATGCACTAGATCTCATATGAACTTCAAAGTTAAATGTGTTTTTTCACGTTCACTATTGAGATAATTGACCAGAATGAAAGTTTATCGTATGTACTTATTTTGGGATTGGTAAGGGGAGATTGAGGGGCAGGTGAAAAAAGAATTCAAGCCAAACATGTCATATCTTTCGAGTGGGAGTACCTATTGGTTATAAAAACACTCGATATTATATTTTAAATTAACTTATAAATAATATGATATATTAGTTCAAGCTGTGACTAATTTATTGAAGCATATTATAATAATGACCAAAAGCTATAATTATTAAAATATTAGACAAGAAAAATACTTATTAAAATATATTTAGAATACCTAAAAATCATTTAAATTCAAAGTGAATAGCTTAATAATAGTAATTTTTAACTATTAAGTTTTCGCTAATTTCTCTTAGCCTTTTCATATTGAACATTTTTAATTTGAAATCATTTTTTGTTATTTAAATTATCTTTCATACGCAATATTTTTTAAAAATAAACACAAACAATATGTAATGTTAGTGTAATCATAGAATAAATCATTGATAAAAATTAAAAATCTATCAAAAAGATAGAATATTAAATGTTATATATATATATTAATTAAAAATATAATTAGAATACATAAAATAAATACAAATTTGGCTTAAAATTGCAGTACAAAAATGTTGTTATCTTTTGAAAATTGTATTACAATAAAATTTGGTTTACTCATTCTTTAAAATTGTAGTACAAAAAATATGATCTTTTGAAAACTCATTAATTTTTTTAAAAAAATTATTTCACCAGTTTAAATTAAGATTTATAGTCATTATTTTAGTTAATATAAACATAATAATAATATATTATATTAGTTTAAGTGTAAGTTGGTTTTTGATGATATTATAATCATGTCCAAAACATAAATTAATAAAAAATTAGACATGGGATAAAAAATTAGTAATATATAAGATGAATACTTAAAATGATTCAAAATATTATAATTTTTTTTTTCTAAAAAGTATTTTTGGCCTTTGAATTTGTGTTTCTTTTGCATAAGATATATAGTTTTTGAATAATGGCCAAATTTTTTAAATCATATTTTCTAATTCATGATAAATTTTGTAATCGTTATTTTATTTAGAATAAACTTATAAATAATACGTTATGTTTGTTTAGGTATAAATAAAGTTATTTGTTGATATTAAATCTTAAGCACAAAATGAATTAATAAATTATCATATGTAAGATCAATAATTATTAAAATTTAACAATACTCAGAATGATTTAGCATATACGTAAAAAATATTACTCACAAGTAATTATGATCTTTAGAATTATAACTCTTTTCTTAAAGATTATAGTATTTGAATAATGAATAAATTATATTAATTCATTTTGTAGCACACATATTATGTTATGTACGCAACAATATAGTTTGTATAAACTTATAAAAATATAATTTGTTAGTTCAAACATAGAATAATTCTTAATTAATATTATATTTTTGACAAAAAAAACTGACACATTAATAAGCATTTTTTTTTGTTACTAATAAATTAATATTTGCACTTGATGCATTAGTTAAGTAAAATTTACAGATAATATGTCATATTAGTTCAGATATAGATTAATTTATTGATATAAACTATAATCAAATTCAAAAATTAAATTTATAAAAAATCTAATATTATACCAATAATTATTAAAATATAATTATCATACTTACAATGTTTCTAAATTTATGTCAAAATATTACTAATATGTAATTTTAGTCTTAGAATTATATAATTTTTCTTAAAATTTATAATTTTTTAATAATGAGGAAATCATATTAAATCATTTCTGTATCATTCAAATTATATTTTTTACTCATTAGTTTAGTTCAAATTAACTTATAAATAATGAGTTACATAAATTCAAGCATAAAATAATTTACTAATATATTATGTATTTATGACAAAAAATAATAAAATATTAAATATTTGTTATGTATTTACTAAAAATACAATTAGAGTACTTACAATAATTCAAAATCTAGTTAAAAAGAATATGATCCTTATCAAGAGTCTTACCTTCTTTTTTTAATTATAATGACACATAAGATGAAAGTTATCTTAAGTATCAACCTATGTCTACCTCACTTAGTACTCAAGTGCTAGGAATTTGAACGATAGACAAGAAATCATAAGTTCGAATCTTATCGGATGCGAAATGAGAGACATGTGAATAATTCCTAACCCATGTATAAAATCATGCGTCCTGATGGGCAAAGTGTTTATATGTAACAAATAGGGGTTGTCTGGCCCCCACCACTGATCATACTCATATTATTCATTTTACCCATCATGGCGCATGATTTCACACATGGGTCAAGATTTATTCATTTATAGGTAATCATGCATCCTCGGGTAGCCCCCTCCGAGTGTGAACCAGTTGCCCAACCCCCACCACAAAGCATACTCATATTATATGTAACAAATGGTGAGCCCTACTTGACCTCAATTCCTAAGTGGCCCCATTCGAGTGTTAACCAGCTACCCAACCCCACCACCGGACATACTCATACCGACAACTTTTCTCATCATGATAGATGATTTTACACATATGCTAGGACTTATTCTCATGCTTCTTATGTTGCATCTCCTAGAATTCAAACTTGTGGTCTTTTGTCTATAGTTCAAATTCAGAGCACATGCATACCAGTTGAGCCACCACCTAAGGATTGACCTTGGTGAGACCCACCATTTGTTACATTAAATATAGTGACATATTTACATGACATTCCATAAAATGTAATAGGGAAAACCTAGCTTTTGATGATACTTATTAATAAATATTTGATAAGTATTTACAAGACATTTTGTAAAAATTAAAATTAAAATGTTGACACACACACACACACATTTGGTTATGGTATATTTGTTTTCCTAGATTCTAACAAATACTTAAGGGGGTGCAAGCTACGATAAGGAAAAATGGATAGGGGGCAGGAATATTAGTTTAGAATACTTTGTGATTTCTAAATTTACTTGTATTCATTATCAACTGCACAAAATCCTAAGCATGTATAGTTTATTAGGTTTTATGTGTATTATATATGCATAAAATCACAAGGTGCGCATGATTACTTGATGAGTTAGCCCATGTAACCTTTGGATAATGAGTAATTTTTATCAAATCATTTTTTAGTACTTTCAAATTAAAGATTGCACTCAATATTTTACTTAAAATAAACTTAAAAATAATATGATATGTTAGTTAAATGATTGACTAATTAATTGAAGCATATTATAATCATGACCAAAAATAAATAAATAATATAATATACATAAAATAAATAGTTATTGAAATATAATTGAATTACTTAAAATCAATTAAATTCAAAGCGAATAGCTTAATATAAGTAATTTTGGGTTTTAGATTTTCAGCATATTTCTCTTAGGTTATACCTTTTGGATATTGAGTTACTTTTTTTAAATCATTTATGTATTATTCAAATTATGTTTTATACTTGATATTTTTGAAAAATAAACTCACAAACAATATTTTATGTTTCTTTAACAATAAAATAATCTATTCGCAGATATTATATTTCTGTTAAAAAAGTAAAATATTAAATATATGATATATATTTCTTAAAAATATTATATATTGTATTCTTAAAAAATAAACTAACAAATTATATTTTTTGATAGATATTATAATCATGACCAAAATAATAATAATAAACTATTTAAAATGATATAAATAATTATTAAAATATAATTAAAATACCTAAAATAATTCAAAATCTAAGTGAAAATTACTGCTAAATAGAAATTTGTTGACTTATGAATTATTTTATAAATAGCCTTTGGATAATGAGAAAAATTTTCAAATATATTTTTCTTATAAAAAATTATATAATTAATATTTTAGTTAAAATAAATTTATAAATAATATATTATTTTAGTTTAAGTATAAATAAATTCATTTGTTAATATTATAATCATGACCAAAAATGATATTGCAGTCTTTGAATATTATATATGTGACATTAAATAATGTTAAAATTGTTAACAAAAAAAAAATTATTTGTTAGTATTATTTCTCAAAGGTTAAGTTATATACTAAATATGTTCAAAAGGTACTCAATATTTTAATATGCTATGTTAGTTCAAGTATAGAATAATTAAAACTTAAGTTATATGCTCAATATTTAATTAAAAATAAACTTTTAAATAATAAGCTATGTTAGGTAAAGTAAAGAATAATTTGTTGATGTATGTTATATATGGGAAAAATAAGTATCAAAAGATTCTATATTGGATATATATTTATTAAAAATAAAATTAAAATAATTAATATATTCAAAAATATTGTTAAAAAACTTTCTAATAAATAATTTTGATCTTATGAAATTTGACACATTTTTATAAAAATATTTTTTTGAGAATTAATAATTTTTATCAAATTCTTTTGTCACCAATAAATTAATATTTGTACTCAATGTTTCAGTTAAAATAAACTTATAAATAATATGTTATATTAGTTCAAGTATATAATAATTTATTCATATAAATTATAATCAAGATTAATTAATAAATTCATAAAAAATTAGACATCAGATTAATACTTTTTAAAATATAATTAACATGCATATAATGATTCAAATCTAAGTCCATATCTTATTAATATGTAATTTGGGTCATTAAAATTTTAGTTTGTTTTTCAGTAATTATATTTTTTAAAATTTTGTCTCATTTTTATTAATATGTAATTTTTATTAAATTATTTTATTACTTTCAGGTTAAAGTTTGTACTCAATATTTCAGTTAAAATAACTTATAAATAATCGAATATGGTGATTCAAGTACCAACTTATCTATTTAAGTATATTATAATTATGACCAAAAATAAACTTTTAAATATTAGACATAAGATTAAAAATTATTAATATATATATTTATAATAGTTAAAATCATTCAAATTCTAAGTGAATAGCTTAGCAATAGTAATATTGTAATTCTAATAAACAAATAAAATAATATATGTTACATATATATTTTCTAAAATTAAAATGAGAAATTAGAATAGATAACATAATTACAAATTAAGATCAAAAATTTACTAATTTTTTTTTTGAATTTTATCTCATTTTGTAATGTTACAAACTTTTGAAACTCAATAATTTTTAAAAAATTATTTTTTGTCTATTCAAATTAAGATATATACTCAATATTTTAGGTAAAATTAAATCAAGAATAATGCATCATATTAGTTCATATATAAGTTAGTTTTTTCATGGATATTATAATCATGATCAAATCATAAATTAATAAATTCTAAGAAATGAGATAAATAATTATGAAAATATAATTATAATATTTAAAATGATTCAAAGTCTTAGTAAAAAATATTACTAAATAGTCATTTTACTTTTGAATTTTTTTCTTCTTTCCCAAAGGTTATATAGATTGAGGATGAGCAAATTATTTTGAAATTATATTTGTCACTCTCAAAATAAGTTTTATAAATAATATTTTAGTTAAATAAACTTTAAATAAAATGTTATATTAGTTTAAATATATATAAATTTATTATTAATATTATAATCATGACCAAAAAAAATTTTATATGTTATTAGATATGAGAAAAATGATTTTGATTTCTATAATGTCATAACCTTTTGACATGTTATATATATAAATAAGTACTTACTATTTTAGTTAAAAATAAATATATAAATAATATGATATGCTAGTTCAAATATGAAATAATTAATTGATGCGTGTTATATATATGATGAAAAAAAATTATAATTAATAAGTATATTAAACTTACATAACATATTTTTAATATTATAATAATGAATAATTATATTTTTCCATATTCTAATTATATTAAAAATGAAAGTAGAATATGTAAAACATTAAAAAAACTTGTTTAAAAACTTTCTAAGTAAAAAACTTTGATCTTATGAATTTTATCTTATTTTTTAAGATAAAAAATAAACATAGCTTGTTTTATTGATATTATTTTTTTTTACTAATGAATTAATATTTACACACAATGTTTCAGTTAAAATAAACCTATATATAATATATTATATTAGTTCAAGTAAAGACAAATTTATCGATATAAATTATAACGATGATAGAAAAATTAATAAAAAAAAGATATCGAACTAATAATTATTAAAATATAATTAACATATTTATAATAATTAAAAATTTAAGTCAACATATTACTAGTACATACTTTTGATCTTTTGAAATTTAGCTTGTTTCTCAAGAGTTGTATTCTTTGAATAATAATCATATCATATCAGATTATTTTTTTGTTACTTAAATTAGGTAGTTTACTCGATATTTTAGTTTAAATAAACGTATAAATAATAAGTTATGTTAGTTCAAATATAGAATAATTTATTGATATATTTTGTATTTATGACAAAACAAAGTAATACAATTTTAAATAGTTGATATATATTTACTAACAATATAATTATAGTACTTATAATAATTCAGGATCTATTAAAAAAAGTTTGTGATAAGAAATTTTAATCTTTTGAATTTTGTCTAATATTTATAAAATTTTTTTATTACTTTTAGATTAAAGTTTGTGCTTAATAATTTAGTTAAAATAAACTTATAAAAAATATTATATGTTGGTTAAGATAATCACTAATTTATTAAGGCATATTATAATCATGACTAAAAATAAATTAATAAAATATTAAACTTATATTTAATAATTATTATAATATATTTTAAATACTTAAAATTATTCAAATTCTAAGGTGAATAGCTTAATCATTGTAAATTTCTTTTAGGTTATATCCTTTGTGCATTGAGCAAATATTTTGAAATCTTTTTTTTTTTTTGTGTTAATCAAATTATGTTTTCCACTCAATATTTTTGAAAAATAACTTACAAAAAATATGGTATGTTATTTTAAGCAAAGAATAATATATTTATAGATATTTTATTTCTAATAAAAAAATAAAATTTTTATCTCATTTTAAGGTTATAGCTTTTGGAAACTAGGAAATTATTTAAAATTTATTTTTTTCTTGATATGAAATCAAGATTAATGCTCAATATTTTAGTTAAAATAAACTTAATAATAATACATCATTTTAGTTTAAGTAGAACCTTGTTTTTTGATAAATATTATAATCACGACCTAAAAAATGAATTAATAAACTATTAAAAATGAGATAAATAAATTATTAACATTCAATTATAATATATAAATTATTCAAAATATAAGTGAAAAATATTACTGAATAGTAATTTTTGATTTTTGAATTTTTGCTTCTTTTTCAAAGGTTATATATATCCTTTGGGTAATGAGCAAATTATTTCAAATTAATTTTATTACACTCATAATAAATTTTATAATAAATTCATTAGTTAAAATAAATATATAAATATAATATTATGTTACTTTGGGTATAGATATATGTATTTGTCAATATCATAATCATAATGATAAAAATTATTTTATAAATTATTAGATATGAGATAAATAATTATTAATATATAATTAGAATGCATAAAATAATTTAGCATCTAAGTTAAAAATTTTAGTAATATGTAATTTTGGTCTTGTGAATTTTAGTTTTTTTCTCAAATGTTATACCAATTGGATAATAAGCAACTTTTATCAAACAATTTTTGTTTCTCTCAAAATAAGTTACGTACTTAATATTACAGTTAAAAATAAACTCAAATAATATCCTATGTCAGTTCAAATAGAGAATAATTCATTGATGTATATTATATGTGTGACAAAAAATTAATAAAATAATTAAATATGTGCTATATATATAAATTAAAAGTAAAATTAGAATACTTAAAATATTCAAAAGTATAGCTAAAAACATTCTAAAAAATAATTTTTATATTTAAAATTCAACTATTTTGTTTTTGCGTTTAACCTTTAAATTAAGCAATTTTTATCAAATTATTTTAGTTACTAATAAATAAATATGCACCCTCAATATTTCATTTAAAAAAAACTTATAGATAACATGTTATATTAATTCAAGTGTAGATGAGTTCATTGCATAGAATTATAATGGAGATAAAAAAATAAATTAACAAAACAAAATAGGCATTAGATTAATAATTATTAAAATATAAAATTTATATATTTACAATGATTCATAATATAAGTTAAAATCTTACTAATATGCAATTTTAGTCATTTGAATTCAAGCTTGTTTCTCAAAAGTTTTAGTCTTTGGATAATAAGTAAATTATATTAAATTATTTTTGTAACTCTCAAATTATATTTTTAACTTCATATTTTAGTTCAAATAAACTTATAAATAATAAGTTATGTTAATTCGTTCATAAAAAAATTTATTAATATATTTTATATCTATAATAATAAAATTAATAAAACATTAAATATTTGATATATATATACTAAAAATATAATTATAATACTTAAAATAATTCAAAATCTAGTTAAAAAACATATTGAAAAGGAATTTTAATATAATGAATTTTGATTCATTTTTTATCCAATTATCTTTGTCATTAATAAATTAAAGTTAGCATTCAATGCCTTAATTAAAATAAATTATAAATAATATGTTATATTAGCTAAAATATAAAGTAATTTATTGATAGAAATTATAATCAAAATAAAAAAACAAATTAATATAAAATTAGACATTTGATTAATAATTATTAAAATATAATTAATATACTGATAATGATTCAAAATCTAACTCACAATCTTATTAGTATATAATTTGGTCTTTTAAATTTTAGCTTGTTTCTGAAAAGTTTGTCTTTTGGTAAGAAGCAAATTATATCTACTTATTTTTGGATTATAAAAATTATATTTTTTACTTAATATTTTAGCTCAAAAAACTTATAAATAATAAGTTAGTTAGTTCAAGCATAAAATAATTTATTAATGGATTTTGTATTTATGAAAAAAAAAAGTAATGCAAAATTAAATATTTGATATTCATTTTCAAAATATATAATTAGAGTACTTATAATAATTCAGAATCTAGTTAAAAAACTTATGGGGAAAGAATTTCAATTTTTTCAATTTCAAACCTTATTTCTAAGATTATAGACATTGGATAATTAAAATTTTTTTATCAAACTATGTTCATTATTTTCATATTAATGTTTGAACTCGATATTTCAGTTAAAATAAACTTATTAATAATACAAAATGATAGTTCAAGTATCAATTAATTTATCAAGCATATTATACTCATGACCAAGATATACATTAATAAACAATAAAACATAACATAATTAATTATTAAGATATATTTAGAATACTTAAAATCATGAAAATTCCAAGTGAATAACTTAATAAGACAAATTTATCATTTATTTTTTCACCTTATTTCTTCTAGGCTATAGCCTTTAGATAATGAGCAAAGTTTTTGAAATTATTGTTGTTTTATTCAAATTGTGTTTTATACTCAATATTTTTGAAAAGTAGACTTAAAAACAATATGCTATCTTAGTCTAAGCATAGAATAATTTCTTGATAGATATTCTATTTCTAACAAAAAAAATAAAATATTAGATATTAGTTATATATTTATTAAAAATCTAACTAGAATACATGAAATAAATAAAACGTTAGTTTAAACATTTACTAAGAAGAATTATTATCTTGTGGGTTTTGCCTCATAGTTTATAGTTAGCCTTTAAAAACTCAATAATTTTATAAAAATTATTTTTTGTCCATCTAAAATCAATATTTATATTTAATGTTTTAGTCATGATAAACTTAAGACTAGTGTATTATGTTAGTTGAAGTTTAAAGTAGTTTTTTGATATATATTTTAATAACGACAAAAAATATATTAAAAAACTATTAGAAATGTGATAAATAATTATTTAAATATAATTAGAATAGTTAGAATGATTTAGCATCTAAGTTAAAAATCTTACTAGTAAATAATTTTGATCGTTTGAATATTATATTTTGATATATATTTTGATATTTATTATTTTGTATAATGAGACAATTATATCAATCATTTTTGTACAATTAGATTATGTTATGTACTCAATATTTTAGTTATTATAAACTTATAAAGATATAATATCTTACTTCATATATAGAATGATTTTTTGATAAATATTATATTTTTGATATAAAATAATAAACTATTAAATATTTAGTATAAACTATAAGTTTATTAAAAACACTTATGAATAATATGTTATGGATAACATGTTATGTTAGTTGAAGTATCAACTAATTTCTTGATTAATATTAAAATCATGACCAAAAAATGAATTAATAACATTGTGTTAGGGGCTGTTTGATAATGCACTTAAAATTTCCAAACTATAAAAAATTAAAATTTTCAATGGTTTGAAATTTTAAATGCGTTTAATAAAAAATAATGAAAGTTGAAAATTTAAAAATTTAAGTGAAAATTTATTGAAAATTTTAAGTAAGTAGAAACCTACTTAATGTTGAAGGCTAAAAAATGTCAACAATTTTTTTTTTAAAAAAAATTACCATTTTATCCTTTTTTTCCATTTATTTTTCATTTTCTTATTCACGCTATAGTTCAGTTTATGAATATGTCTTCTCCTCCTCCTTTCTCTGCAACAACAAATCCTAATCCTAACCCTCTTTCATGATTAAATATAAGAGAAAAAAATAGTAAAACAACTAGTTGTTAATTAATTTTTGTTTGATATTAAAAATTTGAATAATTTTAAAGAGTCTAGATTTTATTGGTTATTTTTTAAACATTTTTATTTCATGTTTGGTGGTTTAATAAATATAATGTACTCATTGCATGAATCATTATACCCACTTAATTCACACAAAAATATAGTCATAGAACTCAAACCTCACCATGACTCTTTATATGTCCACAATAAAAAATACTTGACTATATTGAGTTACTATGACACTCAAACCTTGTCATAGAGAAGAAAAATATTGTTTGTGATAATGAAGGATGTAATTTTATTTTTTATAGAGGGAAAAGTCATTAATAAAGAAAGAGTAATAGTTTTAGTGTGAAAGTTTGTTCGGTATGTTAAATATTGAATATTCTAATATATTTTAGGTAGTTTGTGATGATGTGAAAGTTTGAAAACACACAATAATTAGAATGACTATGATAAATCACTACAAAAAAAAAAGATGAATTCAGAAATGAAAATTAGAAACATCCAAATCCATTTCTAAAATTAGGAATGGATTTGAAACAGATTAGAAATGGAATTTAGAAAACTATGAAAAAATTGAAATGAAAAAAATTTTCATCGCTATTTAGTGAAGGAAATATTTGAGTTTTTTTAACTTGTTGCTAATTGCAACGTGAAAGGGGATGCAGATATGCTTGTGTGGCATTTAGCGATGGAAACTTTTGTATCCATTTATAATTAGAAATAGAATGCATATTCATTTCAACTTTTTGTGAGGGATATTAATATTATTGCTAAATAAGAAATGACATGTATATTCATCGCTATATCATTTAAGATGATTATGAGGACGGAAAGTCATTCTATCACTATTTTAACGATGAAAAATATTTCCTTTATTAAAATATGATAATTAATTTCTAAAGAACACTTAGAAACTTTGAACATACTTAGAGTTTCAGGGATTTTTGGTTTTGATTCTAATTTCATTCAAATAGTTTGTGAATTCCCTATCCTTCATATAATAATCGATGCACATTTCATCCATAATTAATGTATAGAATTATGATTTTCATTTTATCCTGTATGTATTGTATTCGAGAATAGCTATATTTGTGCATTTTGATGAAATTAATATATGAAAAAGTTTGGGTTCTATCTTATTGTTTTGTTGAATGATAATAAATATAATTGATAAATCATACATTTTACATTTTTTTTCATACTTGGATTAAAAAAATTGTTTTTGTAACCTAATTGAGTTATGAATTCTTTGTGTATTTTATTATTGACCTATAATTAAGATCATTATAATTATTTTTCATTTTATTTCCTTACTAGGATTACATGAAATTTAATAATTTCAAAAATAATAACTTATATTAATTGTGCAACCTTAACAATAAAAAATTTATAATTATTAAAATAAATACCTAAAAGTTTATTTGTAATAATAATAAAAATGGAAAAATGATTATGAGGGTATATAATTAGAATGGTGAAATGTAAAGAAGAATTGTAAAACTAAAAAAAATTAGAAGCTCAATTAAATATTTTTATAGTTGCTTGATCTATATTTCACTAAATTGTAATAAATAAAATAATACCTGCTTTTATTTTATATTTAAAAAATTATATTATATGTCACATATGGTATATGACTATGTATACTACATACTTCATATAGATTAAAATATTTTCTCATTTATTTATTAATGTTCTCCGTTGATTGTTGATTTATTTTTTATGTTTTTTCATTGATAAATTTTAATGTATTGAAATTGATAATTTATTTATTATTTCTTTTATATTATATATAATATATTTGTCTAATTATTTAGTACTCATTATTAATTTAGAAATTAATAAGTATGACATTGCAAATTTTTATTTTTTTCTTTATTAATATAATTTCATCTAATATAGATAAATATCAAATATGTAATTTTATGTTAATGATAAAAATACAACTTATGTCTTTTGAAAAATATTTGAGACATTGGAAAAACCTGTCGTATCTAATTTTAATTCAAAATTATATAATAATTATTTTACTACAACTTATTTGTTAGATTTGTACAATGTCGTAAAAATATTACTACATCTTTATTACACATAGATCTATATATATATATATATACATACATATATATATATATATATTATAATTTAAAAAATATTAATATTATGTGTTACATGAAAGGAAAATATTATACGACCTAATCATCAATGGATGAATATAAGACTAAAAGATGGGGTTTTAACTAATGAATTTGTAAATGAGATTGTGGAATTTATTGTCTTTTCTAAAAAATAACTAAAATTTATGAATGAAATAAAAATAGGATGCCCATGTAATACTAATAATTGTCAAAATCAATGTTTTCATGATGTGAACATAGTTCAAAATCATCTTGGAAAAAATAGATTTGTTAGTAACTATTATGTTTAGTATCAAAACGGGAAATTAGTTGTGTCATAAATAACTACATATTATGTACATAGAAATGTTGATTCACATGTTACAATGGAATTTGCAAATCATGGCAATACATATCAAGTAATTTTGAAAAATATTATTGGTCCTTTATTATATCTAGATGTCGCTACTGATATCCAAATATCATAAGCAAAACAATTATATGAATTGTTAAAGGCTTTAGAAGAAGAGGTTTTAGAAGGTAATTCATTTGGTCACTCAAAGTTATATATGGGGGCTAGACTAGTAAATTTAAAGATAAAACATCATTTTTTAGAAAGGTATTATGATGAAATATGTCATTTGTTATCTCAATTGTTACGAAAGAATATCATCATAATAAATAGTTTTTTTACAACACAAAGAAATTAATGCGAGATTTGGGTTTGCCGGTGGAAAAAATATATTTTTGTATGAATGGCTACATGATATATTGGGGCATAGACAATGAAGCAATTACATGAAATTTTTGTAACTATCCTCGGTATAAAAGAAATACAGCATGTAAAATGAAAAAAAAAAATATTCCTCATAAGAAAATGTATTATTTCTGATTGACTCCTCATTTGCAAAGATTATTTGCATTTAATGCTACTACTAATGATATGAGTTGACACAAAGAATGTGTTATTAAAGATGACATGATGCAACATTGCTTAGATTCTCTTTTTTGGAAATATTTTGATGATTATCATCCATCATTTATAGATGAAAGTTAAAAAGTTAGTTTATGGATGTGCACAAATTGATTTTAGTCACTTAGACAAACATGGCAACAATACTCTTCATGGCTGGTTATTGCTACACCTTATAATTTACCACCATGGATGTGCATAAAATATGAATACATATTTTTTGTATTTTCATGCCCAGTCCAAAAAATCCAAAAGATAAATTAGATGTTTTACTACATACCATGGTAGCAAAGCTCAAAAATTTGTGGGTGGATAGTGTCGAAATATATGATATATCTAAAAAGTAGAACTTCAAAATTCAAGTAGCACTTATGTGGACTATAAGTGACTTTCCTGCATATTTAATATTGTCTAGATAGTGTACTATAGAAAAATTAGCATGTCTATATTGCATGGAGAACTCAGAAGCATTTTATTTGAGCAAAGAAGGAAAGACTTCTTGGTATGATAATCACCATAAATTCTTACAAGTTAAACATCCATTTAGGATGAATATTGATGCAGTTAAGAAAGGCCATAAAGTCATTAAAAGTGCATTACCTTTGAGGTCAGATGATGAAATTTTAGAAATAAATAAAAGATATGGGTTCAAAAACATTATGGATGATGATGCAAATTACATTAATGTTTAAATTTAAAAGAATTATCACTATGATTAGAAGAAAAAAATATTTTTTGGAATTTGCCTTGTTGGAAAATAAATTTTATTAGACACAACTTAGATGTGATGCATATTGATATTAATATTTTTGATAATATTTTTAATATTATAATGAATATGAAAAGAAAAATAAAATATAATTCTAAATCAAGAAAGGATTGAAAGAGTCATGTTCGCATCCAGAGTTACATAGGGATGAATTAATGAATAAATTCCCATACATGAAATATATGTAACAAAATTACAAAAGATAATATTTTTACCCTTTATCATTCTGTAGGTATAATTTTTTCATCAAATATATGTAATAGACAAATGAAGCATCTTGTAAATGGACCTTTAAGAAGTTTACATACATATCTCGTACATTATGTAAATGAATATAAATTTTATGGTTTGAAACATGATTCAGATATAGTTGTAATGAACAGTGGTGTTTGTATCAATGAGTCTAAATATACTTTATGTACTACTAATTTTTATGGTTGGCTAATTAAAATTATACAAATGGAGTATCCTATTTTACCAATTGAAAGGACTATTATGTTTAAGTGTGAATAGTTTAATCCTATTCCAAATATAGGTACTAGAATTCATCATTAATATAATCTTGTTGATGTGAACCATAACAAATTTTATCATAAGAGCGATTTATTCTTGTGGTACAAGTTGAACAAGTGTGTTACACTACTTATCCAACCACAAGAAGTAATCCATATCACTAGTAGGCAATATGTAAAATAAAACCTAGATCAGCTGTTGAAGTTGTTGAAAAGGATGTTATGGTCACTTTATCTTGTGTATCAATATTTCAAGATAATAATATGAAACTTTATTCAATCATTCATAGGATAGATGATGACCTCCAAACTTTATTTGGTGAAGATGAAAATTATTTAGACATTGATGATGACATTGTTAAAAAAGATAATGAGGAGGAATTAATTGTAGAATCAAATGATGATAAAATGTAAATAGAGATGATTTCTTAGAAATTTTTGATGATAACTAGAAATTTATTGACTGCCTTGTTTATTTCTCATTCTCATTTTGTAATTGTTAAAAAATGAATGTTAAATTAGAATATCTTAATTTCTTTTTTTAATGCCAATGTGTTTATCATTATGTTTTGTTATTATGACATTTTCAAAAAATATTTTTATCACCTCTGTATATTTTGATGTTTATGTAACTTGATTTAGGTATGAGATAAAACCATTCAAGTGACTGAAGATCTCAATGTGTGAGAAGGGGTAGAGGAAGTCAACTAATAGTTTTTAGAGGAGTGAATCTACATGTATTCAGTGACGGCAACACTACATATATCTTTCTATATTCTCCTACATGTAGGGAGGAAAATTTGGCATCACCTCATCATAACATACATAGATTTACTACCACATATAATCTATCTTCATCTCATTTTTCATCGAAAGAAATTGATAGTTCCTTTCAACCAATCTTAGGAGGCCATACATTGGTACTATAATAGTGACACCAGTAGGATATTCATAATCCTTAATTTGCATGCCAAATTATGATAAAATCTTTATTCAACCCACAATTGGCAATAAACAATATGTAACTTTCTTAAATATACTACATTCATTCATTATCATTTTTCATTTTTTTTCATTTAAATTAAATATAAAACAATATGTGTATGAAATTATAAATATATTACAATTTTTGAATTTTAGTATATTATAATAACAACAATGTATCATATTACTACTTATTGACCATTAGCATTTATAAAAAAAAATTTGTTTAAAAGTATTAGATACTAAATGAAAATGAAATAAATTTTAACTTAGTAGGAGCAAAAATGTGTATTTTGTTTATATGTATATGTACGTGATGCTTTTAAATTACTTACAAGTTTATTCTTTCTGTATTTACTTGTTTATTGGGAAGAATGAAAAAGAATAAAAAAGTTTATTCTTTCTGTATTTTTTTTATATGTATATGTACGTGATGCTTTTAAAATATAAATGAAATAAAGTGGAGCAAAGTGCCTCTAAGAATGAAAAAGATTTATTGGGAAGAATTTGAGGTACATCTTTCATGTATTTACTTGTTTTTCAATTTGGTATAATATGATATACTCTTAAAATAAATACATTACAATGTATTATTGTTTTATTTTGTTTTTGCAGAAAAAAATACAGATGGAATAATTCTTTGGTGGTATTAGTGAAAGATGCATGGAAACATGTGACAAGTGTGAGATATAATGATAATCTTAGAAAATAGAGAAAAAAGTATGGTAAAGATATAAAACCTAATAATATCCTTCTTAGTATTTGGATAAAGTGGTGGAATTATTAGAATAATGAGGAGTTCAATACCTTATCTCAAGTGGCCTCACACAATCATCGATCAAAAAAATCAAGTGAAGGATCAAGACTTTCAAAACATATTGGAGGTTCAAAGGCAACCTACCAATATTTAGTAGATTTGGTATAATTATCTTTTATTTTTTATTATTATTTAAATTTTTAGAATACAAATGATAATATCTAGAGCTAGGAATATGAGTTGAGCCTGATGGGTTAGAAAGGGTTGGCCCAAAAAGTTTAGAGGACTGGGCTCAAAAAAATGAAGGCCCAAATACAATCCAGGCTATTTGGCCCGGTGCAAATAGGCTAGCAGGCCAATCATATTTGGGCTGGGCTAGCCCACTTGGACCATTTTTTGTAATATTATTTTTTTACCATATAAATAGAATATTTGTATAAATTATACACCATATATATTAAAATATGTAGTGTAATTGAAGAGTATGCAATTTTCTAGCTTGTTTTAGCTTTGTCATGTTGGTGAAAATAAATTTTTACGTAAAAATATAATTGTATTCTATTTTCACTTATTTTAGGCTCTTCGCCCATTTGGCCCACAACTCATGTAGGGCTGGGCTGGGCTTGCTAATTGCTAGCTAGAGTAAAAATGGGTCGAAGTCACCCAATCCATTTTGGCCCACGACTCGAATGAGCTGGTCTAGCCTATATACCAGCTCTAATAATATATGTGTCATAATGAATGGTGTACCTTAATAGTAACTAATATTTATTTTTTGGAAACTGAGTTGGGATATCCATCATACCTGTTGAGGTATTCAAGTGAATGCACAAGAAGAATGATGGATCATGTGTGGACAAGCATTCAAATGATATAAATGCGAGTTTCTCATTTTGTACTTGTAGTTTCATTTGACAATTGCAAATAAATAAAGTAAAAAAATTTTAAAAATTAATTATCTGGCATTAACTATAAATAAAATACATACTCAAATATATATTTTTATCACAGCTAATGATTTAATATTTATGAATTCATTATATGTAATTACTAACTTTAATTTTTAAATATGTTGTAGTAATGAGATGATAGTTTCATGTGCAAGTATAACATTACTTTTAATAGAGTAATTTATAAGTTATATTATATTTTAACAATTGTAGGAAGCTGTGGAAAATATTGTTGTAATTTTCTCACAATTAACAATTGTAGGAAGCTGTGGAAAATATTGTTGTAATTTTCTCACAATTAACAATTGTTTCTATATAGGCACAAAAGATTGATGTCGTGCTTAATTACCTTCAGGCTGTTAGAGTAAAGCCGAAAAAATAGTAAGTGTACGGTCTTGGTACCCATGCATCTACATTTTATCCAAGTTCTATTTGAAATTATTCATCATAATCTTTAAATTCTAATAACATGTTTATTGAGAGGTTGCATGAGGAGATGTACAATATTCATGATATATTGCAAAGAAAAAATGATGATATGTAACAAAAAAAATTAAGAGATGCAAAAGAAAATTGAGGAATTGAAAAAAAAGAGAGGCTAAAAGATTGAAAAGAGAGGAGAAAAGAATGAAAAGAGTGGAAGAAATAATGAAAAGAGAGGAATAAAGAATGAAAAGAGATGATGAAATGCAACATAAGATTTTGAAAATGAAGAAAATTATATGTAAGTTGGCAGAGGCATCATCTATTTTTCATCATTCTAAAGCGGATACATCCAATTCTCCAAAGGATAATACTCATCAAGAGAAGGACTCATAGTTGTTTGTCATGTGTTATTAATTTTTTGCAATGTATGTTTTTGATCTATATTTATGGTTTTTGCGTTAATGTATTTTTAATTAGGTTATAAATTGAGTATTAAAATTGATGGATATTTATGCTTGTTAATTGATATTTTATTCTATGGTGGATGCTATGTGAATGCCATTTGTTGAATAATATGTGGATGTGCTTATTTGGTTAAAAGTCATATAGTTTCTATATGTAATTGTATATTGTATACAACACATATATAGAAACTACAAAAATGGAATTTCTTTTTGTTGCAGATAATAGAAATGGAATTTTCTGTTTCAAAATCCATCTCTAAATAGAAACAGATTCTGTATTTCTTTCATGATCCCTTGCTCAAATAGAAATAGATTATACATTTATGATGTTTACGTCTCAAAATTAGTGATGAAATCCAAGATATCTTTGTCATTGTAAAATGTAGCGACAGATTTTTTTTTTCATCGCTATTTATAGAAACATCATTGCATAATCCATTTCTAAAATTTAGAGAGGAGGATTATAGAAATTAAACTAATCCAAATTTAAATCTATCACTATTCAACCATAGCGATGGAATTAGGAATAGAATAGGATATTTATGATTGTATCTTTTCTTGTAGTTGATAGTAATGAAATCATTATATTTTTGGAGGTAATTGTTGACTTAGTGATGGTTGGTCATATCGAGTAGTTTCAGTATCTAATTTTAGTTGAAACTCTATATAATTAGTCATGATAATTTTTTTAAGTCATGACTCTACAACCTCATTATCACAATTATTTTACTATGCAACACATATTTTTTAGCTATGATATTATCTATGAGTCATATCATTATTTTTTTCATAATATTTAATTGACCGCAACATTAATTTATATCATAGTAAATTGGTACTAAAAGTGATGCCCATTTTCTAACACCGCGACTTTATCATTACCAAAGCTTAATAATCATAAGTCCAGAGTTGTGACCATTTCTCAACATTTTAACTCTTGGCTATAGAGGGTTAAAAAAAATATTACTCATGCTATAACCATTTCCAAGGTCATGCATTTTTTCCCTCATGAGAAGGCAAATTCATGACCATGTTCCACCATGAGAAGGCAAAGCCATGACCATGTTAATCACTACAACTTTGATATATGGGCTAATTGCAAAAGCCATGGACACTTCCCAACATAGTGCCTTTTAAGGTACATAATGTTTAAAAGAATTCCAAAGTTGCTACCACTTCCTATTGTTACATCCTCTAGCTCAAGACACCTAAGGTCAAAATTATTGCTTCATTCCAAAACCATGACTTTGTACTTAAAAATTACCTAAGTATAAATGACATGATGAAAGTGATGAGAAAAAAATGGAAATCCAACTAAACTCCTTTCTTCTTATTCACCTTCAATCATGCATAGTAAAGGCCCTATAGGTAATTTTTATAGTTTCTAGAGAATCCATGAGCAGGCAAGGGACACAAGATCAAGGCTAAACTCAAAAGTTGGGAACATGACTTTCAAACCCCACTCTTCAGAATAGATTATAGAAATTCAATTGAAATATCTTTGAAAATTAGTTTTTAAATCCTATATTCTTGATTTGAGATCTAAGGTTTGTCTATTTTGATTTATGTGATACATGAATATTTGATTATAAATATGATATTTGATTAATATTGTACAATAGATGTTGATGGAATTAGTGATTATATAAACTAAAATTAGAGTTTGACTATTGGTGAGTTAGTGTGTATTGACATAGTTAATAGTGACAAGTAAACTATTTCATTTACTCGTGAATATGGTAGGAAAGAAGCAATAATCCTTTTTAATGTGATGTAACAAACAAACATATATGTCTAAGCCTAAAATTGAGATATGTTAATCATTATAAGTATGGTACACATGAAGACGAAAGAATGAATGATTTTTCATGTCAATCTATTGTATATGTCTTAGAAGAACTAACCATCAATTGATATGAATATTTTATCAAATGTTCTCCTTAGGATTTCACATTTAGTGTGAAAGTCATATCATTACTATGGAAGATAGTGACGAGTAATCCATAGAACATGCAAGAGTAGTTGTGACTCATGAGGTGATTATAACTCTAATTTTTTTTTCTCATATGGTTCTCACCAATGAAATTTATAGAAAAATATATGTTAATTATGAGAGTATAACACTTATTAAACTGAAAGTACCAATTTTTTTATGACAACATCAATTCAAAATCCTTACGACATTTGAAGCTAGAGAATAAGAATTTTTTATATGATGAAAACCACCAATGGTAGTTAAAGAATCACCTAATAGGTATTAACTTATGAATGACCCTCGAGAAAAGATAATTTATTGTCTCGGTGATAAAATATCGAGAGAATAACTATTAGGGGACATTCATTGAGATGGACTCAATGGTGATAATCAACTTATATGCTACTAGGACAAATGTGCATATTGACAATCATCCAATTTTTTTTATTGTACACCAACTTATATATAGAATGAAATTATATATCTAACTCAACATGAACTGAACTATTTAAACATGTATTATATGAATAAAAATAGACAAATGCAAAGATCTAAAATTCTTACCAAAATCCTAATTATCTTATCTACTAGAATAATGTTGTATTACTATTGATTGATCAAACTACCATTACAATTTTTATTGAAACGATATCTAGCTAAAAATCTTCTTTACTATATATAAAAAATATATACTTATTAATCTTTTTTAATTAGAGATCCTTACTAGCATACATTTGGGATACTATCTAATTGATTAAATTGGGCAACATAACAAAGTTACAACAAAATACTCTATGAGTGCTGATTTGATTAGAGATACCTAACCAAATATGGCAGCATCTTTTTATGCTTAGAACTGACAAAAGAACTGTCGACATATAATTTTGACCTCTAGAGTTTAAGGTGAGGGACAAAGTTTTCTTGAATGTGATGCGTAAATAACCTAATGGTTATTCAACAAGTGGAAAAAACTATCATTGAGATATATTGGGCCCATTGAGGTACTATAAAGGTTAGGTATAATTTATTACTAGTTGGCACTACTACCAAACTTATTGGGTGTTCATGCGGTATTTTACATCTCCATGCTCTGAAAATATGCTCTAGACATAACTTATCTAGTAGATTGAGGTGAGCTTGTAGTTAATGTGGATGGAACCTTCAAGGAGGGTCTTGTATGTATCATTGATTTTCAGGATTAGATTTTGCAAGGCAAGAACATGAGGCTAGTAAAATTGTTGTGGCTATATTGAGTAGTGGAAGAGGCAAAATGAGAATGCGAAGAAACTATGCATGCTAATTGTCCCTTCTTATTTGAGGATGAATATATTTTTTTAGTCATTTTACATTGAATAAAAATTTTATATGTATGTGATTGTGTGCGTATTAATTTTAGGTAAGAAAGTTTGTTACAGTGAGAAGAATGTAAAACCCAAACAAAAGTGGAAATTTTATTTTCTCTAAAAAAAAGGCAAAATGCTAAATTACCACTATGATATGGGTAGCAAACCCAAAATTGTCTAAATCTTAGATAATACAATGGACCTTACAATTTGGATTCATATCACAATCTAACAGAAATTTTTATCAAATTCCATGATTGTCTAGTTTTTCACATTTTTTGAGGCGTTACATATCTATTACCTTAATAATGTGATTTTAAGAAAAAGTTTAAAAGTTAGAAAATAATATAAAATAAAATTCATATAAGTATTATTTTAAGTTAAACTAGGATAAAATTAGTCATTTCAAAGTGAAAATGGATTCAAGCAAGTCGTGGAAATGTGGCACGATGTGAGCCAAATATTTTAAAATAAGGATAAAACTGAAAAAAATTCAGGCATAGATTTTTGCCAAAATATTTAATTTTCTACTAGTTCAAACCATGAGAGAAAGAGAGAGAGATAGATAGATAGATGGAGAACAATAGAGAGATAAATAGATAGAGAGCGAGAGATCGAGAGAGAGATAGAGATAGAGATAGATAGATAGGAAAAAATGGGAAGAGTTAAAAAAAATCCAAAGCTTCTTTTGTAGATCCTTGATGATATATCAATCAGAATTCATCGAGTTTGAAATGAATATTTATTTTGGAGATTATATGCATGTAGTATAATTATCTATGAGACATAATAAAATAAATGATTTATCGTCCAAATGATATTCATTATATATGTGGCAAGATATTGACATGTAATGGTACATCACGTTCCATATGCATGGAAAACATTATATTTCATGGGTGTGAGTGCATTGTTGAAATTAACCACCATATTTGGTGATTAATAAGTGACTCGATATTATTTGATGAAGTTCAGTAGTCACGCAATCACATGACATGAAAAACTTATGTTAGGTATAACAAGAAGGGCTAGACACTCCCATAGCTAAAAAACCCTAGTTTCTAGTTCATATACTCCAATAATGTAAGTTCAAAAAGTGTAGACATCATTAATGCAAAGCCGGTGGTGTGGTTCCAAAATATGCTATCCACAATGACACGTGATTTTTTTTTTTTGATAAAATGATCATTTGATATAATTCATCAATGATGAATTTTATTATACATTGGCATTACATTATGTGGTGGTAGTTGGTAAAGACTTAGGGTATGAAGTACGAGTGAGCTTCATCTCAATTTATAGTAATCCATGTAGAATTATAATGTAGAATTTGCATATTTTTATTTGAAATGGCAAAATAGATATGAATCATCAAACTTGGATATTACATGAGCATTTAAGTGAGGAGTAGCCTTTGTATGAATTACTCTGTTGGGTGTGGCTCACACTATACAGACAACTATTTTAGGTTCAAGGTATATGCTGGTGGCCAGCTCTCATTCAAGGTCATGAAGATGAAGGAAGCCAATGTGTAACTCATACAACTCCTTTTGTGAACTTTCGAAGCAAACTAATTTAGTCTTGTACTTACATTATATTTGTAAAATAGTGGTAATTGAACTCATATGGGTGAGTGTTGTTATTATATATTACATTAAGTTGAGTTTTGAGTAGAGCTCCAGATACAAAGAAGACTATATCCAATATTATTATATAATGGATCTTAGTAGATGTGATACAATGGTATAGTATCAAGTTATACCATATCCACAAATTTTGTGGGTTGATGGGCGATCAACAAGCCCCCGGGTTCGGGGTATCACACTATAATGAAAAAAAAAGGTTTTTAGATAGTTTTGGAATCTAATTGGTTTAAGTGTTTAACTCATTGTCAAAGCTTCAGCCAAATAAATCCTAGTAAAATTGAGTCTTCCCTTTCTATTCAACTTTAGGTAAGTTAATATGAGTAAAATCCCTAGTCTAGAGGCTAGTACAAATTTAAGTTTCCATGGTGTAAACCACACCACGAGTTAACCTTTACAAGTTGAGTCACTTTATCTGAGAACAATACTCTAAAAGTTATTACCATAATTTTATGAAAGTTGAATGTGTGCCTCTATTTTAAAAGTTACTTCACTTGATTAGAAAAAGAAAATTTTTTAACATATATTGCATTTGAAGCAAACAAATTTGATTATTCAATGGGACAATGCTAATGCCATAGTATAAGGAATGCCATTTTCTTGGTTCTAAAAAATGAGATAGTAACTTGCAACCTAAAGTCAGATATTCATGGCCTTTGTTCACAAAATTTCTTTTATAATTAGAAGCTTTTGTTTCATGGAATTCAAAATCTTCAAAACACTAATAACAATACAAAACCAAAAAAATAATAATAATTATGAAACATTTTCAATGGAAATCTTTGACATGGATATAGCCATCAAAAGCCCTGCCAAATAATGCATAAGACTTTTAGTTGAATGAAATAATAGAAAAAATATTATCAAATGATGACAACAAAAAAACTATAGTTGTGGGTCAGGCAACAAATGACCATCTCCACAAAAAATAATAATCACATTATTATTTAACATCTTCATAAATATTGAAACTAAATAACAAACATGAAGGAAATGATGATTGAAATGAATGAAAATTAACACATGTTGAAAGTGAAATATCATTTAAAGATTATTCTGCTCAACTCAAAATGTTCACCATGATTAAATGACATCAAGAAGAGTTCAATGACCATTATTCCTTGATAAAAATCAAGTCGTACAGAAATATTAACATTTTTACCAAATGATGATTCTTATGCATAAAAAATGCATAAGAGATATAGCATGATTACTTTTTAGAGCAATCAAAAATAAAATAAAAATGAATAATAATTTGGTTATTAAGTACAACTGCAGTAGAATGTTTTAACTAAAAATTCACTAACTTAACAAATCATATATTATTCACAATGCTTTGAAACATATCAAAAATTATAATTACGACACTTTTTTTTTTGAAAATTTATGTAGAAATATTGCTTGTTTGTTTGTTTGTTTTTTTGTCTAAAACTCTTATGAGAACTTCTCTTCACCCAACTATTTTAATTGTATTTATGATAATTGTTATTTTTCGTTTCAACTACCATTTTCTGTTATCCATATGGAGGATAAATTACTATTGTATCTAATAGTATGTGCTTTTAATATTAATTTTTTCAAGTCAATTTTATCATTAAAAATTTACTTTAAATAAATGTTATCCCAAGTAGGTGATTTTCATTAAAATTTTTTTAGATATAATTTCTTCTTATTCCTCAATGTAAAAAGAAAACTAAATTTTAAATTGAATGATGTCATTATAAATGTCTATAATAGATATAATTATTCAGGGGCAAACTAATTACAATAATGTGCAATTCTATTATCAATATAATTTTTTATTATTCTTTAATGAAAAAGGTAAAATAATAACTAAAATGAATGATGTCATTCTAAATATTTATCATTAAGCATTATACATATAATTATATAATAAATAAAAGAGTAAATTAGTTTTGATACACCAATTAGAAAATATTTACAAAAAGAAGGAACTTCAATTTTAATATTTAGTAAAAGTATATCAAAATATAAAATATTTATTTTTTGATGCACCATAAATTATAAAATAGGAACTACCCTAGCACATGTACATGTTAGCTTAAAAAAAAAAATAAAACTTACAATTTCAAAAATGCTTCTATTTTTGGACTTTTTTAAAAACACACACACTCACACAATTTCAAAAATATTTATGTATAAAAACCTATATACATATACATATGTATACATTTATTTATATAGGTTTATATGTAGGTTTGTGTGTGTGTGTGTGTGTGTTAGAGATTATGGTTGTACAAAATAGGAAAGTATTTTTATAAAAACATTCCTTTTCCTTTTTTTCTTTTTCTATTTTTATTCTTTTCTTCTTTCCTTAATTTTTTTTTTCCTTTCTTTTTTCTTTGACGGCTTGTATCTTTCTTATGTTACATGGTAGCACTTCTATACGTGAGATGTCATAATTAGTTTTCTTCATATATAAGGCATTTTGTTTAAGATATTAGAAGCAAGTTATATTGAAGTTAATTATAATCAATTTGCCTCATATATTACAAGTTATTTTTTTTAATCTTAAATTTCATATTAGAAATTTCTAATATTTTCTAATATGGTCACGCCTAATAGAGATGGTTTTCTTCCTAAGGTAAAATTTATAGTTTTAAATTTTTTTTTGTGTTCAACGATATCATCTTCTCTGAAGTAACTCAATCCAGTGTCCAAACAAATGGATCCATTATCTAGCTCCATGTTGCATGAGATCTATAGAACATGCTGCCTCATTAATTACAACTATCTGAAGTCATCTCTAAGTCAATCAATTTTTCTCAGTTATTTTAGTTTTTAACCATATACTCAGAATGAAACCAAAGGAAGGAAATCCCAACTAGTAAGTGATACAATGATGTTGTTATCAACTGGCCATAAGATTTAGTAGGTTACTCTATAGACTTATTCAAAGTAGAATGATGCATCCTAGGATTATGATATCAAAGTGAAATTAGTAGCTAGAAAATATTATTATAATTCTATGAATGAATATGTCAATACTTAAAAAAAGTTGTGGCATGAGTTAGATTATTGACAAGTTTTGGAAATGAAGAATGATGCATCATTTTTATGAAATTTCATTGAAACACATAAGATTTATGACATTTTGGTAGGTCTAAATAATGAGTTTTATTTCTTGACGATTCATACTTTAGAAAAGGAATTACTTTTTTTTTAATGAGGTGATTACAAGATTCGGGGTAGAAGTGAGTAAAAAGGCCATAATGCTAGACTTTCATCCACTTGAAGAATCAATATTATTTATGACTAAAGATAAGGATAACAAAAAGAAGAATCCAACTTCTTTCAAGAACATGCTAACAAATATGAAGAAGGGACAAAGAAAATCTTGTGCGCAATTACTACAAAAAGACATATCATACTAAAGCAACTTGTTACCGATTGCACGGACAACCATAGAATATGAATTAGAAGGGCCAAAATAAGAGGAACTAGTAGAAGAAAGTACATGCACATGGAGCAAAATTACAACCCAATAATAAAAAAAATTACACCCAACCCAACTCTTGCAACCATGAGCTCAATAAAAGAAGGCTAACTTATTTCGCTCCTTAATTTTTTATAAAAACTATCAAGTACATATTATATGGTATTCTATGGTATGACTTGTAAAACTCATGGTCTTAAAGTATTACTTAACATCTTGGAAAATATACATTCTTGGATTATTGGCTTCTGGCCATAGATACATGACAAATGCATCCCATTATTTGTCTTCCTGTAAGCTCTGTCAAAAAATAATCACGTGATAAAATTTTAATAATAGTTATTGCACATTGGGATGTTTCCCTTGAATCTTTGATGTTTAAAAAAGTTTTACATGTGCCTAAACTAACCACCACCCTACTATTAGTTAAAAAAAATTTATCTAAGATATGAGTTGTATTTTTGGCATCTCAAAGGACTCATATTTCAAGAGAAACTCTCGAGGAAGATGATTGAGCTTGCAAAGAAAAGATAAGGCCTATATTATCTTATTAGTGTGGTGGAAGAGTAGGCACTAAACCTAGTAGTCTCTCAATTCTTATCACTAGTTCAACCTCAAATAAATACGACATTGACCTTCGTCATTTCCAATTTGATCATAATTTCTTTCATACTGTTAATGTTATGTTTCCTTCTTTGTTAAAATATTAATTTTAAAATGTTTCATTGTGATACTTGTGTACTAGTCAAACACAAATGTGCTTCTTTCTTTTTAGTATTAATAAATCACAAGCACCTTTCCATTTAATTCATAGTCATTATAGGATCCCTTTTGTATCATTTGTTTATATGGGGCTCATCGGTTTGTCATTTTTACAGATAACTCTACCCATGTGACCTAGATGTTGCATATGGAATATAAATTAGATGGTACTTATGAAATATAAATTAGATGTTGATACTATCTTTTTTGAATTTTATGATATGGTAAATTTAATTTGAGAAGAAGATTAAGGGAGTTAGGATTGATAATGAGAGAGAATATATCAATCAAGTTTTATCACCATATTTTTTTCAAGAGAAGATTGTTTATGAATCTTTGTGCATAAATACTCCACAACAAATGGAGTATCTGAGTGAAAAAACCATCTCCTTGAGACCATAGAGCTCTCTTTTCCCAAAATCATATTCCTAAAATATTTTGGGGATGCCTTTCTTTCTCCACTCATCTTATTAATCAAATTTTCACCAAAATTATTGATTTCAAGAGTTTTTAGAGAAACTTTGTCGATCACTTTCCAGACTTTCTCAATACCAATAGACTTCCACCTCTTTATTTGGGTGTGGTGACTTAGTTTATTTCCATGCCTATAATTGAAGAAAAATTGGCCTTCGTGCTCTCATATGTATATCTTTGACTATTCTTCCACTTAAAAGGGATTCAATGTTTTCATCCTTTCACTCAAAAAGTTATTATTTTTGTATTAACTATTTTTGTTGAAAATAATAGGTTCATTCTCCTTCTGAGATTCTACACGATAGTTAGAATGGTCACAATTTGTTTTTTGATTTCATTCTTGTGTTGGGTTACAATATCTTTCCCTGTGGGATTTCTTCTTCTCCAAACTCTTCTCATACTCCCAACTCTTCTCCTTTCTATAATCTTGAACAATTTTCCACTGAAAACTTGATCTTCTATCTAGAAATAATTTAGACCACATTCGATTCGAAGATTCATGCTTATTTGATGCCTACAAGTTCCCTTAATTGTCTTCAGGAAAACAAGGGACACAAGACCAATTTAAGGAATATTAAACTTTGGAATCTTCACTTGGAAAGAATATTATACATGAAAGAGACTCAACCATCTCATTTGATAAAATTATGTTAAACCTCCCAATGTTGTCCTAAAAAGTACATGAAATTTCATTGAGTACCATATACCCTTATCTAACTTTGTCTCTTTAAAGTTTGTCCTCCACATACAAAGTCATCCTAATACAATTGAACATTGTAGAAATGTCTAAGGCATTATTTGAAACATTAAAAAATAGGGAATGGAAGCATGTCATGAGAGTTGAGATTGATACACCCAAGAAAAATAAGACCTAGTAGGTTGTGAAGCTACCTATAGGAAAAAAGGTTGTGGCATGAAAATGAGTTTTTATAGTAAAATATAAAGCTGATGGGTCCTTCGAGAATGCAAGGTTATTGACAAAAGGCTACACCCATAAATATGAAGTTGATTATCATGAGACATTTTTTCTAGTAATAAAAATGAATACAGTAAGAATCCTCCTATCATTAACTACTAACTTTGGTTGGATGCTTGAATAATTTGATGTTAAAAATACTTTCCTACATGAGGATATGGAAGAAGAAATATATATGGAAGATTGTCTATGATTTAAATGTACATAAGAAAGTATAGTGTGCAAACTAAGGAATATCTTATATGGATTGAACCAATCACCTCGAGCTTGGTTTGACATGTTTGTTAAAGCTATGTTGGCCATGAGTTATAAGAAAATCCAAGGCAGTTATACTCTTTTCATAAAATACTCCTTTGAAGAAATTATAATTTTTATCATCTATTTTGACTATATCTATATCATCATCATGGGGGAAGATCAGTTTGAATTATTTAAATTTTTTGAATACAAGATTGGCAAAAGGAGTTTGTGATAAAAAACATTGAAAAGTTGAAATACTTTCTAGGGATTAGTATTTAATATGCTAAAGAGTGAATCCTTGTCCCACAACAAAGTATGTGATTGACTTGTTAAAATAAACATGCATGATATGACATAAGCCTGTGGAGACCCCCATTGAGTCAAATTACAATCTTAGAGAAGCTATGAATTGTGAACCTATGGATAGGAGGTTGTATTAGAAGCTCATATGGAGGTTAATTGACTTATCACCTACTAGGAAGCCTATTACCTATAAATGGGTAACATGAATCAAAGAAATGATGAGGTTGAACTTGTATGCTAATTATCTTGAAAAAATTTAACATGATGGAGTTTATAAAACCAATATTGATAAGCATCAAGTGTGTTGAAGTTGTGCGATGCTTATGTGATGATATTTTGCTGGCAGCTAGTCATGATGATATGATGTCCTAGTAGTTATTTTCTTGCATGACATATAAATGTGACAAGCCATGTGGCAGCATGGAAGAGCATTTTAAATAAAAGGTGACACTATTGTAGTGCATATTTTTGGAATTAATTTCCCAAAAATATTATAAAATATATAAACTTTGAGATATTTTCTCTTAATATTTTTCTATTTGGTGTACTAAAATATAATTTTCCCTAGATATGTCAGCCGAGGCTAGTCTATTTGGATACTGGGATGCACACACATATTTGAACCTACACTAGGATGCACACATGGTTGAAACCAAGGTACAATTTTGCATTGCAATTGTGAGGGACAATACTAAGGGTTGTGCTTCATGAGAACATATACTAAGGCAATTAAGTCGACTTGTCTTCAGTTTTCAATCTAGCACATGTGTTGGAAAACAACATCTATACAATGAAAACAAGTCTTATCATGTAACCCAAATTGCATGGCCAAGTATATGAATTATTTTATTATTAATAATTTTATATTATATGAGATAACAACACATTAAAGATATATCAATATAAAATAACTTAATTATTCTAATCTATTCAAAATAAGATAGGATGGTGTTGTCTTTCAATTAATTTAAGCAAAATTCATATTTAATCTATTTTTATAAAGTTCCATTAATAATATTAAAATTTATTATTATTTATAATCTGAAAACATAATTTATCATTTCATTATATTTATAAATTAATAATTTAAAAAAGAATTTAGAGTGGAATATAAGAATAAATATACATGAAATATGACTTTGTTTAGCATATACAATTATTAAGAACCAATGAGTTTGGGTTTAGTGGAAATGATTTGAATAATTGATAATTAATTTTCATTCCTATAAATTATACAAGTTGTTTTTAACTAGGTGGTACCTCTAAACCCGATTGGGACTACAAAGCCAACAACTTGTACCCTAGGAGGCACAACCCCCATCCTAACAGATTTTGATAGCTTATGGGGATTGGACTCACCTCCAAGGAGGTGTGCGTCCATCTTGCTAATTGGACTACATAGTTGTTGGTAACTACAATTATTTTCAAAACTTTGCCAGACATTAATTTAACTGTGGTACATTCACCAGTTTCAACAAACCAATCAACATCAGTCATAGAATTCAAAACAAATTAAACAATAGAATTAAAACAAAATGTATTCAAAGTAAAATAGACTTGCGCAGTATCAAAGCGCACTCGCAAAAATTCACAAGGAAACAAATATTCACAAAAATAAAATCACCACGCACCAAGATTGAATAAATTCCAAAATACAAGATTCATGGTGAAATCAATCTAGAGCATAAACAACGAACCTAGTTTTTAGGATTATATTTCTCATGATAATATAAATGATAGTAGCAACCAATTTTTATAACTATGTAATAAGAAATTGGCAAAACAACCTAAAACAAGTCAATAAATCATGACATCAAATAGAAATAGTGGTCACCACAACAATCATCAAAAAATCAACACAAAGCATACAACAAACATGCGAAACAACACAACAAATAGGTGGAAATAATAATAACATCAATAGGTACCAGAAATAATATCAACACATGGTAGAAAAAACATCAACTCAACAAATAGAGAAATGTGATTTCATATTCTATAAGAAAGATAGACAGTTTCTTTTAGTGGGACGTGGAGATAGGGTCGAGGAGTGGAAATCCTAATCTCTTCAGCTTTTTCTTCGCATGTGAGAGAGAGAGAGAGAGAGTGCAACATATAATATTTTAATGTTTTTGTGTCGCCTTTCTTTTATTCATTGAATCTTTGATGTTGCATCACAACAAGCATAAGAGGAAAAGATTTTTCAATTATCCTCCTAGCTTATAGAATCTTTCAAAAGTCCCACAAATGTGAAAAAAAAAAAACACACACACACACACACACAATTCTACACATAATAGGAAAATAAAAAATGAAACATCAATTTAATAAAACAACCAAACTAGTTAAACATCTCTGAATTTTTTTTCTCATCTCATTCCGATACAACATATCTTTTACTTTACTTTTGGTGCGAAGAAAAAAAATTTGTATGTCATTTAAAGAGATCAATGTCTATTATAATCAAGGATTTAGATAACCTATTTATGACATTTTTGTTCTTATACTTTTTCTATTCCAAAATACTTTTCATGTAGGACATCTGGAATCCAATGATATCTCATATTAACATGTTAAGACCTATAGTGAAAGGTTTGAATGTTGGAGTGATTAATCATGATTTGACTATTGCAATGAATGATAAAAGGATCATAATGTACATAGAGGTGTCAAACGGGAAGTGCCGGGCCAGCCCGGCCTGTTTTTTTCAGGCCCGACCATGCTTTCATGTCGGGCCAGGCAGGACAGGGTTACTGTATGGTGCCGTGCCTGCCCTGGCACAGTTTTGTGGGGGTTTAGCCCAGAACGAGCCCATGGCATGATTCGCCGAGTTCGGCCCTGTCGGGCCGAACCCTAAATTTAAAAAAAAATTAGGGTTTTGGTGTGCTCGAAACCCTAATTAAAAAAAATTAGGATTTCGGTCTCCCCGTAACCCTAATTTAAAAAAAAAATTGATTTCGGCACGGTATCGTGCCTATGGGCCATGGTACCATGCCAGGCCAGGCACGGCATGAGGCCTGGTTGGCCTCGACACGGCACGGCACGAGCCCGGGCACGGAAAATTTCTGTGCAGGGCAGGCCCAGGCATGGCCGAATCATGCCGTGCCTTGTGCCGGGCTTGCCCAGCCCCGCCTGGTTGACACCTCTAAATGTACATGTAAGTTTACTATAATTATTTTCATCCATAAAATATCTTTTTATGCTTCAGTAGCAAAAACAATGTCTTTAACATCTTCCTGACTAGTTTACTAGCCTTTGGAAGATACTCTAATGTATTGACATCCCACTCTAATGTATTAAAATCCCACTCTCATACATTTCATGCTAGACTAATATTGGTTGGTATCTTTGGTGATAAACACCAAGTATCACTTAGTTCTAAGAGATGTTCTACATGTCTAGGTATTGGATGAACCTATTTTATATGAGAATGTTGCATACTAAATGTCAAATAGAGAGATTTGGTAAAGATAATTGGAAATTGGTCAAAGGATCATTGATGATTGCCATAAGCATAAAGATATTGTACATGTTTGTGGTGATTGCAAAAGGGAACCATGTATATGTATGTGTATAATTAGCATTCTGTAGAAAAGTAATTTGCACATATTATCCCTATATCATCTAGTGGTTGGAAACTCATACAACTAAGAAAATATAAAGTTGTATCACTTTATATTGGGGTAGGACATTTTGATTGTCATTTATTCAAAAACATAAAAAGTCAGGATTGAAACTTGGTTAATTAAGCAATGAAAGCAATAAATTAAATCAGCTAGAAGTGAAGAAAACTTCAATACTTTTTAAAAATTAAATACAATAAAAAACAAAGTCCAAATACAATACAACCAAATTGAACAATGTATACTAAAAATTTATTAACACATACAAGATATATATATATATATATATAATACATTATGCCCAAAATTATATTCATAACTAAAATATTTTATTAGGATATAAAATCCTAGAAATATCAAATATAGTATAAACATATAGACATAGGATTCTGGGTGAATACTTTGAATCTCTTTCTATATTATTCTTTAGGTAATAGCATATGTTCATCAAATTATTGGCTAGTAATAGACAACATTGCTGTGCCTCGTCTGCTAGACTGAAGAGGAGATTTATCCAATGGCTTTTGAATCTCTAGTTATTGTACAAGATCTTATTCTTCATTATACATGATATGCAGACAAACAAAAATGATCAAGAATACCCACACTATGAAAAATACATTACACACACTACAATATCAAAACATTAGTTTTATAATCTACACACACAAAATACACAAATTAAAACTTATAATATTTAATTAAAATCATAACAACATAATATCACAAAAACACTAGCATAACCACACAAAATTACAACAATATGACAAATCCAAATCAAAATGGCATAAGCACACAAGATTAGAACAACATAACCACTCCCAAATTGATGATCATCCAAGAGAGAAGGGTAGGAGAGAGTAGAAGAAAAAAATTAATTCTTAAATTGAAGAATGTACAAGGGAATAAATACAAAAGTCATTAGTCCTCAAAATTCCTTGTGGAATAAAAAATTGCACATATGGAGGGAGGGAGGGGGAGAGATAGAGAGTGAAAAATATGTCTAAATATTCTTTCAAAAAAATGTTCTATTTTTTATTGAGATGTGATGGGGGCACTTTGCTTATCTGGAGAGCACCATGTGTAAAGGTGTCAAACGGGTTGTGTCATACATACATGACTCATTTTTCAGGCTCATTCGAGTCATCATGCCATGTTGACATGACTTTAAAAATGGGTGACCTAGTAAATCCTATTGGCATGCCTTTTGGCTAGGTGAGGTCGGGTCATGAGATGAGTCATGTAGGGTCATCCTAAGTCATGATGGGTTATGCCAAGTCATTCCAATCTAGGTCAAGCCTAATCAAGCTAGCCTAGTTAATTCTGAGCTAGCCTAGTTCATTCCAAGCTAGTGTGGGTTCAATCCAAGCTAGCGAGGTTCAATCAATGCTACCATGGTTCATTCCTAGCTAGCATAGGGCAGGCTAGGCTAGCCTGGGTCATGAAATGCTCTTCTAGTTCATTCCGACATTTCTCAAGATGTGTCGTGGGTTCCAGACATGGCCTTGATTGGTTTGTCACATGCCATACATGATTGAATCATATCTTATCTCATGTTGTGCTCAAGCCTCCTAGCTTAGTTAATGCTTCTAACCATGTGTGCCCTCTTGTGAAAATGGAAATTCCCATTCTGTCACTTTATATTTTATTTATTTTATTTTTTTGAAAAATAAAATATGAGATTTTATCACATGTTCTTAGTATATCATTCTCCACACTTTCAAAAAAAAAACAAGCAAAAAAAAATTAAATCGGTCTTTCCAATTTGCAAAGACCTAACAAATCTCCCCCTCTTCTTTATTGGAAAGACCTAACAAATCTCCCCCTCTTCCTTATGGGAAAGACTCATATTTGTATGTGACTTAAATAAATAAATTTTGCTGATCATAATGATTTCTTAAACATAACAATAATATTTTTTATGTGTACATTTTCAAGTATAACTAACTTTTTATCTAATATATTTCATATCCAGTGATATCAAATATTAATGTGTTTTGAACAACAATGTAATGACAAAAATTTAGAAGGATATATAATACTTTGATTATCACATCGTACAATGCATGTATCCTAACATACATCCAAGTTTGCAAGAAAGCTTTTTATCTATAATATGTCTTTACAAGCTTTTGTAGTTACAATGAACTCACATTAGTATTATATAGTATTACACACTTCTACAACTTAGATTGTCAGGTTACTACTCTCTCTCCAAAGGTTATTAGATAACCTAAGGTAGATCTATATAAATCCAAATTACTTACGATATCAAAATTAGTTTATACGAGAAGTGTGTAGTTTAACTTGCCCAAGGACAAAGATAACTAAGTAGTCTCTCATAAGTACCTCAAGATATATTTTACTACAGCCAAGAAGTACCTATTTTGGTTTGAGAAAAAATAATTGACAACACCAATAGTGTGTGTTGTATCCATTCCAGTATAGACCATAACATATATATAAGACTTCCAACTACTGAGGCATCGAGGATATGACTCATATCACTCTTTTCTTCATCAATCTTGGGATTAAGTTTGATACTCAACTTAAATTAGTTAGCTAAGAGAGTTGTGACTACCTTACCTCTTTTATGAAAAATTTCTTAAAAAATTTACCAATATATCATTCTCGAGATAACTAGATATGCCTAGAAGGCTTATCCCAAATGACACTCAATCCCAACATTAGCCTAACTGAACCTAAGTATTTCATATAAAAGACGTTTCCTAGCTTTCCCTTAAGTTTGTCAACCTTTGCTCTACCATGGCCAATGATTAGTATGTCATCAATATACAATAAAAGTATAAAGTCTATCATCACAAAACTAATGACTAACAAAATATAGTGATCACAATATATATGCTGAAAGTCATGAGACTACATGAAGTTTATTATGAAGAAATATAGTCTTCACATTGAGTTGATCAATTTTGAAGTTCAAATTTGCAACCAAACTCAAAGCTACTCGAATAGAAGACATCTTCACTATAGAAAAAATATCACATCAAAACTGAATCTTTTCTTTTGACTAAACTTTTTGAACTCTTACTAAGCCTTCTATCTCAATTAAGAATCATCGTTACTAAGTTTTAGTTTAAAAAATCTATTTATTTTTCAAAGCTTGTTTCTCTTTTGGTAAGAGTAATTGATTATAGGTTTGGTTGAGGTGAAGAGACTTTATCTCTTTCTACATACCCTATCTTAAGAAAGATTGCCTCACAAAAGGTTGCAGGCATGCCTACATCTATGAATAATATATAATTATGGAATCTAGAAGATACCTAGTAGGGCCTAAAAGATTTCTCAATTCAAAATAAGATGTAATCTCATGAATAACTAGGTTCTACTCAATTCTAGATAAAATATAATCTAATGCCTGCTCAATAGGCACATCTTGGGGCTCAATATAAAATATATTTTGTGGCTTAGAATCAATAAGTAGCTAATCAATTTATTTTCCTTGATTAGACTAATCTCTAGAAGGAACAAGTAGTGGATCTATATAAATAGGAATCTCTATTGAATTACTCTCCTCAATACTCAGAATATTATCATCCACTAATTTGTCCTTTATAAACAATCATATCTTTGCTTCGAACAAGCATCTTGGTAAATAGATCCCATAGTCTTTACTCAAATGCCTCATATGTCCATAATCAAAGAAGCTACATTGATGTGCAGTATCATTGAGTTGAGATCACTCCTCTTTTAGGAAATGAATGAAGGATTTATAGCTGAAAACTCACATGTGATCATATGATATATTTTCTCTATCTATATTTTATTGGGAGCATCTTTATCCAAGGTTGTTGTAAGGGACATTGTTGATTATATCAATCTCCTTATGCAAAGCTTCTCCCCAAATTTTATTGGGAAGATGCAAATGAGAAATGATACACCAAACTCACTCTTCAATAGTTTGATTTATCCTATTAGTTATCAATAGCAATATGCATAGCTTCTCCCCAAATTTTCTTGGAAAGATACTCATGAGAAATCATGCACCAAACTCACTCCTCAAAAGTTTGATTTATCATATTAGAATCCTATTTAATTATGTCATCTTGACTGATATATTTTCATATCTATTTCTATGGGATATATAATAACTATCAAAATGATCTTGGTATTCTTTTCTATTATCAGAATGTATGATAATCAATTTTATATTGGTCCTTCTCACAACTCTAGCATGAAAATTCTAAAAGATATAATAACTTGATCTATCATTTTTAGTGTATATGCTCACACTTTCCTAGAATGATCACCATTGAATGTGATAAAATAAAGGTCCCTGCCGAGTTCTTTTCTATGCATGAAATAAAGATTAGTATGAATAAAATTGAGGATATTCAATCTCTTCATGTGTATGAAAGTGAGAAGGTGCCCTATTTTTTAGCCATATAGTTTATACACTCATCAAGAGAATATTCATAATCAAATAGCAAATTATTCCTACTAGCTAGAAGCTTAAGGCTCTTCTAACTCAAGTGACCAAGTCTTCTATGCAAGAGATTAATGTTATTTTTTTTATGAATAATATTTACTTGATTTCTAGGAAATCATGCTTGAGCGACATACAAATTGCTCTTATCTTACCCCTCACAAAATTATAATATACTATTGAATAGTTTTTACCAGCCATCACAAAAAAGACTAACATATCTTATGACATCCAGCATGACAATGGACATCATGTTTTCATTAATATCAAGTATGTACTAGACATCTCTCCGCATTAGCTGATATCCTATCTAATATGTAAACAAATATATTTTATGCCCAAAATCTATGATATCCCACTATTGCCCATCTTTAGTTTGTCATAATTACTATATGTATAGGAAGTAAAGCTTTTAACATGTAGGGTGATATGAAATGATGCTCCTGAGTCAATAAGTTAATCATCCCCTTAAGATACAAATATTAGTAAAATCATCATCACTAACTAGAATCAAGTCACCTTCCGATATGACATTGACCTATTCCTTAGGTATATCTCCTCTTGTGCACTATTTTTATAGTATTTTATAAGAATAATAACCCTTTTTCATGTGTCCCATCTTTACATATAAGTAATATTTGATTGATTTTATACTTTGTGACTTGCCTTTGAAAGAATGAGTTCTTTAATTTGTCTTGCTATGTGTGCCTCATGGTGCTCCTACCATGTCGCTCAAAAAAAAGAATAACATGAGAAGCTTCTCCCTTCTCATTTCTCCTTACTTTTTCATACATAAGTTTTTGAGAGAATGTGCATTGATTTTATACAAGCTAGTAGCTCATCTTACAAAATCATTTTCATGGATGAAAGCTAATCTGCTAGCTCCTAAAAGATATTGATAGGTGTTAATATTAAAATATAAGTCTTGAACTTTAGGTTAACCATACATCTAATGATCAACATTTTATTTTTTAATGTGTTCTTTTCAAACATATATTTTAGTTTTTCTCATAGCTTAAATGCCTACATTTCATCAATAACTTATTGATAAGTATAACTACTTATCTGTTGCCATTGTGTGGGCACTCTTATAGTATAAGTCTTCCTATTCTTCTTCACTCATTTATCCCAGGTTTCATCTTCTTCCTCATTGGGTCACACAACTATATGACTACAAGGAAATCATGTATTATATTTTTCCAATTAGAGTGACTCGTCTTAGTTAACTTTATTATCAAAGAATAATCCTCCATGATAACAAAGAATATTATTGACTTCCTTATATACCCATGATTTATTTTTCTTTCTAAAACACAATGTCTTGACACTTGTGATGACCATGACTTAGGTCTAATCTTTCTATAATACAGAGTAGCAGTGTTATGAAATGGTCATGACTTTGTGCTATTATCATTTGTAATTCATAGATGGTTGTAGCACTATGAAGTGGTCATAGGGTGGACATTAATTCCAACATTATTAAATAGTCATGGTGCTATGTGGAGGCCATGACATTATCCATTTATCTTTCTTAATAAGTAAGTGGACATGGTGCCAAGAACTAGTTGTGATTCTTGTACTTAGCTTGCATGTACAAGTATTGGCTATGTCATCCTTTGAGTTTGAGCACAAGAGCTGAGACCTTGAAAATGGTCATACATGAGTAATGTCCTTAATAATATTTAGTGATCTAAAAGTTGTGGCTTTAAATAATTATCATTATTTTGGCCTAAGTATTTGTGGCACTTTTAGTTTTATATAGCTCAAAAGTTGTGACTTTATGAAAATTCATGGCTCTAACATGAGACTATCGAGTCATATAAAAATAAAGTCATATCCTTATGAAATTAGCTATGATCTTGATTACTAGTGGGATATTTGAGATAATATCATAGTCATTGAGCAATATAAAGATTATGATGATCAAAGGGTAAAATCATGACATTCAATATTTTTTTAATAACCATTTAGTTAGAATTTCACCCAAGAATAAATGTTAAAACTATTAAAGACTTATGCAGTGTTTGTTTTTTTTTGGCTGAATGCTGAAACTAATTTGATTTCAGTATTCAGCCATTTGTTTTTTTTTTAATTTTTACTAACATATCACTGAATTTTTTCAAAAAATAGTTGAAATAAAAAAGCCAAAATATTTGACTTTTTAAATCCATAAAAAGCTCACTCACACACAATCAGAACCCTCACTTTAGTATCCGCTTATCTATTTAGCATTAATTTAAAAAAACAAACAATTTAATACTTAATGATATAAAGTACTATTTAGTATTAATCTTAAAAAAAAGTTCTATTTAGCTTTAAGTAAAAAAAACAAATGCCACCTTAGAGACTTTCCTCCTCAGCTAAATACCTCCAAAGATTCATTGATTTCACAAATTTTTATCAAAGTTCTCTAAAACACTTAAAGTTATGAAATCGACGCATATCCATCTGATTTCTATGCATATACTCCATTCTCAACCACTAGAATATTTGGTAAATTAAACATCGAATAATCTCCTCAAAATTTCTTTGAATCCATCCCAAGTATTATATATTATCTATAATGTATAATACTTATTTTTTTTTGAAATTGACTTATCTCTCCTCATATTTGACAAGAGATTTGAGGTGGAAAGAACTTGGTAAGAAAAATATACACAAGTTCATCCCAACTCTCAATCGAACCTCTAAATAAGCATTAAAACAAACTCTAGGATTTATCTCTCAAAAAAAAATTAAAAAAAGTTATAACCATATAGCATATAGGCCAACTCCATTTATCTTCACCATTTCGCATAATTCCAAGAAAGTTGTGACATGGCTAATCAAATTTTTCAAAATTATATCATTGTATTGATGTTATTATACCATAGCTATCAATATTAGCTTTAACTCAAAGTAATTGCCTTGTACATGTTATAGTTGAATCATAGAGTACCTTCCATAATCATAGTTGGCCACCAATAATTGCTCAAGGTATGATGAGGAATAGACTGCTAGGCATCTTGTCTTTTACTAGCTTGGGTATTATTTATTGTTATCATTTTTGACTTTGCTATGATGTCTAACTTTTAGAATTAGGTAATATACTAAAAGCTCATTAGGTGATGGTCTCTCATCCAAAATAGTTCTATAAGTATATGTATTATACAACTTGTAAAGTAAGGTTTTGTCTAGATAGCAATCACATAGAGATTATGTAGGTAGTTTGATTAGAGGTGTCAAATGAACCAGACCAGGCTAGCCCAACCCATTTTTTGGTTGCCAAATCGGACCACCATGCCTTGCCCAGTACACCCCGGTATAGTAACCATGACGTGCTAGGCACGACATGGCTTGAGAAGTGTCGGACCATCATGGCCCATCAGCTCGATTTGTACCCGGTTCAGGCTAGGTTGAGTGAAAAGTGCTGGATCATGTCGGATTGTGCTAGGTCATTCCAAGATGTTCCAGGATGCGTCGGGTCGTGTCGGGACACACTAGGGCCAGAGACGTGCAGGTTCATGCCATTTTGGCCTGTTCAAAATTATGTCGTTCCAAATTTCAAATATATTTTAAAATTTAAATTTTAATACTAACTTAATTAATTAATTAATTAATACAACAACAAAATAATAATACTTTCACAAGTCAAAACTAACAACTAAAAACACATACAAATTATAAAATAACAAAGCAAGATTAAATTATTAAAAGATAAAAATCAATATGTCAAAGATAAAATTATATACAAAAAAATATCAATCCCATTAGTAAGTATCTAAATAAATAAAGAACAAAATAGCAATAAATAGACAGACAATCCAAAAATTACCAATCTCATAAGTGTATGATGGTATCACTAGTGGTAGGTCATAGGCAATACGATAAACTCAATCTCAGTCATCTATCATCATCAAAGTCTCATAAATCATCATCAGCAACCAACTCCTCTACCTTACTATTGTTGCAGCACGATCCTAAATATCCAAGCTTGAATCCTCTCAATCCTTCATGCATGCTAATGCCTCAATAATATCTAGTCATAATCTTGATCTCCTATCTAAAATTATATTCACTACAATAGAAAAAGCAGACTGTGATACTATGCTCGACACCGAAGGAGTCAATAGATCTCAAGCTATTTTAGAAAGCATGGAATGGGTAGACTCATAAGATTTCTATCACTATAAAATATTAAGGTTCTTATTATTAGTATGTGATAAGATTGCGTAGAAATCAGTATCTAAGCATTGAGATAAGTTGCTCCTATTCGACAATCCAATGCATCATTTCTCCCTCACTAACTGAATGGAGAAGTCATCATCTCTGAATATAGTATGCATTTTCATACCCAGACCTTGATTACTACAACCACCATAGCTAGTATCGTAGTATATAAATAACTCAATCAACTTCTCGTGAATGAACTTGAACCCTTCAGTTTGGTGTTCCTGGTTCAAACATGATGATATGTATGTCAAAACATTATCTACCCCTTCAACCTTAATTGTAGGGTCCATACAGGCAGCCATAGAATAAAGAGATGAAGGTGGACCAGTATTTTAATTACTTAGTTTCCATCTCAACAACCATATTACTAAATATTGGGTTATCTCTAAACGTTTAAACATGATATTAATGTTGCATATGCACTTGAGTGTAATGCAAGTGGTGAGAGTATAAACTGATGAACACATATTCATCCTGTCATAAAAAATCTTCATGAATTTCATAAATGAAATTTTTATAGCCTAGTTAGTGTCATCAGCAATAAGTTCATCATCCTTACTATGGGTGTAGGCAGATATCATATGCTCGTATCCAAAACATGACTGCAATATCAGATATGTGTAATTCCAATAGTGTCACACATATGATTGAAATTTCTTTTTCTTTATAACCACAGGCAAACAGAGACTACCAAACTCATGTTGTCTATAAGGCATACGAAAAATTTTAGTGAGTTAGGTATATTTTCTAAAGTGGGGGAAACAAACTTCATCCAGGTATGTACTATGAGATTAATGATGTGACATATACATCTAATATGGAAAATCTTTTCTAATAGCTCATCTCTAATAGTCATAATAAACATATTAATAGCTACTCCATTATTAGATGTATTATCGAATGTGATATTATATTATTTTATTTTGAATATTATATTGTCTGAAGATTCTCATCATGTACTCATAAAAGGCCAGACCATCATGAGGATGGATAATCTCTGGGAATCCTAATATATTTTTTATTTTGTGTCATTTTAGAATATACATAGTGGGCAGTGATGTATGCATAAGATGCATCACCGTGACTAGTCCTGATTTAGGATATCACTAACACCACTTCACTATATTACCTAAATTCATTAATTATTATTTAATTTTCTAAATTATAGTATTTTAATATGTCATTCATAGATGTTGACCTAGTAATCCTATGATATGCATGTTGAAAATAAAGCTTCATGATAGTGACTACCCTTGGATCCTTCAAAAATCTAATTAGAAAACCCATCGTTGTGATCAGATTGGCCATACCTTCCATCTCTAACTCATTGTGGTATATGAAGAGGATCAACATAGAAGATGAATTGGATATAGCCCCAAAGACCTCACCACTTAGTTTGGTTTGCCTATGATATAATGCACCATATTTTTTGGTGAATTGTTCGGCATACCTCTTTAGGTGAACAATCTCATATAAACTCTTACATGTTAATATTTTTTTACAATATAAGCATTGTGTTGATTCTTCACCGACACCCCTAACATTTTTATATTATATAAAATTAAAGTGAGTCCAAATTATTGATTTTCTTTAATTTTTTGTTTTTTAGAAGTTTGGGACAAGGTGACTGGAAAAAACAAATTTCAGTGGCCTCGGACCTTTCTGTAGGACTATCATTATCCTTATTAATCTTTTTTATGTTTACATTTAAATTAATTTTGTTATCATCATTAAAAATACTATTTATCATTTTAAATTTATATTAGTTTATTAATCATATTATGAATTTTGTTTTTAAATTAAATATTAATTTATATTAATTAAACTAAATGTTTTAATTAAAATTAAAATAAAAAAACCAAAGCTAAACAAAATTTTACATATTAATACTCATAATGCATAGAATATCATTTACTTTATGATGTCCACACAGTAATTGATAGTCCAACTCTACATTAGAGTCTCGAAAGTAAAAACCAAAAGGAAAGTCCAAGTGAGAGAGAGACAAGAGAACACATGTTTTTAATACAAGAGAGATAGAGAGATAATGTAAAAATTAAGAATGAGAGGGGGTATATAAAAAGATTTAAAAAATGTAATTTAAAAAAACATTTTTATATATTTTTTGTATTTATTTAGTATATTTTATGGCTATAATCATGACAAATATCAAATTTCTACCCATAGCCATTGGGGCCAAATCCAACAGCTTAAAACAAATGTTTTTTTTATCATTGGGTTGATTCGACTGTCGAACTGACCCAATAGTCACAGATTCCAAAAGCTTCAGCTTTAGCAATCTATAGTAGGTTCAGGCGATCAAGTTCGATTGTTCTACTTTGAAGTTCCCACGTGGAATCCCTAGAACACTGGCCCAAGATCCAGCCATTTGGGACAAGGGGCAGGGCACAATTTGAGTCATGCCAATGAGCTTTAGCTTTGGGTCAGGGTATTAGCTCGTGCCTAGCCCGGCACCAAGCTTGAGTTACATTGGCACGACACGATACGAGCATACCTTGAGCCAGCCCATCACGGGCCCAGGCATGATTCTAGACTATGTCGTGCTGAGGTAGGTATTGCTGAGTCAAGCTGTGCCTCAGGTCATGCCCGGGCTACCCGACCTATTTGACACCTTTATGTTTTATCAACTAATATTGAGACAAATATTACTCTAGTCAAAAAGCTAAAATTGAGTTTTTGGTAAGACTTTTAGATTTTATTATTGTTTATTTCATTATGCATAATGGTCTATGTAAATTACTTAGTTATTATTTTACTTGGTTACATAATAAAATTTTGATTATTATAAAAAAATCATAGTGCCCTATTAGCATATAAGGAGGTTGTCACAAATTGGTTTATCCTCATTGATGATCACCTTGTAGTTATCCCCTCAATACTTTGCCACTGAAATAATAAATTATCTTTATTCGAAAGGTATTCATAAGGTTATACCTTTTAAGCAACTCATCAACTTCTCTTAAAATATCATACTCATGACAAATAACATACATCTTCCCTCAAATTTTACTGATAGGAATCATATAATATATAGTAATTCGAAATATTGTCAGTACCATATGAGTCACTTACATTCATGTGTGTCTCATTGCTTACCTATCACCATCTACCACAATAACACATGACTCTCGCACAAAAGGTGAAATACTTAAAAAAAAATATTATACAACCTTCATGTTAATTGAGGGTTAGTTCATCTAATATATAAATAATGAATTGGCTTAAAAATGTATTCATGCTTTTAGCTTTGTGGGTTTCATACTCATATGATTAAACCTATACATCAAGTCTTGATGTATAGGTTTGTGTCATGCATCACTATCATAAAAATCCTTTACTCAAATTACTTTTTATCTCTTTGTTTCTACTATTACTTGTGAGTGTGCTTTATCGCTTACCTATCATTATTTATAATGATAATATGCACAAATCTATCAATAATAATAAAAATCCTAATTTCAATTCTATATAAATACTAAATTCATCACTAACTAAATCATAATACAAATGAAATATAAAATTCATCATGTATATATCTATCATACAAAATAAAAAATATTAATCTTGATTTGAATTTAGCCTTACATTGAGGGTAATTCACTTGAGATATTTCAAAATATATTTCATAAAATTTTATAAGTTACATTTATGATTCTACCCTCAAGTGTGTCTAAGAATCAAAATCCTAAATCCTCAATTCTTGTTCGTCCACCTCAGGTTTACTTTTATGTGAGAGTCAAAATATGTGATCCTCCTCGGGATTTATGATTCCACCTTGATCACTATTTCCTCATGTTCTCCCCTAGGATTAGGCAACTATTTGCTCAAAACTTATAGCCTTTTTCATTTCTCACTTTTGTGTCATAGCTCCCCATAGTTATATTTTTTTCTCTAAGTTCTGCTTTTACACTTGAATGGTGGGATACAATTTTTTTAACCAGAAAGTTGTGGTGATGGGGAATCACCACATCTTTAGCTTTTCCTCTTAGTAGAGTTGTCAAGTATGCCAAGAGGCTTGGGTACAGCTCAAAATAGTCATTCTTGGCCCTGCAATGAATGGTCTAGAACCATCCCAAGATTAGTGTCATGCTGGCCTAAGGCTTTGCTCATGGCATGCTGAGCTAAGGCTAACAAAGTCTCGTGCCATGGTAGGTAGGACCCACATGCCTAGCCCATTGGCACAATCCACGGGCATAAGTCATGGGTAATGGATCACATACTCAAGGTACCATATTAAAAAAACTAGCATCATCAACACTTAGCAAAAAGATGTTTAACATCCATTGCATTATCATGCAATGGGCATCAAAATGGAAAGCAACAAGTCGTGCATGTCACTTTCCATTTCGAAAAAAATTTAAGGCATGTAAATATGTTGCCATCATATTTCATTCCAATTTCTAATATCTACAGGCATAAATCTGATAGTTGGCAAGTTTCTATCCATTTATAAAAAAATATATTTTTTTTACAATATATCAATTTCTATAAATAGAAAATAGAAATTTCTTAAATTTCATTCTATCATCCTCTCCTCTTCCTCTCTTATTTTCTTCCTCTTCTCTCTCTCTCCTCTCTCAACTCTCCTTTTCTAAGTATTGTGTTGTGACATTTTGCATTTTGCTCAATTTCATTATTTTTTGTTGATGTTATCCTAGCAAGTTTTAAAAAAGAGTATAGGTGAAAATTAGACTATGATTATAGGTTTCTACTCAAATAAATTTACCTATTTATGATACATATTTTTTTATTTATTAGTTTCTGATATTTATTAGTTTTTTTATAATTAGAAATATAAATAAAAAATAGCAAAGAGTAACTTTAATGATAACGAATTCGACATAGATATAGATAATAAAGACAGTCCATTTGAAAGATTGAAGATCAAAACTATGTTCTCTCTAATTATCTTAACATATTTTCTTAAAAAATATAAAGGTATGTGAACTTAAGTAGTATGAACTCAATTTAACATAATAAAAAATATAAATTCTAAAGGTGTCAAAGAAGAATCAATATAATGTATATATTATAAAAAAATAAATACATGGAATAGTTTTGGTGGCATTGGTCATCTTAAAAGGTATGTCAATCAATACACCAAAAATATAGTGTATTAGATCTCATGTAAACCCAACTAAGTTGTGAAGTCTTTAAAGTTGGATCAAGTTCAGCTTCATTTACCTCTTTCATTTATCGCCATGACTTTGGAAGTGATGACAAATGTAAATTAATTATGACTATGAGTCTTTTGATTAGAGTTTTGGAAGATTCTAAATTAGTCAATATTGTGCATGTCCATTTTCAGCCTACTTATCATAGGATTTCTCTGTCTACTAGTAGGAATAATATAATAAAATATTATATGTTTAAAAAAATAATTAATAATTAATAAATTTAGAATATATAGTAGAGTGGTATTTATAGAAGTGTCAAGTGGGTTTGGCAGCTCTGGCCCAGCACAAGGCACGGCCTAATTGAGCCTTTCCTAGCTTGACACGGCACCGCCCAGAACCATGCCTAGGCCTATGCCGGGCTACCTCAAGGCATGGTCTATGTCATGCCACGCCAAGGTCTCACGGGCCTCATATTGGGCTAGGCATGACCTTGCTATTTGGCTATAAGGCATAGTTCTTCAGCATGACCTAAATCGTTCCCTGGGACTTAGGTTGGTTTAGGCATGGTCAGATTGGACCCCACCCCAATACAGTGCCAGTGAGTCAGAGCCTGACCTTTGACACTCGTCAAACCTCCGCCCAACAGCTTGATGGCTCGACCCTGAGCTTAGAACTAGAAACTAAACCTTCTAAAACCATCGGCAATGGTAAAAATAAATAAATAATCTCACGCCTACCAGGCGTTGGATGCACCCCCAACGAGCGGGAGAAACCCGATGACTATCGGGTTTCAGCCCAAATTTTTTTATAAAAAAAATTATTAAAAAATGATTTTTTAAAATTTTTTTAAATCTATATATATTCTCCTCTCTCATATTTAATCTCTATCCTATATATCTATATTCTAAATTTTCTATTCATATTTTATTCTCTTTCTCTCTTGTCACATTACTCAATCTCTCTCTTTTTGGGACTCGGGTGCAGACTATAGTGTGAATATCAGATATTGGATATTGCACATCGACATTTCATAAATGGTAAAGTCAAGCAAATGTGTTTATGCTTTATGGGTATTATTTTTTAAATTTTATTTAGTTTTTTTTTATTTTTGTTAATTAATAATCTAATATAAAATAATATTTAATTTAAAAATATAATTTAAAATATAATTAATAAACTAATAACAATTAAAATTGATAAATAATAAATTTAATGACGAGAACAAATTTAATATTAATATAAACATATATAATTTTAATATGGATAACTTTACGGAAAGGTCAAAGACCACAGAAACCTTATATTCTTTCCAATGGTCTCTATCCAAACATCTAAAAAATAAAAAACTAGAAGAAAATTAATAGTTTGGACTAAGTTTAATATTATACAAAATAAAGATGTTGGAGATGTCGGTGAAGAATCGACACAATTCAAATTTTACAAAAAAAAATATTAACCTATAGAAGTGTATGTGGGACTAGTACCTTAAGAGGCATGTTTAAAAATACACCAAAAAAGTTAGCGAATGAGCATTAGATCATAGGCAAACCCAACTGAGCAGTGAAATCTTTGAGTTTAAATCCAATTCAACTTTTATGTTGACCCCCTTCATATACCACAAAGAGTTAGGGAGAGAATACATGATCAAACAAATCACCACAATGGGTCTAACGATTAGATTTTTGGAGGATAAAAGGGTAGTCAGTATCGTGCATACCTATTTTTAGCCTACATATCATAGGATTTAAAGTTCACAACTAGTAACGACATACTAAATACTATAAATAATAATTAATGAATATAGAAAATATAGTAGTGTGGTATCCGTGACGTCTGATATCTATGCTAGTCACGATGATGGATCTTATGTATGCCTCACTTCCTACCATATAGATTCTAAATGGACACTAAATAAAAAAAATATTGAAATTTTCAGAGATTCTCTATCATCATGATAGCTTGGCCATATAAGAGTGTATGATAAAAATATTTAGAGAATATAATATTTAAAATAAAATATAGGGCATCACATTCGGTAATGTATCTAACAAAGGAGTAGTTATTATCATATTTGTTAGGACCATTAGATATGGGTGTTAAGAATGATTTTTTGTGTTAAATGTTTGTGTCACTTCATTAACCTCCAAGTACAAGTATGATGAAGGCTATTTTCTCTGCTTTAAAAAAACATAATCCACTATAATTTCTTCGGATAGCTAGCAAACAATAGGATTTTGGTAGTCTATGTTTGTCTGTGAGTCTAAAGAAAAAAAATCAAAATCGATAGTTAGACACCATTGGAATTTCACATGTCATATGTTGGAGTAATGTCTTGGATACAAACAATTGATATACGACTATGCCATTTGTAAGAGTGACAAACTCATTATTGACGATAGAGACTGGAATAGAAGAATTTCATTTATGAAATTCCTAAAGATTTTTTATGACACGATGAACATGTGTTCGTCAGTTTATACTCTCACCACTTGAATTTACACTCAGGTGCATATTCAATATTCATTACATGTTTAGGAATTTTAGAGATGACCTAAAATAAAATGACATGGCTCTTTAGTTGGAAACCAAGTACTTAATGTACTAGTATATTATTCTCTCTTTATTATCTGGCTACCTGCATGGACCCTAGGAATAAGGTGGAAGGGATAGAGAACATTTTAACTTACATATCATCTTGCATGAACTAGGATCACCAACATGAAGGGTTCATTCATGAAAAGTTATCTGAGCTATTTACATACTATGATACTATTATGGTAGTTGTGATAGTCATACTCCGACTATGAACATGGACACCATATTCAAAGATGAAGAGTTCTTCATTCAACTAGTGAGGGGGAAATGATGTGGTGAACCATCAAATCAGAGCAAGCTCTCTCTGTACTTAGAAACCTATTACTGTTCAATCCTAATACATACTAATAATAAGAACATTGATATTTTATAATAGTGGAAATCATATGAATCCACCTATCCCTTGCTGTCTAAGATGACACGTGATCTTCTGACTCCTATATCGAGCATAGCATCAGAGTCTACTTTTCTATTGTAGTGAATGTGATTAGAATAGGAGATCAAGATTACAGCCAGATGTTGTTGAGAAACTAGCATGCATGAAAGATTGGAAGGATTTGAGCTTAGGTATCCATAAATAATTGATCATACTTCAAATGCAATAAGAGTGAAGGAGTTGGTGGCAGATGATGATACGTGTGACTTTGATGAGTATTGAGATTAAGCCTACTGCTAGTGAAATGATTAAACACTTATGGGATTGATCATTGATGTATTGATTTTTGAGCTTGTATTATTATTTTGTACTTATATTACGAAATGATTTAAATTTATAATATTTATTTTATGTTACTTTTGTGAGTTGTGAGTTGTAACTTATGATTGTAATTTTTTTTGTTATATTTAATTAATTAATTAGTTTTGTATTGAAATTTATAATATTTAGAGGTGACTTGAATGGGCCCAAAATGACATGTCCCGACATGACCCAGCATAAAATCCCAAAGGCTCGGCACAAAATGGTTCAAATCCGACAGACATGGGTCGGTCGGGTCGTGTCGGGCCTATCCTTTTTGAGTGATGTCATGCTAGGCATGAAATGACTCATGTATATTGACATGCCTGGCATGACATGATGGCCAAATTAAGCCACCAAAAAATTTGCCTTGTCGGCCCGGCATAGCCCACTTAACACTTTTAGGTATCTATGATATCCGATATCTAGACTAGTCATGATGATATATCATTTGCATGTCTCACTTCTCATATATGAGTGTTTGATGAGGATCATAAAGAAATATGACATTCAAAATAAAATTTTTAGAATTACATTTAATAATGCTTCTAATAATGGAGTCACTAATAATATATTTATCAGAATCATTAGAAATGGTCCATTAGGTGAAATATTTTATGTTAGATAAAAATGTCAAATGATTAACCTAATAGTACAAGCAAGAATAAATATTATTTTCCCTACATTAGAAAAAATAAGAATTTCACAAAAATACCTTACTATTCCTAGTAGATAATAAAAGTTTTGTAATTACTATTTGTTAGCTGGGCTAAAAAAATTCTAAACTAATGTGAGATACTATTAGAATTATGCCTACATGATGTTACAGTCATATATTGGCTATTAATAGACTAGGATATAAAATTTTATTTTATTAAATTGTTAAATATTTTTAATAATAAGACAAACATGTATTTATCTATGTACACTTTTACCACTTGTATTGTACTTAGGTACATATGCAAAATTAGTATGATGTTTAGCAAGTATAAACACCACCATCTATTTAGTATCATTACTGTTGAGATAAAAATTAAATATTTAAAATACTGGTCCTCCATTCCAACTCAGTATTACTTGGTTGCCTATATGAATCCTAGGATTAAGTTGAAAGTGTAGAAAGTATATTAAGATACATATCCATTTTCAATAACTAAGCAAATGAACTTGAAAGTTTAATTTATTATTAATTAAATTAACATATTTATATATTATAACACTAGGTGTGGTAGTTATTGTAAGGCTTTGAGTATGGATATTGATATCATAATCTGAAATGATGAATTTTCCATTTAATTAGCTAGGGAAAAATGATAAAGTTATCTAACAAATAAAAGTCAATTATCTTGGTACTTTAATATCGATTACTACTAAATGTGTCAACTATGTCGGGCAACCCGTGCAATTCCACAACCTGACATCATTTAGCCATGTTGGGCCTAACACAGCATGGTCCAGCATTGTGCATGGTCCTACACCTTGGTGGCCTGAAGTATATATTGTGCCATGCTTAACTAGTGTAGGTCTCGAGTCACCTATCATGGTGGCATCAGGTGACCACCAGATGGGGAGGTTTTTTTTAAATAGCCACATAAGCTAGGTTCTACTAATGTGACCAATCACCTTTGGCCCATCTAGCTACGATGCTCTGTAGTTGGTGTTGGCACAAATTGTACTGAACTGATATAGCCCACACTAGGTCCCGAATGACCTGTCATAACCTGACATGGACTAGTATTTTGTGGGCCAACCATACCATGCTACCTACTATTATGGTTATCATATCATGCTGGACATAACATGGGAACCTTTATGTGTCTTGCTCATCATGACATGGCTTGTTTGATACCTCTAATTATTACTTAATCCTATCACATAATAATAATAAGAATTTTAATATTTTGAGTTGGTGGAAATCAAATAAATCCACTTATCTCATTCCATTTATGATGACACGTGATCTACTAACCTCTCTGGTATCTAACATAGTATCAGAGTCTATTTTTTATATGATAGTTAATATTATTGTAGTTATCTTACTTGATTGAAGGACTGAGATAATTCAAGGTTGGGTATTAAGGATAAAACAATAGAGTTACTAGTAGAAAATAACTCAAGGAATATCAAGGTTGAGGATATTGAGGTCATAACTAGTGCTACCTTCATATGAATACATGAAAATGATATCTACATTCTCACTATCATATGACAAACATGGATTGATAACTTAAATGATTTTGAAAATGTTTTATTTATATGATATTTTAATTATTTTTGGATTTATGCGATTCATGCTTTATTTTTGTTATGTATTATATTACGGTTTATTTTTTTCATAAGATTTTTCATTTTAGACCAGAACAAACTGAATATCAATCAATTTTTTTAAATTATTGATCTGAATTTAATTCATTTCAATTTCTGATACAATGCAAATATGCAATGCATTTTTTAATTATATTAATTTAAAATCTAAATATAATTTTTTGAATATATCAAAAATTAAAATTTCAAATAATTTTAACTTGGCACATGTGGGCTACTAATAACTAGCATGACCTATAATAACTAGAGGTGTCAAGTGGGTCGTGTCATGCAGGTAGGGCCCATTTGAGTGTAGCATGGCCTTGCCACAATGCCGTACTAGACACGACATGGTATGATTCCTATACCATGCTGGTATGACATGGGAACTAGCCAGCCAACCCAGCATGACATAGGGGCCCAACATATTGTATGGCCATTGCCAGTCCTAGAGTGGGCTAGGCTAGTTCGGGCAGGATCATACCAATTTAGGCCAACATGAACTAGCATTTGTTTTGGACTAATCCTAAGACCTAATATCATTTATGATTATTTAATTTTATTTAAATTAAAATATTAATACATAAATCAACTTTTAACAAAACATCAAAATTTAAAATGATAAAAATTATAAAGTGCAATCCAATCCAATTTTCAATATAATACTTACTACATATATCAATAGATAATTGTACATACATCAAAATGAAAAATAAAATGACAAAAAAATAAATAATTGCATTGTAGCATAATATAAATATCACATGAATCAAGAATCATCAATAATCAATCAGTATCTATAGTTTGGTATTGCATGTGGGGATGTAGATCATCATTGTCATCATTAAGATTATATCTAAAGATGTTTCTAGTCCCTTAATACTTGTAATCTCCACATCTCATGAATCATCACATGTCATCATCTTTTGCATCTTATCATGAATGTCCAACATCGAATCTACCTAGTCCTTCATGCATGTGATTGCCTATATGATATCTAGTCATAATTTCGATCACTTATCTAAAATAATATTGGTTTCCATAAAAAAGTAGACTCTGATAATATGTTAAATACAAGAAAGGTTAATATATCATGTATCATCTTAGATAGCATGGGATAGGTGGATTCATATAATTTCTACCATATCAGAATATTCAAATTCTTATTATCATCATGTAATAGGATGAAGTAATAATCAATATTTAAGTACTGAGATAGCTCAATCTTATTCAATGGATCATCCCATAATTTACTCCTGACTAACTGAATGGAAAAATTATCATCTCTGAATATGGTGTTCATGTCCGTACTTAGAGTCTAGCTATAACTATCATACCTAATATCATAATATACAAAAAAGTCAGTTAATTTTTTGTAAATTAACCCTTCATGCTAGTTTACTTAGTTAATGGACGTGGACATGTATGTCAAAATATTTTCTACTCCTTCCACCTTAATCCTAATATCCATACAGGTAGTCAAATAATATAGAGTTTGAATGGAAGACAAATATTTCAAATGCTTAGTTTCTATCTCAATAGCTATGACACTAAATGCATGATGATCTCTATACTTAATAAATATACTACTAATATTGTATATGTACCCAACTATAATTCAAGTGGTGGGAATGTACACAGACAAACACATGTTCGTCATGACATAGAAAATCTTTAGGAATTTCATAAATACAATTTTTATATTTTAATCTAAATCGTCAATAATAAACTAATTATTTTTATTATTGACATAGTCAGATATCATATTTTGATAGTCAACACAAGACTTTAATATCATGTAGGTATAATTCAAATATTGTCTCACAACTATTTAAAATTTTTTCTATTTTAGCACATTAGAAAAATATTGCATGCAAACTTTTATTATCTATTAGGTATCCTAATGTATTCTAATGAATTTCTTATTTTTTTAGTGTTAGAAAAATAATTTTTATTCTCACTTTTACTATGAGATGAATCACTTGACACATGTACCTAACATAAAATATCTCACCTAACTATCAATTTCTAATAGTCCTAACAAACATAGTAATAGTTATTCTTTTATTAGAAGCATTATCAAAAGTAATCCTAAATATTTTATTTCATATTTTATATTTCTTAAAATATTTGTATCACTCACTAATATGTAGCAAGGACATCATGAAGAAGAAAAATCTCAAGAAATCTTAAAATTTATTACATTAAGTTTCTATTAAGAGTTTACGTAGTGGGTGGTGAGGCATTCAAATGATAAATCATCATGACTAGTCAATTTGTCTGAAATCATAAACATCATTCCACTATATATTATAAATTTTGTAATTATTAATTATTTTTCTAATTTATAATTTTGTATTATGTTATTCATACGTATAAACCTAGGAATCTTATGATAAACAGACTAAAAGTAGGTTTATATAATATTAACTACACTATGATCCTGTATAAATCTGATCGGGAGAATCATGATTGTAATCAATTTGGTCATGCTTTATTTGCCATCATTATTATGGTATAAGAAGGGATTCAATGGAAGATGAGCACGATCTAACTTGAAAGATCCTACCAAAAGTTGAGTTTGTTTTAGATCTAATATACTATTTTTCTAGGACTATCGATTCTTCATCGACACCCATAGAATTTTTAGTTTTTATTATTTTGAAGTGTGTCCATACTACTGATATTTGCATAATTTTTTATTTTTAGGTAGCATATGCATTTGGGTCAAGTTCATTAGAGAAAACATACTTTCTACCTTGGACCTTTCAATAGGGTTATCATTATTATTTATATTTATTTCAATATTATACGCATTATCATTTCATTTACTATGTGACATTTTTTTAATTATTTATATTTTTTAAATAAATTATGAAATTAAAAAAACAAACAAACTAGCACTATAACAAAAAAAAATTTAAAACTATTATCATAGATAGCTTTTTTGTAAATTCTAATCTTGAGGTAAGCAAGTTGCAGTGTTGCATAGGCTGACAAGCACACCCACTACACCATGAACCATCTATCCCTTATGTATGAGTATAAACTGTAAATCAAAATAAAAAAAAATAGAATATGTAATATTTATCTTACAAAAGATTAAAGTGAGACTAAATAGAAATTCCGGCCAGCCACTGCACATTGGATCAATGTACTTTTTTAATGGCCTCAATGTCAGGCCAGCCAAGGAGCAACCTTGAAGTAGAGGACTCATGTACATGGATGCCAAGGTAGATGAGATTTTTATCAATGCTATGATAGACATTGATGCCACACATAATTTTGTCTCAGAGTAGACTAAGAGACTCAAGCTATAGATATCCTAGGAGTAAGGTTGGCTCAAGACAGTCAACTCCACTACCAAGCTATCAAAAGGAATAGTCATGGGGTGGTGATGAAGAATGGGCTATAAGAAGGTAAGGTTGATATCACAATAGCAACCATGGATGAATTCAAGTTAGAGATGGGGATGGATTTGTTATGCTAGATAAAAGCTGTGAAGTTACATTTTATACGTGCAATGATAATTTTAGAAAATGAAACACCATGTATGGTTCTCACAATCATCAAAGACAGGGCTATGTTATTAAATAGGGGGTTGAAAAAAATGAGATAACCTACTAGGTAGCTCTTACAAAAGACATAATTGATCCTATGAGAAATTTTATGTTCGTTGAAGTTAAGAAGGTCTTGGATGAATTCAAAGACATAATGTCATTTAAGCTTCTCAAAAAGCTAAAACCAAGAAATAATGAAGATCACAAAATTAAGTTGGAGCCAAGAGTTAGACCCCCTACCATGGTGCCCTACATGATGACACCCCCAAAATTGGAGGCATTAAGAAGAGAAATAAATGAGTTGTTCGATGGAATTCATCCATCCATCCATGCAATTCACCAGTCTTATTCTAGAAAAAGCATGATTGGTCTTTAAGGATTTGCATTAACTATCGAGTATTCAATAAAGTGACAATAATGAATAAGTATCTTATTCTTCTTATTGTTAATCTATTTGACCAACTTGACAAAGTAAAAAACTTTACTTAGTTAAACTTGTGATTGGGATAGTATCAAGTGAGGATAGCTGAAGAGGATGAATTGAAAATAAAGTACATGACAAGGTATGGATTCAATGAGTTTCTAGTGATGCCCTTTGGTTTTACTAATGCACCTACTACATTTTGCACTTTGATGAATAAGATATTTCATTCTTTTCTTAATAAGTTTGTAGTGTTATATCTAGGTGATATTGTTATATATAGTAATATTTTAGAAGATCATATTGATCATCTAAGAAATATATTCTAGTTTTTAAGGTTGAATGGATTATATTTGAAAATGAAGAAACATTCTTTTGCTTTAGAAGAAGTGAGATTCTTATGGTATCATATTACAAATGGAAAACTCATGATGGATGAGTACAAGACCAAGAATTTTAGGATTGGGATCCCCCTATTAAGGGGTCACAATTAAAATCCCTTCCTAGCCCTAATTAACTACTACAATCAATTCTTTAAAGGACATTCAATGAGAGCAGCTCCATTGATGGATCATTTTAAGAATAGTAGTGCATGGACTTGGGATCAGAAGTATCATCAAACCTTTAGAGGCTTGAAGAAAGTTGTAATGGAGGAGCTGGTGTTGGCATTACCTTATCATGTCAAAGTATTTGAGGTAGGCACTAATGCATGTAAATTTACTATTAGAGGGATTCTTATACAAAAGTGATATCCCATAACTTTTGAAAGTTACAAGCTCAATGACATAGAAAAGTGATATACCATCTAAGAAAAATAGATTACAAAGATCATCCATTTCTTATGGATATGGAGGCACGATCTATTGGGGTCACACTTCACAGTAATGACAAACAACATTACTGCTAGACACTTCCATACCTAGAAGAAGTTAAGCCCCAAGCAAGCAAGGGAAGACTTCCTAGCTGAGTTTGACTAAACATTAGAGTGCAAGCCAAACATCACTAATCATGTAGAAAAAACATTAAGCCACAAAGTAAAGATATCATCCATAAATAGCCATCCCCAGAGAGAGATGATTGATCTCTTAAAAGAGGGGTTACAATAAGATCTAGTGCTAAAAAGTCTTATTTTTGTAGCCGAAGAAAGAAAGACGGTGGAAAAGGTATTATTGTACACAAACGGAAAGCAACTTTACATGCTTAAGTGGGAAAGCATCGGAAGAATATCATCAATGATTGCTAGGAGTCCAAATGGGATAGTCAACCAGAAAAATAAAGATTGAGAGTCTTACTAGAGGTTGTCAACTATTGGCCATAAATATGAGATGGTGTAGAGACTTACATGAAGGCTTGTCCTATGTGTCAATAGGACAAAGTAGAACAATATCATTTCAAGAGATTGTTAGAGCCACTACTTATATCAGAGTGGCCTTGAGAATTATCATCATGAATTTCATAATTGGCTAGTCTGAGAGACATAGATCGATCATAGTGGTGGTTGATTATTTTTTATAGTATGTCACTTTAGCCACAAAGAATTACATAGTAGGAGAGATATCTAGTTTATTCCTAAATAATATGGTGAAATATTGGGGCTACCAAAATTCATTGTAAGTGATCATGATCCACGCTTTACTATGAAATTTTGGTTGGAGCTCTTCAAGCTCATGGGTATGGAACTTCACTTATCTACTATTTTTAGCCTTCATACTATAAAGTGCCTAAACCTTCTAAGATTCTAGGCTCTAGAAGATTATAGAGTATCTAAAACCTTATTTGCAAACTACCAAGTTATAAACATTTTGCCAATATTAAGTTTTTTTTTATTTCTACTATTCATTTGGGTTGCCTTTACTTCTAAATTATTGATAGAAGTTAGGTATCACTTTGAAGGAAAATAAGAGGCTAACTTAGTAATATCCAATGGGTGGATTGTCTAGGTGATGCACGGAAGCTTAATAGAAAGACTAAGTCCATAACACAACTTTTTGGATCATCACTATATTTTGGCTTTCTTCCGTGGCTTCATTCTCTCTAGATGCAAAAACTTTTTGGATCACCATATATTTTTGTTGGGTTGTACTTTGAGATTTCTCTCTTTGGATCTCCAAAGTCAAGATATTATGATTTACCACAGCTTCTTTTTTTAGCTTTTATATCCAATGTCATGGCACTATTCAAAATAGCAACTTTCATTGTTGCCTCTTTTTTATTTTTTTCTCATTTAATCAGATCCTCAATAATTATTGTTAAAGTCAAGCCTTTCTTTCTAATTTTATCAACAAGTTGTTGATTCAACCTCTATTTTTTCTACTGGTATATTTTTCCAATCTTTTACATCATTTTTTCTATATAATTGAGAAAATAATTTAGGTATTTTAGTTTTTTTCTACCTCTCTTGATATTTTGGAGCATTCTAAAGTCGTGACATTGTAGAATGGTATGGCTTCCTAGCAGTAATCCTTCTAAATTTTAGTTTCACTTTCATAGCTCCATAATGTATCTTTTACATCATCTTCATAATATTTGTTGGGTTAGTATTTATCTATAAAATCATATTCAAAGTCCATATCTTGTTTCTTTGTTGTGTGAAAAATGTTATCTATCTTCTAACAATCTTTTTCACCATCATTTACACTCTACAGACCTTATTAAAGATTGAATCTTAGTTGATCTTTACTTATATAAAGAGTGAACTCTTCCTTCTTGATATCAATGAGGACCTGTCTAGTGGCTAAAAATATTTGTATTAAGATCAATGAAGTGTGTTGATCTTACTCATATTAAATACTACAAAATCAATGGAAAAGAAATATATCAACCTTAACCAACACATATTCAATAATACCCATTGGGTTCTTGGTTGATTGACCACTATTTACAAATAGAGAATGTTTGGACTAATATAACCAAGGTTTAGTTTTCATGTAATTGACAAAGGTATCAAGTTGATACACAATCCGAAATTGCACAGCACCTTATGGAATGTGTATGCTCCCAAAATATACACGATGATATATAACTTCCTAGATCCTTACACTTCCTTGGAAGTTTTCATTGAATAATCATATTATATTTCTCAATTATATTTACAATACTTTATATCTATAACTTTCTCTTACTACTCTAACATCCTTCATGAATTTCATATAGTTTGGCATTTGAGATAATATTTTAACAAATGAGTTATTTACTTTAAACTTTTAAAAAATATTGAGAAACTTCTCAAATTATTCATCCAAAAAAAGAATTAGAGTATAACTTTTAGCATCCTTCTCAGCCACATTTATCTTTCAAGTATTTTAGGTAATCTCTATTGTCTCCTTTATTACTCCTCATTCCATCTATATAGCTTGGCTATGATATGGGCATTCAATTTATTAAGAATCATGGCCTTAAAAAACTGTATGGTATTAGGGGCCGTGGCTTTTGAAAATATCATGTGGGTGTCATGGCTCATGGGATGGTCATTTCTTTGTCAGTTCTAGCACCTACTATTGTAGTTTCTTCTATTTGTTGCCCCTCAAGCTTATTGATGCTTCTAAGTAGAATTAACAAGCACTTATTTAGGGTCGTCTCTATATTACTTAGTAATTCATTGATACTTTTCCCTTTCAACGATAGTATCAATTATTCTATGTGATTCTCTATACTTCATATTGACTTATTTATGCGTTCTATTTTCATCTAAAGTATCTTCATAAGGTATTCTTGAAGGTCATTTCTTTGTTTTATCTTGGTCAATTATGCAATTAATATATCATTTATGGAAGGTTTTTCTTTACCTTATAAATATTTATAATTCAAGCTCGATCATCCTTAAATATTGTCTTGAAAGTAATTATTCCCAGAAATATTTAAGACTTATCCAATGTTCTACTTCCCATTTTAATAGCCTCCATATAATTTTTTTTGATTTCTCACATTCAGTTAGTAATGTGTATGATGTTAGTATTGTGTAGAAACAAGAGGTTTAAAATGGATCATGTATCATCAAAACTTTTTTTTCAGTTCATCTAGGCCATTGTGTCATGCCCAGCACATCATAGTGTTAATAACATACCATGTTGTACCAACACAATTCAAAAAATGGGTAGCTTAGCATGGCTCATTGGCATGACTTTTAGGTAGGTCATGTTGAATCGTGCTAAGTGGGGTGAGGCCTAGCCAAGTTAACCATGTTCTAGCCAAGCTTGCTTGGGTTTATTCCAAGCTAGCCTAGGTTCAATCCAGGCTTGAGTGAGTTCAGTCCAAGCTAGCATGGGTTCAGTCCAAATCGAAACTAGCCTGCATGGGTTGAAATGCAATGTTGATCCTCTCGTGCAAAAAATATTGGCCCGATATGACCCAAGCCATGCAGAATGCCTACCCACAACAATTCTAGGCATAATTATTGATTATGGAATGTCATGCAAAGCATGATTGAAATGTGTTGTACCATAGGCTGTGCTCGGGCCGCCTAGCCTAGTTGAGACCTCTTGTTGAAACATATTTCCTTTATTTTACAAATTATTGGCTTTCTCTATTTGATAAACATTATCAAAGTTTGATATTTCTTGTAGTTACAAATGGAAATTTATCTATTTCATTTTCAATTCTCATCTTGAGCTTACAGTTTTTTAAAGAAAATTTCCATATTTGCCTCCATCATGATAATTTATCCAACTCTAATACTCTATCTTATTTCTCTCCAAAACATAATTGTTTAGAGTTTGATACTTATTTTTAGCTAACTTCTCAAATAAATAATTTATTTTTTCTAGTGACTTATTCATAAACAACACACTCGGGGTTTGGTGCACCTCCACTTGTAATTCAACTCGTTGTGGAAGGTTTAAACTTGGAACCACAACTCAAAATAATGTTTAGGATAACTCATCAATAACTTCTTAAAAATGACTCAAGAATCATACAAAGTCTCTAGTTCATCCCAAATGAATAGACTTATCTCACTCCATAAATATGAGGTGATTTGAGGTGAGAAGATCTTCATGAGAAAAGCCTGCACAAGTTCATCTCAACTCTCAATCAAACATAGAGGTAAATATTAAAACATAATTCATGTCTTGTCTCTCAAACAAAAAAGAAGTATATCTAACCTAATGCCATTGAATCACAAGGTAGTTGTCTATCATTGTAGGTAGTAAATAGTCTCCCAATGTATGGTGATAGTTGGACTGTTGGATAGCTTTGTCATCACCTCATTGGGCTTCTCTAGTATTGTTAGTACTTTTCATTTAGTTTTCTATCTCAAAATTACTCTTTTAGTTTTCTTAACCTCTAGGTCCAAAGGTGTTAGCTTAGTCATAAAGGTTTTTCTCCATAAAGGTGGTGGCTACATAAAAACAAAACAAACAATAAATAAAAAGATACAAAAAAGTAACACAAGACAAACAAAGCAAATCACATTACAAAAATAAGATATCATTATCCAAATTATTAAAAATAATCATTTTTAAGAATAGTTATGTTAACTAAAGTTAATTAATCAAACTAAATAATCTCCATCAATGATACCAAAATTTAACATGATATCAAATTTTTAGGATTAGATAATACCCCAAAAAGATTATTAGGCAAGAGTCTCTCTTTCAACACAGTTCTACAAGTATATGAGTTGTGCAAGTAGTAAAATAAATTTTTATTTAGATATCAATCTCATAGAGATTATGTCGCCAATTCGATCAACTAACAATGAATCAACTATTGTTCTAATCAGAAATAAATATGTGTTTTTAGTAAAAAAATAAGATAATATGGCTGGTCTATTTCATTACACAAAATGGCCAATCAAAATTATCTAGTTGTTATTGTGATTGGTTACAAAATAAATATTTGATTATTATGAAAATGCACAAGTATTTTACTTATATACAAGGTAGTTGTTATATATTAGATGCTTTCTAATGAAGGTCTCCTTATATTTATCTCATTGGTACTTTACCCCCAAAAAAATAAATCATTTCTACTCAATGATTATTCATAAGTCTATACCATTTAGAAAACTCCTCAACAATCATTGATGGTTACTTTGTGTGTGCATTCTTATTCTCCATTCTTATATATCATAAATACGTGAAATAGTATGGTATTAAAAATATTTATACTTTTGACTTCAAAAGTATCATACTAATAAAAATTAATTTGTAAATCCTCGAATCTCACTAACATGAGTCATACGATAGAAACTAACTCATAGGACTATCAGTACCTTATGAGTCACCTCTACTTACACGTGTTTTGTGGCTTACTTATCACAATCCATCGTGACAACATACGACTCCCAATGTAAAAGTGAAAGCCTTAAAAATGTTCTATAAAACTCTCACATCAATTGAGGGACAATTTGTCTAGGATATGCATAATGGATTAACTTATAAAAATATATATACTTTTGAATTTATAGGCACTATATTCTATGATTAAACTTGCTTCAATATTAAGTTGATGCATAGGTTTATCTTGCACACTATTAGAAAGATATCATGACTTTTAGCATGATATCTTTAGTAACCCTAAACTATATTTTATGGCAAAACTATCTTGCACAATATACTTTTGGGTTTGTCACAACCCTAAAGAAAAGTCATAACTTTGCCTAAGTATTTGTGAATCTGAAATGAGAATGATGTTGAAAGATATCATGACTTTTATCATGAATGAGATACTTGGATACTACTGCATAAAATTAATGTCATTGCCATAAAATATCATCGAGTTAGTGTAGCTGAGACTATAAGAATGTTTTGTAGCTAGAAAGAATATTTTACATAGTAAAATGATTATGTAAATGAGGTGATAAAATTGATATATAAATATTATGACAGTTATTTGTGTAGAGCATCGGCCAAGAATGGATGCCAAATCTACCTTACAAGCTCATAGAGATGTAACAAAGTTATAATTCAAGCAATGCAATGGGTTTATATTATTTTTTTCTCTCATGCAATCCAAAAATACCACCAAATCTTATATTTCTTATAAAAACTAACTAATTTCACTACTATTTATCATAATCAATCAAAACTAAAATTTCATGAAATAGTTCTATTTAAAGTCCTTTTTAAAACAAACACCTCAAGTATAAATATAAAAATATGATATTTGGCATATTAAATAACTGGTAGTTTCTTTTATATGTTATCTCTCATATCTCTATATCAATAAATCTCTCATAGTTCTTTCAATTTTTGAGTTTAATGGTATAAACACAGTCTTAGAATATTTACTAATATAGGTGTAGTGGCTACAAAACAAATAAAAAATAGTGAAAAAACAAATAAAATGTAATATAGACACAAAGTAATAAGTGTATCCAAATAATTAAAAATAGAATTATCCTTTTATAAGGATAATTATGTTAACTTAAGTTAACTAATCAAAATATAATCAATCAATTTCAGTCATAATTTTGTGAGGGTGTCAAAACTTGTTAACTGACCTAGTTTCAAAAGCTCGTTGGGAGATTGTCACTCGTCCAACATAGTTCGCAATTATAAAATACATACAATTAGTAAAATAGATAAAAGTTCTTATATCAACATAAGGTGATTATAAAGATAGTTCGATCAATCAATAATAAACTAAAAGTTGTTTGGGTTGAGTATATAGACTTATGTGTGATGATCATATTTCTTTAGTGTTTTGTCAATAATATGTTTGGTTGTCAGACAAATAATTGATTCATATAAAAATACCTCAAAATCCTCTTGGCATATAAGGTGACTATCATCATTGCACTATCAATACCAAGGATGATTCACTCATTGTTGATCCATTAATATTTCACCATCAAAACCATACATTATTTTGTTTATAAGTAATTCACATATTTACTCTTTTTTTTTTCAATATATCATTATCTTTGATGGTTACTCTGCATATATATTTTTATTCTCTAATCTCTGATATCATATAGATTTGAGATGGTATGATAATAAATATATTTATGTTTTTAGTTTTATGAGTATCTTACTCACGATAATTAAAATATATCTTCTCATTAATAATGCTGTTGAAAATCATATAAGAGAAATTGATTCATAAGGTTATTCTTGCCATACAAAGCACTTCTACTTGCAAGTGCCCCATGACTTATTCATCACCATTTACCATGCCGTATTCATCACCATTCACCATGCTTGATTCATGACTCTCACACTTTAGTGAAACATTAAGGTTAGATTTCTAATTAACTCTCACATCACTTGAAGTTAATTCTTCTAAAATGTGTAGAATAGAATGGTCATAAATGCATTTATCTCACTCATCAAGTTTATCTCACTCATCAAGTTTATCTCACTCATCAAGATTAAGATGGTTGTCACCACCTTCTTTCTATTTTACATGAGTATGAGTTTACTTACACATCGTCATCCACTATGGCTGACAGCCTGACATGTAAAAATCTATAATATAGTAAAAATCCTAAAATTCAATTCTATATAATATTCATATATGTCAACATTCAAACCATAATATTAAACGTATATAAACTTTATGAAATTATATATTCATCACACACAAATATATTACAACAATGCTAATTTTCAATTTATCTTGATATTTGGAAAAAGTTTACTCTAAATGTTTTAAAAGGCATCCTGTGGAATTGAGAGTTACCAATGAAATCTCAAGTGATAATCTAAATTTCAAAACTCAAACTCAATCATATATTATTTATGTTTGCTTTAGGTTTACCTAGAGGTGTCAATCGGGCAGGGCCGACCCGGCCCGGCACGAGGCACGGCACGATTCGGTCGTGCCTGGGCCGCCCGGCATGGAAATTTCTTGTGTCCGGGCTCGTGTTGTGCCCGACCATAGCAACATCATGTCGTGCCATGTCAAGGCCAACCGGACCTCGTGTCGTGCCTGGCCCGGCACGGTACCATGTCGGAATCAATTTTTTTTTTAAATTAGGGTTACGGGTGCGCCGAAATCCTAATTTTTTTAAATTAGGGTTTCGGGTATGCTGAAACCCTATTTTTTGTATTTAGGGTTCGGCCGACTGGGCCGAACCTGGCGGATCGTGCTGCGGGCCCGTGACAGGCTGAACCCCACAAAACCGTGCCGGGCACAAAAGCACGGTCGGGCCTAAAAAAAACGTGCCGGCCCGGCCCGGCATGTCCCGTTAGACTTAGACACCTCTAGGTTTACCCCATATTCGGGGAACCGTGTCATCTAGGATTTTTTGGTTGCTTGTAGCTTGAAATCCAATTTTCCACTACTTATTTTTGTGAATTTCTATAATTATTAATTTTATATTTTAATAAATTAACATGACACTTAAAACTAAAAGTTGTGATATTTACTTGATATCATAACTTTATACTCTCATCAAGTCTTATCTAGAGTATCAAAGTTGTGGTGACAATGGATATGATAACTTAAGTAGTCTCATTGGGAGCATGATGTTATGATACTAGGAAGACAATGACTGATATAAATTTGTCTAGAACACAAAGCTACTCTACTTAGAATAGCCGTGGCTCGAACTTTTATTTCTACAGTAAAATGTTATGACAAGAATTAGCAACGGTAAATCTTTTTTCTCTCGAGTAAAATATCATAGTACAAGGGATAGTTGGGCATTTTATTATTTATGGAGCAAAAGAAAAGATAAAAACATGCGGATATGTTTTTTTTAAAGCAAATGCTATTTCAAAAACAAAAAATCAATTTCATATAAAGATAGTTTCCATTTTAAAAAATCTCTGGTTTTTGAAAAACTACAGTTTTTTTTTTAATAATTGCAAAATCAGAAAAAAAGCTGTTTTTTTAATATTCACTACAATTCTATATAATAGAATTTGATTAGGGTATTAAATAAAAAATATTTACATTTTAGGGGTTGTTTACATAATTTACCCTATAATTTAATTTTTAAAATCCTGCATACATAAAATTATTAAAATCTTTGTTGCCATTGCCTCTTTAAATAACTATGATAATTATGCCTCCTACTTAAAGAAAAATATTAATAAAATTGTTTTCATTTTTATTATTTTCAACATTTTTAAGTTGCAACTTATTTTTCAGATTTCTTTAATTTTATATTTTTAATACATTTATAATTATTAATATATTATATTATTTAATAAAATTTTCATTTTCCATTTTTTAATGACTAAATGAGAATTTTAGAGCGTGTGATCTCAATAAGGGTATTGCTACATTATAGATTGAATAAAAAAATTAACAATCATATCATATAGAAAATTATAAATTAAACCTTTTTTTTTTTAGCATTGCACAAGAAGGCAATCGGGTATTGCCCACCCATTCCCCCACGCCCCTTTATGCAATGCACAATCTTATCTTCTCTTGTTTTTGCTTCCAAGCAATAACACAAAATAAAAAAGAAATCGAAACAAGAAGCCCCAACCAATAGTGATCCACAAGCAATCCCATTTGCTCAAATTGACGATTCCTCGCTGCCTCAACACATCCACTCCCCTAGTCATGCACGTCGAAATCGTGATCCCCGTCCCCAGCGTCTTGCTTATTGCTTCCAATAATTCTCCCTTGGCTGAATCCGTTAGAGAGCCGAACGGACTGTTGTCGAAAGTCTGAACTCCCCGAACAAAACACCTTCCCTGATTGTTAAATTCATTGAGCAAGACCCCTGTGTATGTTAGAAGATTTCTGGAATAGTAGTTTCAGATTTTGATGATCTCGTCACACTCAACACCAACAAATAAGACACTGATATTTGAAATAGCAAATAACCACATACTATAATTTAATCTTTACGGCAGAATCAATGAACAGAAGGTATATTAATGAAGTTATAAAACGCGTTATTTACTTTCAACTGCAAGTGAAGAACGGCACCATTTGAGAGACGCAGCAACAGTAGCTAACTCACCATTTGAACGGCAAGTGAAGAACAGGCAAAAGAGAAACAAATTGCAACAACAAAGCGGAAAAGATTGAGCAGGAAATGGATTTCTCTTGCAAACCAGGTAGCTGTACTTCGATAGGGTTGGGAAAAATAAATAGAAGAGAACGCAAGAGAGAGAGATCGCCACTCCCAGTTGCTGTTGCGGATTGGCTTGTTCAGGCCCTTGCCAAATAATTTCTTTGCAAGCTCAGAGAGGCCTCCTCGACAATCTTTTAAAAAAAAACAGCTTCTATATCGGGTGTACAGCAGCTTCTTGTAATGCTTAATATATATATAGGAGCTCGAGTTCTTCGAGTCAATTCTCCAGGTCACAACCAGCGGGTGCCAGTAATGAATTGAGCAACCGATGATTTTGATATTCGCGTTTGCGTTGCGCTGCCTTGAACGAGAGAAGAGGAAAAACGAACGAAAGGGAGAAAAAAAAACTCACCGACAGCGAAGATCGTTCTTCGCTGCGTTTTTTTTTATTTTTTGTTTTTTTTTCTGTTTTATTATTTTATTAGTTTGACCCGAAGATGGGCCGGACCCAACAAACTCCCCCTCCGGCTCATCCGGTGGGCTTCAACAAGCCCGCTCTTCGTCGACAAGCCTCAAGCTTCTCTTTCGGCAAAGTCTTCGTCAACATATCCGAACCATTCTCACTAGTGTGCACTTTCGCCAAGTGCAACTGCTTTGACTCGAGAACGTCTCGAATCTAATGATACCTCACTTCAATGTGCTTGGATCTCGAATGAAATGACGAGTTCTTGGAGAGGTGAATAGCACTCTGGCTATCGCTGAATACGACATACTTCTGTTGGCGCAATCCCAATTCCTCAAGGAATCTCTTCATCCACAAAGCCTCCTTGCAACCCTCAGTGATTGCAATGTACTCAGCTTCTGTGGTAGATAGCGCCACGCACTTTTGCAGCTTCGATTGCCAGGACACGGCTCCCCTTGCGAAAGTCATCAAGAATCCTGAAACGGATTTCCTGGAATCAATATCACCTGCCATATCTGAATCGGTATACCCAACTAACATAGTATCGCTGCCGCCAAAACATAGACACACCCTGGAAGTACCTCTCAGATATCTTAATATCCACTTTACTGCTTTCCAGTGCTCTTTCCCAGGATTGGAGAGAAACCGACTGACTACTCCAACAGAGTGAGCAATGTCGGGCCTAGTGCAGACCATGCCATACATCAAGCTGCCAACTGCAGAGGCATAAGGAATTCGACTCATGTCCACCTTGTCTTTCTTACTTGTAGGACATTGCTCCGAATTTAGCTTGAAATGACCTGCAAGTGGAGAACAAACCGCCTTGGCCTTACTCATGTTGAACTTCTTGAGGACCTTCTCAATGTAGTCTTCCTGAGATAACCACAGCTTCCCGTTCTTTCTATCACGAGAAATCGTCATGCCGAGTATCCTCTTCGCCGATCCCAAATCTTTCATGGCGAAGGACTTGCTCAACTCTCTCTTTAACATAGCAATCTTGTTAGTATCATGGCCTATGATTAACATATCGTCAACATACAATAGGAGAATGATGAAGTCATCATCGAAATATTTGACAAACACACAGTGATCTGACGACGTCCTGCTATACCCGTGACTCACCATAAAAGAGTCAAACTTTTTGTACCATTGCCTTGGAGCTTGTTTGAGGCTGTACATGCTCTTCTTCAACTTGCACACAAGGTGCTCTTTGCCTCTGACTTTAAATCCCTCGGGCTGCTCCATGTAAATTTCTTCTTCCAGGTCTCCATGAAGAAATGCAGTCTTCACATCAAGTTGCTCGATCTCCAGGTTTAAGCGCGCTGCTAAACCAAGAGCAACTCGGATCGAGGACATTTTCACCACCGGTGAGAATATCTCTTCAAAGTTGATACCTTGCTTCTGACCAAACCCCTTCACAACCAATCGCGCCTTGTATCTTGGCTGTGAGCTATTTTCGGTCTTTAATCTGTAAGTCCATCTGTTCTTGAGAGCCTTCTTACCTTGTGGTAATTTCACTAAGTCATAAGTGTGGTTCTCGTGGAGAGATTGCATCTCTTCATCCATAGCTTTCAACCACTCCTTCTTGTTATCAGCAGAGATTGCCTGTTGGTAAGTTTCTGGCTCTCCTGCATCCGTGAGCATCACATACTCATCCTGAGTGTATCTTGTAGACAGACGCCGGTCTCTAGTAGATCTTCTCAACTGAGGTTCAACTGGCTGCTCTTGAACCTCTTCCTTGACTTGTTCAGTCGGCTCGGAATCACCAACAGCGGGAGTTTCATCATCGGTGGTGCCATCGGTATAATCCGGCACCACTCCCCCATGATCAGTATGCGTTGCATGTGCAGGAACTGGATCCAAATCAATTAAATCATCACTGTACCTCTCTGTCATCTATGCCTTGTTGATGTCTTTAATGCCCTGGTCTTCTATAAACACTGCATCTCGGCTTCTAATAAGTTTATTCATCACCGGGTCATAGAACCTGTAACCAAACTCATCAAGACCATAACCGAGGAACACGCACGGTCTTGACTTCGCATCGAGCTTAGACCTCTCATCTTTCGAAATATGGACAAATGCCTTGCACCCAAAGACACGAAGATGATCATAAGAGACTTCCTTACCTGACCACATCCTGTCTGGAACCTCAAAACCCAACGGAACACACGGCGTGAGATTCAAAACATGTACCACCGTACTCAAGGCCTCACCCCAGAAGGATCTCGGTAGCTGAGAATGCGAAAGTAAACATCTTACCCTTTCCACAAGTGTCCTGTTCATCCTCTCAGCTAGGTCATTCAACTGAGGAGTCTTCGGAGGTGTCTTTTGATGCAAAATACCCTGTTGTCTGCAATACTCATCAAAAGGACCACAGTACTCACCTCCGTTATCTGTCCGAATACTCTTCAGCTTTGCGCCAGTCTGTCTTTCTACAAGAGCATGAAATTGCTTGAAGACATCCAACACTTGATCCTTGGACTTCAGTGTATATGCCCAAGTCTTCCTGGAGTGATCATCGATAAAAGTTACAAAATACGAAGCTCCACCAAGTGTTCTCGTCTTCATAGGACCACACACATCAGAGTGTACCAGATCGAGTACACCGGGCTTCCGTAAATGACAAGTTTTCTTGAAAGCAACTCGTGTTTGTTTACCTGCTAAACAGTGAACACACCGTTTTATAAGACCATTTTTCATACCTGAGAGAAGATTCTTCTTGGCCAACATCATCAAACCCTTCTCGCTCATGTGGCTGAGCCGGTTGTGCCAAAGCTCCACAACACCATCACCATCCACCGTATTCACCATGGAATTTGCAATCTTTGCTTGCGTCACATATAATGAAGAACATTTTTGTCCCCTCGCCACGATCAGGGAACCTTTGGTGAGCTTCCATTTTCCATCACGAAAGGTGCTGTAAAACCCTTCGTCATCGAGCTTGCCTGTGGAGATCAAATTCATGCGGACATCGGGAATATGCTTCACACCCTTCAAAATCAAGGTGTTGCCATTGTCGGTCTCTAAGTGCACGTCTCCCATACCAATGGCCTTAGCAATGCCATCGTTACCCATCCTAACACTTCCAAAGTCACCGGAAGTGTAAGATGCAAAGAAATCCATCCGCGATGTAGCATGTATCGAGGCGCCACTATCGATCACCCAACTCGTCTCTTGACAGGCGAGATTGACGACATCGCCGTCATATACAATAAGAAAATCGTCGATGGCTGCCGCTACCTTCTCACTATTTGCACCCTCTTCGGTCTTCTTATCCTTTCCTCTGGCATTCGAATTCTCCCTTAGGAACTTTCTACAAAACCTCTTGATGTGTCCCTTTTTGCCACAATGATAACACTCGAAGTTGGCATGCTTTCCCGACTTGCTTTTACTTCGGTTTCTATTATTCGGACCCCTACTCTGACTTCTCCCTCGCTTTTCAGCAAATAGGACATCCGAATGCGAAGAAGAATCCTGTGATTTTCTTCTAATCTCTTTGTTTAGGACACCGCTTTTCACCAAATCCATAGAGCAAACGCCGTTTGTGGATGAATTAGACAAAGACGTCCTAAACGTCTCCCACGAGTCTGGTAACGTACCGAGAAGCCACAGCCCTTGTATTTCATCATCAAACTTGATGTTCATTCCAGCCAGCTGATTGATAATTCCCTGGAATGTGTTCAAGTGGTCTGACATGGCTTTTCCATCTTGATACTTTAAGGCCATCATTTGCTTGATCAAAAATAACTTGTGGTTGCCGGTCTTCCGTGCGTACAATTCCTCGAGTTTGCTCCACAAGGTCCGCGCATGTTTTTCTTCACTAACGTGGTTGAGTACGTTATCATCTACCCATTGCCTGATGTAGCCGCATACCTGACGGTGACATAGCTCCCACTCTTCATCGGTTTTACCCGATGGTTTCTCTTTGGCAAACACTGGCAAATAATAATCTTTCACATACATGAGATCTTCCATCTTCCCCTTCCAAACATGGTAATTGGACCCGTTCAAAGTAACCATCCGGTTTGTGTTACTCTCCATGACTTAAACAAGGCACACGGACCAAACAACCCTCCGATACCAATTTGTTAGAAGATTTCTGGAATAGTAGTTTCAGATTTTGATGATCTCGTCACACTCAACACCAACAAATAAGACACTGATATTTGAAATAGCAAATAACCACATACTATAATTTAATCTTTACGGCAGAATCCATGAACAGAAGGTATATTAATGAAGTTATAAAACGCGTTATTTACTTTCAACTGCAAGTGAAGAACGGCACCATTTGAGAGACGCAGCAACAGTAGCTAACTCACCATTTGAACGGCAAGTGAAGAACAGGCAAAAGAGAAACAAATTGCAACAAAGCGGAAAAGATTGAGCAGGAAATGGATTTCTCTTGCAAACCAGGTAGCTGTACTTCGATAGGGTTGGGAAAAATAAATAGAAGAGAACGCAAGAGAGAGAGATCGCCACTCCCAGTTGCTGTTGCGGATTGGCTTGTTCAGGCCCTTGCCAAATAATTTCTTTGCAAGCTCAGAGAGGCCTCCTCGACAATCTTTTAAAAAAAACAGCTTCTATATCGGGTGTACAGCAGCTTCTTGTAATGCTTAATATATATATAGTAGCTCGAGTTCTTCGAGTCAATTCTTCCAGGTCACAACCAGCGGGTGCCAGTAATGAATTGAGCAACCGATGATTTTGATATTCGCGTTTGCGTTGCGCTGCCTTGAACGCGAGAAGAGGAAAAACGAACGAAAGGGAAAAAAAAAAACTCACCGACAGCGAAGATCGTTCTTCGCTGCGTTTTTTTTTATTTTTTGTTTTTTTTTCTGTTTTATTATTTTATTAGTTTGACCCGAAGATGGGCCGGACCCAACAGTGTACGGGTACTTTATGAGAGACGTGTAGTGGAACCAGATCCAGTAATCAGGTATTCGATTCTGATTGATGAAGAATCCGCTAAGAAGAAGAAAATAAGCCAATACGGAAATAACTATGGTAAAACCTATCAAAACATTAGGAACGACGGCAGAGACAAATGTGACGAACGAGCTACCACACCAGAATGAGGCCAAGATTATCAAGAAGAAGAAGGAGAAGCCAGAAAGGCCGCTGTGAAGGCCAACTGCCCAAAAAGTTGTGGAAGCAAATGCAATTGAAAGTAAAATCAAGGCTGGAAAGCCCACGATAGCATGGGATAATACGTATGAGGATCTTCTATAAGCGTTGTGGGCGGTTTCTCTCATGAAGATATACCGTTCTTGAAGAAAAACAGGAAGCGAATCGCCGCAAATGTAGAACATGGTGGACATGGAGAAAGCGAAAAACCCTACTCGTTCTTGCATGCCCCGTGGAGATTCGTCAAGTTGCCAGAAGATTGTTGCTAATATAAACCCGGTGATCAGAAGAATGGCTAGCCTGACGCCTAATAGCTCTGGCAGTCTGCTGGAGTTGATTGCCGATCTTTTTGATAGCACTACCATTTCGATCCAAAAAGGGTTGGCAAAAGTTTGCACCAGAGACTTAGGGTTAGCGTTATCGCGTCCATCAGAAACAAATTTGCCTTTTACTACGCTTGCCCTTATAGCTTCTTTTAAAGAAGATTCATGCCAGCCCTTAGAGTTAACCGTATCATTAGCACCCTTTCTATTTTTCCATGAATTGTTGTACTCCGCCAAATGTTTAATTCCTTCTGGAGTTCCTTCTAGTTCTCGAATGAGATCGAGTGCGAATTCTGTTTGGTTTTCATTTTTCGGGATTGGATGACCAAATTCTGCTAAAAAATAAGGGAGGCTGGTGGGAGAACCACTGAAAACATTTTGTCCGTGGGACAGGAAAAGCAAGCGGTCGAGCAAACCTAAAATCCTGTTGCTCGGCTGATGAATGGACATGATCACCACGCTACCGCTCTGTGCTATCTTCTTCAGAACTTGAACAACCACAAACGCGCTATTCGAATCCAACCCAGAAGTGGGTTCATCCAAGAACAGCAGAATTGGGTCATGAATCATCTCAATTCCAATAGAAACCCGTCGACGTTCACCTCCCGAGACACCACGGGACCTTCATCTCCGATCACCGTGTTTGCGACGTTTCTCAACCGCAAATGATCAATAAGCGCTTGCACTCGTGCTTTCTTTTTTGTTTTGCCCAAACTAATTGGGAGACAAAACTCCGCAGAGAACATGAGTGTTTCTTCCACCGTAAGCATGGGAAATAGCAAATCGTCTTGCCTGACGTAAGCCGATATAGCTTTCTCAAGTTCAGATTCAATGACCTGACCATTCACTCTGATGGTTCCTTTCAATCTTTTGCAATCCTGTTCGCGAGTGCGTCGATAAGTGTCGACTTCCCGGATCCGCTTGCTCCCAGCACTGCCATTATCTCGCCCTCAAGGGCCTCACCGGAGATGTTATTAAAGAGCATCTTCGTTTTTTCGAACATGCCATCTCCGGTTTGATGTTGTGGGAATACCTTCAATAAACTCATCTTCCTCTTGTTTTTAACTTGGTAAGTTAGATTACTAAAACACAAACAAAAACGGACCGGTGCACCAAATTCAGTTAGGTGTTTTCCTGTCGTTTCACTTGTGCTACCGAGCTGGCCGTCCTCTATATCCCCGAAACGCTCAAATAAATGACCAAGTGTTAGACAAAGGTCCTCAGGGGGGCGATTGAGCTCCAACTCCATCGCAAGGCGCAGCTGGGATTTTAACAGGACATTACGGATATCTATATATAAAAGGAAATATAAACGTTTCAATAGCACCAACAAAGAAAATTATGTGGAATGCTAACGAAGGCGAGACACCAAGCAGGCGGAGCGGAATTTCGTTTGGTGGGACTTTGGTCGTTTTGTGTCCCCATCTTTACTCTTTTTATTGGGAGATGTACTTTATAGTTATTGTAGTATGGCTAACTTTTAAATGAGATTATAGTGATATATATATATGTAAAATAATATGTGAAATAATTTGAATATATATGAGGTATAAGATATTAAAAATAAAATTTGAATAATTTTGAAAAAATACATATTTTTGATATTGTGTTTTTAAGTAACTATTAGTCCTAGTAAATATTTGGAGGACTAAAACTTAAAAAATATCCAAACTAGCATTAATTAGATATGACATTGGGAGAATAACTCCAAATACTTTTGTGAACTTATGGTAGAGTTTAGTATGTGTAGGTGATAGAAGTCGGCCTGGATTTTGGTAGGAGTGGGTGATATAAGTATGGATATTTCAAAACTTATTATTAAAATCATAAATTGTATATTAGAAAATATATGTGGTTATAAAGGTAAAATATAGATTATTCTATGTTTTCTTGATATTTGCTTATTAGACATTAGTTGTTCGCTCCTATTTTCCCAGGGTGGAGAAAATTTTGATCATCAAATATGATTCTTAAACTTGTAGATCTATGTGAGGGTTTTGGTGGAGCATTTAGTTGAGTTTTTTTGAAACTATCTTATGTATTTGGCATATGGAGCTATTTTATGTAAATGATTTTACTTTTAAATGTTATTATTTTGACTTGATGGTTTGTGCATATTCATGATGTTCTCAGGATTTCAATCTATTTTTAATGGTTAAATATGAGGAATCTTGACCTATTTTTTTACTCGATTCCATTATATTTTTGAGATTGTAAGTCTTCTAAAAAATAAAACTAACATAAAAAATAGGAATGAAAGAAACTATTTTGACTTGTTTGTAGTCTTTTACAAATATGCAGTCAACTACGGGTAGTACTATTTATACTACATTTTTTCTTTGTTTTTTTAAATAAATTCATTTATTTTAGATCAATAATTTATGATTAATTTGCAAAATTTACAAAAGTCCACCATTAATAAAATACAAAAACCACTCACATTTGATTTTAAAGTATTTTAAATACTATTAAATTTAACTAATCAAAGCAAGCACGTTGTGGATCCCGAGTGGGAGTGCTAAAGGTTCATAACATTTGTTCTTTTGAATTCTATTTTTTTTTTCTCAAGAGTTATTGTCTTTAGATAAGGAGAAGATTATATCAAATTATATTTTTCAATCAAATTATATTTTTTATTCAATATTTTAGTTCAAATAAACTTATTAATAAAAAATTATGTTAATTCAAGCAAAGAATAATTGATTGATAGATTTTGTATTTATGATAAAAAAGATTGATGGGTCATTAAATATGAAATATATTATTACTAAAAATATAATTAGAGTACTTATAATAATTCAAAATCTAGTTAAAAAACTTAGTTAGAAAGAATTTTAATCTTTTGGATTTTGACTCATTTTTAAGGTTGCCTTTGGATAATAAACAATTTACTATCAAATTATTTTTGTTACTTTCAAAATAAAATTTGCTATCGATATTTTAGTTAAAATAAATAAATTTATAAATAATATGAAATATTAGTTCAAGTATATACTTATTTATTAAAGTATATTATAATCATGACCAACAAATAAATTAATAAAATATTAGACATGATATATCATCATTAAATTATATTAACCATTGGAAATCATTGAAATTATAAGTAAATAGCTTAATAATAATTTTTTTTTATTTATTTTTTTAGTTTATCTCATTTTTATTATGCTATAAGTCTTTGGATATTAACCATTACTTTTGAAATCATTTTTGTGTTAATTAAATAATGTTTTATGCTCAATATTTTTAAAATCTAAAGTATATTAGTTTAAGCATACAATTATTCATTCCTGAATATTGTTTTTATGACAAAAAATATATATTAAATGATAGATATATTATTTAAAAACATAATTAAAATACTTAAAATAATTAAAAAATTAGTTTAAAAAATATACTATGAATGAATTTTTACTTTGTAAATCATGCCTCATTTCTTTAATGTTATAACCATTGGAAAGATAAAAAATTTTAAAAACTTATTTTTCTTTAATATCAAATCAAGATTTATACTTAATATTTTAGTTAAAATAAACTTAAGAATAATAATATATCATGTTAGGGCCTGTTTGATAAAATTAAAAAAATTAAGTGCAGAAAGATAAGTACTGAAAAATTAAGGTTGAATTTTATAAATGTTAAATTTGTATTAAAAAATTATTTGATAAATTATTGTTAATTGAATACTGAATATAAATATATTGTTTGATAACTGTAAATGCTGAATGCTAAAAATGATGTATTTTACATATATACTCTTATTATGATTGTATTACATATTATCCAACATAAATAAAATTTATAATAATTTTTTTTTTCACTATAATTATTAATTATTAAAAAAAATAAAATCCCTAAAAATATATCCATAAATAGGCTTAAATCCAAAAAATAATAAAAATATTTAAAAAATAACCAATAAAATTTAAACTCTTTAAAACTATCCAAATTTTAATATAAAAACAAAAATTAATTAACAACTTGTTAATTTACTATTTCATCTCTTAAATTAATCATGAAAATGAGTTAGGGTTAGGGTTTGTTGTGACAGAGAAAGGATGAGGAGGAGACAGATTCACAAATTAAATTATAGCATGAATGAAAAAATGAAAAAAAAATTGAAAAAATGAATAAAATGATAATTTTTTTAAAAAAATGTTGAGATGTTCTGCCTTCACCATTAAATAAGTCTCTACCTACTTAAAATTTTCAATGAATTTTCACTTAAAATTTTAAATTTTTAGCTCCCAATATTTTTTATCAATGAATTTTAAATTTCAAACCATTAAAAATTTTAATTTTTTATGGTTTAATAATTGTAAGTATTTTATCAAACAGGCCCTTAGTTCTTGTAAAAGTTAGTTTTTTTATAAATAGTACAATAATGATCAAAGAATGAAATTATAACCTTTTTGGAATTGAGATATATAATTATTAAAATTTAATTAGAATACTTGAAATAATATTAAATCTATGTGAAAATATTACTATATGATAATTTGTGACTTTTAAATTTTTCCTTCTTTTCTAAAGGTTATAATGTTATATTACTTTTGGATAATCAACAAAATTTTCAAATTATATTTATCTCACTTATAATAAGTTTTATAATCAATATTTTAATTAAAATAAACTTATAAATAATTATTATGTTAGGGGCTATTTGATAACCCATTTAAAATCTTCAAACATTGAAAATTAAAATTTTCAATGGTTTGAAATTTTAAGTAAGTTTGATAAAAAAATATTAAGAGTTAAAAATTAAAAATTTTAAGTGATAATTCATTGAAAATTTCAAGTTGGTAGAGACCTACTTAATATTGAAGGCTGAAAATTTTCAAAATTTTTTTTTTAATTATCATTTTGTCCTTTTTTTCATTTCTTTTTTGTTTTTTCATTCATGCTACATTTCAGTTTGTGAATCTATCTTCTCCTTATTTCTTTGCCACCGCAAATCCTAATCCTAACCCTAATCCTATTTCATGATTAATTCACGAGAGAAATATCAAATCAACTAGTTTTTCATTAATTTTTATTTTTATATTAAAAATTTGGATAGTTTTAAAAAGTTTAGATTTTATTGGTTATTTTTTAAACATATTAGTATCTTTTTTGGATTTATGATTTATTTATGGATATGTTTTTAAGGATTTTATTTTTTTTTTTAATAATTAATAATTGTTGTGAAAAAAAATCATTTGAAATTATATTTATGTTGAATAATATGAAACACAATAATAATAAGGGTAAATATGTAAAATGTATCATTTTCAGCATTTAACATTTATAGTTATCTAATAATATTTTTATATTCAACATTTAATTAACAGTGATTTATCAAATAGTTTTTCAATACAAATTCAATACTTATAAAATCCAGCCTAAATTTTTTAGCACTTATATTTCAACACTTAATTTTTTCAGTTTTATCAAATGGACCCTTAGTTGAAGTATCACCTAATTTATTGATTAATATTAAAATCATGACTAAAAATTGAATTGATAACATATTAAATATGAGACAATAAATTTTTAAAATATAAGCATAACAATTAGAATGATTCAAATTCTATGAGAAAAATATTATAAATAAGTAAATTTAATTTTTTGAAATTTAACTCGTTTCTTAAATATTAGTCGTTTGATAATGAGCAAAGTATATCAGATCATTTTTGTGATGCTTAAACTATGTTATGTACTCAATATTTTAGTTTGAATAAATTGAATAACTAGACATTTTAATCAAATCATTTTTGTAACTTTTAAATTAATGTTTATACTCAATATTTTAGTTAAAATACACACATAAATAATATTTTATGTTTTTTTTAGATATCAATTATTTTATTGATGAATATTAAAATTATGACTTAAATAAGATTAATAAAACTTTAAATATAAACACATAAAAAAATATAATTAGATTACTTAGAATAAATCAATATATATGTAAAAATATTATAAATAAGTGATTTTGGTAAATTAATAATATTATCCAACTCATTTTTTGTCACTTTAAAATTAAGTTTTGTGCTTAATATTTTAGTTGAACAATATATGAATAACATATCATATTGTTTCTAGAATAGACTAATTAATTGATAAAAATTTTTAATTAAGATCAAAAAATAAAATAAATAAAAATTAGACATCTTATTAATAATTAATTGATTGAAAACCTAAGTCAAAATTTTACTAATATATAATTTTGATCAAAAAAAAAAATAGCTTGTTTCTTAAAAATCTTAGACTTTAAACAATGAGCAAATTATAATACATTATTTTCATGACATTCAAATTATGTTTTTTACTTATTATATTATTTAAAATAAACTAATAAATAATAAGTTGTGTTAGTACATGCATAGAATAATTTATTGATAGATTTTGTATTTATCACAAAAATAATAATAAAACATTAAATATTTGATATATATTTGCTAAAAATATAATTAGAGTACTTATAATAATTTATAATCTAGTTACAAAATATAGTCCAAAAGAATTTTGATCTTTTAAATATTGACTAAATTTTTAAGATTATAGTCTTTGGATAATGAATACTTTTATCTAATCATTTTTATTACTCTTAGATTAATGTTTGTACATAATATTATAGTTAAAATAAACTTATAAATAATATTATATGTTAGTTTAATTAATTTATTGAAGAATATCATAATCATGTCCAAAAACTAAATTAATAAAATATTATATATATGATAGATAATTTTTAAAATACATTGAAATACTTAAATCATTGCTCAATAGCATATGGATATTTAGCAAATTTTTTGAAATCATTTTTATGTTATTCAAATTATGTTTTTTGCTAAATTTTTTTAAAATAATATGCTATGTTCATTTAAGTATAGAATAATTCATCGATAGATATTATATTTCTACAAAAATAAATAAAACATTAATTACTATACATACATACATACATATATATATATATATATACATATATGTATGTATGTATGTATGTATGTACATATATATGTATATAAATGTATGTATGTATGTATGTATACGTATGTATGTATGTATGTATATATATGTATGTATACATATATATATATATATATGTATGTATGTATGTATATGTGTGTGTGTATATATATATATATATATACATATAAATATATCGATATATATATATATATGTGTGTGTGTGTGTGTGTGTGTATATATATATATATGTACGTATATATATGTGTGTGTGTGTGTGTGTGTGTCAAAAACATAATAAAAATACATAAAATCATTAACCATTAGCTTAAAAATATACTAAGAAAATATTTTTTAACTTCTGAATTTTGCCTCATTTTTAAGGTTATAACTTTTGAAAACTCACTAATTTTTAAAACATTATTATTTGTCAATCTCAAATTAAGATATATATTCAATATTTTAGTTAACATAAAATTAAATATAATATGCCATATTAGTTCAAGAATAAGTTAATGTTTTGATATAAATTATAATAATAATCACAAAATGGATTAATAAATTATTAGAAATAAGATACATAATTATCAAAATATAATTATAATACTTAAAATAATTAATAATTTAAGTGAAAAATAATACTAAATAGTATTTTTGTTTTTCAATTTTACTTTTTTCCTAAGGATTATATGATATTTGGATAATGAACAAAATTTTTCAAATATTTTTTGTCTTAGTCATAATATATTTTGTAATCAATATTTTAGTTAAAATAAACTTATAAATAATAAGTTATGTTATTTTAAGTATAAAGAAATTTATTTATTAATATTGTAATCATAACCAAAAAAGATTTTATAAATTATTAGATATGAGTTAAATAATTCTGTTTCTTTAAATTTTAGCTAGTTTCTCAAACATTACTTCCTTTGGATAAGAAGCAAATTATATGAAATAATTTGTGTGTCACTCAAATTATGTTATTTACTTGATATTTTAGTTAAAAATAAAATTATATATAATATGGAATAAATTAAATAATAAGAATTTATGATCAAATCATTTTTATCACTTCCATGTTAAGTTTTGTGCTCAATATTTTAGTTAAAAGATAGTTATAAATAATATATCAAATTTGTTCAAGTATCCACCAATTTATTGATGGATATTGTAGTCATAACCAAAAAAAGAATCAATAAAATATAAGTTATTAGATAAATAATTATTAAAATATAATTAGAATAATTAGAATGATTATAAATCTTTGTAAAAAACTTCATAAATAAGTAATTTTAGCCAGCCTTTGAATAACTATCAATTTTAATCCAATCATTTTTTTTTCTCTTTCTAATTAAGGTATATTCTCAATAATCTAGTTAAGATATACTTATGTATAATATGTTATGTTAGTTCAAACATAGACTAATTTATTAGTTGATATTGAAATCATCATCACAAAATAAATTAATAAAATATTAAATTTGATATAAATAAATATTAAAATATAATAAGAATACTTAGAATTATTCTAAATCTATATGAAAAACTTTATTAATAAATAATTTTGGTCTTTTATGTTTTAGGTTGTTTTTCAATGTCTATGCCATTTGAATAGCTAGCCATTTTAATTAAATTAGTTTTGTAACTTCCAAATTAATGATTTTTCTTACTATTTCAATTATAAATAATATGTTATGTTAGTTCAAGTATTAACTACTTAATTGATTAATCTTTAAATTATGACCAAAAAATGAATTAATAAATTATTAAAAAATATAATTATTAGAATATAATTATAATACTTAGATTAATTCAAAATATATTTGAAAAATTTATAAATAAGTAATTTTAGTGTTTTAAATGTTAACCTATTTCTCAAAGCTTATATCCTTTGAATAACTAGCAATTTTATTCCAAGTATTTTTGAGACTTTTAGATTATGTTTTGTACTCAATATTTTAGTTAAAATAAACTTATGTATAATATGTTTTGTTAACTAAGTATCAACTAATTATTGATGGATACAAAAATCATGAGCAAAAAATTAAATTAATACAATATTAAATATGAGTTAAATAATAATTAAAATAAATTTAAAATAATTAGAATGATTCAACATATAAATGAAAATCTTTACAAATAAGTAATTCAAGTTTTTTGAATTTTAGTTGGTTTCTTAAAGATTATAGTCTTTGAATAATTAGTAATTTTCATCTAATCTTTTTTTTGTAAATTTCAAAATAGGTATGTAATCAATATTTTAGTTAAAATATATTTCTAATTAATATGTTGTGTTTGTTGATGTATTAACTATTTATTGATGAATATTGAAATCATAACCAGAAAATAAATTAATAAAATATTAAATGAGTTGAATAATCATTAAAATATAATTTTAGAATGAATCAAAATCTATGTACAAAATTGATAAATATGAAATTTTGACCTTTTGAATTTTAACTTGTTTCTCAAAGGTGATAGATAGCCTTTGAATAACTAGTAAATTTAATCTAATCATTTTTGTGAGTTTCAGATAATGGTTTTTTCTTAATATTTTAGTTAAAATATACTAATGAATTATATATTATGTTAGTTAAAGTACCAACAAAATTATTGATGGATATTAAAATTAAACAAAAAAATGAAATCATAAAATATTAAATATGAGATAAATAATTATTAAAATATAATTAAAATACTTAGAATTATTCAAAATTTATATGAAAAACTTTATAAATAAATATTTTTGGTCTTTTGAAATTTAACTTGTGTCTCATTGGTTATAGACTTTGGATAAGCGATTAATTATATCAAACAATTTATATGTCACTAAATACAAGTTATGTACTCAATATTATAGTTAAAAATAAACTTATAAATAATATGTTATGATAGTTTAAGTATAGAATTAATTATTGATGTATATTGTATGTGACAAAAAAAGTATTAAAATATTAATTATTTGACATATTTATTAAAAATAAAATTGGAATACTTAATATATTCAAAAATATTGTTTAAAACTTTTAAGATGGAATTTTAATCTTTTGAATTTTGTCTAGTTTTGTTCATTTGAATTTTGTCTAATTGTTTAAAATCTAAGTCAAAATCTTATAAAAATATAAGTTTGTTTTTTTTTTTGAATTTTAATTTGTTTCTCGAAAGTTAAGTCTTTAGATAATGAGCAAATTATATCAAATTAGTTTTTTTCACTCAAATTATTTTTTTTACTCAATATTTTAGTTTAGATAAAATTATAAACATTATGTTATGTTAGTTTAAGCATATATTTTTATTGATAGATTTTATATTTTTAACAAAAAAATTAATAAAACATCAAGTATTTGATATATATTTACTAATAATATAATTAGACTTCTTAAAATAATTTAAAATCTATCTAAAAACCATATATAAAAGGAAGTTAATCATTTAATAATTGACTCGTTTTATAATGTTATAACCAATATACAATGAGTAAATTTTACCAAATTATTTGTATTACTTTCGAGTTAATGTTTATACTCAATAATTAATTTAGAATAAACATACAAATAATATGATATGTTAGTTTATGTATCGACCAATTTATTCAAGTATATTAAATTTATGACCAAAAATAAATTAATAAAATATTTATCAAAAAATATATAATCATTATAATATATTTATAATACTTAAAATCATTTAAATTATAAGTGAATAATTTATTAATATTAATGTTTGTCTTTAGATTTTCAACTCATTTATAGTAGGTTAATGATGTGTACGTTTATTTTTTATGAATTTTATCTCATTTTTCAAGCTACCATTTTTGGAAACTTATGTTTTATAACAAAGTATTTTTTGTCAATCCAAAACTAAGATTAATGTTCAATATCTTAGTTAAATTAAAATTAAAAATAATATATCATGATAGTTCAAGTATACGCTTGTTTTTTGATGGATATTATGATCATTACAAAAAATTAAATAATAAATTAATAAAAATGAGATAATAATTAATAAATAATAATCGTAATACTTAGAATAATTCAAAATCAAAGTAAATAATATTATAATATAGTAACTTGATTTTTGAATTTTGAAAACTTTTCCAAAAGTTACTTGTTAATTAATATAATTTAATAAGTTATTTTAATTTTATAATCAATGTTTAAATAAAAATAAACTAATAAATAATATGTTATGTTAATTTATATACAGATAAAGTGATTTGTTAATATTGTACTCAAGACAAAAAAAATTATAAATTTATCATATAAGATAAATAATTTTGATTTTTTGAATTTTAGCTGGTTTCTCAACCTTTGAAAATGAAGCAAATTATATCAAATAATTTTGTGTCACTCAAATTAAGTTATGTATTCAATATTTTATATAAAAATAAACATATAAATAATATGCTATGCTTGTTCAACTATAAAATAATTTATCGATACATATTATATTTGGCAAAAACATTAAATCAATATTACATTTTTAGCATAACCTAAAATTAAAATACTTAAAATATTTCTAAATATAGTTGAAAAACTTTCAAATAATGAATGTTGATTTTTTGAATTTTGACTCATTTGTTAAGTTTATAACCTATAGATAATGAGACATTTTTATCAAATTATTTTCATTTTTAATAAAATCAATGTTTGTACTCAACGCTTTAGTTAAAATGAACTTATAGATAATATATTATATTAGTTCAAATATAGACTCATTTATAGATAGAAATTATAATGAAGATAAAAAACAAATAAAAAAGGAGTTATCAAATTAATAATTATTAAAATTTAATTAATATACTTACAATTATTTAAAATCTAATTCAAAATATTACTAATAAATAATTTTGGTCTTTTGAATTCTAGCTTGTGTCTCAAAAGATATAGTCTTTAGATAATTAGCAAATTACATCAAATTATTTTAGAAAATTCTGAAATTATATTTTTTTACTCAATATTTTTGTTCACATGTGCTTATAAATAATAAGTTATGCTAGTTTAAGAATAGAATAATTTATTAATATATTTTGTATTTAAGACAAAAAAAATAAAACATTAAATATTTGATATATATTTACTAAAAGTATAATTGGAATACTTATAATAAGTCAAAATCTTGTTAAGAAATTTGGGGACAAGTAATTTTAATATTTTGATTCTTGACTTATTTTTTAAGATTATATCCATTGAATAATAATAAATTTTTATCATATTATTTTTATTACTTTGAAATTAAATAATTATTAAAATATATTTAGAATACATTAAGACATTCACATTCTAAGTGAATAGCTTAATAATGGTAATTTTTATCTTTTAATTTTAAGCTCATTTCTCTTAGGTTTGAATCTTTTGATATCGAGAGAATTTTTTTGACATCACTTTTGTGAAATTTAACTTACATTTTAAATTCAATATTTTACTAAAAAATAATTTTTGATATTTATATTTTTGCTTCTATCTTGAAGGTAAAATAGTCTTTTGGATAATGAATATATTTTTTTCAAATTAAAGTTGTTTCACTAATAATAAATTTTATGAATATTATTTTAGTTAAATAAACTTATAAGTAATATATTATGTTAGTTTTAAGTATAAATAAATTTATTTTTTGATATTCTAATCACAACCAAAAAAATAATTTTATAAATTATTAGAGATCACTACTACAAAATAGCAAATTAATGATATTTTATTCCTTGACGCTTTCAAAAAATATCATTATTCTATTTGTAATTAGATATTTAATGACGCTTTTATAAAAGCGTCATTATTTCGACAATGTATTCTGTTTGTATGACACTTACTAGAAGTGTCATTGTTAATTTAATAAAACTTAAAATTAATGACGTTTTATATCTTGACGCTTTTATAAAATGTCATTATTATATTTGTAATTATACATTTAATGACACTTACTAGATCTTTTATTGTTAAGACTAATAAGTTAAGAAAATTTCTTACCTCCTTAAAAATTTCCAAGGAATAAGGAGATGAAAATTAAAAACCTTGTCATTTATATTAGTGTCGTGGATGTGAAAAATTTAATTTTGAATTTATTGATTTTTAACTAATTTCTTATTTATTTTTTTTAATAATTAATAATATTTTTATTTTTACTCTATAAAAAAAATTATCAAAATTTAGTTGAAAATTATTTATTAAAAATAAACAGAAACTTATGATAAATTAAAAAATATCTAAATATTTTTACATTCAAAATTGAGTTTTTTATTTATAGAATAAGTAAATATATATTTAATTTTTTTATTAATTTGTTAATATTTAATCTATCCCTAAGAGAAATAAAAATATAATGTAAATATAAGGTGATTTAATAAAATTATGGGAAAAATTTAATATTATTTTTAACTTAATTTAATTTATTGAAGAATCTATCGCTAGAAAGAGTTGCGCTTCTTCTTCATCACGTTCGGCCATTTCCAACAGTTCGGGTTCAAGCTTGTGTCTTCGATATCATTGGCCATATTTGCAGCATCCTGTAAGTTTTTTTATTAAGTTTATAATTATATCAACTTTTCCATACTTTTAACTTTTATCAAATAAAAGTGCATTGAATTTACTAGAATTGATGAGGTTAACCTAAGAACTGAATATGAACGTGTTCCAATCATTTTGCATTTATTCGCAGCTTCTTCTAAATTCTTCTATTTTGCATCTTATATTATGCATAAACTTATCATAATTCACAAGTAGAGAGAAAGAGATAAGGGGGAAAAAAATAAATGTTATGTTCTCATTTTTGGTTCTGGGAGAGGATTTATCTGGACATACTTCTCTATAGCGTTGTTTTTCATTTCTCTTAGGGATGGAAATCTCCTTGCTTATTTATATCTTTCTTCCTCAGGGTTGTCGTATTCTCGCACATTATCTCAGTGAATAGATTATTAGGCGGTGCACGACAGGTCATCGCCGCCCTTTATTGTTAAATTAGTATATATGTTACCAAAATGCATAATGCTTAATGGCTACCTTTGTTATACTGATATTTTTTGTAGATTGGTAGGATAGGTCCTCGCCTATTAGCTTGATTCCTTGCATCATCAACCTTCAGATGATCCTAAAGACATTGTTAATATGTAAGTTTTTTCCTTCTTAACATTGAATGCAGCATTGGGTGGCAACAAAAATTTTTTTTCTTAATGCAGGGCTCAAAGAAATCTTCACTTTAAAAAACTTACATCTTCAAAAAGAGAGCATAATTGGGTTGAACTAGGGGTACAAAACTCATTAACTGAGTAATATAATATTTAGTTTCTTCTGCTTTATTTTAAACTTATTACAATAAGTCTTACAAGTAACCCCAATATATATATAATGATTATATTTTCCATTCAGTGCCCAAGACAACAAGGTAGTGTTTAATGTGGATACTATGTGATGAGATATATGAGAGATATCATTCTTGATCAAGGATGTCTAACAACAAAGGTATGTGTTGATCTGTTGTTTCTCAATGAATCAAGTTTTTTTAATTTTCCAATTTTATTGATTAAGATAATACTTTACTTTTCAACAGTTTAATGGGAAGAAATCATACAACAAAGATGTGTTGAATGAAGTACGATCTAAATTGGTGATGTTGGTGACTCAATTAATACTTTCATCGGTTTGAAAAGCATTGTGGACACCATTTTGTATTGAAGCATTAACAAATTTTGGTATTTCTAACTTTAACTTTTGATGAGATTCATAATTTATATCTCTTTTGACCCAAACTATGACTGAAGGTAAATTGTTCGAGATAATCATTTGAAGACATTTTAGTATTTTCCTTACACATTTATTATATTTCTATAATTTTCATATTTTGATTTACGTTAGTATATTGTATGCATGATTCTTAGGCATTTAAAGATAAACTTTTTTAGGTAAAGTTAGGAGATCTTCCAACTTTGGAATGGTTCATGAACTATTGTGAAAATAAAGGTATTTTTTTTAATGAGATCAAAGTTATTACATCTTACTTTCAATTATATATTCAAAACTTGAATATGTAATTACAATTTTTATGTTTTCATACTATCTTTTGTTTATGTTGTCAACCATAGATTTTTTTTGTAGATTAACAATGAAAAAAATTGTGATATCAACTTTTGGCTTCAATACTTTACCACAACAAGGTAAATTACCTTTTCACCCTTAAAAAACACAATTATTATTTTTAGGCACAATTTTTTTTTCCTGCAGCCAATATTTTATTAATATATCTAGAACTATAAGTTGATTGGATTACTATATTTGTGTAATCAAATAGAACTTGAAATTACATTAGATAACATCTCATCGAGTTTTTTTGATGTGTTGGGAAGATAGAAAGTAATTTAACTTTTCATTTTATTATAATTAATTGGTTTTTGTAGTGTTTTTTCAAGTTGTTTGTGAGATCTTTAAACTCACTACACACCTACAGGTTTTAAATGAAGTATTATTGTTTTGTAATAAAAAAAAATTATCTACTTTTATGCCATAATTGATACATCTCATACTTTATATTTTATCCATTACTACTAACTTTGTTTTTTGTTGTTGTTAAATTTGTTTAATTGTATATGTCAATTGTTATATAAATTATTTTTATGATATGTTGTTATCATTCCTATTTTTTTTTCCAATGCTCTATAATATATTTTTTTCTGCAAGTGTAAGTATTTATTGTTCATCTTTTTGTATGTAGGTTATATTATTTGGAAATTAACTCTCAACTTTGTCATGCTAGCAGGAACCAGTTTTATGGAGTTAAGGCACACAATGGTTGCATATATCAGAAAATTTGAATTGAATTTAAGAAATGAATGTTGAAATTGTATTATATATATTTTTTTGATTTGTATGAAGTCCGAGTTCCCCTTTGTACTAGAAAACTGTATTCTTGGTATAGATTGTAAAGAATATTGTTCTTATGTGCATGCAGTATTACAATAACATATGAAAATATATTTACAATAATTATTAAATTTAAATTTATTTAAATCATAATCATCCTTGATGCTTTTACTAAGCGTCATAGTTAATAAAAATGACACTTTATTTTAGCGTCAAGGTATGATTCAACGACACTACAAAAAAATGTCATTATATGTATAGACATTTTATGTCACCCTAGCGGATGATGCTATCGATAAGTGACATTATATATATATATATATATATATATATATATATATATATATATATATATATATATATATAATGATGCTTTTTAAGCATCTTTGATTATGGTTTTTGTAGTAGTGGATGAGATAAAATAATTATTAAAATATAATTAGATTGCTTATAATGATGTAGCATCCATGTGAAATTTATTACTAATAAGTAATTTTAGTCTTTGGGATTTTAACTCTTTTTATAAAGGTTATAGTTTTTACATAACAAACAAATTCTATCATATCGTTTTTATGTCGATCAAATAATGTTATGTAATTAGTATTTTAGTTTACTATATTATATGTCAGTTCAAATATAGAATAATTAGTTGATGAATACTATATTTTTGACAAACAAAATTAATAAAATATTAAATATTTGGTATGTGTTTATTTATAATATATTTAGAATACTTAAGTAAATTTGAATTGGAGTTAAAAAATATTTTAATAATAAATTTCAATCTTTTGAATTTCGATTCATTTTCAAGGTTATAACATTTGAAAAATGATAATTTTGATCAAATCATTTTGTCACTTCCAAGTTAAGGTTTGTGCTCAATATTTCAGTTAAATCAATTTATGAGTAATATATTATGTTAATTCAAATATATAAGTTTGTGCTCAATATTCACTATTGTAATCATTACCAAAAAAAATAGGTTTATAAAATATTATATATTTAAAAAAATAATTATTAAAATATAATAAGAATAATTCTATTTTAGGTATTTTTTTTACCCTCCCCCCAATCACCCCCCCCACCAATCCAAAGGTCGATACATTCGACAAACTTTCACACTGGTCAATTATCTTCGTAGTGATCATGAGCAAGTACGTTTACCTTTGGAGTTCTTATGAGATTTAATACATTAGTGATAGTTTAAACACACCTAAATATAGTATTTGAATGACTTTTAGATTTTTGGTTGTTTCTCAAAGGTTATAGTATTTGAATAATTAGTAATTTTAATCAAATCATTTTTTTTCACTATTAAATTATGGTATGTTAATTCATGTATCAACTAATTTATTGATGGATAATGAAATTATGATCAAAAAATAAATTAATAAAATATTAAATATAACATAAATAATTATAATATATAATTATGATTTTTAAAATAATTTAAAATCTACGTGAAAAACGTTTACATAAGTAATTTTGATTTTTTGAATGTTAACTTGCTTCTCAAAGATTATAATCTTTTGATAATAAGTAAATTATATGAAATAATTTTTATGCCACCCTAATTAAGTTATGTATTAAATATTATAGTTAAAAATAAATTTTATAAATAATATATTATATTAGTTCAAGTATAGAATAATTTGTTGATGTATATAATATATGTGACAAAATATTAATTAAATAATAAATATTTGATTTATATTTATTAAAAAATAAAGATATAATACTTAAATATTCAAAAAAAAATATTTAAAAACCTATATAAGAAATAATTTTTATTTTTTGAATTTTGATTCGATGTTTGAGATCATAATATTTGGATAATGAGAATTTTTATCAAATCATATTTATCACTACAAAAATTAATAATAAAAGTCAATACTTAATTTTTAATAAACTTATAGATAATATGTTATATTAGTTGTAAACTATTAAAGAAATTTAATCGAGATCAAAAAAAATTAATTGATATGAATTAGAGATCAAATTAATAATTATTAAAATATATGTAGCATGCTACAATAATTCAAAATAAAAATCAAATCTTACGAATATAATTTTGGTATTTTAAATTTTAGCTTGTACTAAAATGTTATATTCTTTGGATAACTAGCAAATTACATCCAATTATTTTTCTAATACTTAAATTTTGATTTTTACTCAATATTCTAGTTTAGATAAGCTTATAAATAATAAGAAATATTAATTCAAGCATAGAATAATTTATTGATATGTTTTGTATTTATGAATTACACTTTTGATTTTTGATATTAGTTTTAGATTAAAGTTTGCTCTCGATATTTTATTTAAAATAAATATATAAATAATATGATATGTTAATTCAATTATCAACTAATTGTATTCAAATATAATATAATCATGACCTATAATAAATTCATAAAATAGTAGACATAAAATAAACAAATATTACAATATATTTAGTTTTTCAAATTGTATGGGAATAACTTAATCATGGTAATTTTTATTTTTTAATTTTCAGCTCATTTCTCATAGGTTATATCGTTTGTATATTAGGAAAGTTTTGGAAACCATTTATGTGTTATTTAAAATTATATTATATACCTAATATTTTTGAAAAATAAACTCACAAACAGTATACTATGTTAATTTAAGCATTGAATAATCCATTGATATATATTGTATTTTTGACATAAAACATAAAATATTAAATATTTGATACATATTTATTAAAAATATATATATAGAAAACACAAAATAATTAAAAAATTTGTTTACAAAATGGACTAAGAATGAATTTTTATCTTCTGAAATTTTTAATATTTTTTAAGGTTATATAGCCTCTTGAAATTGAGGAATTTTACAAAAAAAAAATATGATTATAAATTTGAAATCAAGTTTTATACTAAATATTTTGGTTATAATAAACTTGTGAATAATACATTATATTAATTAACGTATAAGTTAATATTTTGATTGATACTATAGTTAAACAAAAAATAAATTAATTAATAAAATATTAGAAATAAGATAAATAATTATTCAAATAAAATTATAATCTAAATGAAAATATTACTAAATAGTAATTTTAAGTTTTAGATTTTTGCTTCTTTCATGAAGATTGTAGGGTCTCTAGATAATTAGAAAGTTTTTCCATATTATATAGGTCATTCATTATAAACTTGAAATAAAATGTTATGTTAGTTAAAGCATAAATTAATTTATTTGTTGATATTTTAATTTATAACAAAAAATTTATTTTATAAATTATTAAATTTTAGATAAATAATTAGTAAAATATAATTATAATAATTAGAATGAGTCAGCATCTAAGTGAAAAATCTTGTTAATAAGTAATTTTAGTATTTTAAATTTTAGTTTTTTTTTCTTAAAAGTTATAATCTTTGGATAATGAATATATTATATTTAATTATTTTTATATCACTCATGCAATGTTATGTATACAATATTTTAGGTTTAATAAAGTTATACTAATATATTATGTTAGTTTAAAAATATAATAATTTGTTGATAAATATTATATTTTTGGCAAAATAATAATAAAATATAAAATTTCAGGTACATATTTATTAAAAAGATAATTAAAAAACTTAAATAAATTTTAAATCAAGATAAAAACCTTTTTGATAATGACTTTCAATCTTTCGAATTTTAGCTCATTTTCAAGATAAAAAATTTAATTTCAGCCTTTGAATGATGAGAATTTGTAATTGAATCATTCTGGTCACTTCCAAATTAAGGTTTGTTCTCAATATTTTAGTTAAATAAAATTACAAATAATATATTATACTGGTTCAAATATTCATGAATTTATTGATGGATATTATACTCATACCCTAAACATTAAATTAAAAAAAATATTAGATATTAGATAAATCATTATTTAAATATAATTAAAATAATTTGAATTATTATAAATCTAAATGAAAAACTTCACATTCAAAGCATTTGTAATTTTTTGAATTTTAGCTAGTATTTCAAAGATTATATCCTTTTAATAAATTGAATAATTAGCAATTTTAATCAAATCATTTTTTTTTTCAATTTAAAATTAAGGTTATCCTCAATATTTTAGTTAAAATACCCTTATATATAATAAATTATGTTAGTTTAAATATCAACTTATTTATTAGTATATATTGAAATCATGACATAAAAAATAAATTAATAAAATATTAAATATGAGATAGATAATCTTTAAAATATAATTAAAATACTAAGAATGATTTGAGATTTATGTGAAAAACATTATAAATAAGTAAATTTGGTCATTTGAATAACTAGTAATTTTAATTGTATCATTTTTATGGCTTTCAAATTAAGGTTTGTTTTCAATATTTCACTTAAAAAACACTAAAGAATAATATATTATCTTAGTTCAAGTATTGACTAATATATTGTTGAAATGAAATCATGATAAAAAAAAAAATAGTAAGGATAAATAATTATTAGAATACTCAAAATCTATGTGAAAAATATTGAGTATAAATAAGTTTTATACTAAATAATTTAATTAAAATATACTTATAATTAATATGTTATGTTAGATGAAGTAGTATCTAATTATTGATAGATATTTAAATCATGAGCAAAAAATGAATTAATAAAATAATAAATTTGAGATAAATAATTATCAAAATATAATTAGAATACTTATAATGATTCATGATATATAAAAAAAAAGTAATCTTGATCTTTTGAATTTTAAATTATTTCTTAAGCCCGTGAATAACTAATAATTTTAATCTAATCATTTTTTTTGACATTCAAATTAAGATTTGTACTCAATATTTTTGTTAAATTATATTTAAGAATAATATGATATGCTAATTGAACTATCAACTAATTCATTGATGGATATTGAAATCATAACAAAAAAATTAATTAATAAAATAATAAATATGAATTAATTAATTAATTATTAAAATACTTTGAATAATTCAATATATACATAAAAACTTAATAAATAATTCATTGATATATATTATATTTTTGACAAAAAAAATATATATCAACACTTAGATATATATTTATTAAAAAATTAGTTTAAAGAATGTAATAAGAAATCATTTATATTTTCTGGATTTGCTTATCATTTTTCGTTATAGCCTCAGGAAACTAAATAATTTTAAAAAATTATCTTTTGGCAATCACAAATTAAGACTTATACTCAAAATTTAATTAAAATAATTTAAGAATAATATGCTATGTTAGTTTAAGTATAAGCTAGTTTTTTGATAGATATTAAAATTTTAGTCAAAAAAATAAATTAATAGACTATTATGAATGTAATAAATAATAATGAAAAAAATATTTAGAATACATAAAATGATTCAAAATCTAAGTGAAAAATATTATTAAATAGCAACTTTTGACTCTTGTTTTTTTTTTTTTGCTTCTTTCCATAAGTTTATATAATCTTTGGATAATAAACAAAAATTTTAAATTATATTTGTCTTATTCATAATAAGTAATAACTTTGATAATCAATATTTCACATAAAAAATTTATAAATAATACTTTATATGACTTGAAGTGGAGTATAGATATATTTATATATTAATATTGTAATCATAACTAAAAAATGATGTTAAAAATTATTAGATATGAGATAAATAATTATTAAAATATAATTATAATATCTATAATGATTTAGTATATAAGTGAAAAATCTCACTAATAAGTAATTTGGACTTTTAAATTTTATTTGATTTCTCAAGTATTATAGTATTCTCTATTGAGAAAATTATATTAAATCACTTTTTTGCTACTCAATTTACATTATATTTTCAATATTTTAGTTTGAATAAACATATAAAAATATATTATGTTAATTCAGAATCCAATTTAAAAACTTTTTGAGAATGAATTTCAATCTTTTGAATTTTGATGTATTTTCATGGATATCTAGTTTCAATAATGAGAATTTTTGATTGAATCATTTTTGTCACTTCAATTTTAATATTTGTATTTAATATTTAAGTTAAAATAAAATTATGAATACTATATTATGTTAGTTTAAGTATGCACTAAATTATTGATGCATATTATAATCATAACAAAAAAAAATGAATTCATAAAATATTAGATATTAGATAACTAATTTTTAATATTTAATCATAATAATTTGAATGATTCAATATCTAAATGAAAAATTTTACCAATAATTTAGTGCATACTTAAACTATATTAATTAAGTTTATGGTCTTGTAGGCTAGTTGACATACTTGACTCAACTAGTACTCAGGTGCTAGGATTTGCAATTATGTTGACTTGAGGATATAAGTTTAAATTCTTTGAGACAAGACATGTGGGGCATGTGTAAAACCATGTGCTCTAAAGGGAAGAGTGTACAATATTGATATGCCTGGGAGGGGCCAAGCAATCAGTTGACACTCATGAGGTGGCTCAGGGATTGAGATCAAGTGGGACCTACATTTGTTACAATATTAGTTCAAGTATTTACTATTTTATTGATTGATATTAAAATAATTACTAAAAAATGAGATAAATAATCATTAAAATATAATTAGATTACTTAGAATGATTGAAAATATATGTGAAAAACTTTATAAATAAGTAATTTTGGTCTTTTGAATTTTAACTTGTTAGTCATAGGTTATCGCCTTTAAATAACTGGCAATTTTAATTAAGTTTCATTAATTTGATGGATATTACAATCAATACTATAAAATAAATTAATAAACTATTAGAAATGTTATAAATAATATTTAAAACATAATTAGACTACTTAATAATTCAAAATATAAGTGAAATATTAAACATATAATAATTTTAGTTTAAAAATTTTTCTTCTTTCTTGAAGGTTATATAACCTTTAGATAATGAGTACAATTTTTCAAATTATATTTGTCTCATTCATAATAAGTTTTATAATCAATATTTTAGTTAAAATAAACTTATATATAATATTTTATGTTAGCTTAAGTATAGATAAATTTATTTATTAATATTATAATAATGACCAAAATATATGATAAAATCTTACTAATTTTTAATTTTGGTTTTTTGAATTTTAGTTAATTTCTCAAAAGTTATATTTTATGGATAATAAACAAAAAAAATATCAAATTATTGTTGTCGCTCAAATTATATATTTTACTCAATATTTTATTTAAAATAAATTTATAAATAATAAGTTGTGTAAGTTCAAGCATAGAATAGTTTATTAACATATTTTGAATTTATGACAAAAATAATAATAAAGCATTAAATATTTGATATATATTTATAAAAAATAATTATAGTATTTACAATAATTCAAAAATTAGTTAAGAAAACTTAGTGAGATAGAATTTTTATCTTTTGATTTTTTACTCATTTTGCATGATTATAGCTTCATATAATAATTAATTTTTATTAATTTATTTTTGATACTTGCACATTTAATTTTATATTCAATATAATAGTTAAAATAATTTATAAATAATATAATATATTTGTTGAAGTTTCGAATTATTTATTGAAGCATATTATAATCAATACCAAATAATAAATTACTAAAATATTAGATATATGATAAATACATATTAAAACAAACTTTAATATAATTAAAATCATTCAAATTCTAATTGAATAGCTTAATAATAGTAATTTTTGTTATTTAATTTTTAAATCACTTTTCCTAGTTTATAGCCATTAAAAATTGAAAAATTATTTTGAAATCATTTTTGTGTTATTTAAATTATGTTTTATATTCAATATTTTTGAAAAATAAACTCACATTAATTAAATATATAATTAAAATACATAAAATAAATACAATTTTATATAAAAAAAATTAATAGACTATTAGAAATTGGATAAATAATTACTGATATATAATTGAAATTCTTAAAATGTTTAAAAATCTTAGAAAAAAATCAGCTAAAAAATATTTTTGGCTTTCAAATCATTGTTTCTTTCTTGAAGGTTATATAGCCGTTAGATAATAAGTAAATTTTTTCAAATCATAATTATGTTATCATTTTAAATTTTTTAATCAATATTTCAATTAAATTAAATTTATAAATAAAATATTATGTTAGCTTAAGAATAAATACATTTATTTGCTAATATTTATATTCATGACCAAAAAATAATTTTATAAATTTTTAGATGTAAGATAAATAACTATTAAAAGATAATGAGAATACTGAGAATCATTTAGCATATAAGTGAAAAAACTTACTAATAGGTAATTTTTCTCTTTTGAATTTTAGATATTTTCTTTAACATTATAGTCTTTGGATAATAAACAAATTATATCAAATCTTGTTTGTGCCACTTAGATTATATTATTTACTCAATATTTTAGTTTGAATAAAATGAAAAAAAAAATAATGTTGTTAATGCATGGAATAATTTATTGATAGATGTTATATTTTGAGTTTTGTACGAAACTAATTCATTTAAAATTAAAAATTAAAAAATTAAGTCGGGTTTCAAAAATATGCCCACACTAGTGTGTGTGGAAACAATGTGGCAAAGCCGTGGTTGTGAATGGCGGCCATTTCCATGATGTTAATTTTTTTAAATCATAGGCCAGCTATGTGAATGCCGACTATTAAAAATATTACAGGGATCCCATTACGCCCCTCGTCCCTCCCTCATTCGTGGAGCTTATAGAGCTCTGTCGAGCTCCAGGAAGCTCGAAATGGAGCTCGACAGAGCTCAATTAAGGAGCTCGCTGGAGCTTTGTCGTGGAGCTCGATGAATCTCAAATGAGCTCCACGAAGGAGCGAGAGGCTAAAGGCGTGGGCGAGGAGTAGGGGCGTGGGTAGAGGGACCAGGGGCAAGGGTCAAGGGGCGTAATAGGATTCCTACAATATTTTTAATAACCGACATTCACAATGTTGGCCTATGATTTTAAAAAAATTAACAGTGTGACAATGATCATCATTCACAATGACAGTTTTGCTACGTTGTTTCCAGACACACTAGTTTGGGCATATTTTTGAAACCCGACTTAATTTTTTAATTGTTTATTTTAAATGAGTTAGTATTGTACAAAACTTATATTTTTGCCAAAAAAGATTAATAAAATATTGAATATTTGGTATATATTATTAAAAAAAATACTTGGAATACTTCAATTTGAAATCAAATTTAAAAATATTTTAAATATGAATTTCAAAGTTTTGACTTTTGACCCAATTTCAATATTTAATAAAAATATTTGATATGAGATAAATAATTATTATAATATAATTGAATAATTTGAATGATTAAAAATATAAATTAAAAACTTCACAAATAAATAATATGAGTTTTTTGAATTTTAGTTAGTTTCTCATAGGGTATAGTATAATATTTGAATAACTAGCAATTTTATTTTAATTATTTATTTACTTTCAAATTAATATTTATTCTTAATATTTTAGTTAAAATATTCTCATGTATAACATATTATAGTTGTTCAAGTATCAACAAATCTATTTGATGAATATTGAAACAATCACCAACAAATAAATTAAAAAAATATTAAGTATGTGATAAATAATTATTAAAATATAATTAGAGTATTTAATGATTCAAAATAAAAGTGTAAAACTTTTTAAATAATTAATTTTGATATTTTGAAATATAGCTTATTTCTAAATGATTATAACATTTGAATAACTAATAATTTTAATGAAATCCTTTTACTTTCAAATTAAAGTTTGTACTCAATATTTTAGTTAAAATACACTCATAAATAATATGTCATGATAATTCAAGTATTGACTAATTCATTTATGAGTATTGAAATTATCACCAAAGAAGGAATTAATAAAATATTAAAGTTAAATAATTTTTAAAAAATAAATAAAACACATAGAATAATTTAAAATGTATGTGAAAAATATTTTTAAAAGTAATTTTGATCATTTAACATTTGAAATAAAGGCATTAGACTATATGTTGTATATAGTTTGTTTTTATAAACTATTTCGTGTTTTAGGAATGCAGCAATAGCACGATAATGAGGGTCCTGCTGCCCTGTTAGCGAGCTAAAGAAATTTTTGGAGCAGAACCTGATCCATCCGAGTGATCCGACCCACTCTATTTAAAAATACCAAGAAACTATTAATATAAATAATTTTTTTCTATTTTTTTTGCTACTGCCATTTTTCTCTGGAATTGTTTTTCATTTCTTTTCTCTGCACGATATTCTTCCCAATTGCTACTTCTGTAAGATACTAAGTTTGGTTATAATTTGTAAATGCATGAGCATTTTTTTGGTGGATGTAGCTAATCATGCTGAACGACTAGTGAACCAAGTTATTTTATGTGTTTAAGCTATAGTTTGATATATATATATATATATATATATATATAGTGGTTGTGGATATTTTGTTTGTTGTTTTCATCTTCTTCTGAATCTATAAAATTACAAACTTTGCAAGCAAAATTTCATAACACTATAAATAAATTAAAAATCAAGGCACTCAAATTCATAAGTCCTAAACTATCTTTGCCTATCTTTCCATGCCCCTAGCCCATCGCCCCTCTCCATGAGCTCCACGATGGAGTTCCATGAGCTCCACGAAGGAGCTCTTTGAGCTCTGTCGAGCTCCACAATGGACCTCCATGAATGGAGGTCGACGGAGCTCAATGAGCTCCACATTGAGCTCCAATATGGAGCTCAAGCTCCATCGTGGAGCTCACTGGAGTTCCTCGAGCTCCATGCTGGAGGTCATCAAGCTCCATCGAGCTCCACGCTGGAGGTCGTCAAGCTCCATCGAGTTCCATTGATGGAGGTCGTCAAGCTCCGTTGAGCTCCGTCAATGGAGCTCATCAAGCTCCATGACGGAGGTCATCGAGCTCCGTCATGGAGCTCCGTCATGGAGCTCCCAACTATTGTATTTTGATTATAATTCCTTGATTCAACAAGGAATTACAGAACATTAGAAAGAGAGAGAAATTGAGAGAAGAAGAAAATTGTCAAGGAGAGATAACCAAATACCATAAATCACAATATCTAAAAAATGACATTCACTCAATAATGAAAAAGAGAAACAATGCTGATATATCACTTATCAAAAAACACGATATGAGTCAAAAGTAACCTTATTTCAAATGGTGTAGATGGATGTGCTTTAATAACTCATTTATTGATATATAAGAAAACTAGGAGTGTAATTTAATACTGATATTGTGAGCCCAAGTGCATTAAATACAAGCCCATTATCAATATTCTTTCTCATTTGATGTAACTGATTCTTTAGATATTAGCTAGCTATTCTTTCTCTTAGGTAGACCAATTTTTCTTTAGGTAGTGATTTGGTTAAAATATTAGCTAACTATTCTTTAGATATGCAAAAAATCAACTTGATTTCATTAGTTTCAATTGCATCTTTAATAAAATGATAAGCCCTATATATTTTGTTTTGTTATGCATCACTAGCTATGTATATGGTGGACTGATTGTCACACAATATAGCAGTGAGTTCTTTCACAGATTCATCCAAATTAGTCAGTAACTTTCTCATCCATAATGCATGTGAATTTGCTACTTAAGTAGAAACATATTCAGCTTTAATAGTAGATAGTACAACTGTAGATTGTTTCTTAGATAACCAAGACATAATTGTAGTTCCTAGTGTAAAGATTTATCCAGAAGTACTTCAATAGTCTTCTAGACATCCTCCCCAATCACTATCACATTAACCGGTTATCTTAGTGTCTTTACTTATAGAGTATCTTAATCCAAAGGCTAAGTTCCCTATAAGATACTTTACCATTTATTGTTATACTTTGGGCAGAAATAAATTTTTGATTTACAATTAAGGGTGTAGAAACAGGATTATAGTCCTTCATGCCATACTTTTTCAATATTGATTGATATATTTGGTTTGACACACAGTTACACTACTTGAGTCTTGAATGATTTCAAGTCCCAAGAAGTGGTTTAGTGAGCCTAAGTTTGATATTTCATATTTATCTAGAATGTCATATCTAAATGCTTCAACCAATTTAGATTTGCTACTTGTAAAGATTATGTCATCTATATAGATTGACACAATCAATATTTTAGAATTTCTATCTCTCTTAATATACAGTGTTGGCCCACTCATACTTCGTTTGAATTCTTGATTTAACAAATGAGTTTATTTATTGATACCAAGCAAGGGGAACTTTTAAAACCCATAAAGAGCTTTATTTAATTTATAAACACAGTGCTCAATCCTTTGTTTTACAAGCATAAGGGGTTATTCTACATAGATCTCTTCCTTCAGATTACCATTTAAGGAGGTGAATTTTATGTCTACCTAGAATAGAGCCCATCCTTTCTGTCTAGCTAAGGCTATTAAAAACCTCACAGTTTCTAATCTTGCTACTGAAGCAAAGGTTTTGAAATAATCTGTGCCAGCCCTTTGGGTATAACTCTTGTCCACTAATCTGGCCTTATATATGGGTTGATTGTTGTTTGGTTGATTCTTAACCTTTAATAGCTACTTAACTCCAGTGTTATGTTTATTTTGGGATAAGTCTACTAATGTTTATGTGCAGTTTTTCTCTATGACAGACATTTCTATCTTCATAGCATCAACTCATACTTGGTATTTTACTGATTCTTCATAGCTGAGGGGCTCAACTAAGGAGTAATTGCATCATTGAAATATCTTTTCTAATGTCTTATACTTAAGTGGTGTATTAATTTTATCATGCATTTATATGTTTACATCTGACTTAGAATGAGAGCTAGAATCATACCTTGGCTTTCTTTTAATGTCATTATCTATTGAAGAATCTAGATTCCATCATTGTATACTAATTTTTTGCACATTAGTCTTTTGCATGTTACTTTCTCATTTAGTATTCTCATCAAAGATTATATCTCTACTTACAAGAAATATTTTTGTTTCTGGTGAATACAATCTGTAACCTTTAGATTGCATATTGTATTCAACTAGAATGCATTTTAGACTCTTGGAGTCTAACTTAGATCTAATAGGTTTTGGTATGTGAGAGTAGCATACACTCTCGAACACTTTTAAGTGGTGTACATTTGGTTTTCTCCCACTCCAAGCTAGTAATGGAGTGAGATCTTTTAATGTTCTAGTTGGGTATCAATTTAACAGATAGACAAATATGTTAACATCTTCTGCCCAAGAATGTTTAGGTAGTTGTTTCTCACTTAATAGTGTTTTGGCCAATTCTACTCTACTTTTATTTCTGACATCCATAATATCTTTTTGTTGTGGCGAGTAGGAGGTGGTCAGGTATCTCTGAATTTTCTTTGTTCATAGAAGTTAATAAATTTTTGTGAGAGAAACTCACCACATCAATCTATTCTAAGTGTTTAATACTCAGACCAGAATCTCTTTCTATTAGGTACAAAAGCTTCTTGAAATACTCAAAGGCTTCAGCCTTGTATTTTAATAAGTTGACCTATATCATCTATTGGGGTTTTGGGCAAAATATCTAATCTAATTAGAACATAAATGCCACAAAAATTATAATTTTTATCTCTTAATCCACCAAGGATCACATGCATTTCATAAAAATACGAAGGAAGGGTAAACAAAACTTACCTCTTGTAAATCGATTCCTCAAGTCTTCAAAGTGTGCATCTTAGTTTATTTGGATCTTCAAAGGTGTTGCCTTTCTGAAAAAACAACCACCCTCTATAGGTATCCACACACGAATAAATAATGAACGATCTTGTTGAATGCTATTTTAGATTCGTCTTCTCAAAATGAAAGAGTTTTTCTTTGTTTAATAAAAGAAAACCACTTGCATCAAATATGTCTTACAAACACATGCGTGCGCGCACGCACACACACACACACACACATACAAGTCTACTAGGGTTTTATTCATAAATGAATTTAATTATATATTAAAATCTCTTTTAAATAATAACAACTTAAATTCAAATCCTTAAAACTCCTTTTAAATGAATTTATTTATTAAAACTCAATTTCAATGTAACAAATAAATTATTTATTTAAATCATGAATTTAAACTTCTCAAAATTAAATTCAAATTTAAATAGTCATTAATTGTTATTTGTGATTTAAATTAATCCCATCATCTTAAATTACTACATAGAATGAAAAATTATAACCACTATTATTCGTTCTTAATGTGTTACTTTATAGGTTCAATTAACATTGGCAGTAGACCTAAATCACATTTTGATCTTACAAGTCATAAGTGGCCTCTAGCAAGACATTATGACTATCCAAGTTAAATGAAATACTTATAATCCGAGACAACCTTAATATAGCTAATGACATATGTCTCATTTTATCATGATATATAGAATATAAGGTATTGACAAAGTCAACCTTATATCTTTCTATCTTTTGATACTTGAAAGCCAATTACACTGGCTAAATAAATGATATTGATCTCCATCAATTCATTTAAGCACGACCATGCATTTCTCAGTCTCAATTATTGGAGGACCTATAAAAATCTCTATTATAATAAGAGGGACAAATTCCATCTTAATCGCTCATATCTCACTACATAATTCTTATTATGTTCAAGTATAACCTTTATAGTCATCTGATTAAAGATAATATTTGATTATATTAAAATAGAATATTCCTTATGTTGAGAACTATAGTGATCTCATGTCAAAGGATTTAGTAACATAATTACTATAGATTAACTAATGACTTTGTTCCATGTATTAATCTCAAGACAAGCCTGTCCAATATTTATTCTTAATAAATAGATATAAATTTGATTTGTATCTCATACACATATTCATCCCAAGAATATCAATCAAATTTTATACTAATCTTAATTAATTTTAATTCCCATAACAATAGCCGATTATAAACATTTAAAATAATTAATAATATTCTTCAAGGATATTATATATAATACACATGCAAATAATAATAATAATTAATTTTTACAAATAGTCAAAATATCATGTCCATACGATATGCCTAGAGCATCATTACTAATAATCTCTCACTTGTGCTAAGCTGATTCATCAATGTATCTAATACTATAAACCTAGCATGATGATCATGCTTTATTTGTGCTAGAGGCTTAGTCAATGGATCAGTAATAATATCATCTGTTGGAACTCAGCATATCTTAACGTCACCTCTTTAAATGATTTCTCGAATGAGATGATAACACTTAAGAATGTGTTTGGATCACTGATGTGATATAGGTTCCTATGCTTGTGCAATAGCACTATTATTGTCACAATAAACATCAACAAGATTTGTGATGCTAGGAATCACTTCAAGGTCAGTAATAAACTTCTTGATTCAAACTACTTTCTTTGATGTATCAGATGTTGCAATGTATTCAGCTTCAATTGTAGAATTAGCAATAGTGCTTTGCTTTGAATTTTTCCAGCTAATTACACCACCATTTAAACAAAACATATATCTCGATTGTGATTGAAATTATATTTGTCAGATTGGAAGCTTGCATATGTGTAACTATTTACTACTAGATCATCTCCCAATCCATTATACACCAATAATATATTTTTAGATATTCTTAGATACTTAAGAATATTTTTGACAGCAGTCCAGTGACTCTCACTGGGACCTGACTTGTATCTACTCATTATGCTTAAAGCATAAGATACATCTAGTCTAGTGCACAACATGGCATACATAATAGATCATATTGATGAGGCATAAGGAATCTTACTCATCTACTCTTGCTCATCTTTATTTTAGGATATTGATATTTACTAAGAGGTATACCATGAGATATGAGCAAGTATCCTTTCTTGGAATCTTGCATAATGTATCGTTTTAGTACTTTGTCAATGTAAGTACTTAGACTAGATCAATCAGCCTCTTAGATCTATCTCTATAAATATTTATCTCTAGGATATAGGTAGCTTTACCTAAGTCTTTCATCAAGAAACACTTCTCTAATCAAGACTTGACATTCTGCAAGGTAGGGATATCATTCCTAATGAGTAAAATGTCATCAACATATAAGACCAAAAATATAATTATGCTATCACTAATTTTCTTATATACACAAGGCTCATCTTCAATTTTGACAAATACAAACCATTTGACCGATTCATCAAAATGAAGATTCCAACTTTGAGAAGCCTACTTCAAACCATAAATGAAATTTTGATGTTTGCATACTTAACCAAAATTCTTAGGTTGTATAAAACTTTTTCATGTTGTGTCATGTACACATCCTCAAATAAGTTTCCATTATGAAACATAGTTTTAACATCCATTTTCCAAATCTCATAATCATAATATTCAATAATATTAATAAGAATTCTGATAGACTTAAGCATGGCTACAAGTGAAAAAGTTTCATCATAGTCTATAACATAAGTATGTTTGAAACTTTTTACAACTAGCCCTGCTTTGTAAGTATACACTTTGTCATCCATGTCAATTTTTTTTTAAAACCTCATTTGTACCCAATGGTCTTTGTACCTTCAGGTGGGTCAATCAAGGTCCATACCTGATTATCATATATGAATTGAATTTTAGATTTCAAGGCCTCTAACTATTTCTCAGATTTTGGTACCAACATAGCCTCTTGATAGGTAGTGGGTTCATTTTGATCCACTAATAATACATCATTGTTATCAGTCACAAGAAATCTATATTTCTTGGGCTCATGATGTATCCTATCATATCTATATGAATTTTGTGTGATAGGAGGTGTGTCAGCAATAGTTTGATGACTATTAGTATCCACAGGCATTTCAATGTTATCTTGTGGTTCTCGAACTTCTTCAAGTTGTACCTTGCTTCCACTAGTTCCTTTAGAAATAAATTTTCTTTCTAGAAAAATAGTATTCCGAGCAATAAATATTTTGTTCTCTAAGGGATTGTAAAAGTAGTATCTCTTAAACTATTTAAGATATCCCACAAAAAGATATATATCAGATTTACGCTTCAGCTTATTTGAAGTTTTATGTTTTACATAAGCCTCATAACTCCAAATCTTAAAAAAATACAAACTAGGTCTTTTATCAGCCCACATATCATATGGTGTTTTTTCAACCACTTTGGATGGAACTCGATTTAGTTTGAACACAATTGTTTCAAGTGCATAACCTCAAAAGGTAAATGGAAGATCTGTTGGTTTCATCATAAATCGAACCAAATCTAATAAAGTTTGATTCCTCCTCTCAGACACATCATTTCGTTGTGATGTTCCAGGGGGAGTTAATTGTGAAATAATAGCACAAGTTATAAGATGGTCATCAAATTCTTGGCTCAAATATTTGCCACCTCAATCAGATCGAAGTGCCATGATTATCTTGCCAAGTTGGTTTTGTACTTCATTTTGAAAAGATTTGAACATTTCAAATGATTTAGATTTATGTCTCATCATGTAGACATAGCTATACTTGCTAAAGTGATTAGTAAATGTAATGAAGTACTTGTAACCTTTTCTAGCATCTAAACTTAATGGTCCATATACATTTGTATGTTTGATATCCAATAATTCATTGGCCCTTTCACTGTGTCTAGTAAATGAATCTTTTATCATCTTACCCAATAGACAAGATCCACATCTATCATATGATTCAAAATCAAAAGAATTCAAAAGTCAAACTTGATGGAGTTTTGAGATACGTTTCTCATTTATATGACAGATGTGACAATGCCAAAGATAGGTTAAATTTAAATCATTTAATTTAAATTTTTTAGTAGTTATGTTATAGATATGATAATCATTAGATTTTGAAGGTTCATAACATAAAGACCATCCTGAAAATATGCATTTGCATAGAATATATCTTTATGAAAAATGGAACAATTATTATTCTTAATAATAAAAGAAAAACCATTATTATCCAAACAAGAAACTGAAATAAAATTTCTAAACATTGTAGAAAACATAATAAAAATTGTCCAAAACTAACAAAAGCACACTTAGAAAATTAAGTTCATAACTTTTTACTGCCAAAGCATCAACTTTTGCTCTATTGCTTACTCGTAGATCAACTTTGTCCTTCTTTAGTTGTCTACTTCTTTTGAGTCCCTGCATATTTGTATAAAAGTATGATTCACATTTAGTATCTAATACCCAAGAATTAGATGGAGAAAAATTAATTTGTATAACATAAATACATGAAGAACTAGTTTCACTAGTCTTCTTCTTCATCAGGTTCTCTAAATATTGCTTGCAATTTTTCTTCCAATGGCCAGGTTCATTGCAAAAGAAACAAATACCATCTTTTGGAGCATCAGCCTTGGGTTCAGGGTTGGGTTTGGGTTGAGCATTGGACTTTTTTTTGCCCTTGCCCTTTGCCTTACCATTTTCCTTGATCTTGAAAGCCCTTTCTAATTTGAGCCATTAGACTAGGCTTGGATTTAAAATTCTGCTCAGCAGTTTTAAGCATCGTATGCAGCTCAAAGATAGATTTGTCCTTTTCATTCATGTTATAGTTCATGTGAAATTGACCATAACTATCAGGAAGTGAATTCAGGATCAAATTAGTTTCCAACTCTTGGCTCAATAGAAATCAAAACCTATCAAGGTGCTCAATATAGCCATTTATTTGTAGAACATGAGCACTAATTGAAGCACCCTCGACCATCTTGTAAGAATGCAGTGCCTTGGTAGTCTCATTCCTTTCTTGCCTTGCTTGTTGCTAGAACATATCCTTAAGATTGAAGATCATATTATAATATTTCATATTATTAATATCCTTCTGAAGTTCAAAATTCATGGTAACTAGCATCAAGCATGCAACATCAATAGAGTCATTATGATGCTTCTCATAAGCATTCTTATCATCTCTAAAAGTATTATCAGCTGGTTCTTTTACAGAGAGGTTCATCTAGGACATATAGCTTCCTTTCTTGTTTGAGAACAATTCTCAAATTTTGAAACTAGTTAAGAAAGTTAGTCCCAATAAGTTTTTCCTTCTCATGGACTGATCACAATGACATAATAGAATTGTTGTTATTGTTTGCCATCTACAATGAATGAAAAGTTTGATAAGTATTTTGATTATGAAAAATTCTCATTAAATTAATAACCCTCAAAAATAATCATATTAATCTAGTTAGATAAGATCCATATTATACTCAACTTTAAGTTAGCTTTGGCATGCCACTTAAAATTAAGTTATTTAGGTAGGTAACTCTTACCAATTATATCTCATGCAATTTTTAGATATCATATGTCCCGGCATATGGGTAGCACCATCTAATGTCATTAATCCCAAAACTATTTTATAACCTAATAAAGGTAAACCATTTTTAAACATATGGGTAGCACCATTATTCAACTTGTCTTATTAATGTCACCTAATGTATTACTTTGGTAGAACCCACATTAAGGTGATAAAAGGTTTGATAAGTGTTTAAATATGGATGACATGTTAACTTTAAATTTTATGTGAGGGATCTTGATTGATTTTAATTTTCAATTAATAGATCTCATCATATATCTAGTATCACCTACTCATGCAACATCAAACATAGTATCTCATACATGTATAAAATAAATGTGTCACAGTATGGCCTTTATCTAGATTAATCTCCATAAGCCAATATGAAGATCAATAGTCATTCCAAGGGTAGTAATAAGCAACTCAATGAAGTTGATTTGACCCACAATTATGCATAGACACCTAGCTCTTCCATCATCATGATTGAATTGCATGACTTCAAATGGCTTGCATTGTATCTCTTGTTTTATTATAATAATTAAAAAATTATATTAAAACAAAAATGGCATGCATGTCATATTTAATAATTACAACCCTTGAAAAAAAAATATAATTTTCCAAACACATTAGTTAAAAAGGCCATGCTATGCACCATGTGAAGCAACACAACATGCAAAAAATATATATAATGTTATCTTATAGCATAAATAATTTGCATTAAAATAAATAAATTATAATAGGCATGTATTTAAAACCAATTAAATATATAAGGTGTTACGCAGAGCTGTTATGTTGGTTCAGCTAGTCAGTTAATGAACGAGGTCAAGGAGGGCCGCCCTCACGGGGTTGGGGATAGCACCCTAGGAAAAAGAATTAAATTTTCATTAATCTCATCAATAAATTTTTATTGATCTCATCAATAAATTTTCTTTGATCTTATCAATAAATTTTTATTAATATTATCAATAAATTTTATTGATCTTATTAATAAATTAAAAATAAGTCGAAAGCCATCAAAATCATATTAAAATAATATATTATATAATCTCATTACATAGTGATTATTTTGGAACCACCATAAACAATCACTGAAAAATTAAAATTGATATATGAATTTAGTCCATGTATTAATTTGATTAAGACAAAGTTAGAATCATATATCATGCTATTTAACATTTTAATGGCAATATCTCATTCAGATTCTCAATCATACTAATGAATCCTTTTATGTTTCGAATTCAATCAAGTATTACCTTAACAAAACCTATTAACTATGTCATTCGCACAAACCATAATATCACATATATTCAAAAATGCAAATCTTGCCACAATCATATACATCACATACATATGATCAAATATGGCATTATCAATTTTTATGAAAATACAAGTTCCTCTGATACTATTGTTGGGGTTTCAGGCAGAATATCCAATCTAATTGGAATATAAACATAGCAGAATTTATAATTTTTATCCTTTAACCCACCAAGGATCACATGCATTTCATAAAAACATGAAGGGTAAATGAAACTCACCTCTTGTAGGTCGATTCGTCAAACATTCAAAGTATGTGATTTGATTTATTCGGATCTTCAAAGGTGTTGCCTTTCTAAAAAAATAATCACCCTCTACAAGTATCCATACACGAATACATAATGAATTTATAATTATTATTATTCATTCTTTATGTGCGACCTTATAGGTTCAATTAATATTGGCATATTCATGCATTGATATTGATCTCCATCAATATCAATTAGACTGACTAAACAAATGATATTGATCTCCATCAATTCATTTGAGCACATTCATGCATTTCTCGGTCTAATATTTGTATTAATCTCAAGATGGGTCTATCCAATATTTGTTCTTAATAAATACATATTAATTTGATTTGTATCTCATACACATATTCATCCCATTAATATCAATCATACTTTATCGTAATCTTAATTCATTATTATTCCCATAAGAATAACCAATTAGGGATATTTAAAATAATTAATAATATTATTCAAGGATACTATATATAATAAACATGAAAATAATAATAATAATTAATTCTCACAAATAATCAAAATACCATGTTAATATGATAGGCCTAGAGCACTGTTAATAATATAATCTGTTTACAAATCATCAACAAATAATAAGAAATAACTGTTGTTTTCCAATGACTATACTGACATTAGTCCATAGAAGTCTGCATGAACTAATTCAAGAGATTGAGATGCTCTCCAAGAAGTTATTTTGGGAAAGCTTTATCTGGATTCCTTATCCATGGCACATTCTTTACATATTGAAGAGGGAATGTTCAAATTAGAAGGTAGACCACTTACAAGTTGATTTTGTGAAAGTAATTTCAAACTTGTGTAGTTTAGGTGGCCTAACCTTCTGTGCCACAGAATTGCCGCTTGTTTAGTACTTATACTTAGTGCTAAATTCACTTTCTGATCAAGGGTCGGTGGACTTCTAGTAGATATTTTTACTGTATAGAAAGGATTTTCTAACTCTTGATTGTATATAATGCATGAATTATTTTTGGAAACCAAGTTATAGCCATTGTCCATTAATTTTCCCACACTGAGGAGATTCTGGTCTAATGCTGGTACTAGCAGTACATCATTGATGACCTTTTTCTAGTAGGGGTGAAAATAATGACTTTGCCCTTTTCTTTTTCTTGGACAAAATCACATATTCGAAGAGTGATTATTTTTGGTTTCCGACACATAAAATATGTGTTATACAGAGGGTGTTTTCTCAGCACAACTAGCATATTGAATGTGCTTTAACCTGCAATCTTTAGAAAGATGCCCAAACTTTTTACAGTTTAGGCATTGGTTCTTAGTTCTGAACCAACACTTTTTCTCTGTGTGGTTATTTCTCTTGCATATATTGCAAGAGATATGTGAACTCCTCAAGTAAGGTAAGTTTGATGATACAAAAATGAATGACTTTTACTTTTATCTCTTGACTTATTCTTAGTAACATACCTGAATATCTTCTTTTTATTTTGAATTTCTATCACTTGATTATCTCATTTTATACTTTGTGTCTCGCATCTTGATTGCATGGCTAATTCGGTAGTAGACTCTGCTCTCTTGAATAATTGATTTTTATAAGAATTTAATGAGCTAAGGCCATGTTGAATTATCAATTCTAACTAGTCCGTTGTTTCTTCTATAACCACAACAATGGGGTCAAACTTGTCAAGCATGCATATAAGCAATTTTTCTACCATTCGAGTTTCTATAATATGTTCACCATGAATTTTCATCTGGTTAACAATATCCAAAAATTGAGTGCAGAATTCAGTGAGAGAATCTGAGTTACTCATTCTTAGATTCTCATGGTCTCTTCTAAAAGAATGAAGAAGAACTCAGAATTTTTAATCTCCCTGAAATTCTTCTTTAAGAAGATCCCATGCCTGTTTTGCTCATGTCTAGCCTAATAGACGAGTGAATATTACATTACTAACAACATGTTAGATGAATAGTAATGCTCTGGCATTAGTTTTTCTTAGTTCTAATTCCTTTAACACCTCTTTTTCTTCTAGAGAAAAGATGTCTTTGTGTTCTGTGTAACTAGTTTCCACAAGTTCCCAAATATCTTGTGATATAAATAATATTTTCATTTTGACAAACTAATAATCAAAGGTTTCTCCATCAAACAAGGGTATAGGGATGGACCCCAAGCTTGAGGAACTTAGATTTGCGATTGTCATAATGAAGTTCAAAAATCTTTCAGAAATTTGAATCAAAAATTTAGGGATCTCGTAAGATAGGTGTTAATTACCACAATTTTTTTTAGATCTACACTAGATCTAATAGATCTATGAATTACTGTTTAGGTTTGAGTAAGAACTCAATAACCATTTTATCTAGAAAATGTTTTTTTAGATCTACACTAGATCTAATAGATCTATGAATTTCTGTTTAGGTCTGAGTAAGAACTCAATAACCATTTGATCTAGAAAAGGTTTTTTTGAACAATCATTTCAAAATTATCTTCAATCTTAGATCAGAACTACGCTCCGATACCAGATGTTGTATTTTGATTACAATTCCTTGATTCAGCAAAGAATTACAAAACACAAGAAGAAGAAGAGAGAAATCGAGAGAAGAAGAAAATCACCAAGGACAACGAACCAAGCATAGTAAATTGCAATATCTAAAAAATGATATTCACTCAATAATGAAAAAGAAAAACAATGTATATATATCACTTATAAAGAAAGATGATAAGAGCCAAAAGTAACTTTATTTCAAATAGTGTAACCAGACACGCTTTAATAATTCATTAATTGATATATCAGTAGGGTAGGCCCATAATTTAATACTGATATTATGAGCCCAAGTACATCAAATACAAGCCATGTATCAACACCAGTGAGCTCCACGATAGAGCTCTGTCGAGCTCCAATGAGCTCCATTAAGCTCCATCATGGAGCTCGCTAGAGAGGGGCGAGGGGTAAGGAGAGAGGGGAGAGGGGTGAGGGGCGAGGGGAGACGAGTGAGGACGAGGGCGAGGTGCAGGGGATAGTGGCGAGGTTAGTTTCAGACTTATAAATTTGAGTGCCCTGATTTTTAATATTTTTATAGTTTGGTGTATTTTTTTCATAAAAGATCAGTTTTATTTTTTTAAATATTTCTGGAGGAGTACTCCAAAACATAATTCCTCCTAAAAATTATATGAAAAACTTTAAAGATAAGTAATTTTAGTCTTTTAAATTTTAACTATTTTTTATATATAATATGCTATGTTAGTTCAAAAATAAAATATGAATATTAAATATGCGACACAAAATTAATAAAATATTAAATATTTGATATATATTTATTAAAAATGAAAATTAGAATACTTAAAATATTCAAAAATCTAATTAAATTTTTCTAAGACTGAATTTTGAACTTTTGAATTTTGATTTATTTTTTTAAAGTATTTGGATAATAAGGAATGTTTATCAAGTATTTTTTATTACTAATAAATAAATAGTGTACTAAATACTTTAATTGAAATAATATTATAAATAATATATTATATTAGTTCAAATAAAGAATAATCTATTGATAGAAACTATTATCACAATAAAAAAATAAATTTATAAAAAAATTAGACATCAAATAAATTATTATTAAAATATAATTAACATACTTACAATGATTCAAAAGCTAAGTCAAATTCTTACTAGTATATAATTTTTTTATTTTGAATTTTATCTTCTTTATAGTTATAAAATTTGGATAATGAGCAAATTATCTCAAATTATGTTTTCTACTTAATATTTTAGTTCAAATAAACTTATAAATAATAAATTATATTAGTTCTTGCATAGATTAATTTATTGATATATTTTGTATTTATAATTAACAAATAATAAAACATTAAATATTTGATATGTATTTACTAAATATATAATTTGAGTACTTGTAATAATTCAAAATCTAGTTAAATAGAAGATGATACTTATCCAAAATGTCACATTTTTTAATAAATATTAAATGACACAATAAGATGCTACTTATTCAGAGTGTCTTCATATGTATGAAATATAATGACACATTTAGATGATATTTGATGAAATGTGTCATGAGAAGGCCAGTTTTTGATGATACTTGTAAAAATTAAAATTAAAATATAGTTGAGTACAATGTATTTGTTTCCCTAGCTTACAAGAAAATGCTTAAAACAAAGCAAAATACTAAAAGGGACAAGAAAAAAGAAAGTAGAAATTATAATATAGAATACTTTTCAAGGCTATATTTATTTGTATTCATAATTATCTTCACAAAAACCTAAGCAAAATATGGTTCTTATGTGTATTCTATATTAATAGTATCACAGGGGCGACAAGATAAATTGATGAGTTAGTCCACATAGGCTAACCTAGTTTTTTGTACCTTCTTTTTCTATTATTAATAAAAGTATTTAAAAAATATATATAATTTGAAGGAATTTTAATCGAATTTTGACTTATCTTTATTACATTTAGATCCTATAAAAAATGATATATTAGTTCATGTTTTGACGAATTTATTAAAGTGCATTATAATCATGACCAATAATAAATTTATAAAATATCAAACATATAATAAATAATTATTAAAATATATTTAAGTTGTTAAAATCATTCAAATTCTAAGTGAATAATTTAAAAATAGTAATTTTTGTTTTTAAATTTTAGCTCATTTCTCTTAAGTTATAGCTTTTGAATATTGAGTGAAATTTTGAAATTATTTGTTATGACCCCTAGGCACTCCTACTCCAGAGTTGTGACACACTTAGTTTGAATAGTTAAATTTAATAGAATTTAAATTACTTTAAAATCTAATGTGAGTGGATTTTGAGTTTTTAATGGAGTACCTTTGTAAATTTAGTAAATTACTCACAAGGTACATGTAAAAATAAATGGGATTGTGTTTATTAAAATATTGATCCAAAATAAAAGAGTTTATATTGGGAAAAAATACAGAAAAATACATTCATAAACAGTGATGCTTGTGATCAACTGTATGTTTATAGAAAACTAATCTCAAAAATAACTTATTCCTTTCCTATTTATCATGTTAGTTCATTTTCTAAAATACACACAACCTCAAAAATACAATAGAAACAAGTAAAAATAAATAAGTCAAGATCTTCATTTCTAGCCATTTAAAATAGATTAAATTCTAAAGAACATCATGAATAAGCATAAACCATCAAGTTAAAACATTTGCATACAAAAGAAAAGTCATTTATACAAAATGGTCTTTATGGCCAAATATATAATAAGGTTTCAAAAAAATTCATCTAAATACTCCAACTAAACCCTCGCATAGATTTGTAAGCTTCAGAATCGGATTTGGCCATCAACATTTCTTCCACTTGGGGGAAAATAAGAGTGAGCAACTAATGTCCTATAAAAATTTCTCAAGAAAATATGGAAAAAATATGTTTTACCTTCATAGTCATATATGTTTTCCAATATACAATTAAGAATCTAATAATAAGTTTTGTAACATCCATACATATATTTATACATATTCATGTCTATACAAATTTATAAAACCATAATGTGTATGTGTATAAGTTCTTAAAATATTTATATTTCAATCTTTATCCCATTTTCAGAAATATATATAATTTATGTAAATCAAGCCTCCACCTTACCATAATGAGACTTGTAGAAGAAAAAACTAATCTCTTAGCTCCAACCTAGCTACTACCCCTACTAGGAAACATACATACTCATTCCCATGATTCGAATAATTGAAAGAGTTATCAATTTCCAACCTAGCTGCTACTCCCACTAGGAAACATACACACTCACTCCCATGATTCGAAGAATTGAAAGATTTATCGGTTTCCAATCCAAAAACCACCGCTTCCACATAGCAGAACTCCACCAAAAGTCCACAAGGGTGTTTAGGGTCATTCTCCCAAGAGCATATCTAATCCATGCCTCTGTGGATGTTCTTGGAGTTTTAGCCCTCCATGTACTTGTTAGGACTAATAGTTACCTCAAAAACCTCATATTCAATATGTACATTTTTTCAAATTTATTCATATTTCATTCAAAATATCATATAACTTATATAACATCAAATTTTTTTATAAGATTTTATGCATACATATCAACATAATACCATTTAAAAATAATCCAAACAATCCATCAACCATGATTTTTGGCACCATTTACATATAATCAAAAAATATTTTTCTCATTTTTAGAAAAAAAACTTTTTCAAAACAAACACATGGGTAAATGAGTTTAAAATTTTATCAAAAAAATATATCTTGACGTCAAATTTCTGATTTTCCATTAAATAAATATTTACTTAGTTAAATAATTTAAATTACATGAAAATTATTTCAAATAATAAAAAACAAAAAGTTCATAATCACATATAAAATAATACATCAAAAAGAATATATATGTAACTAACAATGCAAAATATGAAATTTTACATGAGTTTTTAGATATTTTCTACCTTAACCAAGCTTTCCCAAGACTTAAGCCTCAAAACCTAACTTCAATATTTAAATTTGGTATCTATAACCACAAATAAAACTCAAACAAAAATAAATGGAAAATATGGTTGAGAATTTTTATAATTTCAAGTCTAACTTATGAAATTAAACAAGAAAAATAAAAATTCATTAACTAACAACAATCCTAATCTTTTTTTTGTAAGATTACAACCATTCCATGGATATTTTTGATTGAAATAAAGGGTTTATTGAGCTTAATCACTTTATAGAATGAACTTAAACTAAAAAATCAGGAAATTTATGCTTTATTTTAATAATTTTGGTGAATAATTGAGGATATTACATAAGGAATTAAATGAAAAAGAAGATAAATAAAAGAAATCATGAAATGGAGAGATGAATAAAAGAAATAAAAATTTTAACTTTCATTTAATAGTAAACTAACCAAATTACTCATTTAGGTTCAAACAGGCCTAACTTTTTCTCTAAAACTTCAAATATAGCAAATCTGGAATTAATATTCTCCATTTTTCATTCTTGAATCATTTTAACATAAAATTAATTTGTAACAACTTTAAATCTATTTAATAAACTTTATTAATTCAGAGTAATGACTAAAATGAAAAAAAAAATTAGCCTCGCATTATTTATTTGTTATTCAAATTAAATTGTATACTTTATATTTTTGAAAAAAAAACTCACAAACAATATGCAATGTTGGTTCAACCATAGAATAATTCAATAATATATATTGTATTTTTGATAAAAAAAATTAAATATTAGATATATATTTTTTAAACATAAAATTAGAATGCATAAAATAACTTTTAGTTACAAAATATACTAAGAAAGAAATTTAATCTTTTGAATGTTTCCCCATTTTTTAATGTTATAATCTTTGGAAACTCAATAATTTTTAAAAATATATATTTTGCCAATCTAAGATCAAAATTTATATTCAATATTTTAGATAAAATAAACTTAAAATTTTTTGACAAGTATAAGCTATTTTTTTATGGATATTAATCAGATGACCAAAATCTAAATTAATAAACGATTAGAATTGAAATAAATAATTATTAAAATATAGTTAGAATATTTGAAATGATTCAAAATATTAGTAAATAATATTGCTAAATAATATTTTTTTTTATTTTTAAATATTTGCTTTCTTTTTAGGTTTATAGCCTTTTGATAATGAGCAAATTTTTTTCACATTATCTTTTCTAACTCATTATAAATTTTATAATAATTATTTTAGTTAAAAAAATATATAAATAATACTTTATATTACTTTAAGTATAAATAAATTTATTTGTTAATATTATAATTATGACCAAAAAATTATATATGTACATTAACTTATATTAATATTATTTACAAATAAAATTATTTATTTCTTAATATTTTTTCTTGAAGGTTATAGTCATCGTGTCACTTAACTGAAGTTATGTACTCAATATTTTAGTTGAAAATAAATTTATAAATAATATATTATGTTAGTTCAAGTATAGAATAATTTGTTGATGTATATTATATATGTGATAAAAATTAATAAAATAATTAATATTTGATATATATTTACAAAAAAAAAATTAGATTACTTATGGCACACCTTAATCCCCAGGGGGTCCCATTCATTTATTACACAAAAAAAGAGTAATAAAATAATAATTTTATTTTCTTACAAATATTACTTACACATTTTTTTTCATTCATTGCTTAGTGGGATAAAAAAACATATAATATACAACTCAAGTTACAACTAACTTTCATCACACATGTGATCTCGCATGTAGGTCTATCATCCGTAGTGAACATGTGCCTGAAAGGGAGTCCCACAACTGAGTGAGCAAAGCTCAGTTGAGGTAAATATCTATAGGGCTACTCCCCACCTAAGTGTATGTAAATAAAATCATGCACACATATCAATATCCATTCAATTATAATATTTACATGAATATAAATATATATGAAATATTTTTATGCTCATATCCTAAATCTCACCGGTTCCCTCATACATGTCGAAGCCAAAGTGTAACATATATATTGGACATATTCCAAAAAAATATGGATTTTGTCCGAAAACAATATTGGTTATTTTCCAAAAAAATATATTTTTTTTCTTGGATATTTTCCAAAAAATATGGACTTTTTCCAAATAATAATATTTATTATTCTCCGAAAAGTACCGTGTAACTCAGTTTGGATGCTATCCCATTTCGAGTCCGTATAAATAATATATGTTATAATTTTATATATATCAACCTATTATTCTCCGATGTCATTGTGTATATGAAATGCAAGTATGATACTTATGATTAAACTATGTTTCATGCATAATTATAACTACATGACTATAAATCACATTGTAACATATTATTAATCCAAACATAGAAATTTGCAGCAATTAACAATTCATAATTTAATTTCTAAAATATTTTTAAATTGAATTATAATTCATGCCCATTTACGATCCTTAAATGAAAAGAAATTTTGGGGTTGGTAAAGGGGGATTGGGGAAAGGGTGAAAAAAAAAACTCATATAGTTCTTTTTTTTCTCACTAAACTTAACCCTTTCTCTCTCTGATTTTCCTCTTTTTGACGTTTTTACATTTTCTTGTTTTCATGTTCGTTTCTGTTTTTTTGTTTTATTAATATTTTATCAAAATAATAAAAAAAATAAATAAATTCTTTTTGACACTTTGGATGTGCATGAGTGCACCATGTTTTCCCTTTTTTTTTTGGGTTTCACTGCTTAAAATATTCAAAAATCTATTTAAAGAACTTTCTAAGAATGAACTTTAATCTGTTCAATTCTTACATATTTTTTAAAATTTTAGCCTTTTGATAATGAGAAATTTTTATAAAATCATTTTATTCACTAAAAATTAATATTTTGACTATGTGTATCAGTTATAATGAACTTATAAATAATATGTTATATTAATTCAAATAAAGATTAATATATTGATTAATATTATTATCAAGATAAAAAATAAATTAATAAAAAAATTAGACATCTGGTTAATAATTATTAAATTATAATTGACATACTTGTAATTATTTAAATTATAATTGACATACTTGTAATTATTTAAATTATAATTGACATACTTGTAATTATTTAAATTGTATCTAAAAATCTTACTAATATGTAATTTTATCTTTTGAATTTTAACTTATTTCTCAAAAGTTATAATCTTTGAATAATGAGCAAATTATATCTAATTATTTTTGTGTCACTACGATTATATTTTTTTCTCAATATTTTAGTTCAAATAAACTTATAAACAAAAAGTTATGCAAGTTCAAGCATAGATTAATTTATTGATATATTTTTATTTATCATAAAAAATTAATAAAATGTTAAATATTTGATATATATTTATTAAATATTTAATTAGAATACTTATGATAATTTAAAATCTAGTTAAAAAAACTTAGTGAGAAAATTTTTGATCTTTGAATTTTGGCTTAATTTTTTAAGGTTGTAGTTTTTGGATAATGAGTAAATTTTATCAAATCATTAATATTCCTTTAAGATTTATGTTTGTACTCAATATTTTAGTCAAAATAAACTTATAAATAATATGATTTATTAGTTTAAGTATCGATTAATTTATTAAAGCATAGTATAATCATGACATAAAACTAAATTAATAAAATATTAGATATAAGATAAATAATTATGAATATATATATATATATATATATAATATGAAAAATCATTCAAATTCTAAGTGAATAGCTTAATAATAGTAGTTTTCATCATTTAATTTTGATCCTATTTTTCTTAGGTTGTAGTGAAGTGTTTGGATATTAAATAATTTTTTTTGAAATTATTTGCGTTATTCATATTATATTTTATGCTCAATATTTAAAAAAAAAACTCACAGACGATATGCTATGTTAATTTAAGCATAGAATAATACATTAATTGGTACTATATTTTGATTAAAATATATATATAATTAGAATACCTAACAGAGCTAATTTACTTTAAACAATGTGCTAAGAAAGAATCTAGATCTTGTGAATATTGTATTTTTTTTAAGGTTATACTATTTATAAACTCAATAATTTTTAAAAAATATTTTTTATCAATTAATAATTAAGATTCGTACTCAATATTTTAATAAATATAAACTTAATAATATGTCATATGAGTTCAAAAATAAATTAATATTTTGATAGATATTATAATTATAATCAAAAAATTAATTAATGAACTCATATAGATGAGATAAATAATTATTAAAAATATAATTATAATACTTAAAATAGTTAGATGCGTTTAAATAATCACTAATACACTTAATCTCATAAGAACTTCAAAATATAACATGCATGGTCACGATCATTACTGAGACGATTAACCAGTATGAAAGTATGTTATATACGTCTACTCTGCGGTTGGTAAGGGGGGATTGGGAAGAGGGTGAAAAAAAAAATACTTAAAATGATTGCTAAATCTAAGTGACAAATTTTACTAAATAGTAAATTTTGACTTTTGAATATTTATTTCTTTTTCAAAGGTTATATATCCTTTGGATAATTAGCAAAATATTTCAAAGTATATTTGTTTCATTCATAATAAAATTTTTAATCAATATTTTAGTTAAAAAACTTGTAAATAATATGTTGTGCTAGTTGATGTATAGGTAAATATATTTGTTGATATTGTAATTATGACAAAATATAATTTTATAAATTATTAGCCGAGATAAATAATTATAAAATATAATTAGAGTACGTAGAAAGATTTAGCTTAAAGTGAAAAATAATATTAAATAAGTAATTTTGGTCTTTTGAATTTTAGTATTTTTCTTTAAGATTATGAATAAATTATATCAAATAATTTTTGTGTCGAACAAATTAAGATACCAACTTGATAACTTAGTTAACAATAATTTTATAAATAATATAATATGTTAGTTCAAGCATAAAATAACCCACTAATGTATATTATATGTATGACAAAAAAATATTAAAATATTAAATATTTAATATATATTCATTAAAAATAAAATTAAAATACTTAAAATATTCAGAAATTAAACTTTTGAGAAGTAATTTTGATCTTTTGAATTTTGACACATTTTTTAAGGGCATTTGGATAATGAGCATTTTTGAAGAACTTATTTTTTTCACTAATAAATTAACATGGTACAAAATGTTTTAGTTAAAATAAACTTATGGATAATATGTTATGTTAGTTCATGTATTGACAAACTTTTTGATAGACATTCTAATGAAGATCGAAAAATAAAAAATAGAATACAAAAAAATTAGACATGAGATTAGAAAGTATTAAAATATAATTAACATTATTAAGATGACTCAAAATCTAAGTCTTACTAATATGTAAATTTTGTATTTTTTATTTGAGAGTGTTTCTCAATTATTTAATATATTCTAATTATATTTTTAATAAATATGTCTGAACATTTATTATTTTTTTGTTAGAAATATAATATCTATCAAAAAATTATTCCTTGTTAAACTAACATTGCGTATTGTTTGTGAGTTATTTTTTAAAAATAGTGAGTATGAACTATAATATGAATAACACAAATGATTTCAAATTTTTTGATCAATATCTAATGGCTACAAACTAAGAGAAATGTGTTGTAAATTAAAATACATAATTACTATTATTAAGTTATTCACTTAGAATTTGAATGATGTTAAGTACTCTAAATATATTATAATAAAAATGGTGGGAAAATAGTAATCTAAATGTAATAAAAATGATTTGATAAAAACTCCTCCATACAAAGTCTAAAACCTTTAAAAATGAGTCAAGATTCAAGAGATTAAAATCTCTCTTTACTAAATTTTTTTAACTCGATTTTAAATTATTATAAGTATTATAATTATATTTTTCAGAAAATATATATCAAATACATACTATTTTATTATTTTTATAGTCATAAATACAAAATCTATGAATATATTATTTAATGCTTGAACAAACACAAATTATTATTTATAAGTTTATTCAAACTAAAATATTGAGTAAAATTCAAAAGACCAAAATTATGTATGAGTAAGATTTGATCATAAATTTTAAATCATTATAAGTATTTTAACTATGTATAATAATTATTAATTTGATGTCTAATTTGTTATTAATTTATTTTGTGATCTCTCAATTCATCTCATAATATCCCATGGTTCCCCATATATGGGCCTTCAGGGCCTCAAGTCAGAGTATGCAATACCTTCATCCCAGCAGTATGAGTATAATGATTGAAAATCACAACTTAGAGAAGCTTATCTGACATCTTTGGGATGAAAGTGAAGCCAGTGTCTCTAGGGTTGGAGTTTTGTATGGAACTGATTCATTTAAAATAAAAAATCTAAAATTTAAGTCGAGTTTCAAAAATATGCCAAAACTAGTGCGTCTGGAAACTACGTGGCAAAACCATTATTGTGAACTATGGTTATTACCATGTTGTTAATTTTTTAAAATCATAGATCGACATTGTGAACGCTAGCTATTGAAATATTGTAAGGATCCCATTATTCTCCTCGCCCCACACCCCTCGCCCCTAGCCCCTCACCCCTAGCCCCTCACCCCTAGCTCATTGCCCCTCACCTTTCGCCCCTCGCTCATCGCCCCTCGCTCATCGCCCCTCGCCCCATGCTCCTTCGTGGAGCTCCAGTGAGCTCCTGTGTGGAGCTCATGGAGCTCCGTCGAGCTCCAGCGAGCTCGAAGTGGAGCTCGACGGAGCTCCATGAAGGAGTTCACTAGAGTTCGACGTGGAGCTCAAAGAGCACCGTCGAGCTCCATGATGGAGCTCTAGTTAACTCCTTCGTGGAGCTTGCTAGAGCTCGAAGGAGCTCCACGAAAAAGTGAGGGCGCGATGAGCGAGGAGCAAGGGGGATGGGTGAGAGGTGTGGCGAGGGTTAGGTGCGTGGAGCGAGGGGGGTGGGGCGAGGGGCGTAATGAGATCCCTATAATATTTTCAATAGCCGGCATTTACAATGGTGACCTATAATTTTAAAAAATTAACAGCGTGGCAATATCCACCGTTCACAATGACGATTTTGCCAAGTTGTTTCCAGACGCACTAGTTTGAGCATATTTTTGAAACCTGACTTAAATTTTAAATTTTTTATTTTAAATGAATTAGTTCCGTACAAAACTCACAGGGTTGAGTGGCTTTGTTTTTTTTAATTATATTTTTAATAAAAAAAATATAATATTAAATAGTATTTTTTTTTGTTTGAAATAGATTATCTAATCAGTGAATTATTTTATGCTTAAACTAATATAATATACTATTTGTGAATTTATTTTTAAAAATATTGAGAATAAAATGGAATTTGAATAGCACATAAATAATTTCGAAAAATTGCTCAATATCCAAATGTAATAATCTAAAACAAATGAGCTAAAGCCTAAAATCAAAATACAAAAGTTGCTATTATTAGCTATTCAATTAGAATTTGAATTATTTTATGTAATTTTTATTATAATTTAAAATTATTTATTTTATATCTAATTTTTTAATAATTTAGTTTTTTATCATGATTATAATATATTTCAATAAATTAGTTGATTCATGAACTAACATATCATAATCAAAAAGCTGTAAACTTTAAAAATTAGTCAAAATTCAAAAGATCAAAATTCTTTATGACTAAGTTTTTTTAACTATATTTTAAATTATTATATGCACTCTAATTATTCTTCTTTGTAAATATATAAAAAATATTTAATATTTTAATAATCATTTTTGTCATAAATACAAAATCTATCAAACAATTTATTAATACTAAAATATTTGTGCTATAACCTTTAAAAATGAGTCAAGATTCACCAAATTAGAATTCCTTTTAACAATGTTTTTTTAATCTAATTTTTTAATTATTATAAGTACTCTAATTATATTGATTGTAAATATATATCAAATATTTAATATATTATTAATTTTTTTTGTTATAAATACTAAATCTATCAATTAATTATTCTATTCTTGAATTAACACAATTTATTATTTATAAGTTTATTTGAACTAAAATATTATGTAAAAAAAAAATAATTTAAGTGATACAGAGATAATTTGACATAATTTGCTCATTATCCAAAGACTTAACATTAAAAAAACATGACATATTACAAAAGACACCCTGAGGAAGCATATCTAGTTCAGCCGGTGATCGAATTTCTGTCCCTAGGGTTGAGTAGTCTTGCCCCTTTACCAATAAGATTATAAAACTATTGGTTGACTACAATTATGTATCAATAATATTTTGATTTAGAATTAGAATCATTGTAAGTATATTAATTATATTTTAATAATTATTAATTTAGTATCTACTTTTTTATTAATTCATTTTGTGATCTTTAATACAATTTATTCCAATAAATTAGACTATACTTGAATTAATATAATATATTACTATAAATTTTATTTTAAATGAAGCATTGAGAACAAACATTAATTTTTTTTGTTATAAAAATAATTTAATAAAAATTATTTTTTATCCAAAGACTATAACCTTAAAAAATGAGTCAAAATTATTTAGATTTTTTTTTTAATTTGATTTTTGAATATTTAAAGTATTGTAATTTTTTTAATAAATATATAGTAATTATTTAATATTTTATTAATTTTTTTGTAACGTATAAAATATATATTCATAAAGTATTATATACTTGAACTAATATAACAGCATTTATAAGTTTATGTTCATCTAATATATTGAGTACATAATATATTAACATAATATATTAATATATTGAGTACATAATATATTAATTTTATAAGCTTTGTCGAACATACTAAAATTTAAAAGTCTAAAAGTACATATTAGTAAGAGTGTTGGGTAATTGCGCTTCCACGGGTAGTGAGATTAAGAAACAGAAAACAACAGAAACACATAAACAAGCAATATATATATCCAATCCAACAGCATCCACGACAGAATCAAAAACAAGAATTCAACACAGAAATAACGTGGTTCGCTAGTCGCTTAGTACGACTAGCTACCTCCACCAGAAAACGCTTATGCGTTACAGATTAAAACCAAGAAACAGAATATCTTACAGTATGCAGCATGCAGCAGTCACGAAATCACGCAGAGAGAGAGGAGAGGGATGATGAACAGTTCAACCGGGTCAAAAAATAGCCGCCCGAAAAATAAATTACTAATCATTTTATATGAAAAATAAACATCCGGTTCATTTAACTGAAGCGGGTCAGATCATGGAACGGGTCAGACTCTTCTCCAAAAATAAACATACGGTTAGTGAGACCTCCGTTATTGTGCTACTGCTGTATCCCCAGAATTTTAATATTTTCTTTCCTACACTTACATGAAAATATTAAAACAGATTATTAAGTAAAAACAAATTACATATACAACAAAGAGTTTTCACTTAGATGTTGAATAATTCTAAATATTCTGATTATATTTAATAATTATTTATCTCATATCTAATAATTTTTAAAATAAATATTTGGTCATTATTATGTTATTAATATATAAATTTATTTGTGCTTAAACTAACATAACATTTATTTATAAGTTTAATTTTATTGAAATATTGATTATAAAACTTATTATAAGTGAGATAAATTTAATTTGAAAATTTTGTTGATTATCCAAAAGTAATATAACCTTTAGAAAAGAAGCAAAAAGTTCAAAAGTCAAAAAGTTTTATTTAGTAATATTTTCACATAGATTTAAAATTATTTTAAGTATTATAATTATATTTTAATAATTATTTATCTCAATTCCAAAAATGTTACAATTTCATTTCTTGATCATTATTGTAGTATCTATAAAAAAAATTAACTTTTACAAGAACTAACAAGATATATTATTATTATTATTATTAAGTTTATTTTAACTAAAATATTGAGTATAAATCTTGATTTGATTTTAAAGAAAAATAAGTCTTAAAATTTTTTTATCTTTCCAATGGTTATAACATAAAAAAAATGAGTCATGATTTACAAAGTAAAAATTCTTTCATAGTATATTTTTTAAACTAGTTTTTTAATTAGTTTAAGTATTTTAATTATGTTTTTAATAAATATATCTATCATTTAATATATATATTTTGTCATAAACACAATATCTAGGAATGAATAATTGTATGCTTAAACTAATATATATATATATATATCATAAATATATTTTATGCTCAATATTTAAAAAATATTGAGAATAAAACATAATTTAAATAGCACAAAAATGATTTCAAAAGTTATGGTAAGTATCAAAAGACTTATAGCATAAGAAAAATGAGATAAACTAAAAATATATTTAAAAAAAAATACTATTATTAAGCTATTTACTTATAATTTCAATGATTATAAGTATTCTAAATATAATTTAATGATGATATATCATGTCTAATATTTTATTAATTTATTTTTTGTTCATGTTTATAATATACTTTAATAAATTAGTATATACTTGAACTAATATTTCATATTATTTATAAATTTATTTTAACTAAAATATCGATAGCAAATTTTATTTTGAATGTAACAAAAATAATTTGATAGAAAATTGTTTATTATCCAAAGGCAACCTTAAAATTGAGTCAAAATTCAAAAGATTAAAATTCTTTCTAATTTTTTAACTAGATTTTGAATTATTATAAGTACTCTAATTATATTTTTAGTAATAATATATTTCATATTTAATGACCCATCAATCTTTTTTATCATAAATACGAAATCTTTCAATCAATTATTCTATGCTTGAATTAACATAATTTTTTATTAATAAGTTTATTCGAACTAAAATATTGAATAAAAAATATAATTTGATTGAAAAATATAATTTGATATAATCTTCTCCTTTCTAAAGACAATAACTCTTGAGAAAAAAAATAGAATTCAAAAGAACAAATGTTATGAACCTTGAGCACTCTCACTCAGGATCCACAACGTGATTGGTTTGATTAGTTAAATTTAATAATATTTAAAATAGTTTAAAATCAAATGTGAGGGGTTTTTGTATTTTATTAATGGTGGACTTTTGTAAATTTAGCAAATTAATCATATATTATTGATCTAAAATAAATGAATTTATTTAAAAAAACAAATAAAAAATGTAGTATAAATAGTACTACCTGTAGTTGACTGCATGTTTGTAAAAGACTACAAACAAGTCAAAATAGTTTCTTTCATTACTATTTTTTATGTTAGTTTGATTTTTTAAAAGACTTACAATCTCAAAAATATAATGGAATCAAATTAAAAAATAGGTCAAAATTCCTCATATTTAGCCATTAAAAATAGATTGAAATCCTGAGAACATCATGAATATGCACAAACCATCAAGTCAAAATAATAACATTTAAAAGTAAAATCATTTACATAAAATAGCTCCATATGCCAAATACATAAGAAAGTTTCAAAAAAACTCAACTAAATGCTCCACCAAAACCCTTACATAGATCTACAAGTTTAAGAATCAGATTTGATGATCAAAATTTTCTCCACCCGGGAAAAATAGGAGCGAACAACTAATGTCTAATAAGCAAATATCAATAAAACATGAAAAAATCTATGTTTTACCTCCATAACCACAAATATTTTCTAATATACAATTTATGATTTTAAGAATAAGTTTTGAAATATCCATACATATATTTATACATATTAATGACTATATTAATTCATATTGGGGGGCAGACTCACCCACTCCTACCAAAATCCAGGCCGACTTCTATCACCTACACATACTAAACTCTACCATAAGTGCACAAAAGTATTTAGAGTTATTCTCCCAATGTCATATCTAATTAATGCTAGTTTGGATATTTTTAAAGTTTTAGTCCTTAAGTCTATACTAGGACAAATAGTTACCTCAAAACACAATATCAAAAATATGTATTTTTCCAAAAATTTTTTAAATTTTATTTTAAATATCTTAGACCTCATATAGATTCAAATTATTTCATATAGTATTTTTTACATCATATCAAAATAATCACATTTCAAATTTAGCCGTACAAATAATAAATATAAAGTACATCCCAGGGGGGGTAAAGATGGACACGCAATAACCAAAGTCCCACCAAACGAAATTCTACTCCGCCTGTTTTTTGTTTCGCCTTCTTTAGCATTCCACATAATTTTCTTCGTTGGTGCTATTGAAAACTTTACATTTGCTTTTATATATAGATTTCCGTAATGTCCTGGGAAAATCCCAGCTGCGCCTTGCGTTGTAGTTGGAGCTCAATCGTACGCCTGAGGATCTCTCATAGGTTGAAAAAAAATCTTACTTAAAAAAAATATTTAATTATTACAATAACACCTTATTTTGTTAGCAAAAACATTTATTTAGGATTCCAAAACACTTTTAAGTTTGCAAAATAACATTGGAGTTGCTCTAACACTTGGTCATTTATTTGAGCGGTTAGAGGAGATAGAGGACGGCCAGCTTGGTAGCATTAGTGAAACGCCGGCATAACACCTAACTGAATTCGGGCACCGGTCGGCTTTTGTTTGTGTTTTAGTAATCTAACTTACCAAGTTAAAAACAAGAGGAAGATGAGTTTATTGAAGGTATTACCACAACATTAAGGCAGAGACGGCATGTTCGAAAAAACGAAGATGCTCCTTAATAATATCTCCGGTGAGGACTGAGAGCGAGATAATGGCAGTGCTGGGAACAAGCGGATCCGGGAAGTCGACACTTATCGAAGCACTCGCGAACAGGATTGCAAAAGAGAGCTTGAAAGGAACCATCAGAGTGAATGGTCAGGTCATGGAATCTGGACTTCAGAAATCTATATCGGCTTACGTCAGGCAAAACGATTTGCTATTTCCCATGCTTACGGTGGAAGAAACACTCATGTTCTCTGGGGAGTTTCGTCTACCAATTAGTTTAGGCAAAACAAAAAAGAAAGCACGAGTGCAAGCGCTTATTGATCATTTGCGGTTGAGAAACGTCACAAACACGGTGATCGGAGATGAAGGTCACCGTGGTGTCTCGGGAGGTGAACGTCGGTTGAGAAACACGGTGATTGGAATTGAGATGATTCTGTTGACCGGCTATTCGGCTAATTGAGGTGTCATAGAGTGAATTGACTCTTATGCCATTAATGAGCATTTATTAAATATGCAGCTGTAAAGTTTTTTTTATATATTTTATTTCCTTCAATTATTAGGGTGATATATAAACTTCTTGTTTTTCCTTGACCTACTGCCAAACATTATTCTTATTGATTGATAATTAGTTTCCTGATGTCGCGCGACTCTCTTTTTCTTCTCTTCTATTCATCTCCTTCTTCTGTGATTATTGTTCTTAAGAAATTCTTGTTTTTAACAAGGAATTATTGTTGTTAAACAACATTCTGGTATTAGAGCATCATTTCCTAACTGACATCGAGATTATTTTTAAATATTATTCAAATTTAATTTTTCCAGATTATGCGTTCTCTGTAAAACCTAATTATTTTCACAAATTTTTTAAGATCTAGCATAGATCTAACCAGATCTACTAAGATCTAAATGTTTTGCCGTTTTTAAAACTTATTTTTTTACAAAACCCTAACATTATGTTCAAAATTTTTCAAGTTGTTCTTTAAAATTAATATGTTTTCAAAAGGTCAAATCTCATCAAACTCGGGATCAATTCCTATTCCCTTGTTTGATGGTGAAAATTTTAATTACTGGCTTGTTAAAATGCGAATATTTTTTATCTCCCAAGATATATGAGAAATTGTAGTTTCTGGATAAGTAGAAGCCCCAAATTTCTCTGTTCTGGAAGGTAAATAATTGTTACAAGAGAAGGAATTAAGAAAATTAAATGCCAAAGCATTACTTTTCATCCAACAGGGTGTAAGTAATGCAATATTTCCCCGATTGTTTGGCTGTACTCAAGCCAAGGAGGCTTGGGACATCCTAATCGAGGAATACCAAGGAGATAAGAAGGCTCGAGGAGCTCTTCTGCACTCCTTGAGAAAAGATTTCGAGAATCTGAGTATGAAAAACTCAGATTCTCTTACTGAGTTTTCAACTCAGTTCCTTGATATAGTTAATCAACTTAAGATTCACGGAGAAGATATCTCTGAGACTCGATTAGTTGAGAAATTACTAATCTGTATGCCTGATAAATTTGATGCCATTGTGGCAGTGATAGAGGAAACCAAGGATTTATCAAAGCTGTCAATCCAGCAAGTTCTGAGTTCATTAAAATCATATGAAAGCCGACTATTAAAGAGGGCAGAAAGTTCAGGAGAAACTGCAATGCAGTCAAGATGGGAGGACAATTCTAACAAGGATGAAACTCAATACAGAGACATGAGGAGTAAAAGAAGCAATCAAATGTATGAGATTAAAAATAAAAATAAAAATAAAATAAAAACTGGCTCTTCTTCTACTCTCTCTAATGACTCACTTAAAGACCAACCTGTCTCTTGCAATATATGCAAGAGATTAAACCACACTGTGACTGAGTGTTGGTTTCGAAAACAGAACCAATGCCAAAACTATAAAAGGTTTGGACATAATTCGAAGATTTATAAAAGCATCTCCAAAAAGAATGCTGGCTCTACAGAGTGAGTAGCCTCTGTAGAGCATCTGTTTTATGCAAATGAAACAGAAAATATACTTTCGACAAATACCTGGTTTCTGGACAGTGGTTGCTAAAACCACATGTCTGGAAATAAGGAAATATTTGTGGATTTACTTCTAGTGGTAAATTCACAAGTCAAATTGGGCAATGGTGAATTAATTCAGGCATAAGCCAAGGGCAGTGTGGCAGTACCCACCTGCACTGGAATGAAATTCATAAAAGATGTGCTTTTGGTTCCTGCCTTGGACCATAATTTATTAAGTGTTGGCCAGTTAATTGAAAAAGATTATAAATTGTCATTTGAGAATAACACATGTGAAATATTTGATCATGGGAGTGATCAACCCTCATGGACAATAAAGATATCAAGTGAAAGAAGCTTTCCACTGACATTTGCTGAGAGAACAAATAGGGCATTATCAATGAATGTCCAATCTGTAGCTTCTCTTTGGCACAGAAGGTTTGGGCACTTAAATTATTTAAACCTAAAAAACATTTTTCAAAATAATTTTGTAAAAGGAGTGCCTTCAAACCTTGTTATACCTACTTCTGTCTGTGAAGAGTGCTCATTGGGAAAACAAACTAGAAAGAGTTTTCCAAAGCACTCTACCTGGAAAGCCTCCAAGCCTTTAGAACTACTTCATGCTGACATATGTGGTCCCATGTTAGTGAAATCATTAGGTAACAATAGTTACTTCCTACTATTTATTGATGCTTGCACAAGACACATATGAGTGTTCTTCTTGAAGCACAAGTCTGAAGCACTTGAATGCTTCAAGAAACTCTTGTCCCTTGTCGAAAGACAATCTGGACTAAGTCTAAAAACACTTAGAATAGATAGAGGAGGTGAATTCCTCTCTCAAAAATTTACAAATTTTTGTGAACTTAAAGGAATAGCTAGGCAGTTGACCACTGCCTACTCACCACAACAAAATTGAGTTGTGGAGAGAAAAAACAAAACATTAATGGAAATGGCCAAATCACTTTTAAATCAGAAAGGTTTACCAAAAACCTTTTCGGCAGAAGTAGTGAACACATCAGTGTATCTGCTCAATAGGTGCCCCACTAAAGCACTGGACAACCTTACTCTAGTGCAAGCCTGGACTGGAAGAAAACATAATGTCAAATATTTAAGGGTATTCGGGAGTGTTTGTTACTCCCATATACCAAGTGCACAAAGGACCAAACTAGACTCAAAGAGTCTTAAGTGCATCTTAGTTGGATACAATCTGCAATCCAAGGGTTACAAAGTGTATTCACCAGAAACTAAGTCATTTCTGGTGAGTAGAGATATACTGATTGATGAAAATAGCAAATGAGGTGAAAGTTTGAATGAAGCACATTCTGGAACTAAAAAATGGTTGTATAGAAGCTGCTGTAGCTAGCAATAAATTAATAAGCGCTACAAGATATGATTTCAGCTCACTCTCTGATTTTTTTTCTGAGTTTTCTTCTGATTTTTTTTTCTGAATGCGGTTCTGAATGCAAGTCTAAATCTATTTGTGAATATAGTTGTAATTCCTTACCTAATTCTGAATCTATGACTAAACCAAATAAAATAACTCCTGTTAAAAATAAAGACTTGATGGATATTTACCAGAGATGTAATTATGCCTCAATTGAGTCACTCAACTATGAAGAGGCTGTAAAACATCAATTCTGGATCAAAGCAATGCAGACAGAGATATTTGTCATTGAAAACAATAACACTTGGACTTTAGTGGACTTACCCCCAAATAAACACAGTATAGGTGTTAAGTGGATTTATAGAATTAAGACTAAATCAAATTCAAATCAGCTTATATATAAGGCTCGATTGGTAGCTAAAGGCTACTCACAAAAACCCAGAATAAACTACCATGAAACCTTTGCTCCAGTAGCAAGGTTAGAAACCATAAGACTTTTAATAACCTTAGCTGGACAGAAAGGTTGGAATTTATTCCAACTAGACATAAAGTCAGCCTTCCTAAATGGAAGACTAAAGGAAGAAATCTATATAGAACAACCCCCTAGGCCTGTAAAAAAGGGGAGTGAACACTTTGTTTATAGATTAAATAAGGCTTTGTATGGGTTGAAACAAGCTCATCGTGCTTGGTATCAACAAATTAATTCTTACCTTCTGAATTAAGGATTCAGCAGAAGTAAGTGAGCCTACACTCTATATTAAAAGAGATAAGCATTCTGGAATTTTAATTCTCTCTATATGTAGATATTATTTTTACAAGCAATAAAATTGAATTAATAAATAACTTTAGGAGAGAAATGGAAACTATGTATGAAATGTCATACCTAGGAAATCTAAAATAATTCTTAGGACTTGAAATAACTCAAGACACAAGTGGTGTGTCCATTTCTCAAATTACATACATTAAATTATTGCTGAAAAGTTTTGGAATGAGTGACTGCAAGTCTATCTCTACCCCCTTGGATGTAAATGAAAAGTTACTTTCTGCTCAAGGAAAACTAGTAAATGGAAAGACATATAGAAGCTTAATTGGAAGCTTACTGTATGCATCAGCAACCAGACCTGATATTGTATATTCTGTCCACTTGTTGTCACGATTTATGCATTGTCCAAATCACATACATTTAAGTGCTGCCAAAAGGATATTGAGGTATCTTAAAGGCACAATTAAAATAGGTCTGAAATACAATAAAATTAACCATACAGAAATTATTGGTTATTGTGATAGTGATTGGGGAGGAAATCCAGAGGATTACAAAAGTACCTCTGGATATGTGTTTAACTTAGTAACTATGGCTATTTCTTGGCAGTCCAAGAAACAATCCATAGTCGCCCTATCTACTATTGAAGCTGAATATGTTTCAGCTTCAGTTGCAACCTCCCAAGCCCTATGGCTTAGAAAACTTTTGGGTTATTTAGATAAACCTCAAAAACATCCAACAAAAATTCAGTGTGATAATCAATCGACTATATCTATTGCGAGTGATGTGGTAATGCATAATGAAGTTAAATTGGTTTTTTGCAGGACCGAAGAACAAGTGGCCGATATATTCACGAAGTCACTACCAAGAGAAAAGCTGATCTACTTGAGAGAAAAGCTTGGTCTGATCTCAACTACATCAAATGGGGGGAACTGTTGATGGGCTATCGATTAATTGAGTGGGCTTAGAGTGAATTGACTCTTATGCCCTTAATGAGCATTTATTAAATATGCAGCTGTAAAGTTTTTTTTATATATTTTATTTGCTTCAATTATTAGGGTGATATATAAACTCTTGTTTTTCTTTGACCTACTGCTGAACATTATTCTTATTGATTGATAATTGGTTTCCTACTGCCGCACGACTCTCTTCTTCTTCTCTTCTATTCATCCCTTCTTCTATACTTATTATTGTTCTTAAGAAATCCTTATTTTTAACATGGAACAGATTCATGACCCAATCCTACTATTCTTGGATGAACACACTTCTGGATTGGATTCGACCAGCGCGTTTGTGGTTGTTCAAGTTCTGAAGAAGAAAGCACAGAGCGGTAGCTTGGTGATCATGCCCATTCATCACCCGAGCAACAGGATTTTCGGTTAGTTTGATCGCTTGCTTTTCCTGTCACCCGGACAAAATGTTTTCAGTGGGTTTTTCACAAGCCTCACTTATTTTTTAGCAGAATTTGGTCATCCAATCCCGAAAAATGAAAACTAAATAGAATTCGACTAAAAAAATGGATCTGGCCGGCACGACACTTCACGTCCTGTTTTACACCTTTGGTCCTAATCCCCCCCCCCATCCCCCCAACTCGCCTCACTTATAATTAAGCCATCGGCCCCTCACCCCTCGCCCCTCTCCCCCTCATTTCTTTAACTTGGCATATATGAAGAGTGCTTGCATATATAAACACATCTTTTTCGGTTCTTCCTTGCACCTTGTTCTTTTCATCAAGTGACAAGGTATGTATACAAACATATACATCTTAATCTCCCCACCGAAAAATCATCCATATGTGCAGTTTGGATGCATATATATATAAACACATCTTCTTCCTTATGTATCTAAATTTTTAAGATAAATATCTAAATTTTAATACATACATTCTGTACATTTGAAATTTAATTTATATATTCACGTATGTATCTAAATTTTCAAGAAAGTGTGTCACTACATTTACTGTATGCATGCATATATATACATATATTATATATATGTGTGTGTGAGATAAAATGTCTTAAAAATTATTTGAGTTTGAAAATTTAATTAAACTAAATTATTATAAATCTTTAATATTAAAACACACACACACACACACGCACACATGTGCGTGTGTGTTTGTGTTTGTGTACATAAATGTGTGTGTGCTTGTGAAAAAGTATTAAAAATTTTTTGATTTTGAAAATTTAATCTAACTAAAATATTATAAATCATTTATATTAAAAACAAACATATATATGCGCGCGTGCGTGCGCACACACATGCATTATTGTAAAATGTTTATATAAAAAACAAATATAAATATATATATATATATGTATATATATTTATATACATATATAGATCCAAGTGTATATTATGTGCATTTATATACATGTGTATAATGATGCATCTTGAACAATATTTATGTATTTATTGATGCATTTACAATAGTGTATACATGTGTACATGTATTTAAGTTATGTGTATGTAAATTATTATTCAATAAATGATGTAATTTTGACTAATGTTAAATATTGTAATAAATTTAATTATTTTTGATAATTCATAATTGACATGACTAACATTGAATCCATGCAAATTGTTGATATCTTTTACATATTGAAAGGAAATGGACTGTGAGATGTTTAGCTTCATTTATGAAGGTGGATATTTGATTAAAAATAATGATGAATCAGTTGAATATAAGGGTGGTTGTACAAAATATATTTTACTTTAACGCGACATTACATTTTACTCACTTGTTAATCATATATGTGTTGAAATGAACATTGGAGATAAATTAATTTGGCATTTATTTCACTGTGAAATGTGATCTTTATTGTATGTTGCCACTTGAAAATGATTCTTCCATAGCAAAGATGCTACGTTTTAATGAATTATATTGTCGCATTTATCTGACCCCAATTGCTGCTGCAAATGAAAAAGTCCTTCAAATAACAAGGTACTATGTTATATATTTTCATTAATGTCAAAAAAATATTTGATGTTATATACACAAATTCTTTATTTATTAAAATCATCTAATTTTCATTTGTATACACCCCAATTGGTCTTTATTCTACACATGGTGAAAGCACATGTGTAATTGCATTTACACATAGACAATCATATTCATTTATTGATTATCATGATTTTTCATCAAGATGTGCTGAAGTTTATGGTTCTACGCTTGAGGTAACTTGATATGATAAAGTTTTTATTGGGTCGGGAAAAATATTTTTGAGTGCAAGTAAATTTCGTGATGCAGTTTACTTAATATCTTTGGCTGGAAGATTTAAATATAAATTTAAGAAGAATTCCCTAAGACACATGGCCGTGATATGTAATATAAGTGATTGTCCATGAAAAATTACTTGTCGAGCTATTGGAAATTCTAAAATTGTTCAAGTGCATACATTCAATAATACTCATAATCATTCTTTGGATGATATTATTGCATCTATGCATGTTGTTCGACCTAGTAGATCATTGGTTATCATTGATAATATTATCCAATCTACTTCGAATTATCTACCAGGACAAATATGTAAGAATTTTATTCGAATTCATGGATTGAAAATAACTTAAAATCTGTGATTGATTATGTTAATGATTGGTATAAAATTGCAAAGCAAGAATTGATATATTCAGGCTCATTTTCAGGAATAGAAACACATGACAAGCCTTTAGTATGTGAAGATGATATTGTACGTGATATTTTGGGTAAGATTTACTTCTCCTTATTTCCTCCAAAGTCAAAACGTCCACCTGGAAGACCAAGAAAAACACGTATTGAATCTCAAATAATGAACAAACGGATGGTTTATTGTTCAAAATGCAACAAGGAAGGACAAACTAGAAAGACATGTAAAATTTCTATGGTTTGATGCATTAAATTATGTTTCATTGTTGGTTTTTGATTGTCTTCTTTAATTCATGTTTGTGATATTTTATTTGGTTACTTTTTGGAGATTATTTCACTTTATATACTTCATGCATATTTTTGTTTGATTTGTATACATTCTTGATATGTTGTATTTAAGGAAGTTCAATATAAGTGTTCTAATCTTTTCAATGTTTTTTGAATTATATTTTTCAATGTTTGTACAAATCATTATGATTTATATATGTTAAGGGTTTATATGTTTAATTCACTTAAAACAATGTATGTTTACTTCATTTCTATTTAAATGTTCTTTGGTTGAAATTGATATTGTAAATTTCAAAATGGAATACAATATGCGTGTGTAATAAATATTTTTTTAATGCTATAATATCTTTGTCATGTAGTTTGTATTTATAAAGGCGAAGTTTTAAAATTAATATTTTTTTACATTATAATATCTATACCTATTGAGATAAAATGTAATATGTTATGTTTATTATTAATAAAAAATATTTCTAAATTCAAAAATAATTACAATTAATGAACATTTGAGGTAGATGTTTTGAAATTAAGTTCAAAATAATTTTATTTAGAAAACAACTTTCATATATTTATATGGTTATTTATTAATTTTCAATATAATAAAACAAATTAATTAATAGATATATAAATGCTTATATGTATATGGTGACTTGTTTTAACTTTATTTAGAAATAATAGATTATTTTCAAAATATTAAAGGCATGTATTTATATGCACTACATAATGTTTGAAAATGACATTTTCAAAAAAACATATTAATAACAAAAAATTATAAATAAAGATATATCTTTACTTTAGTGTTTGGGGGAATTTTTGTTAAGAAAAACAAAATAATATCTATTTATCAAATACATTTTCAACATAATTGTAAGATAATAATTCATGATTTTTTCAAATATACATAACATACATATTTATTTTAACCATATATTAAATTACAACATGAATTCTAAATACAAAATATATAATAACTTTTAAATACATTTACACACACACATTACACACACACAAACACACATTACACACACACACACACATAATATAAATAATCTACAATATTTTTTTTAAAAAAAATTTATAAAATTATTAATTTTTAAAAAATGTGTCACAACACACTCACGATTATCTCCACGGAGATCCAACGAGCTCCACTGAGGAGCTCGATGGAGCTCTTCATCTAGCTTGACAAGCTTCCGTCAGCTCCCTGAGTTCGTGGTCGAGCTACAGGAGCTCAACTATGAGAACCTGGAGATGACAGAAGCCTGTTTAGCTCCATTGAACTTGACCACGAGCCCGTGGAGCTCGTCTCTGAGCACCAAGAGCTCGACGGGCTCTTAGAGCTTGAAGACTCGCCCACCAAGCTCCATTGAGCTCAACGACTTGCTTCTCGGGCTCGAAGAAGAGCCCGTCGAGCTCCATCGAGCTCGACGACGAGTTCTTGGAGCTCAAAAAGGAGCTCCTGGAGCTCGAAGAGGGGCTCCTGGAGCTCAAAGACGAGCCCGTTGAGCTCTATCGAGCTCAAAGAGGAGCTCCTGGAGCTCTAAGATGAGCTCGTCGAGCTCCATGAGCTCGAGATGATTCCATAGAGCTCCATAGAGCTCGACGACGAGCTCATGGGGCTCGAAGATGAGAACCTGGAGCTTGAAGAGGAGCTCTTGGAGTTCAAAGACGAGAGCTCCAGGAGCTCGAAGGTGACCCCGTCGAGCTCCATTTAGCTCATGATGAGCTCCAAGAGCTAGAAGGCTCGCCCAACTTGCTCCTTGAGCTCGTCTTCGAGCTGTAGAAAAGGGAGAGGGTGAGAGCCAAATGCAAATGCTATGGGAGAAGGGGAAGGGATTAAATAGTGACTAAATTTTATATTAGTGATTTAACGAAGGGCATTTTAGGATAAACGTAATAGAGTGCCCCAAAATTTAATTTTGTTTGAGTTAGTGATATTTTATTAAATTTTAATAGATAAGTATCAAAATCTTAAATTTTTCTGGTGAGAACCCCAAAATAGAGGTCTCAAAAGTGCCGGCCCGGCCCGGCCCTGCACGAGGCACGGCATGGTTCGGCCCTGCCTGGGCCGACCCGACACGTTCTTAAACCGTGCCCGGGCCCGTGCCGTGCCTGGGTTAAGAGCGACCCGTGCCGTGCCTGGCCCGGCACGGCGGCACGGGTCCATCCCGTGCCGGTTCACGCAGGCACGCATGGCACTGGCGGCGTGTCACGTGTGCCGAGGCGTGACGTGAGTCACGAGTCACGAGTCACGACCGTGTTTGCCAAACACGAGTCACGACCGTGTTTGGCAAGGCGTGCCCGAGCGGGCCCGGCACGGCCTTGCTGTGCCTACGGGACGTGCCGTGCTCGCCTAAAGGCACGACATGGTACAGGAACCTTGCCGTGCTCGCCTAAAGGCACGACATGGTACAGGAACCTTGCCGTGCCCGGCACGGCACGGTAGCATGACCGTGCTCGTGAAAAACGGGCCGTGCCGTGCTGGGCCGGCCCGTTTGACACTTCTACCCCAAAACATAATTCCCTCAACCCTGTTGTTAAATAACAACAAATCCTTGTTAAAACAAGGATTTCTTAAGAGCAGAGAAGGAAAAATGAGAAGATGTAGAGGAGTAGAAGAAGAGAGCACTGTGCAGAGGAGAAAACCAAGCAAATCAATTATCAAAAAAATATTCAGCCACCAGGTCAAAATAAAAAATCAGAGTTTATATATGACTCTGATAATTGATAAAAAAAGGATAAAAGAAATACTTTACAGCTGCCCAAATTTAATAAAAATTCATAAAGGGCATAAGAGTAAATTCACTCATGGCCCAATCAACTATATCGAACAGCCCGTCAAACAATCCCCCCCCCCCCCCCATTTGATGTAGTTGAAATTAGTCCAATACTTTCTCTTAAATAAAATAGCTTTTCTCTAGGCTTTGTAAATATATTGGCCACTTGCTCTTCGGTCATGCAAAATACCAATTTAACTTAATTAGATTCAATGACATCCTTAATGAAGTGATATTTTAAGCCTATATGTTTAGTTCGACTATACATAACCACATCACTCACAAATAGATATAGTCGATTGATTATCACACTAAATTTTAGTTGGACGTTTTAGTGGTTTATCTAGATTGCCCAAAAATTTTCTAAGCCATTGTACTTGAGAAGTTGCAACCGAAGCTAAAACATATTCAGTATTGGTGGTAGACAGGACAACTGTGAATTGTTTCTTGGACTGCCAAGAAATAGTCGTAGTTCCCAAGCTAAATACATATCTAGAGGTACTTTTGTAATCTTATGGACTTCCTCCACAGTCACTATCGCCGTAACCAATAATTTCAGCGTGATTGATCTTATTGTATTTCAGACCTAAGTTGATTGTGTCTTTAAGATATCTCAATATTCTTTTGGCAGCACTTAAATACATATGATTTGGAGAATACATAAACTATGACAGTAAGTGGACAGAATACACTATATCGGGTCTAGTTGCAGCATACAGCAAGCTTCCAATTACAATTTTGTATGTTTTTCCATTCACTAGACTTCCTTGGGTAGAAAGTAACTTTTGATTCACTTCTAAGGGGGTAGAGACAGGTTTACAGTCTCCCATTCCAAAGTTTTTCATCAACAATTTTATGTATATAACTTGAGAGATGGACACACTATTTGTGTCTTGAGTTATTTCAAGTCCTAAGAATTGTCTTAGGTTTCCTAGGTCTGACATTTCATTCCTAGTTTCCATTTCTCTACTAAAATTATTAATTAACTCAATTTTATTGCTTGTGAAGATAATATCATCTACATATATGGAGATAATTAAAATTTATGAATGTTTATCTCTCTTAATATAGAGTGCATGCTCACTCTTACTTCTACTGAATTCTTGATTTAGTAAGTAAGAATAAATGTGTTGATACCAAGCACGAGGAGCTTGTTTCAACCCATACAGAGCCTTATCTAATCTATAAACATAGTATTCATTCCCCTTTTTTACAAACCCAGGGGTTGCTCTACATATATTTTTTCCTTGAGCTTTCCATTTAGGAAAGCTGACTTTATGTCTAGTTGGAATAAATTTCAACACTTTTGTCTAGCTAAGGCTATTAGAAGCCTTATGATTTCTAACCTTGCTACTGGAGGAAGGTTTCATGGTAATTATTCCAGGTTTCTGTGAGTAGCCTTTAGCCACTAATCGAGCCTTATATACATGCTAATTTGAATTAGGTTTAGTCTTAATCTTATAGATCCATTTTACACCTATACTGTGTTTATTTGGGGGTAAGTCAAACAGAGTCCAAGTGTCCTTTTTTTCAATGACATACATTTCTGTCTGCATTGCTTTAATCCAGAATTGATGTTTTACAGCCTCTTCATAGTTGAGTGACTCAACTGGGGCATAATTACATCTCTGGTAAATATTCAACAGGTCTTTATGTATAGCAGGAGTGTTTATTTTATTTTAATCAGTTAAAATAGGCATAGATTCAAAGTTAGAGATAGATTCACAACTATATTCAGAAATAAATTCAGACTTGCATTCAGAACCATATTCAGAACAAAATTCAGAAGTAAATTCAGAGGGAGAGTTGAAATCATACCCTGGAGTACATATTAATTTATTGCTAGCTGTAGCAGCTTCTGTACAGCCATTTTTAATTCCAAAATTAACTTCATTAAAGCTTTCACCCCATTTGCTGTTTTTATCAATCAATATATCTCTACTCACCATAAATGACTTAGTTTCTAGTGAATACAGTCTGTAACCATTGGATATCAGACTGTATCCTACTAAGATATACTTTAGACTCTTTGAGTCTAACTTGGTTCTTTATGCATTTGGTATATGAGAGTAACAAACACTCTCGAATACCCTTAAATGTTTGACATTTGGTTTTCTGCTAGTCCAGGATTGCACTGGAGTAAGATTGTCCAGTTCTTTAGTGGGACACCTATTGAGCAGATACACTGAAGTGTTAACTACTTCTGCCCAATAAGATTTTGGTAGACATTTCTCATTCAATATTGATCTAGCCATCTCCATTATTATTCTAGTTTTCCTCTCCACAACTCCATTTAGTTGTGGTGAGTAGGCAGTAGTCAACTACCTAGTTATGCCTTTTAATTCACAAAAATTTGTGAATTTTTGAGAAAGGAATTCACCTTCTCTATCTGTTCTAAGTGTTTTTACACTTAGTCCAGATTATCTTTCGACAAGGGACAGGAGCTTCTTGAAGCAATCAAGTGACTCAGACTTGTGCTTCAAGAACAAAACCAACATGTGTCTTGTGCAATCATCAACAAACAGTAGAAAATAGCTACTGTTGCCTAATGATTTTACTGACATGGGACCATATATATCAGCATGCGACAGTTCTAAAGGTTCAGAGGCTCTCTAGGTAGAGTGCTTAGGAAAGCTCTTCCTGGTTTGTTTTCCTAGTGAGCATTCCTCACGAACAAAATTAGGAATGACAAGGTTTGAAGGCACTTCCTTCACCAGATTATTTTGAAAAATATTTTTTAGACTTAAATAATATAAGTGTCCAAACCTTCTGTGCCAAAGAGAAGCTACAGACTGGATATTCATTGACAATGCCTTGTCTACTCTCTTAGCACATTTTATTGGAAAGTTTCTTCCACTTGACATTTTACTGTTCATGAGGGTTGATCACTTCCATGATCAAATATTTCACATGCATTATTCTCAAATGATAGTTTGTAGCCTTTTTCAATTAACTGACCAACACTTAATAAATTATGGTCCAAGGTAGGAACCAAAAACATATCTTTTATACATTTAGTTCCAGTGCAAGTGGGTATTGCCACTCTGCCCTTGGCTTGTGCCTCAACTAATTTACCATTGTCTAATTTAACTTGTGAATTCAAAATTGGAAGTAAATCCACAAATATTTTCTTATCTCCAGACATGTGATTTGAGCAACCACTGTCTAGAAACCAGGTATTTGCTGAAGATATGTCATCTGTTTCATTTGAATAAAATAGATGCTCTAAGAGACTATTCGCTCTATAAAGCTAGCATTCTGTTTATAGATGCTTTTATAGTCATTTGAATTATTCCCTAACTTTTTACCATTTAGGCAATTGAATCTGTTTTCGAAACCAATACTTTGTCGCCGTGTGGTTTGATCTCTTGCATATATTGCAATAGACATATGTTGGTCCTTATGTGAGTCATTAGAGAGTGTAGAAAAAGAGCCAGATTTGATTTTATTTTTATTTTTATTTTTAAAACCATACTTTGACCAGTTCTTCTATTCCTAATGTCTCTGGATTGAACTTCATCTTTATTGGGCTTGTCCTCCCATCTTGACTGCATTGCAGTTTCACCAGAAACCTCTGCCCTCTTCAGCAGTCAGTTTTCATATGATTTTAATGAACTTAGAACTTGCTGGATGGTCAACTTTGAAAGATTCTTGGTTTCCTCAATCACTGCCACAATGGCATTAAATTTATCAGATATACAAATTAATAATTTTTCAACTAATCGAGTCTCAGAGATGTCTTCTCCATGAATCTTAAGTTGAAAAACTCAGATTTTCAAAATCCTTTCTCAAGGAGCGCAGAAGAACTCCTCGAGTCTTATTGTCTCCTTGATATTCCTCGATTAGGAGGTCCCATGCCTCCTTGGCTTGAGTACAGCCAAGTAATCGGGGGAATATCGTATTACTTATACCATGTTGGATGAAAAGTAATGCTTTCGCATTCAACTTCCTTAATTTATTCTCTTGTAGTAATTCCTTACCCTCCTAAACATTGAAATTCGGGGACTCTACATATCTAGAGACCGTAATTTCCTATATATCTTGAGAGATAAATAGTGTTCGCATTTTAACAAGCCAATAATCAAAATTCTCACCATCAAACAAGGGAATAGGAATTGATCCCGAGTTTGATGAGATTGACCTTTTGAAAATATATTTGATTAAAAACAACTTGAAAAATTAGAACAGAAAGTTAGGGTTTTGTAGAAAATATGTTTTAAACACCATAAAACCTTCAGATCTTAGCAGATCTGGTCAGATCTGTGCTAGATCTTAAAGAATTTGTAAAAAATAATTAGGGTTTTTAGAGATCGTCTAATCTGGAGAAATTAAATTTGAAAAATATTCTAAGATAATTTCAATCCCAGTTAGAAATAAGGCTCTGATACCAGAATGTTGTTAAATAACAACAAATCCTAGTTAAAACAAGTATTTCTTAAGAGCAGAGAAGGAAAAATGGGAAGGTGTAGAGGAGAGAAGTAGAGAGTGCCGCGTAGAAGAGAAAACCAAGCAAATCAATTATCAAAAAAAATGTTAAGCCACTAGGTCAAAATAAAAAATCAAAGTTTATATATGACTCTAATAACTGATAAAAAAGGATAAAAGAAATATTTTACAGTGGCCTAATTTTAATAAATATTCATTAATGGCATAATAGTAAATTCACTCAAGGCCCAATCAATTATATCGAATAGCCCGTCAGCAAACCCTACGTCTCTTGTGCACATGGTGGTGAAACACGGACCAACCCGGTTGGTCCAACCAGAAAAATGGGGGACCGAGCCGGGAACTGGTCCGGTTGAACCGGAAAAACTAGGGAGCGCAAAAAACTTGGATAAAACCGGCCACCTGCCGGTTGAACCGGTAACCCGGTTGACTCGGTGCTGGGTCAACGGATTTGACCCGTCTGATTTTTTTTTTCTTTTTTTTGATCATGCGGCACCGTTTTTGAAAAAACTAAACAATTTTTCAATATTTTATTTTATTGATTTTTTTTAATATTAATCAAAATAATTCAGTTCCTACTTTCAATATTGTTGGCATACAGTGTATTTTTTTTTAAATTTGTGTTTTTTTATTTTGTTATATGTATTTATTTATTTTAAGTTAAATGAATTATTTTTTAAAAATTTTTATGACACTGATTTAAGAGTGGATATATTAAGGCTAGTGATATTTGTAGTGTATGTTCAATTATTCATATTTATTACTTCGAGATGTGGACAACAATGTCTAATATAATATAACTTTCCAGATCACCAGGTTTATATTAGCAACAATCTTCTGGCAACTTGACGAATCTCCACGGGGCATGCAAGAACGAATGGGGTTTTCGCTTTCGCTATGTCCACCACGTTCTACATTTGCGGCGATTCGCTTCCTGTTTTTCTTCAAGAACGGTATTTCTTAATGAGAGAAACCGCCCACAACGCATATAGAAGATCCTCGTACGTATTATCCCATGCTATCGTGGGATTTCAATCCTTGATTTTACTTTCAATTGATTCGCTATGTCTCTGCCGTCGTGCCTCATGTTTTTATAGGTTATACCTTAGTTATGTCCGTATTGGCTTTCTCCCCAGCGGATTCTTCATCAATCAGAATCGAATACCCTGATTACTGGATCTGGTTCCACTATATGTCGCTCATAAAGTACCTATACGCAGGAGTTTTGCTCAATGAATTTAACAATCCGGGCAGGTGTTTTGTTCGGGGAGTTCAGACTTTAGACAACAGTCCGTTCGGCTCTCTAACGGATTCAGCCAAGGGAGATTTATTGGAAGCAATAAGCAAGACGCTGGGGACGGGGATCACGAGTTCGACGTGAATGACTACGGGAGCAGATGTGTTGAGGCAGCGAGGAATCGCCTATTCGAGCAAATGTGATTGCCTGTGGATCACTATTGGTTGGGGTATATTGTTTCGATTTTTTTTTTTATTTTGTGTTATTGCTTGGAAGCAAAAACAAGAGAAGATATAGAGGCAACAAAGATTTTAATAATTTTGCAATTATTAAATAGAACTGTAGTTTTTCAAAAACCAGAGATTTTTGAAAATGAAAACTACCTTTATATGAAATTGCTTTTTGTTTTTGAAATAGCATTTGCTTTTAAAAAACATATCTTAACGTGTTTTTATCTTTTCTTTTGCTCCAAAGAGAATAGGGTGAATTATGTCTTGGGGTCTTGGGAACCCAAATAATTAACCTTAAGGCCTCATAACACTTATATTTGACTTTAAAGATATAAATATTTTCAGGACAAAAATACCCTTAATGATTCCACATCAGCAGCTGATGTGGACAAATATAGGTCTTATGAGGTAATACATGTATAAACATACATATATATGTGCATACACACGTATATATGACCGTATATATATGTACAGACTTACAAACAACTGTGTATGTGTGTGTGTGTATATATATATATATAGGCATATAGTCATATATAAATACGTGTTTACGTGGATATACAGTTGTATATACAAGAATACATGTATATATAGTCGGATAAATGCGTATCAAATTATAGAGTCGCATGTATGTGTATATACTTGTATATGTCTGTATAAACACACACACATATATGTGTGTGTGTGTGTGTTTACAATTACATGTATATGACTATATAAACACATATGACTATGGATACATTATTAATCAAATATATGACTATGAATTCGTTTATATATATAAGTCATGTATACATGAAAATATTAATCCGTGTATACAAAGTTGTATTAAGTTAATAGTTTTTCGAAAACAATATTCTTAAGGAGTGTTTTATAGATGCATATATTTATAAGTTACCGCTATGCTATGCTATGCAAGCAATATAGTTTTCAAGAAATTTATTTTTTTTATTTTTTAAATAATGGTGTGCAGGAGTGGCTAGCGAGGGTATTTATGGGCATTTATTATTTTCCACATCATCAGGGGTAAATGAGGTATTACAAAAATATTATATCCTTAACATTAATTTTTGTTTGTTTCATACTTTTGAGGTCAAATATAGGTCTTATGAGGCCTTAAGGTTAATTATTTGGGTTCCCAAGATCCCAAGACATAATTCTCCCAAGAGAATATAAGTCCAACTATTCCTTGAACTATGATATTTTACTCTATATAAAAAAGATTTACCGTGTCTATTCCTTTTGTCGTAACATTTTACTCTAGAAATAAAAGTTAGAGCCATACCTATTCTAAGTAGAGTAACTTTGTGTACTAGACAAATTTATCTTAGTCATTGTCTTCCTAGTATCATAACATCATGCTCCAAATGAGACTACTTTAGTAATTGGATCCATTGTCACCATAACATTGATACTCTATATAAGATTTGATGAGAGTATAAAGTTACGATCTCAATCCAATATCACAACTTTTAGTTTTAAGTATCACGTGAATTTCTTAAGTATAAAATTAAGAATTATAGAAATTCACAAAAATAAAAAGAAGAAAATTGGATTACGAGCTACAAGCAACCAAAAATCCTAGATGCCACAATTCCCTTAATATGGGGTAAACCTAAAGCAAACATAAATAATATATGATTTAGTTTAAGTTTTGAAATTTAGATATCACTTGAGATTTCATTGGAGTCTCTCAATTCCACGGGATGCCTTTTAAAACATTTCGAGTGAATTTTTCCCCAATATCAAGATAAATTGAAAATTAGCATTGTTGTAATATATTTGTGTATGATGAAATGATTTCAAAAAGTTTATATATGTGTTAATATTATGGTTGGAATGTTGACATATATGAATATTATAAAGACTTGAATTTTAGGATTTTTACTATATCATTGATTTTTACATGTCAGCCATGGTGGATGACTATATGTAAGTCAACTTATATTCATGTAGAATAGAAAGAAGATGGTGACAACCCTCTTAATCTTGATTAGTGAGATAAACTTGATGAGTGAGATAAATGCATTCATGACCATTTTATTCTACATATTTTAGAAGAACTAACTTCAAGTGATGTGAGAGTTAAATAGAATATCTAACCTAGATGTTTCACTAAAGTGTGGGAGTCATGAATCAGGCATAGTGGATGATGATGAATAAGTCATGGTGCACTTGCATGTGGAAGTGCTTTGTATGGTAATAATAACATTTGAATCAATTTATCTTATATGATTTTCAACAGCAATATTAATGGAAAGATATATTTTAATTATCATGAGTATAATACTTTTAAAACTAAAAATATAAATATATTTATTATCATAACATCTCACATCTTCATGATTTAGAGATTAGAGAATAAAAGTATATATTCAAAGTAACCATCAAAAATAATTCATATATTGCAAAAAAAAAGTGTATATATGTGTATGACTCATAAACAAAATAATGTATGGTTTGATGGTAAAATATCAATGGGTCAACAATGAGTGAATCATCATTGGTATTGATAGTGCAATGATGATAGTCACCTTGTATGCCAAGAGGGTATTGAGGTATTTTTATATGAATCTATTATTTGTCTGACAATCAAACATATTATTGACAAAACACTAAAGAAATATGATCATCACACATAAGTCTATATACTCAACCCAAACAACTATTAGTTTATTATTGATTGATCAAACTATCTTTATAATCACCTTATGATTTATAGAACTTTTATCTATTTTACTAATTGTATGACTTATATAATTGCGAACTGTGTTGGATGAGTGTCAATGGCCTAACGAGCTTTTGGAACTATGTCAATTAACAAGTTTTGGCACTCTCACAAAGTCACTAATGAAATTGATTGATTTTAGTTTGATTAGTTAACTTGAGTTAACATAATTATCCTTATAAAAGGATAATTCTATTTTTAATTATTTGGTTACACTTATTACTTTGTGTCTATATTAAATTCATATTTGTTTTTTCATTATTTTTTATTTCTTTTGTAGCAATTACACCTATATTAGTAAATATTCTAGGACTGAGTTGACACCGTTTAACCCAAAAATTGAGAGAACAATGAAAGTAATATTGATATAGAAATATGAGAGATAGCATATAGAAGAAACTGCTAGTAATTTAATATGCCAAATATCAAATAATACTAGTTATTTTTATATGTATACTTGATGTGTTTGTATGAAAAAAGACTTTAAACAGAACTATTTCATGAAATTTTAGTTTTGATTGTTATGATAAATAGTTGTGAAATCAGTTAGATTTTATATGAAATCTAAGATTTGGTGGTATTGATGGGTTGCATGAGAGAAAAACTTAATATAAACCCATATCATTGCTTGAATTACAACTTTTGTTATACCTCCATGAGCTTATAAAGTAGATTTGGCATCCATTCTTGGCAGATGCTCTACACAAATAACTGTGATAATGTTTATATATCATAACTTTATCACCTCATTTACATAATCATTTCACTATGCAAAATATTCTTTCTAGCTAAAAAACATTCTTAAAGTCTCAGCTACACTAACTAGATAATATTTAATGGCAATGACATTAATTTTATAATGTAGTATCCAAGTATCTCATTCATGCTAAAAGTCATGATATCTTTCAACATTATTCTCATTTTAGAACCACAAATACTAATGCAAAGTTATGACTTTTCTTCAGGGTTGTGACTTTTGGCTACAAAGAATTCCAAAGAACATTTACTCAAGACATGACTATTTCTAGAGCTATGACTCTTTCTGCTTTGGAGAAAAGACCAAAGCTATGAACATTCTCAGCACCTGACTTTGGGTTGTAGAGAGAAAATGCATGAGCTATATCCATTCTCAATATCATGACTTTATGTTTCTAAAGAGAGATTCATGATTATTCTTAGTGTTGCAACTTAATGTTCCAAAGGAGAAATATATGATCCAGAACCATTCCCAGTTCTATGACTTATTATTACAAAGTGCAAATATATGAGTCAGTTATTCCGAGTGTCGTGATACCTAATACAAGAAAGAGACCAGAGTCATGACCATTCCATATGATATGACTTTGTGAATAGAGAGACACAGATAAAGGAACAACAATTTCTAATTTCCATGTCATCCCACTTAAAAAAGCACCTAATTATTTTTTGAGTTTAAAAGTAAAACTTAGAGTAAAAAATATACTAGTGGAGAGCTAGGGCATGAAAGAGATGTGAAAAAATTAAGATTTTGGAGCAAAAATTCACCAAATCCTAGGAGAGATCATAAGCAAAAAGGTGGTGTAAGACATAAGTATAAACCCAAAGGGCAAGCATGAATTTCAACTCCCACTTAGTGATAGATTCAAGGTGTACAAATGAGAATTGTGGGTTTAAGATTTTTATCCCGAGGCACTCTTAAAAGCCATCATTGGGAACATGAAATTCTATAAGATGAATTTTGAATTAACTCATATGAATTAGTTTCCATTGTCATGCTAAATTATAGTTTAGGGTAGGTGTATTTTATTTTATGTGATGGATATAATTGATAGATTTTATGTTTAGTTTGTATTGTGGTTTGGTTACTAATGAATGTGATATTTATTTAAAATTGAAAATATAGTTTTATTATTAGTAAGATTGTGCATGTTATCATGACGGATAATGATATGTATCTGTCACAAAGTATACTCATGCATAATGATATGAAGAAAATGAAAACCCTTCTAATAGTGTGCAAGACAAACCTATACTTCAACTTAATATTGAGGTAAGATTAATCATAGAATATAGTGCCTATAAATTTAAAACTATAGATATATTAATAAGTTAATCAATTATGCATATCTTAGACAAACTGTCCCTCAATTGATGTAGGGGTTTTATAGAATATTTTTAAGGATTTCACATTTAGAGTCGTATGTTGTCATGATGGATAGTGATAATTAAGACACAAGATACATGCAAGTAGAGGTGACTCATAAGGTACTGATAGTCCTATGATTTAATTTCTATCTCATGACTCATATTAGTGATATTTGAGGAAAAACATATTTTAATTAAAATTAGTATGATACTTTTGAAGTCAAAAGTATAAATACTTCTAATACCATACTAGTTCACGTATTTATGATATATAAGAATTGAGAATAAGAATGCATATACAAAGTAACCATCAATGGTAGTTGAGGAGTTTTCTAAAAGGTATAGATTTATGAATAACCATTGAGTAGAAATGATTCATTATTTTGGTGGTAAAGTACCAATGAGATAAATATGAGGAGGCAATAATTAGAAAGGGTCTAATATATAACAACTACCTTGTATGTAAGTAAGGTACTTGTGCATTTTCATAATAATCAAATATTTATTTTGTAAAAAATCACAATAATAACTAGATAATTTTGATAGGCCATTATGTGTAATTAAATAGACCAACCATATTATCTAAGAGTTTTACTAAAAACTCATATTTATTTTTAACTAGAGCAATAGTTGATTCATTGTCAGTTGATCGAAATGGCTATATAATCTCTATGAGATTGATATCTAGATAAAAATTTACTTTACTACTTGTACAACTCATATACTTGTGGAATTATGTTGGAAGAGAGACTCTTGCCTAATAATCTTTTTGAGGTATTATCTAATCCTAAAATTTTGATATCATGTTAAGCTTTGGTATCAGTGATGGAGATTATTTAGTTTGATTAATTAACTTTAGTTGACATAACTATTTTTAAAAAATGATTATTTTTAATAATTTGGAAAATGATATCTTATTTTTGTAACGTGATTTGCTTTGTTTGTCTTGTGTTATTTTTTGTATCTTTTGATTTTTTGTTAGCTTTGTTTTTATGTAGCCACCACCTTTATTGAGAAAAACCTCTATGACTAAACTAACACCATTGGACCTAGAGATTAAGAAAACTAGAAGAGTAATTTTGAGATAGAGAACTAAATGAAAAGTTCTTACAATACTAGAGAAGCCCAAGGAGGTGATGAGAAAGCTATCCAAGATTCCAACTATCACCAAACTTTGAGAGACTATTTACTAACTACTATGATAGACAACTACCTTGTGATTCAATGGCATCATGTTAGATATATATTTTTTTGCTTGAGAGACAAGACATGAATTAGGTTCTAATACTTATGTCTATGTTTTATTGAGAGTTGAGATGAACTTGTGCAAGCTTTTCTCATAAAGATCTTCCCACCTCAAATCACCTCATATTTATGGAGTGAGATAAGTCTATTCATTTAGGATGAACTAGAGACTTTGTATGATTCTTGAGTCATTTTTAAGAAGTTATTGATGAGTTATCCTCAACATGAGTTTGAATTGTGGTTCCAAGTTTAAACCTTCCACAACAAGTTGAATTACACGAGGAGGTGCGCCAAACCTCGGGTGGGTTGTTCATGAATAAGTCACCAGAAAAAATAAATTATTTATTTGAGAAGTCAGTAAAAAACAAATTTCAAACTCTAAACGATTATGTTTTGGGGAGAAAATAAGATAGAGTATTAGTGTTGGATAAATTATCATGATGGAGGCAAATATAAAATTGTTCCTTTAAAAGCTCAAGATGAGATATGAAAATGAATGAGAGATATTTCCATTTGTAACTACAAGAAATATCAAACTTCAATAATGCTTATCAATTAGAGAAAGCCAATAATTTGTAAAACAGGACATATGTTCTAACTAGAGGTGTCAACTGGGCTATGCGGCCTGAGCTCATCCTATGGTACAACAAAGTTCAATCATGCTTGCCATGACATTGCACAATCCAGAATTATACCTAGAAGTGTTGTGGGTAGGCATTCTACATGGCTTAGGCCATGTTGGGCCAATATTTTTAGCACGAGAGGCTCAACATAGCATGACAGCACATGCAGGCTAGTTTCGATTTGGCTAGCTAGACTGGCCAGCCTAGTCTTGATCCAAGCTAGCCTATTCTGATCAAAGAAAGCCTTGATTGATCTAGGTTAGCCTTGCCTAACCCAAGCTAGGTTGGATTGAACTCAAGCTTGTTTTGACTGAACCCACTCTAGCCTGGATTGAACCCAAGCTAGACTGGAATATACACAAGCTAGCCTGGCCAGAACATGGTTAACTTGGATAGGCCTCACCCAGCTTGGCACAATTTGATGTGACCTACCCACAAGTCATCCAATGAGGCATGTCAAGCTACCCATTTTTAGAACTGCTTCAGTACAACATGGTCTGTTATTAACACTATGATGTGCTGGGCATGACACAATGGCCTAGATGAACTGAAAAAAAAAAGAGTTGTGCTGATACATGACCCATTTGAAACCTCTAGTTTCAACACAATACTAACATCCCACACATTACTAACTGAATGTGAGAAATCAAAAAAAAAATTATATGGAGCCTATTGAAATGGGAAGTAGAACATTGGATAAGTCTTAAAGAATTTTGAGAACAATTACTTGGAACACAATATTTAAAGAGGATCGAGCTTGAATTATAAATATTCATAAGATAAAGAAAAACTTTTCATAAATAATATATTAATTGCATAAGTGAGCAAGATAAAACAAAGAAATGACCTTCAAGAATACCTTATGAAGTGACTTGAGATGAAAATAGAACACACAAATATGGCGATATGAAGTAAAGAGAATCACATAGAATAATTGATACTATCGTTGAAAGGGAAAAGTATCAATGAAATACCGAATAATATAGAGACGACTCTAAATAAGTGCTTGTTAATTATACTTAGAAGCATCAATGAGCTTGAGTGGCAACAAATAGAAGAAATTACAATAGTGGGTGCTAGAACTGACAAAGAAGTGACCATTCCATGAGCCATGACACCCACATGATATTTTCAAAAGCCATGACCCCTAACACCATAATATTTTTTAAGGCTACGATGCCAAATAAATTGAATGCCCATCTCACACCCAAGCTATATAGATGGAAGGAGGAGTAATGAAGGAGAGAATATAGATTACCTAAAATACTAGAAAGATAAATATAGCAGAGAAGGATGCTAAATGATTTACTCAATTATTTTTTTGGATGAATAATTTGAGAAGTTTCTCAATATTTTTTAAAAGTTGAAAGTAAATAACTCATTTGTTAAAATATTATCTTAAATACCAAACTATGTGAAATTCATGAAGAATGTTAGAGTAGTAAGAGAAAGTTATAGATATAAAGTATTTTAAATATGATTGAGAAATATAATATGATTATTCAATGAAAATTTCCAAGGAAGTGGAAGGATCTAGGAATTTTTATATTATCATGTATATTTTGGGGGCATACACATTCCATAAGGTGCTGTGCAATTTGGGATCGTGTATCAACTTGATACCTTTGTCAATTATATGAAAACTAAACCTTGGTTATATTAGTCCAACTATTCTCTATTTGTAAATGGCGATCAATCAACCAAGAACCCAATGTGTATTATTGAATATGTGTTGGTTAATGTTGATATATTTTTTTCCATTGATTTTTTAGTATTTAATATGAGTAAGATCAACACACTTCATTGATCTTAGGATAATTATTTTTAGCCACTAGATAGGCCTTCATTGATATCAAGAAGAAATAGTTCATTCTTTATAAAAGTGAATATCAACTAAAATTCAATCTCTCCTATGGTCTGTAGAGTCTAAATGATGATGAAAAAGATTGTTGGGGGATAGATAACCTCCTCCACGCAACAAAGCAACGAGATATGGACTTTAAATATGATTTTATAGATAAATACTAATACATCAAAGATTATGAAGATGATATAGAAGATAAATTATGGACGTATGAAAGTGAAACTAAAATTGAGGAGGATGATTGCTAGGAAGCCATACCATTCTACAAAGTCACGACATCAGGATGCTCCAAAGAATCTAGAGAGGTAGAAAAAAACTAAAATACCTAAATTATCTTCACAATTATATAGAGAAAATAATGTAGGAGATTGAAAAAATATACTAGTAGAAAAAAAAAGAGGTTGAATCTCAACAACTTGTTGATAAAATTAGAGAGAAAGGATTGACTTTAACAATAATTCTAGAGGATTCGATGAAATGAGAAAAATAAAAGAGGCAACAATGAAAGTCAATACTTTGAATAGTGCCATGGCATTGGATATAGAAGCTAAAAAAAGAAGCTGTGGTAAATCACAATATCTTGACTTTGGAGTTCCAAAGAGAGAAAGCCCAAAGTACAACCCAACAAAAGTATATGGTGATCCAAAAAGTTTTTGTATCTAGAGAGAATGAAGCCATAGAAGAAAGCCAAAAAATGGAGATGATCCAAAACATTGTGTCATGGACTTAGTCTTTCTATTAAGCTTCCGTGCGGCACCTAGACAATCCACCTTTTGGATATTAGTAAGTTAGCCTTTTATTTTCCTTCTAAGTGATACCCAATTTCTACCAATAATTTAGAAGTAAAGCGAACCTAAAAAAGTACTAGAAATAAAAACAATTTATATTAACAAAATATTTATAACTTGATAGTTTGCAAATAAGGTTCTAGATAGTTTACAATCTTCTAGAGCCTAGAATCTTGGAAGGTTCTAGGCACTTTATAGTATGAGGGTGAAAAATAGTAGATAAGTTAAGTGCCATACCCATGAGCTTGAAGTGCTCCAACCAAAATTTCTTAATAAAGCAGGGATCATGATCAATTACAATGAATTTTGGTAGCCTTCAATATTTTACCATATTCGTGAGGAATAAACTAGATATCTCCCCTACTATGTAATTATTAGGGGCTAAAGTGACATACTTTAAGAAATAATCAACCACCACTATGATCGATCCATGTCTCTCAGATTAGCCAAAGTAAAACAATATCGATATTGTTCTACATTGTCATATTGACACATAGGACAAGTCTTCATGTAAGTCTCTATGCCATCTCATATTTATGGCCAATAGATGACAACCTCTAGTATGACTCTCATGCATCATTTTTCTGGGTGACTAGCCCATTTGTACTCCTAGTTTTTATTGACAAGATTCTTTATGATGCTTTCCCACTTATGCATGTAAAGTTATTTTCCCTTTGTGTACAATAAGAACTTTTCCATGGTCTTTTCCTATTGGGCTACAAAAATAAGACTCTTTGGCACTAGATCATATTGTAACCCCTCTTTTAAGAGATCAATCATCTCTTCTCTGGGGATGACAATTAATGGATGATATCTATAATTTGTGACTTAAGGTATTTTCTACATGATTAGTGATGTTTGGCTTATACTCTAATGTGTAGTCAAACTTAGCTAGGAAGTCTTGTGACCTTGCTTGCTTAGGGCTTAACTTCTTCTCTATATGGAAATAACTAGTAGCAATGTTGTTTGTCTTTACTGTGAAGTGTGACCCCAATAGATAGTACATTTATATCCACAAGAAATGGATGATCTTTGTAATCTATTTCTTTAATATCGTATATCACTTTTCTATGTCATTGAGCTTCAAACTTTCAAAAGCTATGAGATATCCTTTATGTATAAGAACCCATCTAATAGTAAAGTTACATGCATTAGTGCTTACCTCAAATACTTTGACTTGATCAAGTAGTGCCAACACCAGCTCCTCCATTGAAACTTTCTTCAAGCCTACAAAGGTTTGCTGATACTTTTGATCCCAAGTCCAAGCATTACTCTTCTTAAGATGATCCATCAATGGAGCTGCTCTGATTGAATGTCCTTTAAAGAATTGATGGTGGTAGTTAATTAGGCCAGGAAGGACTTTAATTGTGACACCTTAATTAGTGGATCCCAATCCTAAATAGTCTTGGTCTTGTTCTCATCCATCATGAGTTTTCCCTTTTTAATATGATACCATAAGAATCTCACTTCTTCTAAAGCAGAAGAACATTTCATCATTTTCACATATAATTCATTCTACATTTAAAACTAGAATATATTTCTTAGATAATCAATATGATCTTCCAAAGTATTACTATATATAACAATATCACCTAGATATAACACTACAAACTTATCTAGAAAAGATTGAAATATCTTATTCATCAAAGTGCAAAATATAGTAGGGGCATTAGTAAGACCAAAGGGCATCACTAGAAACTCATTGGAGCCATATCTTGTCATGCACTTTATTTTCAATTCATCCCCATCAGCTATCCTTACTTGATAGTATCCCAATCACAAATTAAACTAAGTATAGTTTTTTACTCTACCACGTTGGTCAAATAGATTAACAATAAGAAGAATAAGATACTTATTCATTATTGTCACTTTGTTGAGTACTCGATAGTTAATGCAAATCCTTAAAGACACATCATGTTTTTTCAAGAATATTACCAGCACATTGCATGGAAGGATGGAAGAATTTGGCATCCAACAACTCTTTTCTGTTGACTTCTTAACACCTCCAATTTTTGGGGTGTCATCTTGTAGGGCACCATGGTATGAGGTTTAACTTAGGGCTCCAACTTAATCTTGCAATCTTATTCGTTTCTTGGTGATAGCTTTTTGAGGAGCTTAAATGACATTATGTCTTTGAACTCATCCATGACCTTCTTGACTTCATTGAACATAAATCTCTCATAGGATCAATTATTTCTTTTGTAAGAGCTACCTAGTAGGTCATCTCATTTTTTTCAACCCCCTCTTTATTAACATAGCCAATACAATATATGTCTTATCTCTGTCTTTGATGATTTTGAAAACCATACATGGTGTCTCATTTTCTAAAATTACCATTGCACGTATAAAATGTAAGGTCATAGCATTTACCTGGCATAAAAATTCCATCTCGATCACTACCTTGAATTCATCTATGGTTGCTATTGTGAAATCAACCTTAACTTCTTATAGGCCATTCTTCATCACTACTTCATGACTATTTCTTATGATAGCTTGGTAGTGGAGTTGACTGTCTTGAGCCAACCTACCTCATAGGATCTCTAGAGCATGAGTCTCCTTATCTTTTTCTCTGAGTAAAAATTATGTGGCATCAATGTCTATTATAGCATTGATAAATATCTCATTTACCTTGGCATCCATGTATATAAGTCCTCTACATCAAGGTTACTCCTTGGCTAGCCTGACAATGATGCCATTAAAAAAGTACATTGATCCCATGTGCACATCATCACCCTCTTGCTTGGTCTCTCTCTCAATCATAACATTGAGAGCCTTTCTTTTACGAATATTCATGACCCCAATGTGGTCCATATATATGAGTCCTTTAGGGTTATCTCAACTTTTATCCTCTTTGCTAATAAAAGCCTCATTTGATCATTCTCTAGCAATATAGTTCTTGAACTTATTCCTCCCCCCACCATCCTAGAAATCCTTGAGTGACACTGATATTGCAATGGTCATGACTAAGTATTGGATACCTCGTCTCCTTTCCTCTTGCTCACCCCAATTCTATAGGTTGTCCATAAAGTTTAAAAATAGTTTCTCCTCTCTCATATTAGGAGCCTCAAGCATTAGGGAAGACAACTCTTTGACATAGTCACAAATTGATCCCATGTGTTTGAGATGCTTCATTTTTTATGAGCCATATATGTCACATTTTTAGCTAAAACTACTTCTTGATCTTTTTTTTGAAGTCAGAATAAGTATCTATTGTGCATATCCCATTTTCTATTTCCACAAATATTCTATGACACTATAACATTGCATTATCATTGAAATAAAGAGGAGTAGTGCATATTGTTGTTGCCTCATTAGGTTAGTGCAATTTTTTCATAGTCCCTTTCCATGTGTCATAACCATTTTTCTTGAACTTCATTCCCTTCTTTTCCTTACCCTTTTTGAGAGGGTCAAGGTCTCTTTCTTGAACTTCATTGAAGACTTCCTCCATATGAGAGCTTACTATCATTTCTATTGAATTACTCTACACTCGCAACCTTAACTCTAATACTTACTATCACATACTTAGTCTTTTTGTTAAACTTCCATGCGGCACTTCGACAACTCACTTGTTGGATGTTACTAAGTCAACCTCTTGCAAGTGTTGCAATTGATACTCAGCTTCTATCAATAATTTAGAAGCATTGGAAACCAAAAAGAAGACTAGAATGAAAATGTCTCAGTATTGAAGAAAGAAGTTTGCAACTCAGTGGTTTGCAAATTAGGTCACCCACTCTTTTATACAAATCAATGGAAGTGCTTAAAACCTTGGAAGGTTCTTGACATTTTCAATCTTTTAGAGCTTTGGAATGTTCTTGACACTAATCCTTTATAACCTTCCACATTTAATTTGGAAATGGAGGTCTCTCTATATTTATAGAAGCTAACCACTTCACTATATAAATCACCTACGGGTTATTTGCCTCCATTTGATGGAAAATAAGGGCTCTCTATAAATGATGGTATGACATGCAACATCTTGCGAAAAGAATTAAAGAAGGAAGCCTTGAAAAATAATGTACATAAAATGAAAAAATGCTAATTGAAAATTAGGGAATAAAAGTGAACGTCAAAGAGTATGTAACAAAGTTAACCTAGATAGCTGAGATCACCATTGGAGGTATATCTCAGTGATGGTCAAGCTATTAAATGTAGCACTGCTTAAGATACCACCCAAGAATTTGTTTTTTTTGCATGGTATGATTAAATAAAAGATTATGTATTCACTCATACAAATCAATGTGCATATTTTATGCACTCACAAATTTAGTCATTGAACTAAAACCTCACTATGACTCATTTACAAATTTACAAAAATAAGTAGCCTCACTATCTAGATATACTATGATACTCAAACCTAGTCATAGCAAATACTTATGTAGTATTGATGAAAAGTTATATTTTTTAGAGTGGGATTAATTTCTTAAGAACGAGTAATTACTTTAATGTGAGATTTTATTTGATATGCCAAATATTAAATAATATTAGTTATTTTGGTTATTCTGCATGATGTGTTTGCATGAAAATGAGCTTTAAATAGAATAATTTCATGAAATTCTAGTTTTAATGGATTAAGATTAATAATAGTGAAATTAGTTAGTTTTGTGTGAAATGTAAGACATTATAATTGTTGGTAGAGGGGAGCCAAAAGTCATATAAAAGCATAGTATTCTTCATGTTATAACTTTGTTACATCTCAATGATATTATATGGTAATTTTGGCATCAATTCCTGGTTAAAACTATATATAAAAAGTCATGATAATTTTTGTACACAATGATTTTACAATCTCATTGACAAAATTATTTTACCGTACAACATATTTTTTTTTGTTTACAAAATTTTTATGGAGTCACGGCCACACCAGCTCGATAATCTTTTTAAGGTTATGATATTAATTTTATCTTGCAATAGCATAATACCCACTAGTGTTAAAAGCCATGACATCCTCTAACATAATAAATTTCTCATTACGGAGTCACAAATACTAAAACAAAAGCCATAGTTTTTTTTCCTATGTCATGACTTTTGACTATAGAAGATTTAAAAGAGCATTTACTCAAGCCATGCTCTTTTTTAGTACTGCGACTTTCTACAATTGACAAAAAAGAAAATTCATGATCATTTCCAACACTTCAACTTTCTATTATAGATAAAAAATGCATGAGCTATAACTCTCTCCAGTGATACAATTTCGTTTCATAAAAGAAAAAAAAATGCACAAGCCAAGGACATTCCTAGTATTACAACTTCATATTTTATAGGTAAAACACATGAGCCTCAGTTTTTTCCAGTGCCATAACTTTATGTTATAGAGAGGAAATGCATGAATCATGATATTTATTAGTATCATGATAATCTAATATAAAAAAGAGATCAAAGCCATAATTATTCTTAGTACTACAAATTTGTATTATAGAGAGGTAGAGATGTTAAACAGGCTATGTCATGCCAATACAACATGAGATGGATCTCATGCCATGCCTACATGGCACAATATCCAAATAAGATGGCCTAGCATAGCCTATTTGGCCCTCTGTTGGGCACTTCTATGCCAGGTCATGCAGGCTTGATTCTGAGTCATGCAAGGTTGTGCGTATAGGTCTAAATTGAGTCGGGCAGCCTAGGTATGGGCAACAGCATAACACAGTTCAACCATGCTTAGCTCGACATGACATGGTTCAATATCATGCTTAGTCCTAGACTATGCTAGCCAATGGCACGACTCATGCCATGTTGGGCCAGTTTAAGTCGTGCCTCATGTTGGGCCAGGCATTACCTGTATGCCTTGCCTGGTGGCATCATCCATTGGCCTAGAAATTTGGGACTAACTATAGTCAAGTCATGGATTATGGGTCAACTCCCATTAGGTGACTACCTCAAATATGGTAGAGTTTTTTTAGAAACTAGTCATGTAAGCCATATATTGCTTACATGGTTATTCACAATTGGTCGACCACACTTTCATTGTCACTCATTATATTTTCATGCAACATGCTTTTATTAGGAAGAGGGACAAGCTATGTATGTCCCCATCTGTCTCCCTACCGACCCATCCATTTAATAAAAAGAAAAAAAAACATAATGTCAATTCTTAGATTACATTAGTCATTAGATTGATTCTGATGGCTATTGTGGCTAGAATTTGATGGCTTTCATAATTTTGGTAATTTTTAAATTAAAAAAATTCATAAAAAATTAAAAGACATATTTTTTAATAATATTGAATTTATTTTTTCTCTATAAATTGAGAAAAAAATAATTTAAATATTCATTCTCAATTTCTTTTTCTATTCTCTCTCTCAGTTTTGAATTTCTCTATAATCTCACTTTAATCTTTTGTAATATAAATACTACATATTCTATTTTTATTATTATTATTTTGATTTATAGTTTTTATGCATACATAAGGGATAGATGTTTCATAATGTAGTGGGTGTGCTTGTCAGCCTATGCAACACTACAACTTACCTATCTCAAGATTAGAATTTACAACAAAGCTGTCTATGGTACTAGTTTAAATTTTTTTTATAGTGCTAGTTTGTGAGTTTTTTTAATTTCATAATTTATTTAAAAATATAAATAATTAAAAAATTTCATATAGTAAATTTAATGATAATGAGTATGATATTGAAATAAATATAAATAATAATGATAACCCTATTGAAAGGTTCAAGATAGAAAGTATGTTTTCTGTAATGAACTTGACCCAAATGCATATGCTACCTAAAAATAAAAAACTATGCAAATATCAATAGTATGGACACACTTTAAAATAATAAAAACTAAAAATACTATGGGTGTCGATGAAGAATCGACACTCCTAGAAATATGATATATTAGATCTGAAACAAACTCAACTTATGGTGGGATCTTTCAAGCTAGATCTTACTCAACTTCATTGAATTACTTCATATACCACAATAATGATGGGAGGTAAAGCATGACCAAATTGATTACTAACATGAGTATCCCAATCATATTTATACAGAATCATAGTGTAGTCAGTATTATGTAGACTTACTTTTAGTCTGTTTATCATATGATTCCTAGGTCTATATGTAGGAATAACATAATACAATATTATAAATTAAAAAAATAATTAATAATTATAAAATATATAAAATTTAGTGGAGTGATGTTCATGATTTTAGATAAATGGACTAGTCATAACGATGTATCATTTGAATGCCTCACCACTCACTACGTAGACTCTTAATAGAAACTTATTATAAAAAATTTTAGGATTTCTTGAGATTATTCGTCTTCATGATGTTCATATGAGTGTATGATACAAATCTTTCAAGAAATATAAAATTTGAAATAAAATATTTAGTATATCTTTTGATAATGCTTCTAATAATAGAATAGCTATTATTATGTTTGTTTGGACTATTAGAAATTGGTAGTTACGTGAGATATTTTATGATAGGTGCATGTGTCACTTGATTAATCTCATAGTACAAGTGAGAATGGAAATTATTTTTATAACACTAAAAATATAAGAAATTCACTAGAATACATTAGGATGCCTAACAGACAATAGAAGTTTAGCAGCCAATAATTTTCTAAGGGGCTAAAAAAAATTCTAAATAGATGTGAGCCAATATTAGAATTACACCTACATGATATTAGAGTCTTGTGTTGGATATCAACATGTGATATCTGATAATGTCAATAATAAGAATAATTAGTTTATTATTGATGATTTAGATTAGAATATAAAAATTGTATTTATTAAATTCCTAAATATTTTCTATGTCATGACTAACATGTGTTTGTCTAAGTACACTCCCACCACTTGAATTGTAGTTGGGTACATATACAATATTAGTAGTATATTTAATAAGTATAGAGGTCATCATGCATTTAGTGTCATGGGTTATGAGTTATAAACTAAGTATATGAAATATTGATCTTCCATTCTAACTCTGTATTATTTGACTACCTATATGGATATTAGTATTAAGGTGGAAGGAGTAGAAACTATTTTAACATACATATCCACGTGCATAAACTAGGTAAACTAGCATGAAGGGTTCATTTACAAAAAATTAACTGACTTTTTTGTATATTATGATACTAGGTATAATAGTTATAGATATACTCTGAGTAAGGACATGGACACCATAGTTAGAAAAGATAATTTTTCCATTCAGTTAGTCAGGAGCATATGATGGATGATCAATTGAATAGGAGTGAGCTATCTCTATTATCAAATATTAATTATTACTTCATCCTATCACATGATGATAATAAGAATTTGGATATTATGCTATGGTATAAATTATATGAATTCACCTATCCCATGCTATCTAAGATGATACATGATCTATTGACCTTTCTTGTATTTAGCATTGTATCGGAGCCTACTTTTTTATGGAAACAAATATTATTTTAGATAAGTGACTGAGATTATGACTAGATATTATAGAGGTAATCACATGCATGATGGACTAGGTAGATTTGAGGTTGGAAATTCATGATAAGATGCAAAAGATGATGACAGGTGATAATTCATGAGATGTGAAGATTACATGTATTAAGGGATTAAAAACATCTTTAGATATAATCTTAATGATGATAATGATGATTTACATCTTCCCCAGCAATAACTTACTATATATATTGATTGATTATTGATAATTCTTGATTCGTGTGATATTTATATTATGCTACAATGCAATTACTTATTTTTTTATCATTTTATTTTTCATTTTTATGTATGTACAATTATCTATTGATATATGTAGTAAGTATTATATTGAAAATTGGATTTAATTGCAATTTATAATTTTTATCATTTTAAATTTTGATGTTTTAAAAAAAATTGATTTATGTATTAATATTTTAATTTATATAAAATTAAATAATCATAAAATCATATTAGGTCTTAGGATTAGATCAAAACAAATACTAGTTCATGCTGGCCTGAATTGAAATGATGCAGCCCGAACTAGCCTGGCACACTCTAGGCTTGGAAATGGCCTTGCATCTCAATAATATTAGGTATCATATAAAAAATAAGATACCAAGTATATCAATAGATAATATCCTAACACTAGGTCTTAGGATATATACAATTTATACTTATGTTTTGTTTTGTTTTGTCCTTCAATCAAGTAAGATAACTACAATAATATTAGCTATTATATAAAAAATAGACTCAGATACTATGTTAGATACCAGAGAGGTTAGTAGATCACATGTCATCTTAGATAAAATGAGATAAGTGAATTTTATTTGATTTCCACCTACTCAAAATATTCAAATTCTTTTTATCATCATGTGATAATATTAAGTAGTAATTAGAGGTATCAAACAAGTCATGCCATTATCAACATGACACATAAGGGTTCCCAAGTCATGCCCATCATGATATGATAACCATAATAGTGGTCTAGCATGGTATGGTTGGCCCACAAAATACTAGTCCATATTAGGTCAGGACAGGTCATGCTAGACCTAGTGTGGGCTTTGTCAGTTCAGGCCTATTTGTGCCAACACCAACTACACAGCGTTGTAGCCACATGGGCCAAAGGTAATCGGCCACATTAGTGGAACCTAGCTTATGTGGCTATTTAAAAAAAACCTCCTCATCTGGTGGTCACCTGATTCCACCATGATAGGCGACTCTAGACTCACACTAGTTTAGCATGGCACAATATATACTTCAGGTCAGCAAGGTGCATGACCAGGCACAATGCTGGACATCCTGTGTCATGCCCAACATGGCTAAACCATGTCAGGTTGTGAGAATTGCCCTGGTTGCCTGACATAGTTCACATATGAAGTAGTAATCTGTATCAAAATACCAAGATATTTGACTCTGATTTGTTAGATAACACTATCATTTTCCCCTAGCTAATTGAATGGAAAAGTCATCATTTCTGACTATGATATCCATATCCATACTCAAAGACTTACTACAAGTACCATACCTAGTGTTATAATATATAAATATATTAATTAATTTTTCATAAATTAAGCTTTCAAGTTCATTTGCTTAGTTAATGAAAATGGATATGTATCTTAATATACTTTCTAAATTTTCAACTTAAACCTAGGATTTATAACGGGCAACTAAGCAATACTAAGTTGGAATGGAGGATCCGTATTTTAAATATTTGATTTTTATCTCAATAGTAATGACACAAAATACATGGTGGTGTCTATACTTGCTAAACATCATACTAATATTACATATGTACCTAAGTATAATGGAAGTGGTAAAAGTGTTCATAGATAAATACATGTCTGTCTTATTATTAAAAATATTCAACAATTTCATAAAATAAGTTTTTATATCCTAGTCTAAATCATCAATAATAAGTTTGTCATTCTTGTTATTGACGTAGTTGGATATCATATGTTGATAGGCATTTTATATGACTATAACATTATGTAGGTATAATTCTAATAGTATCTCACATTAATTTGGAATTTTTTTAGGTCTGCTAACAAATAGTAATTACAAAACTTTTATTATCTACTAGGAATAGTAAGGTATTTTTGTGAAATTCTTATTTTTTCTAATGTAGGGAAAATAATATTTATTCTTTCTTGTGCTATTAGGTTAATCATTTGACATTTTCATCTAACATAAAAGATTTCACCTAATGGCCCATCTCTAATAGTTCTGATAAATATATTATTAGTGGCTCCATTATTGGAAGCATAATTAAACGTAATTCTAAAATTTTTTTTTGAATATCATATTTCTTTACGATCCTCATCAAATACTCATATGTGAGTAGTGAGACATTGAAATGATACATTATTATGACTAGTCTAGATATCGGACATCATAGATACCTAGAAGTATAAAATGGGTTATGCCGGACTGACAAGGCTAGTTTTTTAGTGGCCTAATTGGGGCATCGTGCCATGCTAGGCATGTCACTATACATGAGTCATTCTGTGCCTAGCATGACATGACTCAAAAAGGATAGGCCCGGCACATCCCGACGACCCATCTTTGTCAGATTTGAACCATTTCGTTTCGGGCATTGGGGATTTTATGCTGGGTCATGTTGGGACATGCCATTTTGGACCCATTCGGGTCACCACTAAATATTATAAAATTCAATACAAAATTAATTAATTAATTAATTAAATATAACAAAAAAAATAAAATTACAATCATACGTCACAACTCACAACTCAAAAAAGTAACATAAAATAAATATTATAAATTTATATTGTTTCATAATACATGTACAAAATAATAATGCAAGCTCAAAAATCTATACATCAATGATCAATCCCGTAAATGTCAGATCATATCACTAGCAGTAGACTCAATCTCGGTCCTTTTCAAAGTCACATGAATCATCATGTGGCACCAACTCCTCCACTCTTATTGTAGTCGAAGTATGGTCATGGATTCATAAGCTCAAATCGTCTAATTCCTTTATGCATGCTAGTTCCTCAACAATATCTAGCTCCATTTTTGATCTCCTATCAAAAATCACATTCACAATAATATAAAAAGTAGACTCTGATGCTATGCTCGATACAACATTCAGAAGATCCCGTGCCATCTTAGACAGCAAGGGACAAGTGGATTCATATGATTTCTACCATTATAAAATATCAAGGTTCTTGTTATTGGTATGTGATATGATTGAGCAGTAATAGGTTTTTAAGTATAGAGAGAGCTTGCTCATATTTGATGGTCCACCACATCATTTCCTCCTCACTAATTGAATGGAGAGCTCATCATCTCCTAATATGGTATATAGATTAAGATTTTTTTTAAAAAAATCATTTTTTTAATAATTTTTTTTATAAAAAAATTTGGGCAGAAAACCTATAGCCATCAGATTTCTACTGCTAGCTGTTGGGGGCGCACCCAATGGCTGGTAGGCATGAGATTATTTATTTTTTTTACCATTGCCAATGGTTTCCGAAGGTTTGGTTTCTAGTTCTATGTTCAGGGTCAAACCATCAAGGCATTGGGCGGAGGCTTGATGAGTGTCAAAGGTCAGCCTCTGACTCACTGGCATTGGATTCGGGCGCAGTCCAATCGAACCATGCCTGAACTAGCTTAAGTCATAGGGCACGATTCAGGTCATGCTGAAGAACTATGCCTTAGAGCCAAATAGCAAGGTCATGCCTAGCCCAAGATGAAACCCATGAGACCTTGGTGTGGCATGACCTAGACCGTGCCTTGAGGTAGCCCGACACGGGCCAAAGCATGGTTCTAAATGGTGCAGTGTCAGGCCAGGAAAGGCTCAATTAGGTCGTGCATCGTGCTAGGTCAGGGCTGCCCAGCCCACTTGACACCTCTATAGATACCACTCAACTATATATTCAAAATTTATTAATTATTAATTAATTTTTTAAACATATAATATTTTATTATATTTTTCCTACTAGTAGACAAAGAAATTCTATGATAAGTAGGCTAAAAGTAGGCCTGAATAATATTGACTAATTTAGAATCTTCAAAAACTCTAATAAAAAGACTCATAGTCATAATTAATTTGCATATGTCATCATTTCCAAAGTCATGACGATAAATGAAAGAGGCCAATGAAGCTGAACTCGATCCAACTTTAAAGACTTTACAACTTTGTTTGGTTTACATGAGATGTAATACACTATATTTTTGGTGTATTAATTGACATACCTTTTATGATGACCTATTCCACCAATAATATTCCATGTATTTATATTTTTATAATATATACATTATATTGATTCTTCTTTGACACCTTTATATTTTTTATTTATATACATATATTTATTTATATTTTTTATTATGTTAAAGTGAGGTCATACTACTTAAGTTCACATACCTTTATATTTTTAAAGATGTATTAAGACAATTAGAGAGAACATAGTTTTGATCTTCAATCTTTCAAATGGATTGTCTTTATTATCTATGCCGATGTCGAATTTGTTATCATTAAAGTTACTCATTGCTATTTTTTATTTATATTTCTAATTATAAAAAATCTAATAAATATCAAAAACTAATAAATAAAAAAATATGTATCATAAATAGGCTAATTTATTTGAGTAGAAACCTGTAATCATAGTCTAAATTTCACCTATACTCTTTTTTAAAACATTTTAGGATAACATCAACAAAAAATAATGAAACTGAACACAATGCAAAATGTCACAACACAATACTTAGAAAAGGAGAGTTGGGAGAGGAGAGAGAGAGAGAGAGAGAGAGAAGAGGAAGAGAATAAGAGAGGAAAAGGATAAGATGATAAAATGAAATTTAAGAAATTTCTATTTTCTATTTATAGAAATTTATTATATCGAAAAATATATATATATTTTAAATTTTTTATATTATAAATGGATAATAACTAGACAACTATCAAATTTATGCCTGTCGATATTAGAAATTGGAATGAAATCGGATGGCTACATATTAACATGCCTAACATTTTTTTCCATGCCTCTTGGCCTACTTGACACCTCTACAAAGAGAAAAAACTAAATATGTGGTAATTCCCCGTCACCACTACTTCTCGGTTAAAAATTTTTTTGCCTACCATTCAAGTGTAAAAGTAGAACTTAGAGAACAAAATATAATTGTGGGGAGATAGGATAGAAAAGAGAGATATGAAAAAGGCCATAGTTTTTGAGCAAAATGTTGCTAAATCCTAGGAGAGAATATGAGGAAAGAGTGATGCAAGTTAGAATCATATATCCTAAGGAGGATCACATATTTTGACTCTCACATAAGGGTAGATCTGAGGTGCACGAACAAGAATTGTTGGTTTAGGGTTTTGATTCTTAGACACTCTTCAGGGTAGAATCATAAATATAACTTATACAATTTTACGAGATATATTTTGAAGTATCTCAAATGAATTACCTCAATGTCAGGCTAAATTCAAGTCAAGATTAATAATTTTTATTTTCTGTGATAGATATATAATCAATGAATTTTATATTCCAGTTGTATTATGATTTAGTTAGTGATGAATATAGTATTTATTTAAAATTGAAATTAGGATTTTACTATTGATAGATTTGTGCATATTATCATGATAGATAGTGATATGTATGTGATGAAGCACACTCACAAGTAATAGTAGAAACAGGGAGATAACTTTTATGATAGTGATGCATAACACAAACCTACACATCAAGACATGATGTACATGTTTAATCTTATGAGTATGGAACTTATGAAGCTGAAAGCATGAATACATTTTTAAGCCAATTCATTATTTATATATAAGATGAACTAGTCCTCAATTAACATGGAGGTTGTATAAAATATATTAGGTGATAGGTAAGTAATGAGACACACATGAATGTAAGTGACTCATAAGATGTTGACAATCTTTCTAATTAGTTTATATCATATGAATCCAATTAGTAAGATTCAAGGAAAGATGTATGTTAATTGCCATGTGTATGGTACTTCAAGAGAAGTTGATGAGTTGCCTAAAAGGTATAGCCTTATGAATACCTTCGAACATAAATAATTTATTATTTCAGTGGCAAAATATTAAGGGGACAACTACAAGGAGATCATCAATGAGGATAACCCAATTTGTGATAATCTTCTTATATGCCAATAGGGCACTAATGATTTTTTTATAATAATCAAATATTTATTATGTAACCAAGTAAAATCATAACGAGGTAATTTATATAGACCATTATCCATAATGAAATAAACCAACAATAAAATCTAAAAGTCTTACCAAAAACTTAAGTTTATTCTTTTGACTAGAGTAATATTTGACTTAATATTAGTCGATCAAACTTAGCGATGTCAAATAGGCTGGGTAGCCCATGCATGGCTTGAGCCACAACCTGACTCAGCAATACCTACCTTGGCACGACACAGTCTAGATCCAGGCCTGGGTCCGTGCTGGGCTGGCTCAAGGCATGGCTCATCTCATGCTATGCTAAGGTAACTCATGCATTGTGCCAGGCTAGGCAAGGCAAGATACCTTGATCCGAAGCTACAGTTCATCAGCACGACTCGAATAGTGTTCTGCCCCTGGCCCCATATGGCTGGATCTCAGGCTGGTGTCTTGGGGATTCCACGTGGTGACTCCAAAGTTCGAATGACTAAACCTGATTGCTCTAACCTACTATAGATTCTTGAAGCTGAAACTCTTGGAATCTATGACCATTGGGTTTGTTCGACAGTTGAACTGACCCAATGATAAAAAAAACATGTGTTTTAAGCTATTGGAATTGGCCCCAATGGCTAGGGGAAGAAATCCAACATTTGTCATTATTTTGCCCATTAATTAAATATACTAAATAAATTCAAAAAAATATAAGAAAATTATTTTTTTAAAATTATAATTTTTACATCTTTTTATATACCCCCTCTCATTCCTAATTTGTACCTTATCTCTCTATCTCTCTTGTATTATCTCTCAAACTCCTCTCGGCTCTCTTGTCTCTCTCTCTCTCTCTCAGTCTTTCCTTTTGATTTTTACTTTTGAGACTCTAGTGCAGAGTTGGACTGTCAATTGATGTGTAGACATTATAAAGCAAATGATATATCGCACAATACGAGTATTAATTTGTTATTTTTGTTTAGTTTAGTTTTTTTATTTTAATCTTAGTTTAAACTTTTAGTTTAATTAATATATATTTAATATTTAATTTAAAAAACAAAATTTTCATTATAATTAATTTAAATGATAAAATAGAAATTTTAATGATGATAACAAAATTAATTTAAATGTAAACATAGAAAATTTTTTTTCTCTAGTCACATCGACCCAAACTTCTAAAAAATAAAAAACTAAAGTAAATCAATAATTTGGATTCACTTTAATATTGTATAACATAAAAATATTTGGGTTGATGATGAAGAATCAACACGATACATATATTGTATAAAAAAATATTAATATGTAAGAGTTTGTGGGATTGGGCACCTTAAAAGGTATGCCGAACATACACCAAAAAATATAATGCATTAGATCCTAGGCAAACCAAACTGAATGGTAGGGTCTTTGGGGCTAGATCCAATACATCATCTATGTTGATCCCTTTCATATACTACAATAAGTTAGAGAGGGATGACATGCCAATCTGATCACAATAATAGGATTTCTGATTAGAATTTTGGAGGATCCAAGGGTAGTTAGTATCATGTAGTCTTATTTAAAGTCCACATATCATAGGATTTCTAGGTACATGTCTATGAATGACATATTAAAATACTATAATTTATAAAAATAAATAATAATTACTGAATATAGAAAATATAGTGGAGCGATGTTGGTGATGTCCGATATCTGGACTAGTCATAATGCATTATATTAATATGGATAATGATAACCCTACGAAAAGCTCCAAGATCACTGAAACTTTTTTTCTCTAGTCACATCGACCCAAACTTCTAAAAAATAAAAAACTAAAGTAAATCAATAATTTGGACTCACTTTAATATTGTATAACATAAAAATATTTGGGTTGATGATGAAGAATCAACACGATACATATATTGTATAAAAAAATATTAATATGTAAGAGTTTGTGGGATTGGGCACCTTAAAAGGTATGCCGAACAATACACCAAAAAATATAATGCATTAGATCCTAGGCAAACCAAACTGAATGGTAGGGTCTTTGGGGCTAGATCCAATACATCATCTATGTTGATCCCTTTCATATACTACAATAAGTTAGGGAGGGATGACATGCCAATCTGATCACAATAATAGGATTTCTGATTAGAATTTTGGAGGATCCAAGGGTAGTTAGTATCATGCAGTCTTATTTAAAGTCCACATATCATAGGATTTCTAGGTACATGTCTATGAATGACATATTAAAATACTATAATTTATAAAAATAAATAATAATTACTGAATATAGAAAATATAGTGGAGCGATGTCAGTGATGTCCGATATTTGGACTAGTCATGGTGATGCATCTTATGCATACATGACTGCCCACTATGTAGATTCTAAATTGACACAAAATAAAAAAATATATTAGGATTCTGAAAGATTCTCCATCCTCATGATGATCTGGTCATTTATGAGTAATTGATGAAAATCTTTAGATAATATAATATTCAAAATAAAATATATAGTATCACATTCGATAATACATCTAATAATGGAGTAGTTATTTACATATTTATTATGACTATTAGAGATGAGCCATTATAAAAGATTTTTCATGTTAGATGCATATGTAACTGAATCTCATTGGTACAAGACTGGATGAAGTTTGTTTCCCACACATTAAAAAATATACCTAACTCACTAAAATTTCTTCGTATGCTTCACAGACAACATGAGTCTGACAGTCTATGTTTGCCTGTGGGGCTAAAGAAGAAGAAATTTTAATCGTATCTGTGACACCATTTGAATTACACATACATAATATTAAAGTCATGTTTTGAATACTAATATGTGATATCCAACTATACCAATAGTATGAATGATGAACTTATTATTGATGACACTGACTAGGCTACAGAAATTTCATTTATGAAATTCATGAATATTCTTTATGATAGGATGAATATGTGTTCATTAGATTATACTCTCATCACTTGCATTACACTCAAGTGCGTATGCAATATTAATAGCATGTTTAGGAAGTTTAGAGATGACCCTATTTTTAGTGACATGGTTATTGAGATGGAAAACAAGTACTTAAAATACTGGTCCACCAATCCATCTCTTTATTCTTTGTCTGCCTGCATGGACCCTACAGTTAAGGTGGAAGGGGTAGAAAATATTTTGATATACATATCCTCATGTATGAACCAGGAACACCAACCTAAAGGGTTCAAGTTCATTCACGAGAAGTTGATTGAGCTATTTATATTCAACGCTACTAGGTATGCTGGTAGTAGTAGTCAAACTCCTGAGTATGGACATGCATACCATATTCAGAGATGATGACTTATCCAATCAGTTAGTGAGGGGGAAATGATGAGGTGAACCATCGAATATGAGTGAGTTATCTCAATACTTAAATACTGATTACTACTCAATCTTATCACATATTAATAATAAAAACCTTAATATTTTATAGTGGTAGAAATCTTATGTCCACTTATCTCATGCTTTCTAAGATAGCACGAGATCTATTAACTCCTTCAGTATCAAGCATAGTATCGAAGTCTACTTTTTCTATTGTAGTGAATGTGATTTCATATAGGTGATCATGATTATGGCTAGATATTATTGAAATATTAGCATGCATGAAGGATTGGGAGGATTCAAGCTTAAACATCTAGGATCAAGCTGCAACTATAGTAAGACTAAAGGAGTTGGTTGCTGATGATGATTTATAAAACTTTGATGATGATTGATTATTGAGATTGAGTCTACTGTACTGCCTATGACCCACCACTAGTGATACCATCATAAGCTTATGAGATTGGTAATTTTTGGAGTATCTTTGTCTATTTATTGTTATTTTGTTCTTTATTTATTTCGACACTTACTTATGGGATTGATGATTTTTTGTTTATATGTTTATCTTTGATGTATTGATTTTTATCTTTTAATGATTTAATCTTGCTTTGGTATGTGTTTTTAGTTGCTAGTTTTGACTTGTGATACTATTTTTGTTTTGTTGGTTTATAAATTAATTTGTTAATAAAATTTAAATTTTAGAATATATTTGAAGTTTGGGATGACCTAATTCTGAAGATGCCAAAAAGGCATGATCCTGCACATCCCAGGCTAGGCATATCTCGGCATGACCCGACACATCCTGGAACATCCCGGAATGATCCAGCACAATCCAGCATGATCTGGAACTTTTCACTTGACCTAGCCTGAACTGGGTACAAGCCAAGCCGATGGGCCATGTAAGTCCGGCACTTCTCAAGCCATGCCGTGCATAGTATGGTTACTATACCAGTGTGTACTGGGCAAGGCATGGTGGTTTGATTTGGAAACCAAAAAAAGGGTTGGGCCGGCCCAGCCTGGTCCATTTGACACATCTAATCAAACTACCCCCACAATCTCAATGTGATTGCTCTCTAGACAAAAGTTTACTTTACTAGTTGTATAATACATATACTTATAGAACTATATTGGATGAGAGATCATCATCCAATGAGCTTTTGGAATATTATCTAATTCTAAATGTTAGACATCATAGAAAAGTCAAAACAATAACAATAAATACTACCAAGCTAGTAAAAGACATGATGCCTAACAGTTTATTCCTCATCATGCCTTAAGCAATTATTGGTGGCCAACTATGATTATGGAAAGGTATTCTAAGATTCAAATATAACATGTACAAGGGAATTACTTTGAGTTGAAGCTAATATTGATAGCTCTGGTAGGATAACATCAATACAATGATATAATTTTGAAAGATTAGATTAGCCATGTCACAACTTTCTTGGAGTTATGTGACATGGTAAAGATAAATGAAGTTAATTAGCCTATATGATATATGGTTATAACTTTCTTTTTATTTTTTTTTTTGAAGATAAATCCTAGAGTAAGCTTTAATGCTTATTTAGAGGTTCGATTAAGAGTTGGGATAAACTTGTGTAAGTTTTTCTTACCAAGTTCTTTCCACCTCAAATCTCTTTTCAAATATGAGGAGAGATAAGTCAATTTCAAAAAAGTTGAGCATGAGACATTTTGAGGAGATTATTTGATGTTTAATTTATAAAATATTTTAGTGGTTGAGGATGAAGTATATGTGTAGAAATCATATGGTTATGTGTCAATTTCATAACTTTTAGAGTTTTAGAGAACTTTGATAAAAATTTGTGAAATCAATGAATCTTGGGAGGTAATAGCAGAGGAGGAAAGTCTCTAAGGTGGTGTTTGTTTAACTTTTTTAAAGATTAATACTAAATAGTACTTTATAACATTAAGTATTAAGTTGTTTGATTTTTTTTTATTCAATGGTGAATAGATAAGCGGAAACCAAAGTGAGGATTTTGATTGTGGGTGAGTTTTTTCTGAATGGAAAAAGTCAAAATTTTTGGTTTTTTTATTTCAACTATTTTTTCAAAAAATTCAATGATAAGTTAGTAAAAATTAAAAATACAAATGGCAGAATGCCGAAATCAAATTAGTTTTGGCATCCAGCCAAAAAAACAAACACGCCCTATGTCTTTCATAGTTGTAACAATAATTCTTGGGTGAAATTCTACCTAGATGATTATTAAAAAAATCTTGAATGTCATGATTCTACCATCTGATCAGCATAATCTTTATATGGTTCAATGACCATGATATTATCTCTAATACCAAACTAGTGATCAAGATAATAGCTAATTTCATAAGGAGATGACTTTATCTTTATATGGCTCTATAGTCTAAAGTCAGAGCCATGAATTTTCATAAAGCCATAACTTTTGAGATTTATAAAACTTTAAGTGCCACAAATACTTAGGCCAAAATAATGATAATTTTTCAAAGCCACAACTTTTGGATCACTAAATATTATTAATGACATTACTCATGTATGACCATTTTCAAGGCCTTGGCTTTTGTGTTCAAACTCAAAGAATGACATAGCCAAGACTTGTATATGCAAGCTAAGTACAAGCATCACAACTAGTTCCTTTCACCATGGCCACTTACTATTTCACAATGCTGGAAGTAATGTCCACCATATGACCACTTCATAGTGCCACAACCATCTATAAATTACAATGATGAAGGAACAAAGGCATGGTCTATTGAATAGAGGTCGGTGCCAGTGGAAGAATGGAATCAAGAATAAATTGAGCTGCTCCGGTTTGACCGACGAACTACGTGGGAAAATGGACCTTCTTTCTTTGATTTTCAGCAAGCATTTTTGTAAAGTAAGAATTCCATTCAGTTCGGTTTCGGAAAACTTTCCCCTATTGGCATCCGGTTGAGCAGCTGAAAGTCGATCAAAGAATTGTACCAACACGTACTCCCGGCCTAGGCTGGTTTATGAGTTAAGGACCTTCCCACCGTCCAGGCCCAAAGCAGTGCAGTCTTTTATTAGTGCAAATCAAGGATTTTGGGCTTCTTGCTACGCTAAAAAGAAAAGAAAGGGATCTTTATATCTTTCTATTAGTCAGATAGATCCAACATGACCATTTCATAACACCGCTACTTTGTGTTATAGAAATATTAGGCCTAAGTCATGGTCATCACAAGTGTCATGACATTGTGTTTCAGAAAGATAAAGAAATCATGGGTATATAAGGAAGTCAATAATATTCTTTGTTATCATGGAGGATTACTCTTTGATAATAAAGTTAACTAAGACTAGTTACTCTATTTGGAAAAATAGAATATATGATTTCCTTGTAGTCAAATATTTGTGTGACCCAATGAGGAAGAAGATGAAACATGGGGGAAATGAGTGAATAAGAATAGGAAGACTTATACTATAAGAGTTCCCACACAATGGCAACGGATAATTAGTGATACTTATCAATAAGTTACTGATGAAATGTAGGCATATAAGCTATGAGAAAAACTAAAATATATGTTTGAAAAGAACACATTTAGAAATAAAATATTGATCATTAGATGTATAGTTAACCTAAAGTTCAAAAATTATATTTTAATATTAGCACACATCAATATCTTTTAGGATCTCGTGGATTAACTTTCATCCATGAAGATGATCTTGGAAGATGAGTTACTAGCTTGTAAAATGATGAGCTCACTTCTAGACAACTAGAATAACTTTGTGGTTTTCCTGACCTACAGGTGTTGTGTCAATGCATATTCTTTCAAAAAACTTATTGTATAAAGAATTAAGAAGAAAAGAGAAGGGAGAAGCTTCTTATGGTTTTCTTTTTTTTTTTGAGCGACATGGTAGGAGCACCATGAGGCACACATAGCAAGACAAAAGAACTCATTCTTCCAAAGGCAAGTCACAGAGTATAAAATCAATCAAATATTACTAATATATAAAGATGGGACACATGAAAAAGGGTTACTATTCTCATAAAATACTATAGCAATAGTGCACAAGAAAAGATATACCTATAGAAGAGGTCAATGTCATATCAGAAGGTGAATTGATGCTAGTTAGCAATGATAATTTTACTAATATTGTATCTTAGGGGGATGATAAACTTATTGACTTAGGAGCATCATTTCATTTCACCCCACATGTCAACTTCTTTACTACCTATACATTTAGTAATTATGGTACAATAAATATGGGAAATAGTAGGATATCATAGATTTTGAGCATAATAAATATTTGTTTACATATTAGATAGGATATCAACTAATGCTGAGAGATGTCTAGTACGTACTTGATATTCATACAAACATGATGTCCATTGTCATGCTAGATGTCATAAGATATGTTAGTCATTTTTGTGATGGCTGGTGAAAACAATTCAATAGTACATTAGAATTTTGTGAGAGGTATGAGAAGAGCAATTTGTATGTCGTTCAGGCATGATTTCTTAGAAATCATTTAAATATTATACATAAAAAAAAATAACATTAATCTCTTGCATAAAAGACTTGGTAACTTGAGTGAGAAGAGCCTTAAGCTTCTAGCTAGTTAGAATAATTAGCTATTTGATTATAAATCTCCTCTTAATGAGTGTATATACTATATGGCTAAAAATATCATAGGGCACCTTCTCACTTTCATACACTTGAAAAGATTGAATATCCTCAATTTTATTCCTACTAATCTCTAATTCATGCATAGAAAAGAACTCAATGGGGACCTTTATTTTATCACATTCAATGGTGATCATTCTAGGAAAGTGTGAGCTTATATACTAAAAATGAAAGATCAAGTTTTTCTTATCTTTTAGGATTTCATGCTAGAGCTGTGAGAAGGACCAATATAAAATTAATTTTCATACATTCTGATAATAGGGAAGAATACTAAGGTCATTTTGATAATTATTATATATCCCATAGATATATGAAAATACATCAGTCAAGATGCTATAATTAAATAGCATTACTAATATGATAAATCAAACTATTGGGGAGTGAGCTTGGTGCATGATTTCTCATTTGTATCTTTATAAGAAAATTTGGGGAGAAGCTATGCATATAGGTATTGATAATTGAGAGGATAAATCAAACTTTTGAGGAGTGTGAGTTTGGTGTATGATTTCTCATTTGCATCTTCTCAATAAATTATGGGGAGAAGCTTTGCATATGAATATTGATATAATCAATAATGTACCCTACCATCACCTTGGATAAAGATGTTCCCAATAAAATATAGATAGAGAAAAATATCTCATATGATCACATGTGAGTTTTCAACTATAAATCCCTCATTCATTTCCTAAAAAAGGAGTGATCTCAACTCAATGATACTGCACATCAATGTAGCTTCTTTGATTATGAACATGAGGCATTTGAGCAAAGAATATGATATCTAATTACCAAGAAGCTTGTTCGAAGTAAAGATATGATTTTTTATGAAAGACCAATTAGTGGATGATAATATTCTAAGCAGTGAGGAGAGTAATTCCATAGAGATTCCTATTTATATAGATCCACTACTAGTTCCATCTAGAGATTAGTCTAATCAAGGAAAATAAATTGAGTAGCTACTTGATGATTTTGGGCCATGAAATATACTTCATATTAAGCCCCAAGATCTGCCTATATAGAGGAGGTGAGAGACTATATAGGGTAGATACCTAGTTATTCATGAGAATACATCTTATTTTGAATTGAGATGATCATCTAGGCCCTACAAGGTATCCTCTAGATTCCATGATTATATAATACTCATAGATGTAGGCATGCCTACGACCATTTGTGAGGCAATCTCCCTTAAGATAGGGTATGTAGAAAGAGATAAAGTCTCTTCACCTCAACCTGACCTATGATCGAGTGTTCTTACCAAAAGAGAAACAAGCTTTGAAAAATAAATAGCTTTTTTAGACTATAACCTAGTGATGATGATTCTTAATTGAGATAGAAGGCTTAGTAAGTGTTCAAAGGGTTTAGTCAAAAGAAAAGATTCAGTTTTGATGAGATATTTTTTCTATTGTGAAGATGTCTTCTATTCGAGTAGCTTTGAGTTTGGTTGCAAATTTGAACTTCAAAATTGATCAACTCGATGTGAAGACTATATTTCTTCATTATAACCTTCCGAGCCTCTATATATGGATCAACCTGAGAGATTCATTATAGAAGGGAATGAATGTCTTATGTGCTAAGTGAACAAGCTCCTAGGTAATGGTACAAATTAATTTATTTGTTCATAGAGTCTCATGACTTTCAGCATATATATTGTGATCACTATATTTTGTTAGCCATTAGTTGTGTGATGATAGACTTTATACTTTTATTGTATATTGATGACATACTAATAATTGGCCATGGTAGAGTAAAGGTTGACAAACTTAAGGGAAAGCTAGGAAACATTTTTTATATGAAATACTTAGGTTTAGTTAGGCATATGTTGAGATTGAGTGTCATTTGGGATATGCCTTCTAGGCATATCTAGTTATCTCAAGAATGATATATTGATAAATTTTTTAAGAGATTTTTCATAAAATAGGCTAAGGTAGTCTCAACTCTCTTAGCTAAATAATTTAAGTTGTGTATCAAACTTAATCCCAAGAATGGATGAGGAAATGAGAGACATGAGTTATGTCCTCGATGCCTCACTAGTTGGAACTCTTATATATATGTTATGGTCTATACTAGAATGGATACAACACACACTATTGGCGTTGTCAATTATTTTTTCTCAAACCAAAATAGGTACCTCATGGCCGTAGTAAAATATATCTTGAGGTACTTATGAGAGACTACTTAGTTATGTTTGTCCTTAGGCAAGTTAAACTACACACTTCTCATATAAACTAATTTTGATATCATAAGTGATTTGGATTTATACAGATCCACCTTAGGTTATCTAATAACCTTTGGAGAGAGAGTAGTAACCTGACAATCTAAGTTGTAGAAGTGTGTAATACTATCTAATACTAAGTTGAGTTCATTGTAACTACAAAAGCTTGTAAAGAAATATTATAGATAAAAAGCTTTCTTGCAAACATGGATGTATGTTAGGATACATACATTGTACGATGTGATAATCAAAGTATTATATATCCTTATAATTTTTTTTCATTACATTGTTGGTCAAAACACATTAATATTTAATATCACTAGATATGAGAAATCTTAGATAAAGAGTTAGTTATACTTGAAAATGTACACAAACAAAAATATTATTGATATGTTTAAGAAATCATCATGATCAACAAAATTTATTTATTTAAGTTACATACATGTACGAGTCTTTCCAATAAGGGAGAGGGGGAGATTTGTTAGGTCTTTTCAAATTAGAAAGACCAATTTAATTTTTTTTGCTTGTTTTTTTTGAAAGTGTGGAGAATGATATACTAAGAACATGTGATAAAATCTCATATTTTATTTTTCAAAAAAATAAAATAAAATAAAAGATAAAGTGATAAAATGGGAATTTTTCCATTTTCACAAGAGGGCACACCTATTTAGAGGCATTAACTAAGCTAGGAGGCTTGAGCAGAACTTGAGATAATATATGATTCAGTCATGTATGGCATGTAACAAACCAATTCATTCCTGGAACCCACGACACAACTTAAGCCATGTCGAGTCAAAGCTCCTAGCATGGGAGGCATGACATAGCATGACTTAATATGATGGCACATGTAGGCTAGTTTTGGTCAGGCATGCCAAATAGGCTAGCCTAGAATGAATCATGTTAGCATAGTCTGACCTAGGCTAGCCTAGAATGAATCATGTTAGCATAGTCTGACCTAGGCTAGCCTAGAATGAATCATGTTAGCATGGTCTAGACTAGGCTAGCTTGCAATGAACTAGAATAGCACTTTATGACCCATGCTAACCTAGCCTGCCCTATGCTAGCTAGGATTGAACCATGGTAGCCTGGATTGAACCATGGTAACCTAGATTGATCCACACTAGCTTTGATTGAATTCATGATAGCTTGGTTTGAACAAGGCTAGCTTAGAATGAACTAGGCTAGCTTGACCAGCCTTGATCTAGCTTGGAATTACTTGGCATGACCCAGCATGACTTAGGATGACCCGACATGACTCGTCATGACTCGACCTCACCTAGCCAAAGGGCATGCCAATGGGATGTACCAGGTTACCCATTTCTAAAGTCATGTCAACATAATATGATGATTCGAATAAGCATGAAAAATGAGCCATGTTTGTATGACACAACCCGTTTGACACCTTTACATACAGTGCTCTCTATATGAGGGGAGTGCCACAATCACATCTCAAAAAAAAAAATAAAACATTATTTTTGAAAATATAGCTAGACATGTTTTTCACTCTCTCTCTCCCCCTCCCTCCCTTTATTTGTGCAATTTTCTATTCCACAAGGAATTTTGGGGACTAATGACTTTTGTATTTATTCCCCTATACACTCGTCAATTTAAGAGTCAACTCTCATCCAACATATCACTATAAGTATATGTATTATACCACTAGTAAAGTAAACTTTTGTCTAGATAGCAATCACATAGAGATGGTGTAGATAGTTTGATTAGAGGTGTCAAATGGACCATATTGGGCCAACCCGACTCATTTTTTGCTTTCCAAATCGGACCACCATGCCTTGCCCAGTACACCCTGGTATAGCAACAATGTCATGCTAGGCACGACATAGGTTGAGAAGTGCCGGGCTGGCATCGCCCATCGGCTCGACTTGTACGTGGTTCAGGCTAGGTCGAGTGAAAAGTGCCGGATCATGCTGAGTTGTGCTGGGTCATTCTGGGATGTTCCAGGATGTGCCAGGTCGTGCTGAGCCTCGGGATTTGCAAGGTCATGCCATTTTGCCCTCTTCGGAATTAGGTCATCCCAAACTTCAAATATATTTTAAAATTTTAATTTTAATACTAAATTAATTAATTAATATTTATACAACAACAAAACAATAATACTATCACAAGTCAAAACTAACAACTAAAAGCGCATACAAATTATAAAATAACAAAGCATGATAAAATCTTTAAAAGATAAAAATCAAAATATCAAAGATAAACTTATAAATAAAAAAACATCAATCCTATAAGTAAGTGTCTGAATAAATAAAGAATAAAATAACAATAAATATACAAAGACAATCCAAAAATTGCCAATCTCATAAGCTTATGATGGTATCACTAGTGGTGGGTCATAGGCAGTATAGCAGATTCAATCTTAGTCATCAATCTTCATCAAAGTCTCATAAATCATCAGCAACTTACTCCTCTACTCTTACTATAGTTGTAGCATGATTCTAGATGTCCAAGATTGAATTCTCCCAATCCATCATGCATGCTAATACCTCAATAATATATAACTATAATCTTGATCTTCTATCTGAAATCATATTCACTACAATAGAAAAAGTAGACTCTGATACTATGTTCGATACTGAAGGAATCAGTAGATCTCGTGTTATCTTAGAAAGCATGGGATAGGCGGACTCATAAGATTTCTAGCACTATAAAATATTAAGGTTCTCATTATTAGTATGTAATAAGATTGAGCAGTAATCAGTATCTAAGTATTGAGATAACTCACTCCTATCCGACGGTCCACTCCATCATTTCCCCCTCACGAACTGATTGGAGATGTCTTCATCTCTGAATATGGTATGCATGTCCGTACTCGAAAGCTTGACTAATACTACCACCATACCTAGTATCGTAATATATAAATAGCTCAGTCAACTTTTCGTGAATGAACTTGAACCCTTTAGGTTAGTGTTCCAGCTTGTTCATACATGAGGATATGTATGTCAGAAAATTCTACACCACTTCCACCTTAACCATAGGGTCCATGCAGGCAGCTAAAGAATAAAGAGATAGATTGGTGGACCATTATTTTAAGTACTTGGTTTCCTATCTCATCAATCATATCACTAAATATTGGGTTATCTTTTAACTTCCTAATCATGCTATTAATGTCGTATATGCATATGAGTGTAATGCAAGTGTTGAGAGTATAAACTGATGACACATATTCGTCATATCATAAAAAATCTTCATGAATTTCATAATAAGTTCGTCATTCTTACTATCGGTATATTTGGATATCACATGTTCGTATCCAAAACATGACTACATTATCACGTATATGTAATTCCAACATTGTCACACATATGATTGAAATTTCTTCTCTAAAGATTCTTATCATGTACTCATAAATGGCCAAACCATTATGAGGACGAAGAATTTCTAGTAATCCTAATATATTTTTTATTTAGTGTCACTTTAGAATTTACATAGTGGGCAGTGTTGTATGCATAAGATGCATCACCATGAATAGTCATGATATCAGACATCACCAACACCATTCTATCTATATTTTCTAAATTCATTAGTTATTATTTATTTTTCTAAATTATAGTATTTTAATATATCATTCATCGACGTGGACCTAGGAATCATATGATATGAAGGCTTAAAATAAGTCTACATGATACTGACTATCCTTGGATCCTCCAAAAATCTAATCAGAAAACTCATCATTGTGATCAAATTGGCCATGCATTCCCTTCCTAACTCATTGTGGTATATGAATGGGATCAACATATAGGTTGAATTGGATCTAGCCCTAAAGACCCCACCGTTCAATTTGGTTACCCTAGGATCTAATGCACCATATTTTTTGGTGCATTGTTCGGTGTACCTTTTATGGTGCCCAATCCCACATAAACTTTTACATGTAAATATTTTTTTAATAATATATGCAATGTGTTGATTCTTCATTGGCACCCCTAACATTTTTATGTTATATAAGATTAAAGTGAGTCCAAATTATTGATTTTCTTTAGTTTTTCTTTTTTAAAAGTTTGGTTGGAGGTGATTGGAGAAAACAAAGTTTTAGTGGCCTTGAACCTTTCCGTAGGGTTATCATTATCCATATTAATATTTTATATGATTATAGTTTAATTTCTTTTGTTATCATCATTTAAATTACTATTTATCATTTTAATTTTATATTAGTTTATTAATTATATTGTAAATTTTGTTTTTTTAATTAAATATTATTTTATATTAATTAAACTAAAAGTTTTAACTAAAATTAAAATAAAAAAACTAAACAAAATAAAATTTTAAAAAGCAATACTCATAATGCATAAAATATCATTTGCTTTATGATGTCAACACATTAATTGACTGTCCAACTCTGCACTTGAGTCTCAAAAGTAAAAACCAAAAGAAAAGTCTGAGAAAGAGAGAGAGAGAGACAAGAGAGTCGAAAAGAGTTGGAGAGATAATACAAGAGAGATAGAGAGATAAGGTAAAAATTAGGAATGAGAGGGGGTATATAAAAATATTTTAAAAATGTAATTTAAAAATCCATTTTTTTATATTTTTTTGAATTTATTTAGTATATTTAATGGGCAGAATCATGACAAATGTAGGATTTCTACCCCTAGACATTGGGGCCAAATCCAACAGCTTAAAACACATGTTTTTTTATTGTTGGGTCGGTTCGGCTATCGAACCGACCCAGTGACCACATATTCCAGAAGCTTTAGCTTCTGGAATCTATAGTAGGTTCAGGTGATAAGGTTCAGTCATTTGGACTTTGGAGTTCCCATGTGGAATCCCCAGGACATCGGCCCGAGATCTAGCCATTTGGGGCCAGGGGCAGGGTACTATTCAAGTCATGCTGATGAACTATAGCTTCGGGTAAGGGTATCGAGCCGTGCCTAGCCTAGCACAAGGCCTGAGTTACCTCAGCATGACACAAGACGAGCTGTGCCTTGAGCCAGCCCACCACAGGCCCATGCATGGTTCTAGATTGTTTCGTGCCGAGGTAGGTATTACTAAATCAGGTTATGCCTCAGGCCATGCCCGGTCTACTCGGACTTTTTGACACATCTAAGTTTGATCAACTAATATTGAGTCAAATATTACTGTAGTCGAAAAGATAAAATTGTGTTTTTGGTAAGATTTTTAGATTCTATTGTTCATTTATTTCATTATGCATAATGGTATGTATAAATTACCTAGTTATTATTTTATTTGGTTATATAATAAAAGTTTGATTATTATAAAAAATCATTGTGCCCTATTGTCATATAAGGAGGTTGTTACAAATTGGGTTATCCTCATTGATGATCTCCTTGTAGTTGTCCCCTCAATACTTTGCCAATGAAATAATAAATTATTCTTATTCGAAAGGTATTCATAAGGCTATACCTTTTAGGCAACTCATTACCTTCTCTTGAAGTACCATACTCATGACAATTAACACACATCTTCCCTTGAATCTTACTGATAGGATTCATATGATATTATGTAATTCGAAAGATTGTCAGCACCTTATGAGTCACTTACATTCATGTGTGTCTCATTGCTTACCTATCACCATCTACCGCAATAACACATGACTCTCACACAAAAGGTGAAATACTTACAAAAATAATTTATACAACCTCCATGTTAATTGAAAGTTAGTTCATATAATATATAAATAATGAATTGGCTTAAAAATGTATTCACGCTTTCAGCTTCATAAGTTACATACTCATATAATTAAAGCTATACATCAGGTCTTGATGTATAGATTTGTGTCATGCATCACTATCATATGTGTTATCTCGTTGTTTCTACTATTACTTGTGAGTGTGCTTCATTGCTTACCTATAACTATCTATCATGAAAATATGCATAATTCTATCAATAGTAAAATCCTAATTTCAATTCTAAATAAATACTACATTCATCACTAACTAAATCATAACACAAATAAAATATAAAATTCATCAATTATATGTCTATCACATAAAAGAAAAAATATTAATTTTGACTTGAATTTAGCATGACATTGATGGTAATTCACATGTGATATTTCAAAATATATCTCGTAAAATTTTATAAGTTATATTTATGATTCTACCTTCAAGAATGTCTAAGAATCAAAACCTTAAACCCAATATTCTTGTTCATGCACCTCATATCTTTCCTTATGTGAGAGTCAAAATATGTGATTCTCCTCAGGATTTATGATTCTACGCTGCATCACTCTTTCCTCATATTCTCCCCTAGGATTTGGCAACTTTTTGGTCAACAACTATAGCCTTTTTCATATCTCTCTTTTGTATCCTAGCTCCCCACAATTATATTTTGTTCTCCAAGTTCTACTTTTACACTCGAATGGTAGGCTACATTTTTTTAACCGAGAAGTTGTGGTGATGGGGAATTACGACATCTTTAGCTTTTCCTCTTTGTAGAGGTGTCAAGTAGGAAAAAAAGGTCTTGGGTACAACTCAAAATATTCATTCTTGGCCTTGCAAAGAATGGTCTAGAACCATTCCAAGATCAGTGTCATGCTAGCCTGAGGCTTGGCTCATGGCATGCTGGGCTAAGGCCAACCATGCCTCATGCCATGCTAGGTAGGACCCACAAGCCTGGCCCATTGACACAATCCACGGCCATAAGTCATGGGTAATGGGTCACATACTCAAGGTACCAGATTAAAAAAAACTAGCATCATCAGCACTTAGCAACAATATGTTTAACATCCATTACATTTTCATGCAATGGGCGTCAAAATGGAAAGCAACAAGTCGTGCATGTCACTTTCCATATCAAAAAAAATTTAAGGCATGTTAATATGTAGCCATCAGATTTCATTCCAATTTCTAATATCTATAGGCATAAATATGATAGTTGTTGAGTTTCTATCCATTTATAATTAAAAATAATAAAAATATATATATTTTATCATATAATAAATTTCTATAAATAGAAAATAGAAAATTTTTAAATTTCATTTTATCATCCTCTCCTCTTCCTCTTTTAATCTCTTCCTCCTCTCTCTCTCTCTCTCTCTCTCTCATCTCCCAACTCTCATTTTCTAAGTATTGAGTTGTGACATTTTGCATTGTGCTCAATTTCATTATTTTTTGTTGATGTTATCTTAGCAAGTTTTAAAAAAGAGAAGAGGTGAAAAGTAGACTTTGATTATAGGGTTCTACTGAAATAAATTTACCTATTTTTGATACATATTTTTTTTATTCATTAGTTTTTGATATTTATTAGATTTTTTATAATTAGAAATAAAATAAAAAATAGCAAATAGTAACTTTAATGATAACAAATTCAACATAGATATAGATAATAAAGACAATCCATTTGAAATATTAAAGATCAAAACTAGGTTCTCTCTAATTGTATTAATACTTTAAAAAAATATATAAATAGAAATATAAATTCTATTTTTAAACAAATTTTTTAAAAATTATAAAGGTATGTGAACTTGAGTAGTATGAACTCACTTTAACTTAATAAAAAATATAAATTCTAAAAGTATCAAAGAAGAATCAATATAGTGTATATATTATAAAAAAATAAATACATGCAATAGTATTGGTGACATTGGTCATCTTAAAAGGTATGTCAATCAATACATCAAAAAATATAGTTTATTAGATCTCATGTAAACCCAACTAAGTTGTGAATCCTTTAAAATTGGATCAAGTTCCGCTTTATTGACCTTTTTCATTTATCGCCGTGACTTTGGAAATGATGACATATGCAAATTAATTATGATTATGAGTCATTTTATTAGAGTTTTGGAAGATTCTAAATTAGTTAATATTATGCATGCCTACTTTCAGCCTACTTATCATAGAATTTCTTTGTCTACTAGTAGGAAAAATATAATAAAATATTATATATTTAAAAAATTAATTAATAATTAATAAATTTAGAATATATAGTTGAGTAGTATCTATAGAGGTGTTAAGTGGGCTGGGCAGCCCTGACCCAGCAAGATGCACGACTTAATTGAGCCTTTCATGGCCTGACACGGCACCGCTCAGAACCATGCTTGGGCCTGTGCCGGGCTACCTCAAGGCACAGTCTATGTCATGCTACACCAAGGTCTCACGAGTCTCATCTTGGGCTAGGCATAACCTTGCTATTTGGCTGTAAGGCATAGTTCTTCAGCATGACATGAATCGTGTCCTGGGAGGCTGGTTCAGGCATGGTCAGATTGGACCCCTTCCCAATCCAATGCCAATGAGTAATAGCCTGACCTTTGACACTCGTCAAGCCTCCGCCTAATGCCTTGATGGCTTGACCTTGAGCTTAGAACTAGAAACCAAACCTTTTAAAACTATCGGGTTTCTTCACAAATTTTTTTATAAAAAAAAATTATTAAAAAATGATTTTTTTAAATTTTTTTAAATATATATATATTCTTCTCTCTCATTCTTAATCTCCATCCTATATATCTATATTCTAAATTTTCTATCAATATTTTCTTTTCTTTCTCTCTTGTCACATCACTCAATCTCTCTCCTTTTGGGACTCGGGTGCAGACTATAGTGTGAATATTAGATATTGGATATTGCACTTCAGTATTCCATAAATGGTAGGGTCAAGCAAATGGGTTTATGCTTTATAGGTATTATTTTTTAAATTTTGTTTAGTTTTTTTTTTATTTTTGTTAATTAATAATTTAACATAAAATAATATTTAATTTAAAAAATATAATTTAAAATATAATTAATAAACTAATAACAATTAAAATTGATAAATAATAATTTTAATGATGAGAACAAAATTAATATTAACATAAACATAAATAATTTTAATATGGATAACCCTACGGAAAGGTCCAATGCCGTAGAAACCTTATATTCTTTCATATGGTCTCGATCCAAATATCTAAATAATAAAAAACTAGAAGAAAATCAATAGTTTGGACTCACTTTAATATTATACAAAATAAAGATGTTAGGGGTATCGTGAAGAACGACAAAATTCAAATTTTATAAAAAAAATATTAACTTATAGAAGTGTATGTAGGACTGGGTACCTTAAGAGGCATGTCAAATAATATACCAAAAAAAGATAGTGAATGTGCATTAGATCATAGGCAAACCCACCTGAGCAGTAGAATCTTTAAGGTTGGATCTAATTCAGCTTTTATGTTGACCCACTTCATATACTACAAAGAGTTAGGGAAAGAAGACATGATCAAACAAATCACCACAATGAGTCTAACAATTAGATTTTTGGAGGATAAAAGGGTAGTTCAGTATCATGCATACTTATTTTTAGCCTACATATCGTAGAATTTAAAGTCAACAACTAATAACGACATACTAAATACTATAAATAATAATTAATGAATTAAAAAAATATAGTAGTGTGGTGTCCGTGATGTCTGATATCTAGGTTAGTCACGATGTTGGATCTTATGTATGCCTCACTTTCTACTATATAGATTCTAAATAGATACTAAATAAAAAATATTAGAATTTTCAAAGATTCTTTATCATCATGATAGCTTTTCCATATAAGAGTGCATGATGAGAATATTTAGAGAATATAATATTCAAAATATAGAGCATCACATTGGATAACATATTTAACAAATGAGTAGTTATTATCATGTTTGTTAGGACCATTAGATATGGGCCATTAAGAGAGATTTTTCGTGTTAAATGTTTGTGTCACTTCATTAACCTCCAGGTACAACTATGATGAAGGTTATTTCCCCTTCTTTAAAAAAATGTAATTCACTATAATTTTTTCGAAAACTTAGCAAACACTAGGATTTTGGTAGTCTATGTTTTGTCTGTGGGTCTAAAAAAAAAGAAATCAAAATTGAATGTTAGACACCATTGGAATTACACATGCCTTATGTTGGAGAAAAATATTGGATACGAACAATTGATATACGACTATGCCAATAGTAAGAGTGACAAACTCATTATTGATGATAGAGACTGGAATACAAGAATTTCATTTATGAAATTCCTAAAGATTTTTTATGACACGATGAATATGTGTTGGTTAGTTTATACTCCCACCACTTGAATTTATACTTGGGTGCATTTTCAATATTAATTACATGTTTAGGAATTTTAGAGATGACCTGCCATTTAATGACATGACTCTTTAGATGGAAACCAAGTACTTAATGTACTAATATATTATTCTCTCTTTATTATTTGGCTACCTGCATGGACACTAGGATTAAGGTGGAAGAGATAGAGAATATCTTAACTTACATATCCTCGTGCATGAACCAGGATCACCAACCTGAAGGGTTTATTCATGAAAAGTTAATTGAGTTATTTACATACTATGATACTATTATGGTAGTAGTTATAGCCATACTCTGACTATAAACATGGACACCATATTCAGAGATGATGAGTTCTCCATTCAACTAGTGAGGAGGAAATGATGTGGTGGACTGTCAAATATGAGTAAGCTCTCTCTGTACTTAGAAACCTATTACTGCTCAATCCTATTACATACCAATAACAAGAACCTTGATATTTTACAATGGTGGAAATCATATGAATTCACCAATCCCTTGTTGTCTAAGATGACACGAGATCTTCTGACTCCTATATCGAGCATAGCATCAGAGTCTACTTTTTCTAATGTAGTGAATGTGATTTTGGATAGGAGATCAAGATTGCAGCTAGATATTGTTAAGGAACTAGCATGCATTAAAGATTGGGAGGATTTGAGCTTAGGCATCCGTGAATCCATGATCATACTTCAACTAAAATAAGAGTGAAAGAGCTGGTGGCAGATGATGATTCGTATGACTTTAATGAATACTGAGATTGAGCCTACTACTATGAAATGATCAGACACTTACAGGATTAATCATTGTTGTATTGATTTTTGAGCTTGCATTATTATTTTGTACTTATATTACGAAAAGATTTAAATTTATAATATTTATTTTGTGTTACTTTTGTGAGTTGTGAGTTATGATTGTAATTTTTTTATCTTTAATTAATTAATTAATTTTGTATTGAAATTTATAATATTTAGAGGTGACCCGGATGGGCCCAAGATGACATATCCAGACATGACCCAGCATAAAATCTCCAAGGCTCGGCATGAAATGGATCAAATCCGACAAACATGGGCCGGTTGGGTCGTGTTGGGCCTATCCTTTTTGAGTGATGTCATGTTAGGCACGGAATGACTCATGTTTAGTGACATGCCTAGCATGGCATGATGGCCCGATTAGGCCACCATAAAACTAGCCTTTTTGGCCCGGCATAACCCATTTGATACTTCTAGGTATCTATGATATCCGATATCTAGACTAGTCATGATGATGTATCATTTGCATGTCTCACTACTCAAATATGAGTGTTTGATGAGGATCATAAAGAAATATGACATTCAAAATAAAATTTTTAGAATTACATTTAATTATGCTTCCAATAATGGAGTCACTAATAATATATTAATCAGAACTATTAAAGATGGGCCATTAGGTGAAATCTTTTATGTTAGATGAAAATGTCAAATGATTAACCTAATAGCACAAGAAAGAATAAATATTATTTTCCCTACATTAGAAAAAAATAAGAATTTCACAAAAATACCTTACTATTCCTAGTAGATAATAAAAGTTTTGTAATTACTATTTGTTAGCTGACCTAAAAAAATTCCAAATTAATGTGAGATACTATTGGAATTATACCTACATAATGTTACAGTAATATAAATTGGATATCAACATATGATATCCAACTACGTCAATAACAAGAATGACAAACTTATTATTGATGATTTAGACTAGGATATAAAAATTTATTTTATGAAATTGTTGAATATTTTTAATAATAAGACATACATGTATTTATCTATGAACACTTTTACCACATGCATTATACTTAGGTACATATACAATATTAGTATGATGTTTAGCAAGTATAGACACCACCCTGTATTTAGTATCATTACTGTTGAGATAAAAATCAAATATTTAAAATACTGGTCCTCCATTCCAAATCAGTATTTCTTGGTTTATTGTATGAATCCTAGGATTAAGTTGAAAGTGTAGAAATTATATTAAGATACATATCCATTTTCATTAACTAAGCAAATGAACTTGAAGGTTTAATTTATTAATAATTAATTAACATTTTTATATATTATAACACTAGGTGTGGTAGTTGTAGTAAGGCTTTGAGTATGAATATAGATATCATAATCAGAAATGATGACTTTTCCATTCAATTAGCCAGGGGAAAATAATAGAGTTATCTAACAAATAAGAGTCAATTATCTTGGTACTTTGATACCGATTACTACTAAATGTGTCAACTATGTTGGGCAACTCGGACAATTTTCACAACCTAACATGGTTTAGCCATGTTGGGCCTGACATAGCATGGTCTAGCATTATGCCTAGTCCTACACGTTGCTGGCCTAAAGTATATATTTGTGCCATGCTTAACTATTGTAGGTCTCGAGTCACCTATCATGGTGGCATCAGGTGACCACCAGATGGGAAGGTTCTTTTTATATAGTCACATAAGCTAGGTTCTACTAATGTGGCAAATCACCTTTGGCTCATATGGCTACGATGCTTTGTAGTTGGTTTTGCCACAAATTGGCCTGAATTGACATAGCACACACTAGGGCATGCATGACCGGTCATGACCTAACATGGACTAGTATTTTGTGGGCCAACCATACTAGGCTAGGCTACTATTATGGTTATCATATCATGTTGAACATGAAATGGGAATCCTTATGTGTCATGCTCATCATGGAGTGATTTGTTTGATATCTCTAATTATTACATAATGCTATCACATGATGATAATAAGAATTTGAATATTTTGAGTTGGTGGAAATCAAATAAATCCACTTATCTCATTCCATCTATGATGACATATGATCTACTAACTTCTCTGGTATCTAAAATAGTATTAGAGTCTATTTTTTATACGATAGCTAATATTATTGTAGTTATCTTCCTTTGAAGGACTAAGATAATTCAAGGTTGGGTATTAAGGATAAAACAATAGAGTTACTAGTAGATAATAACTCAATGAATTTCAAGGTTGATGATATTGAGGTCATAACTAGTGCTACCTTCATATGAATACATGAAAATGATATCTGCATTCACACTATCATATTACAAACATGGTTTGATAACTTAAATGATTTTTAAAATGTTTTATTTATATGATATTTTAATTATTTTTGGATTTATGCTAGTCATGCTTTATTTTTTTTATGTATTATATTAGGGTTTATTTTTTTCATAAAATTTTTCATTTTAGACTAGATCAAACCGAATATCAATCAATTTTTTTCAATTATTGATTTGAATTTAATTCATTTCAAATTTCTGATACAATGTAAATATGCAATGCATTTTTTAATTATATTAATTTAAAATTTAAATATATTTTTTTGAATATATCAAAAATTAAAATTTCAAATAATATTAACTTGGCACATCTAGGCTACTAATAACTAGCATGTCCTAGCATAACTAGATGTATCAAATGGGTTGTGTCGTGAAGGTAGGGCCCATTTGAGTGTGGCATGTCCTTGCCACCATGTCGTGTTAGACATGAAATGGTATGATTCCTATGCCATGCTTGGTATGACATGGGAACTAGCCAGCCAACCCAACATGACATAGTCATCCAACATATTGTATGGCCATTGCTAGGCCTAGAGTGGGCTAGGCTAGTTCAGGCATGATCATGCCAATTTAGGCCAGCATTAACAAGCATTTGTTTTGGACTTATCCTAAGACCTAATATCATTTATGATTATTTAATTTTATTTAAATTAAAGTATTAATACATAAATCAAATTTTAAAAAAACATCAAAATTTAAAATGATAAAAATTATAAAGTGCAATCCAATCCAATTTTCAATATAATACTTACTACATATATCATTAGATAATTGTACATACATCAAAATAAAAAATAAAATGACAAAAAAATAAATAATTGCATTGTAGCATAATATAAATATCACATGAATCAAGAATCATCAATAATCAATCATTATCAATAGTATGATATTGCAGGTGGTGATGTAGATCATCATTGTCTTCATTAAGATAATATCTAAAGATGTTCTAGTCCCTTAATACCTGTAATCTCCACATCTCATGAATCATCATATGTCATCATCTTTTGCATCATATCATGAATGTCCAACATTGAATCTACCTAGTCCTTCATGCATGTGATTGTCTCTATGATATCTGATCATAATTTCGATCACTTATCTAAAATAATATTGGTTTCCATAAAAAAAAGTAGACTCCGATACTATGCTAAATATAAGAAAGGTCAATAGATCATGTATCATCTTAGATAGCATGGGATATGTGGATTCATATAATTTCTACTATAGAAAAATATCCAAATTCTTATTATCATCATGTAATAGGATGAAGTAATAATCAATATTTAAGTACTGAGATAACTCACTCCTATTCAATGGATCATCCCATCATTTGCTCCTGACTAACTGGATGGAAAAATTATCATCTCTGAATATGGTGTCCATGTCCTTACTCAGAGTCTAGCTATAACTATCATACATAGTATCATAATATACAAAAAAGTCAGTTAATTTTTTGTAAATTAACCCTTCATGCTAGTTTACCTAGTTAATGGACGTGGATATGTATGTCAAAATATTTTTTACTCATTCCACCTTAATCCTAATATCCATACATGTATTCAAATAATATATAGTTAGAATGGAAGACGAATATTTCAGATACTTAGTTTATATCTCAATAGCTATGACACTAAATGCATGATGACTTCTATACTTAATAAATATACTACTAATATTGTATATGTACCCAACTAAAATTCAAGTTGTGGGAGTGTACACAGACAAACACATGTCCGTCATGGCATAGAAAATCTTTAGGAATTTCATAAATACAATTTTTATATTCTGATCTAAATCATCAATAATAAACTAATTATTCTTATTATTCACTTAGTCAGATATCATATTTTGATAGCCAACACAAGACTTTAATATCAGGTAGGTGTAATTCCAATATTGTCTCACAACTATTTGAATTTTCTTTTAGCACCCTAGAAAAATATTGCATGCTAAACTCTTATTGTTTGTTAGGCATCCTAATGTATTCTAGTGAATTTCTTATTTTTTTAGTGTTAGAGAAATAATTTTTATTCTCACTTTTACTATGAGATGAATCACTTGACACATGTACCTAACATAAAATATCTCATAGTTATTAATAGTTATTAATAACTATGAGATATTATAAATTTTATAATTATTAATAGTTATTCTTTTATTAGTTCTAATAATTTCTTATAGTCCTAACAAACATATTAATAGTTATTCTTTTATTAGAAGCATTATCAAAAGTAATACTAAATATCTTATTTCAAATTTTATATTTCTTAAAAGATTTGTATCACTCACTCATGTATAGCAAGGACATCATGAAGAAAAAGAATCTCAAAAAATCTTAAAATTTTTTATATTAAGTTTCTATTAAGAGCCTACATAGTGGGTGGTGAGGCATTCAAATGATAAATCATCATGACAAGTCGATTTATCTGAAATCATGAACACCACTCCACTAAATATTATAAATTTTATAATTATTAATTATTTTTTAATTTATAATATTGTATTATGTTATTCCTACATATAAACCTATAAATCCTATGATAAACAGACTAAAAGTAGGTCTATATAATACTGACTGAACTATGATCCTGTAGAAATCTGATCGGGAGAATCATGATTATAATCAATTTGGTCATGCTTTACCCCCCATCATTATTATTGTATATGAAGGGATTCAATGGAAGATGAGCACGATCTAGCTTGAAAGATCCCACCATAAGTTGAGTTTGTTTTAGATCTAATATACCATTTTTCTGGGAATGTCGATTCTTCATTGACACTAGAGGTGTCAACCGGGCCGGGCTGGCCCGGCCCGGCATGATTTTTAACCGTGCCCGGGCCAGTGCCGTGCCCGGTTAAAAACCGTGCCGGGCCTCGCCCGAGCCGTGCCGTGCCTGGCCCGGCACGACACGCCAGCACGGGTTCTTCCCGTGCTGGCTTCACGTGGGCACGTGTGGGCGTGACCCGTCCCCTCCCAAAAAAAGACTGCGGGTCGGGTCTGATTAGATCCCGACCCGGGGTCCCGACTCCCGACCCTGCACGGCTCGGCCTGCCATGCCTACGGGCCATGCCGTGCCCGGATGGTTTTAAACTGTGTCGGGCCGGGCACGGTGGCACGGTCGTGCCCTAAAAAAATGGGCCGGGCCGTGTCGGGCCGGCCCATTTGACACATCTAATTGACACCCATAGAATTTTTATTTTTTATTATTTTGAAGTATGTCCATACTACTGATATTTGCATAGTTTTTTATTTTTAGGTAGCATATGCATTTATGTCAAGTTCATTAGAGAAAACATACTTTCTACCTTGGACCTTTCAATAGGGTTATCATTATTATTTATATTTATTTCAATATCATACGCATTATCATTTAATTTACTATGTGAGATTTTTTTAATTATTATTATTTTTTAAATAAATTATGAAATTAAAAAAAACTAACAAACTAGCACTGTAACAAAAATAATTAAAACTATTACTATAGACAACTTTGTTCTAAAATCTAATCTTGAGGTAAGCAAGTTGCAGTGTTGCATAGGCTGGCAAGCACACCCACTACAGTATGAAACATCTATCCCTTATGTATGAGTATTTACTGTAAATCAAAATTAAAAAAAAACAGAATATGTATTATTTATATTACAAAAGATTAAAGTGAGACTAAATAGAAATTCAAGCCAGCCACTGCACATGGGATCAATGTACTTTTTTAATGGCCTCAATGTTAGGCCAGCCAAGGAGCAACCTTGAAGTAGAGGACTCATGTACATGGGTGTCAAGGTAAATGAGATATTTATCAATGCTATGATAGACATTGATTCCACACATAATTTTATCTCAAAGGAGACTATGAGACTCAAGCTATAGAGATTCTAAAAGTTAGGTTGGCTCAAGATAGTCTACTCCACTACCAAGCTATCATAAGGAATAGTCATGGGGTGGCGATGAAGAATGGGCTATGAGAAGGTATGGTTGATATCACAATAGCAACCATGGATGAATTCAAGGTAGTGATGGGGATGAATTTTTTATGCCAGGTAAAAGTTGTGACCTTACATTTTATATGTGCAATGGTACTTTTAGAAAATGAGACACCATGTATGGTTCTCACAATCATCAAAGACAAAGCTAAGACTTATATTCTATTGGCTATGTTATTAAAGAGGGGGTTGAAAAAAATGAGATGACCTACTAGGTAGCTCTCACAAAAGACATAATTGATCTTATGAGAGATTTTATGTTCATGGAAGTCAAGAAGGTCTTGGATGAGTTCAAAGACAATGCCAATTGAGCTTCTCAAAAAGCTATCATCAAGAAATGATGAAAATCACAAAATTAAGTTGGAGCAAAGAATTAAACCCCCTACCATGGTGCCCTACAAGATGACACTCCCAAAATTCAAGGCGTTAAGAATACAAATAAAGGAGTTTTTGTATGCCAAATTCATCCATTCATCCATGCAATGCACCAATCTTATTCTAGAAAAAGCATGATAGGTCTTTAAGGATTTGCATTAACTATCGAATATTCAACAAAGTGACAATAATGAATAAGTATATTATTTTTTTTATTGTAAATCTATTTGACCAATTTGGTAGAATAAAAAACTTTACTTAGTTAAACTTATGATTGAGATACTATCAAGTGAGGATAGTTGAAGAGGATGAATTGAAAATAAAGTACTTGACAAGGTATGACTCCAATGAGTTTCTAGTGATGCCCTTTGGTCTTACTAATGTACCTACTATATTTTGCACTTTGATAAATAAGATATCTCATTCTTTTCTAGATAAGTTTGTAGTGTTATATCTAGGTGATATTGTTATATATAGTAATTCTTTGGAAAAGCATATTGATCATCTAAGAAATATATGCTAGTTTTTAAGGTAGAATGAATTATTTTGAAAATGAAGAAATGTTCTTTTGCTTTATAAGAAGTGAGATTCTTATGGTATCATATTAAAAATGGAAAACTCATGATGGATGAGAACAAGACCAAGACTATTTAGGATTGGGATCCACCAATTAAGATGTCACAATTAAAGTCCTTCCTATCCTAATTAACTACTACAATCAATTCTTTTAAGGACATTCAAAGTGAGCCGCTCCATTGATGGATCATCTTAAGAAGAGTAATGCATGGACTTGGGATCAGAAGTATCAGCAACCCTTTAAAGGCTTGAAGAAAGTTGTAGTGGAGGAGCTGGTGTTTGCACTACCTTATCATGTTAAAGTATTTGAGGTAAGCACTAATGCATGTAACATTACTATTAGAGGGGTTCTTATACATAAAAGATATTTCATAGCTTTTGAAAGCTGCAAGCTCATGACATAGAAAAGTGATATACCGTCTAAGTGAAATAGACGACAAAGATCATCCATTTCTTGTGGATATGGAGGCACTATCTATTGGGGTCACACTTCACAGTAATGATAAACAATATTACTACTAGTTACTTCCATACCTAGAAGAAGTTAAGCACCATGCAAGCAAGGTTAGAAGACTGCCTAGCTAAGTTTGACTAAACATTAGAGTATAAGCCCAACATCACTAATCATGTAGAAAATAACTTAAGTCACAAAGTATAGATATCATCTATAAATAGCCATCCCTAGAGAGAGTTGATTAATCTCTTAAAAGAGGGGTTACAATATGATCTAGTGCCAAAGAGTCTTATTTTTGTAGCCCAATAAAGAAAGATGGTGGAAAAGGTATTATTGCACACAAACGGAAAGCAACTTTACATGCGTAAGTGGGAAAGCATTAAAAGGAATCTCATCAATGATTGCTAGGAGTCCAAATGGGCTAGTCACACAGAAAAATGATGCATTAGAGTCTTACTTGAGGTTGTCAACTATTGGCGATAAATATGAGATGGTGTTGAGACTTACATGAAGACTTATCCTATGTGTCAATAGGACACAATAGAACAATATCATTTCAAGAGATTGTTAGAGCCACTACCTATATTAGAGTGGCCTTGAGAAGTATCACCATGAATTTCATAATTGGCTAGTCTGAGAGATATAGATCGATCATAGTGGTAGTTGATTATTTCTTAAAGTATGTCACTTCAGCCCCTAAGAATTACATAGTAGGAGAGATATCTAGTTTATTCGTGATGAACATTATCAAGAAGAAAATACACAAACAACATGGAAAATCTAACTTATATAAGTATTGAAATTTGTTAAGTATTATCTAATATCTTTATAAATCTCAGAATTAGTAATAATGGATATACATCAATCAAAATAGAATCATTGTTTAAACAAAATTTTCACATAATTATAAAAATAAAGAAAAATTAGCAGAACATACATTGAAAGACATTAGAAATCATTTATTTTCATAAAGAAATTATTTGTGATGATTATTTATGAAAACATAGTGTGCCTCATGGTATAAAAAGTGAGAATTTGTGATTAGGGCCTTGTATATAATATGTGTGTGTGTGTGTGTGTAGGAAGCTCGTATATCAATAACTAGTATTGAAATATGACCCAATCCCAAAGCTAGTTGGGTTTATTATGGTGATTTCAAATTTATAATTATAATGTATAAATAGTTTTTCTGTTTTTATGAACATTTACTATTTAAGAATAGAATTAAATAAATAGTGCACATGTATACACAAAAGTTGCCCACATTGATGATAAAATTTAGAGGTCGAACAAAATAATTTTATAGTACATTTATAGATGTAATGCACAGTGCACACCACGCATCATCACAAATAATTATACCTAGATACACATTGCTTAAATCAAATATTGCATAATACAAAACATAAAACATAAAAATCATATCGTGATTTAACCATTCATAAGTGAAGTAAATTAAAATAGAAAATAACTGGATTACTCAAGTATTTTTCAGAAAAAATTAGAGCAAAAACAATGCTTCATACTAAGCACACCGTGAGCAATATCGCATGCTCCACATCGAGCACACCTCATGTAAAAAACATTAGCAACACTATATATACACTTTTTGAGTTTTTCATCAATTTTAATTTTGCATAAATTTAAATACTAATTCTATTATATATTTATAAATATTGTAGTATATATATAATCATTGTTACATGTTACATCATATATATATTTAATATAAATATATACATACTATTGTAATATATTATAGCGGCAACATGTTACCATCACTATGTGTGTGTGTGTGTGTGTGTGTGTGTGTGTGCATTAATAGTAGTAATATGTTATACGCATATGGATGATAATAAATAGGCATTCATCAATGATGAAGATTTCTACCCAGTAATCAACAGTACATCATATAAAGATGATCTCAAAATAAGTTGTATGATATAGGTATTAATACAATCAATAAAAAAGAAGATAAAATATTATACTAATAGATTCTTGTAAGTCTTTCTATTATGCCTAGTCGCGTTTTATTTTAAACAAAACATAGTCTATTTATTCATAAATTGAGATTCAAGGTATTTAGAGTGAGGAGGGTATAATGAGAACTAAATGATGTCATACCCAATACATAGTATCTTTACAAATTAATGGCATGCTATTCATCTTAATACTTGATTATGATCATAAATATATCAACTTTTGGTTAAAGAATTTATATCAATCACCTCAATCATGGATTAACCAATCAATTGTAATGTTGCACGTGCATGATCACTTAGGATACCCAACATTTACTTTCTACATGTGCACTTTCTATTATGTTGTCAATGTTAATATAAGTCTAACTACTTCAAACTCTAAAAACAACATTAATCAATATAGCCACTAGTAATGATTGACTCTTAGCAATGTTATATATTACCTACTCTTCCTTATGTTTCATTAAAAAGATACATGTCCAATGATGGTGTTCAACACAAAGCTAAGAATTGAAGGACTCAACCAAATTATTTTTTGTTTTATCTCATATTTTTTTGGGGAACTCAGACATTGCTCAGTATTTTGGCTCATGTGATTTAACCCATGTTATTAGATTTTCCTTAAATTTTATTAGTTCTTCCAATGACAAATTATCACCATTATTCAACCTAATAAATACAAGACTATCAATGGATTAGTATTCTAGTTTATGAGTATTATATTTAGCAAAAATACTAATAAAATATTAATTTAAGTGCCAATAGTAATAAACAAGATTTTCTAGACCAATTTTTCGAGGAATGATATGAATAAGTGTTGGGTGGCTATTGATATAATGATGATATTTGCCTATTAGATATAATGATGGTATCTTTTTCACCGAAAACCCTTTTCATATTTTCCAAAAACAAAGTCATTATAATTTTTTGAGCTTTTCACACATAATACTAAAGGGAAACATATAATTATTAGCTTCATATGAGATTCTAGATAAAATGGTCTCACCATAAAAGTCAATCATATGCAACATTTTGATAGTTATATTAGGCCAACAACCTTTAGATAGATATAGAATATACAACAAAAAATTTCTCGAAATTACCAGTAAATGAATGGCGCAACTCAACAAAAGTTGTTGTGTTTGTTTTAACAACTAAACCAGTAGTAATTTATAATAATTGCATTGAAGTTCAAATATACACTTCGTCATCTTCTCTTTAGCATGTCATAATTAATTATAGGATAAGCATAAGTATAAGCAGAACACAAAAACTGACAAAAACAGACAAAAACTGACAAAATTTGTACATATTTGTTCAGGTTGATACTCAAGAATTATCTGATGAAATTATTAAAGTGAACGGATGCCATATTTGGTTAGACTCTAGACTCGGATAAAGCTAGAACATCCCAACTAAGGACATTGGGTATTCAATATTATGAAAAAAAAAACCGAATATAAATGCTTACACTTCGATTAAACAATCCAAGATAATCGATGAAGAATAAATGCATAAACTTACCTCAAATCAATAAAAAATTAACTTAAACTTTGAATTAATTTTAGTTGTATCGGTGTCGAGAGATTGATGGAATGCGGAGGACTTCGATTCACGTGTTAGAGATGTGTCGAGAGATGGAATGTAGAGGACTTCAGTTCACGTGTTAGAGTCTTAGAGTTGCGCTGAGTCGAGAGAGAGAATGTATATTTTAAGATAATATTTATATTTTTAAATATTAAAACATTAAATAAACAACATATATATAATTTACAAAAAATACTCATTAATTTTATTTACTATCAAAATTTTTTCTACAAAATTAATGTGCGTGTAGCAAGGTACAATGAAAAACAAATACCTTATAATTTTTTATTATAATATTAATTAAACAATAAAAATATAAACAATAAAAAAAATATGTTTTGCCTTAAAAAAATATCAAATAGATACGAAATTAACAAACTTCATATAATAAGACAAATGAAAAGATGATTTGTCTCCTAGCCACTCGCCTAAAAGTTATAAAATACTCTTAATGTTAAAAAATTAATAAAAAAATATATTTTATGGTTATAAATTTTTAAGAATTCATATTAATTTTTACAAAGATAATACGAAATAATTTTAAATGCATAAAATTTCATTATATTTAATATAATTAATAATTTATAAAATTCAAAAATTTACTTAAAGTGAGAAGATAATTAAAAAAAGTAATATTTATTATTTTAATAAAAACATTATGTTTATAGCTAATAGTAAAAATATTACTCAATTGTTTAATTTTTATAAAATTTAGTAGGATTAAACATCTATATATTTATTTATAATTATTATTTTATTTTCTTTTAACTTTATTGAAACAAATTATATTTTTATTATATTTCAAGATTTTCAAGATTCGTATTATTTATTTTTTTAAAAGTTTTCTATAATCATAAAATTTTTTTAATACTTATAATAATATTAATATTTACTAGTTTATTCATCAATTCAGATATTTTTAAAAATATTTTCTATTTTATCATACTTTGAATTATTTACATTTAAATTAGTATAAATTTTAATGTATGTTAATTTAATTTTTAAAATATCGAAAAAATTATTATACTTATTGAATTAATTATTTAATGTTACTTTAATTTAAATTATTTAGTTTCTTAAATAAAAATTTTAGAAAATTTTTTGTATAATTTTTTTAAAAATCAATACATCATAAAAATAGTTATTTTAGTCCTTATGTATATATATATTTTTTGTATTTTTATAATTTTGAATTAATTATTTATAATATCATTTTTTTTATTTTACGATAAGATTGTGTGTTTTAAGGAATGCTCATCTATAGACCAATAACATAAATTTAAAAACAAAATTAAATAAAATATTAATACAAATAATAAATAAAAAAAATTAATAATTAAATATTGGCTAGGAAAATACCGTCACTAAATCCGTAGCTAAATTACAAATTTTATAAGCTAGGTAAAATTCGTCGCTATATTAGGGATTTGATTAGCTCGAGAAAATCTATCTCTAATTCTATCGCTTAATTATAAATTTTATTAGCTAGGGAAATTTCGTCCCTAAATCCATCGCAAAATTAAAAATTTTATTTTTTACAGAAATTCTGTCACTAAATTCATCACTTATTTATGGATTTTATTAGCTAGGGATATTCGCTCGCTAAATCTGTAGCTAAAATACAAACTTTATTAGCAAGGGAAAGTCTATCTTTAAATCCGTCATTAAATCATGGATTTTATTAGCAATGAAAAATCTATCGCTAAATCCATCGCTAAATCATGGATTTTATTAGCAAGGAAAAATTCGTTGCTAAATCATAGATTTTATTAGCAAGAGAAAATCCGTCACTAAACCAGTCGCTAAATCATGAATTTTATTAGCAAGGAAAAATTCATTGCTAAATCCGTAGCTAAATCATAGATTTTATTAGTAAGGAAAAATCAATCGCTAAATTTGTCGCTAAATTTGTCGCTAAATCATGGATTTTATTAGCAAGGGAAAATTCATCGTTAATTTCGTCGCTAAATCATGTATTTTATTAGCAAGAAAAATTCCGTTGCAAAATTCATCGAGAAAAATTATCTAGGGAAAATCCGTCGCTAAATCAATCACTAATTTAAGGCTTTTATTCGCGAGAAATTTTCTGTCACAATATTCGTCGCTAAAATCTCCGCTTTTCTTGAATAAAAGTTACGAAACTTTTCCGTCGCTAAATCCATTGCTAAAATCCCCGCTTTTTTTAGCGGAATCTACAAAAATTTTCCATCGCTAATCCATTGTTATATCCGTCACTAAATCCCCCGCTTTTTTTGAGCAGAATTTTCGAAAAATTTTTCCTCGCTAATCCATTGCTAATTCGTTGCTATTTTATTTTTCAAAAAAAATCATAAATCCATTGCTATTCCCTAGCTAATCCCTTACAATTTAGCTAGGGATTGATCCCTAACTAAAATTTCCTAGCTAAATTGATATTTTCTTGTAGTGTTGCTAAATAATATGGTGAAATATTGGGGGCTACCAAAATTCATTGTAAGTGATCATGATCCACGCTTCACTAAGAAATTTTAGTTAGTACTCATCAAGCTCATGGGTATGGCACTTTACTTATCTACTATTTTTAACCATCATACTATAAAGTGCCTAAAACTTTCTAAGATTCTAGTCTCTAGAACATCGTAAAATATCTAAAATCTTATTTGCAAACTACCAAGTTATAAACATTTCGTTAATATGAAGTTTTTTTTTATTTCTACTATTCTTTTGGGTTCCCTTTTCTTCTAAATTATTGGTAAATGTTGGGTATCACTTGGAAGGAAAATAAGAGGCTAAATTAGTAATATCTAATGAGTGGATTGTCTAGGTGCCGCATGAAAGCTTAATAGAAAGACTAAGTCCATGACAAAACTTTTTGGATCATTACCATTTTTTGGCTTTCTTCTATGGCTTCATTCTCTCTAGATGCCAAGGGTTTTTGGATCACAATATATATTTGATGGGTTGTAGTTTGAGTTTTTTCTTTTTGGATCTCCAAAGTCAAGATATTGTGATTTACCACAGCTTCTTTCTTTAGCTACTATATCCAATGTCATGGCACTATTCAATGCAGTGACTTTATTTGTTGTCTCTATTTATTTTTCTCATTTCATTGGATCCTCTAGAATTGTTGTTAAAGTCAAACCTTTCTTTCTAATTTTATCAACAAGTTGTTGAGATTCAACCTCTATTTTTTCTACTGGTATATTTTTCTAATCTTCTACATCATTTTCTCTATAAAATTGTGAAGAGAATTTAGGTATTTTAGTTTTTTTCTACCTCTCTAGATTCTTTGGAGCATTCTGAAGTGATGACTTTGTAGAATGGTATGGCTTCCTAGCATTCATCCTCAATTTTAGTTTCACTTTCATAGCTCCATAATTTACCTTCTATATCATCTTCATAATCTTTGTTGGGTTAGTATTTATCTATAAAATCATATTTAAAGTCCATATCTTGTTTCTTTGTTGCGTGGAAAAGGTTATCTATTTCCTAACACTCTTTTTCATCATCATTTACACTCTACAAACCTTAGTAAAGATTGAATCTTAGTTGATCTTCACTTATATAAAGAGTGAACTCTTCTTTCCTGATATCAATGAGGACATGTCTAGTGGCTAAAAATATTTGTTCTAAGATCAATGTAGTGTGTTGATCTTACACATATTAAATACTACAAAATCAATAGAAAAAAAATATATCAACCATAACCAACACATATTCAATAATATCCATTGGGTTCTTGGTTGATTGACCGCCATTTACAAATAAATAATGGCTGGACTAATATAACCAAGGTTTATTTCTAATGTAATTGACAAAGGTATCAAATTGATACACAATCCAAAATTGCACAGCGCCTTATGGAATGTGTATGCATCCAAAATATACATGATAATATAAAACTTCCTAGATCCTTCCACTTCCTTGGAAGTTTTCAGTGAATAATCATAGTATATTTCTCAATAATATTTACTTTATATATATTAATTTCTCTTACTACTCTAACATCCTTCATGAATTTCACATAGTTTGACATTTGAGATAATATTTTAACAAATGAGTTATTTACTTTCAACTTTTAAAAAATATTGAGAAACTTCTCAAATTATTCATCTATAAAAAGACTTAGAGTAAAACATTTAGCATCTTCCCTGCCACATTTATCTTTCTAGTAAATTTAAGTAATCTCTATCCTCTTATTTATTATTCCTTCTTCCATCTATAATAGCTTGGGTGTGAGATGGCCATTCAATTTATTAGGCATCATGGCCTTAAAAAATATTATGGTATTAGGGGCCGTGGGTTTTGAAAATATCATGTGGATGTCATGGCTCATGGAATGGTCACTTCTTTGTCAATTCTAGCACCCACTATTGTAGTTTCTTCTATTTGTTGCCCCTCAAGCTCATTGATGCTTCTAAGTATAATTAACAAACACTTCTTTAGGGTTGTCTCTATATTACTTAGTAATTCATTGATACTTTGCCATTTCAATGATAGTATCAATTATTCTATGTGATTCTCTATACTTCATATTGCCATATTTGTGCGTTCTATTTTCATCTCAAGTCTCTTCATAGCATCTTCTTGAAGGTTATTTCTTTGTTTTATCTTGGTCAGTTATGCAATTAATATATCATTTATGGAAGGTTTTTCTTTACCTTGTGAATATTTATAATTCAAGCTCGATCCTCCTTAAATATTGTGCTCCAAGCAATTATTCTCAAAATTCTTAAAGACTTATCCCATTATAATTTTTTTTTGATTTCTCACGTTCAGTTAGTAATGTGTGAAATGTTAGTATTGTGTCAGAACTAGAGATTTCAAATGGGTCATGTATCATCACAATTCTTTTTTTTCAGTTCTTCTAGGCCATTGTGTCATGCCCAGCACATCATAGTATTAATAATGGACCATGTTGTACCAACGTAGTTCAAAAAATAGGTAACTCGGCATGGCTCATTGGCATGACTTTTGAGTAGGTCATGTCGAATCGTGCTAAGCTGGGTGAGGCCTAGCCAGGTTAACAATGTTCTAGTCATGCTAGCTTGGGTTTATTCCACGCTAGCCTGGGTTCAGTCCAGGCTAGCGTGGGTTTAGTCTAAGCTACATGGGTTCTGTCCAAGCTTGCTTGGGTTAGGCAAGACTAACCTATTTCAATCAAGGCTTGCTTAGATCAGACCAGGCTAGCTTGGGTTTGGACTAGGTTGGCAGTTTGGCCAGCCATATCAAAATTAGCCTACATGGGCGGACATGCTGGTGCTGTGTTGAGCCTCTCGTGCTTAAAATATTTGCCCGACTTTGCCCAAGCAATGCAAAATGCCTACAGACAATACTTCAAGTCATAATTTTGGATTGTGCAATGTTATGCCAAGCATGATTGAACTGTGTTGTACCATAGGCTGTGCTTGGGCCGCTTAGCCCCATTGACACCTCTAGTTGGAACATATCATTTGTTAACAAATTATTGACATTCTCTACTTGATAAACATTATCAAAATTTGATATTTCTTGTAGTTACAAATGGTAATTTTTCTATTTCATTTTCATTTCTTATCTTGAGCTTACAACTTTTAAAGGAAAACTTCCATATTTGCCTCCATCATGATAATTTATTCAACTTTAATACTCTATCTTATTTTCTCTCTAAAACATAATTGTTTAGAGTTGATAGTTATTTTTTGCTGTCTTCTCAAATAAATAATTTATTTTTTATGGTGACTTATTCATAAACAACCCACTCGGGATCTGTTGCACCTCCTCTTGTAATTCAACTTGTTGTGGAAGGTTTAAACTTGGAACCACAACTCAAAATCATGTTGAGGATAACTCATCAATAACTTCTTAAAAATGACTCAAGAATCATAAAAAGTATCTAGTTCATCCTAAATGAATAGACATCTCATTCCATAAATATGAGGTGATTTGAGGGGGAAAGATCATTATGAGAAAAGCCTGCACAAGTTCATCTTAATTCTCAATCAAACATAGAGATAAGTATTAGAACCAATTCATGTCTTGTCTCTCAAACAAAAAAGAAATATATCTAACCTAATGCCATTGAATCAAAAGGTAGTTGTCTATCATAGTAGGTAGTAAATAGTCTCCCAAAGTATGGTGATAGTTGGACTCTTGGATAGCTTTATCATCACCCCCTTGGGCTTTTCTAGTATTGTTAGTATTTTTCATTTAGTTTTCTATCTCAAAATTACTCTTCTAGTTTTCTTAATCTCTAGGTCCAAATAACGTGTTAGCTTAGTCATAGAGGTTTTTCTCCATAAAGGTGGTGGCTACATAAAAACAAAACAAATATTACACCTAAAGATACAAAAAAGTAACACCAGACAAACAATGCAAATCACAATACAAAAATAAGATATCATTATCCAAATTATTAAAAATAATCATTTTTAAAGAATAGTTATGTTAACTAAAGTTAATTAATCAAACTAAATAATCTCCATCAATGATACCAAAAACTTAATATATGATCAAATTTTTAGGATTAGATAAAACCCCAAAAAGCTTATTATGCAAGAGTCTCTCTTCCAACACATTTCTGTACATGTAGTAAAGTAAATTTTTATCTAGAAATTAATCTCATAGGGATTATGTAGCCAATTCGATCAACTAACAATGAATCAACTATTGCTATAGTCATAAATAAATATGAGTTTTTAGAAAAACTCTTAGATATATGGTTGGTTTATTTCATTACACATAATGGCCTATCAAAATTATCTAGTTTTTATTGTGATTGGTTACAAAATAAATATTTGATTATTATGAAAATGCACAAGTACCTTATTTACATACAAGGTAGTTGTTATATATTAGGCCCTTCCTGATGATAGTCTCCTCATATTTATCTCATCGGTACTTTACCACCAAAATAATGAATCATTTCTACTCAATGGTTATTCATAAGTCTATACCTTTTAGGAAACTCCTCAACTACCATTGATGGTTACTTTGTATATGCATTCTTATTCTCAATTCTTATGTATCATAAATACGTGAACTAGTATGGTATTAAAAGTATTTATACTTTTGACTTTAAAAGTATCATACTAATAAAAATTAATTTATGGTTTTCCTGAAATTTCACTAATATGAGTCATACGATAGAAACTAACTCATATAACTATTAGTACCTTATGAGTCACCTCTACTTGTATGTGTTTTGTGGCTTCCTCATCACTATCCATCATGACAACATACGACTCCCACTCTAAAAGTGAAATCCTTAAAAATGTTTTATAAAACCCCCACATCAATTGAGGGATAGTTTGTCTAAGATATGGATAATAGATTAACTGATAAAAATATATGTACTTTTGAGTTTAATGGCACTATATCCTATGATTAAACTTACCTCAATATTAAGTTGATGTATAGGTTTGTCTTGCGTGCTATTAGAAGGGTTTCATTTTCTTCCTATCATTATGCATGAGTATACTTTTGACATACATACCATTGTCCATCATGATAACATGTACAATCTTAATAATAGTAAAACTATAATTTCAGTTCTAAATAAATAGCACATTAATTAGTAACCAAACCACAATACAAATCAAACATAAAATCTTTTAATTATATCCATCACATAAAATAAAATTTACCAACAAAAAACTATAATTTGGCATGACAATGGAAAGTAATTCATATGAATTAATTTAAAATTCATCTTATATAATTTCTTGTTCCCAATGATGGCTTTTAAGAGTGTCGGAGAATAAAAATCCTAAACCCACAATTATCATTTGTACACCTTGAATCTATCACTAAGTGGAGTTGAAATTCAAGCTTCCCCTTAGGGTTTATACTTATGTCTTACACTACCTCTTTGCTTATGATCTCCCCTAGGATTTGGTGAATTTTTGCTCCAAAATCTTATATTTTTTCACCTCTTTCATGCCCTAGCTCTCCACTAGTGTATTTTTTCCTCTGAGTTTTACTTTTAAACTCAAAACATAATTAGGTGCATTTTTAAGTGGGAAGTCATGGAACTGAGAAATTACTATTCCTTTAGCTTTGTCTCGATATAACACAAAGTCATATCATATGGAATGGTCACGACTTTGGTCTCCTTGTATTAGATATCACGACACTAAGAATAACTATGACTCATATATTTCCTCTTTGTAATATGAAGTCATAGCACTGGGAATGATTCTAGATCATATATTTCTCTTTTCGAACATTAAGTTGCAACACTATGAATGATTATGAATCATACATTTTCTCTTTCGAAACATAAAGTCATGATATTTGGGAATGGATATAGCTCATACATTTTCTCTCTACAACCCAAAGTCGTGGTGCTGAGAATGTTCATGACTTTGGTCTTTTCTCCAGAGCATAAAGAGTCATAGCTCTAGAAATAGTCATGTCTTGAGTAAATATTCTTTGGAATTCTTTGTAGCCAAAAGTCACAACCCTAAAAAAAAATCATAACTTTGCCTTAGTATTTGTAGTTTGGATAAAAGAATGATGTCGAAAGATATCATGACTTTTAGCATGAATGAGATACTTGGATACTACAGTATAAAATTAATGTCATTGCCATAAAATATTATCAAGTTAGTGTAGTTGAGACTTTAAGAATGTTTTGTAGCTAGAAAAAATATTTTCCATCGTGAAATGATTATGTGAATGAAGTGATAAAGTTATAATATATATAGATTATCACAGTTATTTGTGCAGAGCATCGGCCAAGAATTGATGCCAAATCTACCTTATAAGCTTATGGAGGTGCAACAAAGTTGTAATTCAAGCAATGCTATGGGTTTATATACAATTTTTCTCTCATGCGACCCAACAATACCACCAAATCTTACATTTCATATAAAAACCAACTAATTTCATTACTATTTATAATAATCAATCAAAACTAAAATTTCATGAAATAGTTCTATTTAAAGTCCTTTTTCATACAAACACATCAAGTATAAATATAAAAACAACTATTATTTGATATTTGGCATATTAAATAATTGGTAGTTTCTTCTATATGTTATCTCTCAAAATGCTATATCAATAATACTCTCATTGTTCCCTCAAATTTTGGGTTTAACGGTGTCAACTCAGTCTTATAATATTTACTCATATAGGTCTAGTGCCTACAAAACAAATAAAAAATAATGAAAAATCAGAGTTTTTTATGGAAATAATGTGATTGAATAAAAAATCTAAAAATATAATATGTGTTTCAAAAATATACCCAAACTAGTGCGCTTGGAAATAGTGTGGCAATGACCGTCGTTTGAACGACGCCCATTGCCATGTTGCTGATTTTTTAAAATCATAGGTTATCGTTGTGAATGGTGGCTATTGAAAATATGGTAAGGATCCCATTACGCCCCTCACCCCTTGCCCCTCGCTCCTTCATGGAACTACGTCGAGCTCTAGTGGAGCTCGACATCGCTCCTAAAGCTCCACAAAGGAGCTAGCTGGAGCTTGACGTGGAGCTCGACGGAGTTCCTCGAGCTCCACGAAGGAGCTCACTAGAGCTCGACAAAGCTCTACGAGCTCCACGAAGGAGCGAGGGGCGTAATAGGATTCCTATAATATTTTTAATAGCAGGCATTCACAATGCCGGCTTATGATTTTAAAAAAATCAATGTGGCAATGGTTGCGTTCATAATGACGGCTATTGCTACACTGTTTCCAGGCGCACTAGTTTGGGCATATTTTTGAAACACGTATTATATTTTAGATTTTTTATTTCAAACGCATTATTTTCATACAAAACTCGAAAAATCAAATATAAATGTAATATAGACACAAAGTAATAAGTGTATCCAAATAATTAAAAATAGAATTATCATTTTATAAGGATAATTATGTTAACTCAAGTTAACTAATATAATTATAATTTATCAATTCTCAGTAGTTACTTTGTGAGAGTGCCAAAACTTATTAATTGACATAGGTACAAAAGCTTGTTGGGTGATTGTCTATCGCCCAACATAGTTTTACAATTATATAAGTAATTCAAGTAGTAAAATAGATATAAGTTCTTATATATTTCATTCAGTGAATATGAAGATAATTCGATCAACCAATAATGAACTAATAATTATTTGGGTTGAGTATATAAACTTATGTGTGATTATCATATTTCTTTAGTGTTTGGTTAATATTATGTTTGATTGTCAGACAATTAATAGATTCATATAAAAATATCTCAATACCCTCTTGGCATACAAGGTGACTATAATCATTGCACTATCAATACCAATGATGATTAACTCATTGTTGACCCATTGATATTTCACCATCAAAACCATACAATCTTTTGTTTATGAGTCATAAACATATTTACTCTTTTTTTTTTTGCAATATATCAATTATCTTTGATGGTTATTTTAAATATATACTTTTATTATCTAATCTCTAATATCATGAAGATGTGAGATGGTATGATAAAAAATAAATTTATATTTTTAGTTTTAAAAGTATTATACTCATGATAATTAAAATATATCTTCCCATTAATAATGCTGTTGAAAATCATATAAGATAAATTGATTCATAATGTTATTATTACCATACAAACTACTTCCACTTGCAGGTGCCCCATGACTTATTCATCACCATACACACTGCCTGATTCATGACTCCCACACTTTAGTGAAACATCTAGGTTAGATATTCTACTTAAGTCCCGCATCACTTGAAGTTAGTTCTTCTAAAATGTGTACAATAGAATGGTCATAATGCATTTATCTCACTCATCAAGTTTATCTCACTCATCAAGATTAAGAGAGTTGTCACCACCTTCTCTCTATTCTACATGAGTATAAGTTGACTTACATATCATCATCCATCATGACTGACATGTAAAATCTATGATATAGTAAAAATCCTAAAATTCAATTCTATATAATATTCATATATGTCAACATTCAAACCATAATATTAACACATATATAAACTCATGAAATCATATATTCATCATACACAAAAATATTATAACAATGATAATTTTCAATTTATCTTAATATTGGGGAAAAATTAACTCAAAATGTTTTAAGAGGCATCTCGTGGAATTGAGAGTTTCCAATAAAATCTCAAGTGATGATCTAAATTTCAAAACTTAAACTCAATTATATATTTTTTATGTTTGATTTAGGTTTACCCCTTATTAGGGGAATCATGGCATCTAAGGTTTTTGGTTGCTTGCAGCTCAAAATCCAATTTTCCTCTTCTTATTCTTGTGAATTTCTATATTTGTTAATTTTATACTTAAGAAATTCATGTGACACTTAAAACTAAAAGTTGTGATATTGGCTTGATATCGTAACTTTATTCTCTCATCAAGTCTTATCTAGAGTTTCAAAGTTGTGGTGACAATGGATACGATGACTTAAGTAGTTCATTTGGAGCATGATGTTATGATACTAGGAAGACAATGACCAAGATAAATTAGTCTAGAACACAAAGTTACTCTACTTAGAATAGCCGTGGTCGAACTTTTTTTTCTAGAGTAAAATGTTACGACAAAAGAAATAGCCATGGTAAATCTTTTTAATCTAGAATAAAATATCATGATACTGTGAATAGTTGGACTTATATTCTCTTTGGAGCAAAAGAAAAGATAAAAACACTTGGATATATATTTTTTAAAGCATATGCTATTTCAAAAACAAAAGCAATTTCATATAAAGATAGTTTTTATTTTCAAAAATCTCTGGGTTTTGAAAAACTACAGTTTTATTTAATAATTGTAAAATTAGAAAAATAACTGTTTTTTAATATTCACTACAATTCTATATAATAGATTTTGATTAGGGTATTAAATAAAAAATGTTTTCATCTCAGGGATTGTTTACATAATCTACCCTATAATTTAATTTTTCAAATCCTGCACACATAAAAATATTAAAATATTTGTTGCCTGTATTAATAAATATGATCGATGGTCCTGCTTCCTAATTAAAGAAAAAAATTAATAGAATTTTTTTCAATTTTATTATTTTCAACATTTTTAATTTGCATCTTTTTTTGCAGATTTCTTTAATTTTATATTTTTTATACATTTATAATTATTCATAATTTATATTCTTTAATAAAATTTTCATTTTACATTTATTAATGACTAAATGAGAATTTTAGAATGTGTGATCTAAATAAGGTATTGCTACATTATAGATTGAAATAAAAAAACAACAATCATATAAATTATATATCAAAGCCTATTTTTTTTAGCCTTGCGCCTCTTCCCGCAATGCACAATCTTATCTTCTCTTGTTTTTGCTTCCAAGCAATAACACAAAATAAAAAAGAAATCGAAACAAGAAGCCCCAACCAATAGTGATCCACAAGCAATCCCATTTGCTCAAATTGACGATTCCTCGCTGCCTCAACACATCCACTCCCGTAGTCATGCACGTCGAATTCGTGATCCCCGTCCCCAGCGTCTTGCTTATTGCTTCCAATAATTCTCCCTTGGCTGAATCCGTTAGAGAGCCGAACGGACTGTTGTCGAAAGTCTGAACTCCCCGAACAAAACACCTGCCCGGATTGTTAAATTCATTGAGCAATACCCCTGCGTAAGGGTACTTTATGAGAGACATGTAGTGGAACCAGATCCAGTAATCAGGTATTCGATTCTGATTGATGAAGAATCCGCTAAGAAGAAGAAAATAAGCCAATACGGAAATAACAATGGTAAAACCTATCAAAACATTAGGAACGACGGCAGAGACAAATGTGACGAACGAGCTACCACACCAGAATGAGGCCAAGATTATCAAGAAGAAGAAGGAGAAGCCAGGGGGGCCGCCGTGAAGGCCAACTGCCCAAAAAGTTGTGGAAGCGAATGCAATTGAAAGTAAAATCAAGGATGGAAAACCCACGATAGCATGGGATAATACGTACGAGGATCTTCTATAGGCGTTGTGGGCAGTTTCTCTCATGAAGATATACCGTTCTTGAAGAAAAACAGGAAGTGAATCGCCGCAAATGTAGAACGTGGTGGACATTGCGAAAGCGAAAAACCCCATTCGTTCTTGCATGCCCCGTGGAGATTCGTCAAGTTGCCAGAAGATTGTTGCTAATATAAACCCGGTGATCAGAACAGTGGCTAACCTGACGCCTAATAGCTCTGGCAGTCTGCTTGAGTTGATTGCCGATCTTTTTGACAGTACTACCATTTCGATCCAAAATGGGTTGGCAAAAGTTTGCACAAGAGACGTAGGGTTAGATTTATCGCGTCCATCAGAAACAAATTTGCCTTTTAATACGCTTTCTCTTAAAGCTTCTCTTAAAGAAGATTCATGCCAGTCCTTAGAGTTAACCATATCATTAGCACCCTTTCTATTTTTCCATGAATTTTTGAACTTTACCAAATGTTTAATTCCTCCTGGAGTTTCTTCTAGTTCCCGAATGAGATCGAGTGCGAATTCTGTTAGGTTTTCGTTTTTCGGGATTGGATGACCAAATTTTGCTAAAAAATATGGGAGGCTTGTGGGAGAACCACTGAAAACATTTTGTCCGTGCGACAAGAAAAGCAAGCGGTCAAACAAACTGAAAATCCTGTTGCTCGGCTGATGAATGGACATGATCACCACGCTACCGCTCTGTGCTATCTTCTTCAGAACTTTAACAACCACAAACGCGCTGGTCGAATCCAACCCAGAAGTGGGTTCATCCAGGAACAACAGCATTGGGTCATGAATCATCTCAATTCCAATAGAAACCCGTCGACGTTCACCTCCTGAGACACCACGGTGACCTTCATCTCCGATCACCGTGTTTGCAGCGTTTCTCAACCCCAAATGATCAATAAGCGCTTGCACTCGTGCTTTCTTTTTTGTTTTTCCCAAACTAATTGGAAGACGAAACTCCGCAGAGAACATGAGTGTTTCTTCCACCGTAAGCATGGGAAATAGCAAATCGTCTTGCCTGACGTAAGCAGATATAGCTTTCTGAAGTCCAGATTCCATGACCTGACCATTCATTCTGATGGTTCCTTTCAAGCTCTCTTTTGCAATCCTGTTCGCGAGAGCGTCGATAAGTGTCGACTTACCGGATCCGCTTGCTCCCAGCACTGCCATTATCTCGCCATCACGGGCCTCACCGGAGATGTTATTAAGGAGCATCTTCGTTTTTTCGAACGTGCCGTCCCCGGCTTGATGTTGTGGGAATACACTCAATAAACTCATCTTCCTCTTGTTTTTAACATGGTAAGTTAGATTACTAAAACACACACAAAAACGTACCGGTGCACCAAATTCAGTTAGGTGTTTCGCCGGCGTTTCACTTGTGCTACAAAGCTGGCCGTCCTCTATCTCCCCGACGCGCTCAAATAAATGACCAAGTGTAAGGCAAAGGTCTCCAGGGGGACGATTGAGCTCCAACTCCATCGCAAGGCTCAGCTGGGATTTTCACAGGACATTACGGAATCTATATATAAAAGCAAATGTAAACTTTTCAATAGCACCAACGAAGAAAATTATGTGGGATGCAAAAGAAGGCGAGACACCAGCAGGCGGAGCGGAATTTCGTTTGGTGGGACTTTCGTGGTTGCGTGTCCCCATTTTCACCCTTTTTCTTGGGATGGACTTGAATTTACGGAAAATGGAGACGACTGTGTTGATATTGGGCCTCGTCTTACTTTGATGAAATCGGGTTTCACATACATGGATTGTCAGGTCCGGCCTACGGAAAGCGCGTCGGGTACTTTTTTTTTTTTAATAAATCCAATTTTTTTTCTGTTTTTTATTAATTCTATATAAACATCTTTTATTGAATTTTATTTGACCCGAATATCATTTTTATTATCGCTGGTTTTGCGACTGCTCTTTCTCTCTTCTCTTGAGATCTCCTTCATCTTCTTCTTGGATTATCTTATTTTTCTAAAAATTTCTCTATTGTGATATTTGTTGAAGTAATACATTTGATTCCAATACAATAATAAGTAGCATAACAGTATATTTATCTTAGATCGAAGTATTTTGAATCAATTTTTCAAATCTTCTCTAGAATAAATAATTTTAAAAATTTCTATTGTAATCTAAATAGATTTTCACGAATACATTAAATCTAGTGCTGAATTATTTAGATCAAAAGGTTTTATATTAATCAAACACTAATTTTTACAAGATTCCTAATTTTTTTGCTCAACTTTCTCAAAAAATTTTGAACAAAATGACATCTAAATATCTATGTTTTACAAGCTCGGGGTATATTCTTATACCTTGTTTGATAGTGAAAACTTTGATTATTTGTATATAAAAATGGAAATACTATTTATATCACAAGATATATGAAACATTGTTGATTCTGGTTATACGAAACTATTAAACCTCTCTTCTCTACAAGAAAAAAAAGGTGCTGGGAGAACATGAATTATAGAAATTAAATGTCAAGATACTACTGTTCATCCAACAATGAGTCAGTAATGTCATTTTTCCTCAATTATTATGTTGTACTTAAGCCTAAGAGACTTGGGATCATCTTAATGAAGAGTTCTAGGGAGATAAAAATTTCGAGGAACTCTTCTTCATCCAGTAAGGAATGACTTTGAGAATCTGAGGATAACCAACTCAGATTCTCTTACTGAGTTTTTCACTTAGTTTCTGAATGTGGTAAATTAATTAAAAATACATGGATAAATCATTTAAAAAACCTAATAAGTTGAAAGAATTATTCGTCTGCATATTTGATAAATTTGATTCCATTGTGGCTACAAAGAGGAAATAAAGGATTTATCTTACTTAACAACTCAACAAGTTCTCAGCTCTCTAAAATCATATCAGAGTAGACTACTCAAGAGAGTAGAATCATCTATTGAATCGGCCATGCAATAAAGGTGAGAGACTCAAACCATGAAGGAAGTCAATCAAGCTACATAAGCTAAATAAAATGAGGCTAACAAGGTATGTTTCAAAATATAAGAATAGAAATAAAAATAAAAATCATACCTCTTCTGTAATCTTAAATATTCCTCTGAAGGGTTTACATATCTCTTGTAATATATGCAAGCGAACCAACAACACTGAGAAAGAGTGCTGGTTCAAAAAACAAAACTAATGCCTAAACTGTAAAAAGTTTGGGCCACTTTCTAAGGATTATCGGTTGAAGCACATCCAGTATGCTAGTTGTGCATAGGAAATAACATTTGCAGAATACTTATTCTATTTGTCTGAAATCAAAAAAACTTCTTCGCCAAATGTATGGTTTCTGGACAGTGGTTATTCAAACCACATATCCAAAAATTATAATATATTGGTGAATTTACAGCCATTAGTAAATTCACAAGTTAAACTAGGAAATGATAACATTGTCCAAACAAAAGTAAAGGGTAGAGTCACCGTTTCTACACCCACATGAGATAAAATAATAAGTGATGTTTTGTTAGTTTTAGCACTGGACCGAAATCTTCTTAGTGTAGGACAGTTAATGGAGAGAGGATTTAGTTGGTATTCAAAAACAACATATGTAACATATTTGATCAAGAGTCAGAGGACCCACTATTGACAGTAAAAATGTCTAGTTGTAGGAGTTTACCACTAACCCTCGATCAAATAGTAGACGAGACATTAACCATGATTACTGAATTAGAGGCATCCTTGTGGCACAAAATGTTTGGACACCTTAACTATAGAAGTTTAAAAACACTTTTTCAAAATTAACTTGTGAGAGATGTGCCTTCTAACTGAAACATTCTAAATTCAGTTTGCGAGGAATGTGCCTTGGGGAAAGACCAAACAGAGCTTTCCCAAAAGCACTACCTAGAGAGCATCATAGCATCTAGAGTTAGTCTATGTATATATTTGTGGACCTATGTCAATAAAATCCTTGGCAAAAAATAACTATTTTTTGTTGTTTGTTGATGATTACACTAGGCATATGTGGGTGTATTTCTTGAAACACAAGGCTATAATCCTTGATTATTTCAAGAAATATATTTCTATTATCAAAAGACAATCTGACCTAAGTGTGAAAAAACTTAGAACAAATAGAGATGGTAAGTTTCTCTCCCAAAAATTCAATAATTTCTATGAACTGAGAGGAATATAGAGATACCTAACCAACTCCTACTCACCACAACAGAATGACATTGTGGAGAGGAGAAATATGAGTGTGATGGAAATAGCCAAAATCCTCTTAGATGAAAAATAAATGTCTAAACACAATTGGGCAAAAGTTGTAAATACATTAGTTTATCTGCTCAATAGGTACCCCACAAGGGCATTGAAAAATCTCACTCCATTACAGGCTTGGAGTAGGAGGAAACTCAATGTAAAATTGAAAGTATTTGGGAATATATGTTACTCCCACATACCAAAACCTACTAGTATAAAATTAGACTCAAAGAGGCTAAAATGTATTCTAGTTGGATACTGTCTACAATCTAAGAGTTATAGATTGTATTCACCAGACACAAAAATATCTCTAGTGAGCAGAGATATAATTATTGATGAAAATGCTCAATGGGAAGAAAGTTTACAAAATTCTGATGTGCAAACTACTGGCATACAAGGCTAGAATTTAGATTCGTCAGTAAGTGATAGTAAAGAAAGCAAACCAAGGTACGTTTCTAGTTCTCCTCTTGAGTCAGAGTCAGACATAGAAGAAAATGATAATATTGTTACACTTGTCAAATATAAGTCCTTATATGAAATATACCAATGATCTAACTATTCCTCAGTTGAGCCACTCAAAATTTGAAGAGACAGTAAAACATCAAGTATGGGTTGGAGCTATTAAGATAAAAATGTCTGTCATTGAAAAAAGGCATACTTGGATATTAGTAGACTTACATCAAAATAAACACAGTATTGAAGCTAAGTGGTTATTTAAAATTAAAACTCAATCGAACACAAATCAACCTTTATATAAAGATAGATTAATAGCCAAAGATTATTCCCAAAAGGCTGCGATTGACTATTTCGAAACTTTTGCTCCAATAACAAGGTTAGAAACTATGAGATTCCTAATAGCCTTAACCTGATAGAAAGGTTGGTCTCTATTCCAACTAGATATTAAATTAGCTTTCTTGAATGGTAATCTCAAGGAAGAGATTTATGTAGAACAACCCCTTGGGATTGTAAAACTAGGGGTTGAGCAATATGTTTATAGATTAAATAAGGCTCTTTATGGGTTTAAATATCAGTTTCTGAAGCTCCAGCTCAAATGTCAAACAACACTAAGAGTTCACTCTTCGTGTTGGCAATGAGCAAGTGACGTTTAAATTTTAAAAAGGCTTATGATGTCCAATATGAAAACTATTAAATATTCATATATATTTTTTATACTATTTGATAATATGTAAGTACTAAATTGGGTCATATTTAGATAAATTTCATGACTTTTGAGTTTTGGTTTATTCAGATAAATAGTTGTGAAATTAGTATGTTTTTGGATGTATTTGATAACATGATGATATGAACTCATCATGGAGTTTTGGTAATTATTTTTGGCTAAAATTTTACCTAATTAATCATGATAGTCTTTGTACGTTATGACTTTACTATCTCATTAGTATAAATCCTTCAACTGTGCAATATTTTCTTTTTTGTTATGATATTATTATGAAATCGCAATCATATTTATTTCATAATAATTAAATCGATATGATATTAATTTCATGTCGTAGTAACTAAATACCCCATTAGTAGTAAAAGTCATAGTTATTTCTTAGTCTAATGTCTTTATCTTTACAAAAGTTTTATATTATCAAAAAAAATAAAAATCATCGCCTTTTTCCCAAAACCACAAATTTTGAGCTATAAAAAAGTTACAAAGTAAATACTACTCAAGCTAAATCCATGATAATTATTTTACATCATAACTTTTGGATAAATAATATTATATAGGGCATTAATTGAGCTTGTCCACTTCCTAAGGGCATGACTCTTACCCTCAAGAGAAAGGCAAAGCATTAACTATGAGGTACAAACTAATTGGCAGAGTCACGACCATTTCTAAGTGTTATGGCCATTTGAAAGATGAGAAAAATGAAGACTAAAGCTATAACCATTCTTAGTGCCATGACATTTGATAATCAGAATGGTAAATGCCATGCTATAGTTATTCCATCATCGCTATCATTTCACGTAAAAGAAAGTTCAAAGCTAATGTCACGGTCATTCCCAACTCGCAATCATTTCACATAGAAGAATTATCGAGGTCAAAGTCATGATCATTCCCAATAACATGTCCATTTGATGCAGAAGAGAGACCAACACCAAAGTTATAACTATTCTCAGCACCATGACTTTGTATTATAGAGACAAAAGACATAAATCTTGGATACTTCTAAACACCATAATTTTGTGTCATAGAAAGATTAGAATGTATTTCAAAGTCACTATCACTTTTCAAAGTTATGACTTCGAGCTCAAGATACCAAATCCAAAGTCACGGTATCTTTTGAAAGCTACAACTTTTTACTTGGAGAAATAGAAAAATTTCAAAGTATAAAAAATGAAAGAGAAAAGAAATTACAAAAAAAGACTCTACTACTACTTTTTCTCTATACACCCCAAGACTAAAGCAAAGTGTAATACTAATCCTAGTAGGGATTTGTGTACTCTCTAAGAGATCTATGAGCAATCAAGAGACAAAAGGCATAACTCTCAACCCCCCCAGCTGGATTCAATAAAATTAATCAAAATAGCTTGGGATTATGATTTGTATTCTAGATTCTCATGAGGGTTATTATTGGAAACCTAAGATTCATGAGACATTTTCTCTTATACCATATGAATCTCTCTCCAATATCAGGCTAAATTAAGGTCTAAGATTTGTGTAACTATGATTTATGTGATGCATACATGATTTTGTAATTAATTAGAATTTAAAATAAGAATTTAACTATCCATGGATTTGTGTATCTTGTTATGATGGATGATGATAAATAAACCATGAGGTATACTCATATATATGATAAGAAGGAAGTGATAACTCAATCATGATGTGTGAGAAAAACCTATATGTTAAAAACTAAAATTGAGATATATTATTCATTATAAGTATGATATTTATTAAGTAGAAAACATAGATAATTTTTCATGTCACTCCATTGTATATATCTTGGAAGAACTTGTTCTTGATTGATGTAGATGTCTAATAGTGTGAGATTCACATTGTCACTACATGGGTTAATGATAAGTAATTCATAGGATATGAGTAAGTTTATGGTGACTCAAAAGGTTGTGATAGCTCTTTTAATTGCTTTCCCTCATATATTTCCCACCGATGAGGTTTGAGGGAAGTATACATTAATTATGTGAGTATGATGCTTACAAAATCAAAAGTAAAAATGCTTGTAAATTATATCAGTTCTTGGTCTTTATGATACCAGAGGCCAGAGAATAAAAATATACATCTTAAATAATCATCAATAGTAGTTGATAAGGTGCCTAAAAGATATAAAACTTGTAAATAAATATCAAATAGAGATGAATTATTGTCTTGGTGGTATAATACCAAGGGGATAGTTATATAGGAACTATCATTAGGATAAACTCAATGATGATAATTATTTTGTATATTATTACGAAAAAGACTATTCTATAATAATATAATCTCTATTATATATCCAAAATCAATATAAATTAAATTATTTGATTATGCATCATACGAATCAAGTAGACAAACCTTAGGATATAAGTCTTATAGCAAAATCACAAAGTATCTTTTCTACTAGAATTATATTGTCTAGTTGTTGGTTGATCGAACTATTGATATAATTTATGTGTGATTAATATTTGAATAAAAGTCTTTTTTATTACTTATATGAATCATATACATGTCGATCTTTGTTGAAGAGATAAAAGTTATCATGAAACTTTTGGGACATTATCTAACCAATAAAATTGGACAATATAACAAAGTCAAAATAATAATGATAGTCTTAGGAGTGATAACTACCTTGTATGCTAAGAGTAAAAAAGAATAATTCCATGCTAATTTATCATTAGTCTAACATTTGAACATAATATTATCTCAATAATATAGAAATCTCATCATATACAAGAAAGTAAGACAACTCTAGAATTTAAGTATCTTTTCTAGACCTAAGTTTATCTATTCAATATATATATACCAAGCATATTATGTTATAAATATTTATATATTTAGCTATCTATCTATTTGTTTAAATAGATATATTATCTTTTATTATTTTAGATTGACCAAATTATTTTATATAAATAATAGAAATAATATTATTTAAATAGAAATAGTATCTTTTCAGATATAGTTATTTTATACAAATATTTAAATAGATAGATTATCTATTTGTTTAAATAGATAGATTATCTTTTATTATTTATAAATAGAAATAGTATCTTTTTAGATATAGTTATAAATATTTATATAAGGTCTGAATTAGATTGACCAAATTATTTTAGATGATTATCTTTTATTTTATTATCGATATAAATCATTTTTATATTTTTTAATATTTTTATTTATAATTTTATTATTCATAGTATTATCACATATTTATTATTTTTTTTCAAACAAAATAATTTGTCATATAGTTGTCCTATATAATTTTTTTTTGTGATCTATGTAATACTCATTTATTATAATAAATTCTTGATGTAATTATCTATTGGTTCATCAAATCTTATTCTTATATGATATATATCCTTGTTAATATCTATGCTTTTACTCAACATAGAGCCTATATACTTGAAAATACTGATATTTAATAATTTTTAATTTCTCATTTTGATTATTATATCATTTTTATTTTTTACATGATAAAACTCATATTGATAATAGTTTTATTACTATTGGAAACTCATGAGTACTATTTTGAACTAAATTAAGTCTGGGTATTACTCATGCATACATGTCTTTGATTAGTTTAACACACACACACACACACACACACACACACACACACACACACACACACACAATATATATTTATATATGATATTTCATTCTTACATAATACCTACTAAATTATTCTTATAAATCTAATTGGTATTATAAATCTAGTAGGATTATAGTAGACATATATTACAAATATATATATATATATATATATATGTAAAAAAAACATGTCATTGTCTTCATTATTTTTATAAATATGAATTATAATATATTATTTTTATTTATCTGATATTTTTTTTAGTTATCATAATTTTGTTGAACAACTTAGTCAACTATATTAGACTTTTATTCTTTTGATCCTCAAAATTTCAATAGAGATACCATCATATCCTATGATATTTCTGACACTCATTTTCTTAAGAGTTTTTTTTATAATCTCAATAAGTTTATCTTGATTACATATTTAAAGTTGTTTAATTATCTATCATCGTTGATATTAAAATATTAATCTATGAACTTATTTAAAAGAGTTTGAAAATATATCATTTCTTTTTTTGATTTTTTTTATTTTTTATTAAGATTTGATTATTTTTATTTTTAATATATTTTATTTGACTATTATATCTGATTTTATTTTTTCTCATCCTAGCTAATTTATAAATATTTTTTTTCTTTACTTTTTAATTTATCAAACTTATCGAAGATCTTAAATTTAATTTTATTTACTATTTTTTAGTTTGTTTTGTTTCTCTATATAATTTATAGTTTCTTCATTTTTATTCTTTTATATTCTTTAAAATAAATTAAATTCTCCTTAATAGGTTTGTCAAATCTTAAATTTCTACTATTATGTTTTTTATAAGAGTAAATATTTTTTTAAGACATGCTTAAAATTTCTTTAAATATTTTTTTTATATATGTTTCTTTATTCTACATAGTACCCTCATCTATGTTTAAGGATTAACTAACTTTGTTTTATATATTTTTTTAAATATTTATTATTTTTTATTTTAGGGTTTATCATTTTATTTGCTGATATTTATTTGAAGTCTCTCTATAATTATATTTCTTAAGATATAGATCAACTATGATTAGTTTATGTTAAGTGTTTGGATTATCTCTTGATATTATTTTATAATTTTTATATAATATTTTATCATCTCTCTTAATGAGAAAAAAATTTATTAAACTTATATTAGAATTAATTTTGAATGTTACTAAATATTAATCTTTATTCTTAAAGTAGGTAGTAGTTATTGAAATATTATAAGCTAAAATAAAATCTAAGATTACTTGTGTAAGATATTAGAACCACTTTAGGTATTATACATACACCTATTTTATTCCACACTCAAATAAGGAGGGGGTGTGTGGGCGTATAAGTGTGGCTGTGTGTGGGTGCATGGGTATGTGTGGATTTTTGTCTATGTTTGAGTGTTTGGGTATCTGAATGTGGGTGTGTATAATTACTAATTCCTCTTGTGTAAGCTACACTTGCATTGTCTATCTCAAACTTGGATAAAAAATGAGAATAACATCATATAAACAATCAGTTTTAAAAAACTTATCACACAATTTTTTATGAATTTTATTATGTGAATGTTGTAAGAAAAAAAATTGGCTGCAAACTATAACCGAGGAGAAAATGTTTCTGAAAGGAGACTTTTTCTTTCTTTAATTCTTATTTATTACAATCAATACAATGATTTATTTATAGGTAGTAGTTTGTCATAATAAAACTAAAAATTAAAATTCATTATCACCTATAAGAGTAACTACTGCTCTTGACATTTCATCTTCTTCATTAAAAACAGAAATTTAATGTTTAACAAAACTCCCCATTAAAAATGGATATTTAATGTTTATTTAACAAAACTCCCCCATAAACTTAAATACTACTACCATCTTTCATACCGAGTAATCTTTTGCAGTTATCGAGTAGTATCGTATGTAGTGGTTTGGTGAAGATATCTGCGACTTGGTCCCGACTTGCCACGTATACTAATTTTATATTTCCTTCCTTCACTTGATCTCGTATGAAATGAAAATGAATGTCAATATGCTTGCTTCTCTAATGATTCACCGGGTTCTTGCTCAACTCAATTACTAATTTGTTGTCAACTCGTATCTCAGTTGCATCGAGTTGTTGCTACTCAATTTTGCCCAACAAATTTCCGAGCCATATCGCATGATGTACACATAAAGATGCTGCCATATTCAGCTTCACATGTCGAGAGTGTCATGATTGGTTGCTTCTTTGAAAGCCAAGTAAACGTAGTGTCACCCATAAAAAACACATTACTCGATGTGCTTTTCTGATCATCCAAGTCTCTGCACCAATCACTGTCGGAGTACCCGACCAACTTGTAATATGCTGCATTTGTATAAAATAACCCGAGTGACATTGTTCCTTTGATGTATCGAATGATTCACTTTAACGCCTTCCAATATGAATAGACTGGCTCCTCCATGAACTGACTTACAATGCAGACACTTAATGCAAGGTCCGACCTTGTGCATGTGAGATAGCGAAGACTTCCCATTAAACTCCGGTATTTGCTTGTATCGACTCGTTCTCCTCCATCAAACTTAGAGAGTTTTGTACATGATTCCATTGGTGTTGAAACTGGATTGCATGACTCCATCCTGTACTTCTTCAAAATCTCCTTTATATATGCCTCCTGGGATACAAAGATACCTGTCTTTTATTGTCTTACCTCTAGACCAAGGAAAAACTTCATCAAGCCCAAATCTGTCATCTCGAATTCCCATGTCATTGTGCTCTTGAACTTTTGTATCATTTCATTATTATTCCCCATAAAAATGAGATAATCAACATAAAGAGCAACAAATAATATATTACCTCCACTCTTTTTCACATAAAGGGCATGTTCATAGGGACATTGCTCGAACTCATTCTCTTTGAAGTATGTATTGATACGAGTATTCCACACCCGTGATGCTTGCTTCAATAAATAAAGTGTCTTCTTCAATTTCAATACCTTCTTTTTTTCTCTGATTTTCATATAATTGGGTGGTTGTTTAATATAAACTTTTTCTTCAAGCACACCATTCATGAAAGCCGGTTTGATATTCATTTGTAATATCGGCCAATTGAATTGAGCCGCTTGTGAAATGAGCAATCTGATTGTCTTCATTCTTGCAACGGGAGCAAACACCTCGTCATAGTCGATTCCCACCTTTTGCTTGTATCCCTTTGCTACAAGTCTCGCCTTATACCGTTCTATCTCCCATTGAGCATTCATCTTTCTCTTAAATACCCACTTGACATCAATGGGCTGAGTTCCTTTCGGCAATTCTTCTAACTCCCATGTATAATTGTGATCTATTGCTTTAATCTTCTCGTCCATAGCAGTTTGCCACTTCTTGTCTTGCACTGCCTGTTCAAAGCTTAAATTTTCGGAATCTACCAAAAGATATACAAGGTGTACTTCATTTGTCGTATCATACAAATCTTGTAAGCTTCGCATTTTGGGTTGTCGCGGTTCATCTTCATCATCAATGGTTTCAGAATTTTTCGGTATAGTTGTTGGCATAGCAATTGATGATTCTCCAACATCAATGATATCCTCTGTTGCTTTATTCCAATCTCATTCATTTGCTTCATGAACTCGTACATCACGACTCACTAGAATCTTCTTGCTTATTGGGTCGAATAGCTTGTATCTTTTTATTTTCTCATCATACCCAAAAAAATATATCTTTTGCTTTTGTCTTCGAGCTTCGTTCTTCGCTGATCTGGCACGTGTGTGTAGAATAAACTGCCGAATACTTTAAGATGAGAGACTGTTAGTTTTTGTCCACTCCATGTCTCTTGTGGTGTTTGAGCATATAACTTTGCATGTGGACACTGATTTTGAACATAGACGGCACATTGCACGGCTTCTGCCCAAAATTCCTTCGGCATTTTATTGCTTTTGAGCATTGACTAAATCATTTCAAGAATGGTCCGGTTCTTCCTCTCGGCTACACCATTTTGCTGTGGAGAGTACGGTGCGGTTAAAAATTGTCTTATGTCTTGCTCCTCACAATACTCCATGAAAATCATCAAGTGTATTCGCTGCCTCTATCGGATCGTACAGATTAAATATATCTACCGGTTGCCTTTTCTACTAGCACTTTGAATTTTTTGAACACCTCAAATGCCTCGGATTTTTCTTTCAGAAAACAAACCTAAGTTTTTTGTGAGAAATCATCAATAAAGGAAATGAAATACCTTTTGCCACTGAAAGATTCATGGGTGATTGGTCCACATATGTCGGAAAGAATCAACTTGAGAGGTTGCTTAGCTCGATATTCTGTCTTCTTTTGAAATGATATTCTTGCATGCTTTCCGAGCACACATTCTTCACAAAATTTTCTCTCGTATTTCATGTTCGGTAGTCCGTGCACAATGTTCTTCTTTGCCAACTTGTGTAGGCATTCATGATATAGGTGACCAAAACGGAGATGCCACAGTGGCGCATTGTCTTCCACGTTGACTTGCAAAAATTTTTCTCCTACACTTCTCAAATTCAGCTTGTACATCCGATTTCTTCCCATTTCAACTTATGTGACTGAACGCCATTGCTTGTCTTTCAATAGTAATATCCGGTCTTTCATAAAAACTGAATATCCTTTCTCCATGAGTTACCTCATACTTAAAATATTGCTCTTGAGGTCTGGTACGTAATACACATCTTGGATTGACCCAATGAAACTATCCTTTTGTACATAATAAATCGTTCCTTGGCCTTTTACCTCAACCTTCGAGCCATCTCCAAATGATACAAATACAGCTTCAATCATTTGCATCTCTTTGAAACAATGCTCGTGCCCACACTTATAGTTGCTTGTAGCTGTGTCAAGGTATCACACCATGTCGTTGTCGGTGTTGACTTTATTATATGCCATTAAGAGAAAGCCTTCTTCTGTCTCGTCATCCATGACTAGGTTGGTTGTCTCTTCCATCTTTTTTTCGACTCGACATTCTTTTGCTAAATGCCCAACCTTTCCACAATTGTAACATTTATCAGAATTACAATCCTTCGCATAGTGACCATATTTGCCACACATGTAGCACTCGAAATTGGAATAATTTGACCCACCACCTCTTCCATGACCACGTCCTCTTCCACGCTAATTTTGTTGGTTTGATTGCTCCTTCTCCTCGTGATACCTTTCTTGACTGTGGTTTTTCCCACTGTGACTATTTCCTCGACCACATCAGCCATGCCATTTACCTTAAAATACCTTTTCATCATTGAACGATGCTTTGGCTTGAAGTGCCTGCTCAAGTGTCTCCTCCTTCTCCTCCTTCTTCTTACGATATTCATGTGCCATTAAGGAAGCTGCAAGCTCGTCGACTATGAACTTTGCTAGATCCTTTGACTTTTCTATTGCACATACCACATTCTCGAAACTGTCGGTTAACGACCTCAGAATCTTTTTCCCGACCTGCTCATCAGACAATTTTTCTCCAACTCGGTTGAGTTGATTCACCACGGTTTGAACACGCGTAATGTAATTAAACACACCTTCTGGCTCCTTCATTTTCATGCCTTCAAATTCGTTGCGAAGAGTTTGAAGACGAACTTGTTTAACTCGATCGGCTCCTTTGTACTCGCAAGATGCCTCACGCTTCTTTTAAAGTTTTTGCACTCGCAATCTTCTCAAATCCTGACTCATCAATAGCTCGGAACATGATGTACAATATCGTCTTATCTTTTGATCGCATCTCTTTCAACGCCTTATTTTGAGTCGTCGTATATCCTTTGGTAGATTCTGGTTCTTCGAAACCTTCTTGAACCACCTCCCAACAATCCACAGAACCGAGAAGAGCTTTCATTTGGATGCTACAATTCTCGTAATTCACATTCGTTAATCAGGGCAGCAGGACATTATTGATTATACTTCTCATTCTTCCGATACCAAATTGTAATAAAAAAAATTTAGCTGCAACCTATAACTGAGGAGAAAATGTTTCTGAAAAGAAACTATTTCGTTCTTTAATTCTTGTTTATTACAATCAATATAATAATTTATTTATTGACAGTAGTTGTCCTAATAAAACTAAAAATTAAAAATCATTATCACCTATAAGAGTAACTACTAACTCTTGACATTTTATCTTCCTCATTAAAAACAGACATTTAATGTTTAACAAAACTCCCCTTTAAAAATAGACATTTAATGTTATTTAACAAATGTAAATTGTAAGAATGGTCTTATATTAGATTTTGTTCATGATAATGAAATAATTTATCTCAATATCTTTTATTCGCTGTTGAAATATAAGATTGGAGTTAATATATTTTATTGTCTGATTATTATAATAAAATGTTGTGAGAAATGTAAGTATGCACCTGATATTCATAAGAAGGCGTCTAACTTAAAGTAACACAAATAATTATAATAAGTATTTTATATTATGATTATGTACTGAATCTTAGAATTATCAATTGATTTTTTCTTTTCTTAGAAAAAAGATTGTTATATTTCATTACATGAATATCATAGTAATGAGTAGTTATAGATATAAGTTTATACTTGATATTCTCAAGAAAATATCTGATCCAAAGTATATCATAAATAATTATAAAATTATCTTAAGCTATGATTTTGAATTGGATCTACTACATTTGACTCTTAACTTTCTTAGAAATAAGATTGTTTATTAAAAATATAATAACTTGTAGTAGATTTTTTCTTTGAACAAGTTGATGACCAACTATAAATTAAATACTCAATTTGATGGAGGAGCTTATGATCATTGAATGATATATTAAATTCAAAATATTTCTTTACATATTTATCATATGAAGAGTTGTATCAAGGTGAACTTATATATAATATGATGATAATCATATAATTAATTTTTAATATGATTCTTCAATATGTAGTCAATTTTATTAAAAATTATATATTAATGCATATCTATTATAACATATCACTTCTACTATTATAAGTCACTTTAATTATATAAAATAATACTTGTCTCCTAAGATTATTCATCAAAAATTATGATTGAAGGTACTCATAAATTAATGATTCATATAATTCATATTTTTTTAATATATATATTATTTATATAAACAATCAATAAAATAATGTTGTCATCAAAATTTTTATGATAAAATAAATAGTAATCAGTGATATACTTAGACAAACCAAAAGAAGTAATTATTATTAAAAATCTCATAGACTAAGTTCTTTAGGACTATTTTAAGCTAACAATCTGTAATCTAGATCTTAACACTATGTTATTGCTCAAAAATCAGATTATTCTATATACATATTTTTTCCAATGTCACACATGAAGAAAAATCTAGAAAATATTGTTAATTTCTGTTATATTTTCTCATCTATAATGGTGTCATATGATGATTGAAGAGATAGATCATATACTCTATTAGAAATTGAGAACTGGTACATTAACTTTCAAAAAAATTTGTTGTTGGCCATAGGAAATTATTCATTGTGAAGATTAATTTAAATATTAAGATAGATCACTTGAATGTGAGGCTTGTGAGAGGATTTACTCACTTAGACTTTTGGAGTTGATTGTCATGATATTTAATTTTTTAGTGGCCAAAATTGTCTTAGTTTGGATACTCATATCTCTCACTACTTCTTACAAATGAATGATATATTGGCTACACATAAAGAATAATTTTTTTTCAAGGTAATCTTGAGAATGGGGTGTATTTGACAAAGCTTTCAAAGGTGTTTTCCAGACATGCCTTGACGTGTGCCTCAAGTTGAGGCATAGACAACATGCCTTGAGGTGTTTGAAAAAAAGCAACATGCATGAAAGGTGCATGTTTTCTTTAGTGAAGCATGTTCGAGGCGTGCTTTGACTGCATATGCATCATTCTTTATGCCTTGAAGAAGGATGCATAAGTGGGATTGGATAGCTCATTCGTGGAATGATCATGAGTAGTTTGTTTTCGGAATTAGCTTGGGCAGCTCATTCGTGTATATATACACATGCATATATATATATATATATATATATATATTGTTGTTTTTTTTAATTTAAATCAATTAAATTCTGATTTTTTTAATTTTTTTAAATATTGAATTTTTAAAAAATATAAATACATTAAATTTCGAGTTTTATTTTTAAATTCATTTCAATTATATGTTGTTATTATTTTGTAGTTAATTTTATTATTATATACAAATGCAATATTATTATTGATATTTTTTTTATAACGAGTTCATCTAATTTAAATAATTCAAAAAAAAATTGTGTGAAAATTTGTTATTAAAATTATTAGGTAACAATATTTGGGATATAGATTTTGCAATCAAAAATATGCAAGGGTGGGTGACTAGACTCAAACATTACTTAGCATGAATTCATCACGGTATAAAATTATACACCAAAGTTAGTAAAAGAATTTGATTGGAATGCAATGAAGATTTGATCAATTTTAAGGATTAAAAAATAAAAAAGAAATAAATTACTCCAAGAAATTAGTATGTGTCTAATTTTAATGTATGAGAATATTTTAAAAAAAATCATTAAAATATTTGTCTTGTAAGTATATTCTATTTTATAATTTTATTTTATATACTTCACAATATTAATTAATTATATAATGCGAGACTTAAAAAGATTATGCCTCAACATCTCTAGGCTTTTGCCTCGTCTCATAAACACAAATATATTGTCTTATGTTTTTGTCTTTCAAATTTTGCTATCCAAAGTATTCACTTAGTTTTTTAGCATATAATTTCTAGATCTAGTAAATAGGTTGTGGGAGGCCTTATTAGTCAAAAGCATCCAATGAATTTTCAAGATTTTTTGCCATGATTTTTTTTTTGTTTTACATAATTCTATTATAAATTATTCTTGATTTTAATAGTTGCGAAGAATACTTTTTTTCACGTCGATCTTAACAAATAATATATATGAAATATTCACCTAGTTTTCGTGCACATATGTAGTTTCTAGATCTACTTTTCAAGTTGTGGAAAGTCATGTATTATCCAAAATAGTCACCGAAAACCTCACTTAAAAGATTTTCTATCTTAGTTATCTTTTTGTTTTGCATAATTGTGCCACAAATTATTCCTTGTTTTATTAGAGGAGTTGAAAATCATGCAACTCTAAGAGTATTTTCAGTCATAGTTCTAAATAAATGACACCTGAAAGCTTAGATTCTTCTTGAGATTATAGTGGCTTATGACAATAAATATATGACATCATAGAAGAAATATGTCTGAGATACTTTCTCGGACATTATTTTTTTGGGTTGTATTCAAGTAATTCTAAGTTATATACACATTTTTTTATTTGATACAAGTCTAGTTTTTGACATGACTATCCACATGAGAATTCTAGGAAATATTTATTATCTGATTATCTCTAGATTAGATATAACTCATCCAACTAGTATAATTATTTATTTTTTAGTTTCTCAATTATAAACTCACATTAAGACAACTTTTTACATGCTTAGATCTTATACCATTTTGCACAAATATAAGATCTATTATTAGTTATAATATTTTTCTTGAAGTTAATCTTTTTTTCTAGAAAAGGAACAGACACATTTTAGTCTTGATATTTAGGGTAAAGGCAAGACATAGAGTGATAATTATAATTATGTGTAAGATTCTTTGAATCAAAAGCTTACTCGTGGAGATAAAATTTTTAATTCTCTCACTTTGTTTTCTACTACGATAGTCAATTCGTGAGATATATCATCTTCAATCTAGTATTTCACAAGTGGATGAAGTCTCACAACTTATGTTCATATAATAGATTTGTTAATTGACATATTTATAAATAATTTGAGAAGATTTTAGCTTCTATTTTTTCCTTCTCAGTTTGATATTTTAGATTTTTACTCATTAGAGTGTAGGAGGTTTTGCAACATTTATGTTTTTTTTTTAACCTATCTTTTGTTGTTTATGACGAGCACTGCTTCATTTGCTGAAGCAATCAATCCATCTACATTGTATTTCCATGTATAAACTTTATGTTCATTTGCTGATTTATCATTATGAGCATTTCTCTATCTTTGATTGGTATCTCTTAAGTTACATTTATAACATTTGCTAGTTGTTTGTTTCGTGCTGGTACAAATTTTAAGTTCATGTTGTTTAATGTTTCATTGTGACATGAAATGCTTTATTTCTTAGTCATGTGGTTTTAAAAGATGGGGTAGTAGTAGATGAGTTGAGTGTGTAAGTAGCTACGTAATGGTTCATGCTAAAAATAATTATCAGCATTCATTTTCTTGGAAGAAAAACTTGGGATGGCCCACAAGTTGGGTATTTCCATCAAAAAGGTAAAGAAATATGAGGAAATCAAGTCATAGACAAATTAAATGTTAGTGGAAATCTCAATGAAATTTGATTTACAAGGGAAGCCCACATGTTGGGTACTCTTATCCATATTGTAGTAAAAAAATAGAAAATAAAAAAAGTTAACAATAAACTATTAAACTGCAAGAACATAAAAATAATAATAAAAAAACTTTAGTACCTTTACGAAGTCGATGCATAAATATCTACTATACCAATCTTGAAGGATAGAGATGTATTAAATATTAGATTAGAAGGTATATGTCTTAATATTTAATTATCATAAAAGATAGTATTAGAAGAAGAAAGTGGATACTTGATTTTCTCAAGTATGTGTTAAATCCTAAGTATTTCATAGATAATTGTCATCATTATCTTGAATAAATAAGATCATCTTGCTATTAGTGTTAATTTAGAAATTCAAATAAACATACATATGTGAGTCAAAAAAAGTAATTGTGCTGCTCAAAATCTAAATGGCTGCCCTATATACATCTCCTTGAGATTATTATGAAGAAATATATATTTTAAGTCTAGTTGGTATATCATCTATTTGTGAAATGTTACTAGTGATAAAATAATACATATAATAATCACATTGTTTATTAGAGAGAAAATATGTTGATAATTAATATCTAACATTTAAGTAAATCTCACTGCAAGAAGTATTGTCTTTAGATTTTTTTTTATTTGGACCTGTCTTCAAAGTAAGCATTTACTTATGATCAACAATAAAGTTTTCTGAATATTGAGATACTAGTTTTCAAGTCTAAAATTAGAGTAAACGACATATATGTTCTCCAATATAGTTTAATATTATCCTATGTGAGATAATATTTTAAAATAAGATCTTAGTATCATAATATTATTAAGAGAAGTCATAAAAGAGGGAAAGAGATATACGTATGATAATACTAATGAAATTGAGTGCTGAGTATAACTAATATTTTTTTTTAGGAAAGTATTTGGAAGATCAAGATCAGAGAAGTTTATTATAGTATCATCTAGCTTCTTAGGAGGTTCTCATCAATTTTATCATATGGTTTTTATGGTTGGTTTATATAATTACATATGAATTTTAAAATATATTTTAATCCATCTTAATTTTAGAATTTACACAAGCAACTAAGTAATAAAGTGGAAAAATAAGTTATCATTATTTTAAATATTTTATTTTTATTTTTATATATATTGTACAACAATATTAGTACTCTATGTATTATTTAAACACATTTTGCAGTACACTTAAGTGTACTGCAAAATGTGAGAATTCATACAGACAAACACAAGTTTATCTTATCATACAAATTTTTTAAAAATTCAAAAAATACAAATTGCACATTTCAATTATATTCACTTATTTAGATTTTTTTCAATTTTATTTACAAAATGAACTTTAATATGTTGGTAGCCAACATATGATCCCTATGGTAGCCAACATATTTACAAAGTTATTAGATATCAAATTACATATTTATCTTTTTTTTTTAAATCTTCAGACTTATATAAATTATAAAATTCTTATAGTTTGTTAAACATGTTAATACATTTTATCCAATTTCAAATATGTTATGTTATGTGAAAAGTTAATTTTGAATTTACTTATATCATTATGTTTATAATTTGTCACATACTTCTTAAATAAAAAATCTTAGCCAAGAAAATCTATCTAGTAATTTTTATGAATAAAATTTGGATATTATCAAATTGTTGTACTAGTATGTAATTACACAATATATTTGATCTCATAAGAATTTTAAAATTAAAAATATTTGAGTAAAAATAGTACTAGGATTGTTAATCACATAGAAAGTCCTCGTGGTAGATCTATGGTTTGAGGCTCATTAGACGCAGTCTCTTGTGCATTGTTAATAAATTGTATTTTTGCAATTTAATATAGAATGTAAATATTTTATGTTTGGAAGACTTTTTTTATTAATACTTTTTAAAAATATGAACAAAAACATAAATATTTTGATTTTTCTGTCCTAAAATATAATTTTCTCAAGAGAATATATTAATCTTAGTAACAGTCAGCCCTTTGGATAGAATCCAACTGCCTGATGAGTCGCTATCTACTGATGCTGATGCCGATGGCTGATACGGTGGCTATAATACTGGTCGTGTAAATATGATCATGAGTCGGGTCGGGTCGGTGGGTAGAGGTGACAAATTGGCCGTGCCTGAGAGATTTTACTGAATCTGGGTGCCGGGTCGAGCATGACTCGGGCATGTGATACTCTTGCCATAGGTTCATTCCACCCTGAGGCATGGTTCAACCACGAATGAGGGCTTGAGCCAAATTCGACATGGACGGGCCAACATCTTGGGTCATGTCGGTGTCGTGTTACCTTCTCTTGAAGCACGCATGCTTCCCATCGAGGCTTAATTCCACCCGCATCATTTCCAGGCTCGTGTTTTTTCTGGCCATGCCATAGCCATACTTGCTCGATTTTTGGTTGGCTATGTCGCTGGCCAGATTGGCCTGCCTGCCCGCATGTCTTCAACTTCAGCAAGGTTGTTGCTCTCTTGCTTAGCTCTTTTTTGTAAAACTTGAGTATGTTACGATATCATGTGACACAAAATTAGAAGTGTCAAATAGGTCGTGCTATACTGGACATGTCATGGTATGGTATGGCATGAGAACCAGCTGGACTTCATGGTACGACATGGTTGACTATCATAATGAAGGGCCGTATTGGATTGTACTTGTCAGGAGCCAATTAGGTGAAAATGTAATGGGTGTCTGGGTTGCGGTACTGGCCAATTATAATCATCCACATAAGCAAGATCATACTTATGTGATAGGATTTTTTTTTAAATAATCCACCTCGTCGGGACTTAACCCGTGATTTGTAGTTGGTCCTAGGTCTCTGGGCTGGTGGATCGTGACATCGGCCTATATATGTGGATCGTGCCTAGTCCGGCACAAGGCATGGTTCCCGCAGGCCCAAACATGGTACGAGCCCTGCCCTGCCACGGGGCCTTGCATGATTTAGGATTAGACACAATTCCGAGTCCTAACATGAGGTTGATGAGTTGGTATTTGCTGACTGTACGACGACTCATTATCTTAGACAAGAAATATATTTTGATTTTTGAATAAATAGAACCTCCAAGTCAAGTGTATAATCAAATGTGACTAAGTTATTTTATAATTTTTCCCTATAAGAAAAATCATAAATTTAGGATTTACTACTTTTTAGTTAAATTCAATCCTAAGTGAATATTATTTCTACTTTTTTCTTTCTATATTGTTAATCACATCTACATGAACACTATTTCTTCCTCAATGTCATTCTACCATTAGCGACTCTATCCAAGGTCTAGAGTTTGCATTAATTTTGGCAATAATATAGAAGAAAAAGAGTGAGAAAATCCCAAATTTAATTTTTTTTACAAGGAAAAAGTACAAAAAATGATGTTACATGTAATTATACACTTAGGCACAACAAAAGGTGCTTGTGTGAGTGAAGTGAAATGTAATACAAGATGCATATTAATTTTATAAAATATGATTCAATATCTAATTGAATCAATAAAAAATTAAGATTTATGTTGGACAATTTTGGTTCCATAGTTGTGATTTTAAAGAGTCAGAAGAAGAGAACAAACAATTATAACAAACGACACACACACACACACACACAATCAAAATCTAACAGAAGCATGACAGAATTAAAACCACTGCACACACAAACCACAATAGAAAAATATAATATAACGTGGTTCACTAGTGATTCAACACGACTAGCTACATCCACAGAAGCAGTCACGATGAAAATCACGCAGGGAGGAGAAAAACACTGAGATAAACAATTACACTCCAAAATTACAGCAACCCAAAAAACATAAATAAAATCAATTTATATTAATGATAATTTCTCAGTTTAATTAACCGAAGTGGATCGGATCACTCGGGCGGGCCAGGCTCTGCTCTAAAATTTTCTTCGGCCCACTGACCAGATAGCAATGTTATTGTGTTACTGTTGTATTCACAGCCTCTTAATATTTTCTTTCTCACACTTATATGAAAATATTAAAATAAAAACATATTTTGGTAATACAAATAGTTTATCAAAACAAATTATATACAATAATTTAAATATTTAAAAATTTAATAAAAAGGTATGAATGTGATGCTTTGGCATGATGATAAATGTTTTTGTTCAAAAGTGATAGAGTTTGGTTTTGAAATTTATTAGATGCAGGCTATTTTTGGTTTTGAAAATATTAGAAGTAGATATTATAATCTAGCATTACTTTTATTCATTAAAAATGTTATAAATGTATATAACTTTCAATAAAAATGTTATAAATTTATATAAATTTCAATAAATTATTTAAAATTTCAAGAACAAAAATATTCAGAAAGTGAGATTAAAGTTAATTTCATGTTAGGGAGTTGATGAGCTTTGAGATTAGTAAGTTGTAAGTAGTAGTCCTTAAGTGTGGTTTTAAAAATATGTATGTAATTAGCCTCTTGGTTATTGATGAGCATACGCCATCAATGATCTTGGCTCTGAACTTGCAGATGTTCTTGACCACGGCTCTTGGTCTACCTAAATCGTGCAGGATCAAAAAAGAAATACATAATTTTGTTGTGATTCATTATGATTCTAAGCAAAACAAGAAGCATCTAGAGAGAGAATATCATAGATTTAAGCTTTTAGCACATATAATGGATATCTAACTCAGTGTCAATTGTCGTGTTTCAGCAAAAAGCAGCCCGAAGGTGATGAAGCTGATAATCGTGGGTAAGAACAAAGAATGTTAAATCTGTTCTTTGTTTTGGGTCTTTTAGGTCTGTCAATGGTTCTTTCTTGTTGACGCAGGCGTTGCGAGAGCTTTTGTAAGCATTGCGATAATGTTCATATTGTTCTTTGCGTACGTTCGTCGCAAGAACAAGAAGCATAATAACTCTTCGTTTGTCTTTCGAAACACGAAGTCCAATTCTTCTTCCAAGGCAGCAGGCGTCGAGAAGGGAGAGAATTTTCTGATAGGTTGATTTAGTTTTATGGAGAATTCAACAAAGGGAATCACAGTTTTGTTTGGAGGAAGAGAGGCATTCCTTTGTGATAATAATTTTCTTCAATGTGACATGGCTTCTTACAATGATGACAAAATTTGTTATTACCAGAGTTTCTTCCTCCTCCTTGGCCTCGACCACGACCTCTTGCATAACTTCCATTGTCACAAAAATATTGTCGTTTACTCGAGCTTCCGGTAGAATCTTCTTTTACGCTCACTTTTGATTGAAAAGCACTTTCAAGAGAAGCTTTACTATGTCGATTCATCCTTTGTTCATGCATCTCGAGAGAACCCATCAAGTCATGGACACTAAGTGATGAAAGGTCTTTTGTTTCTTCAATAATGGCGACAATATTATCATATTTCGGAGAAAGACTTATCAATATCTTCTCACAAACGGACTTGTCAGTCAAGATGTCGCCCAAACTCTTGATTTGGTTCATAACTTCGATCACCCTCGAGAAATACTCATGTAGAATATCTTTCTCATTCATCCTGAGATTTTGAAACTCTCGTTTGAGCGTCAAGAGCTTCATCGTCTTCATCTTGTCGGTCCCTTGAAACTCCTTTTGCAGTATATCCCAAGCTTCTTTTGATGTTCTTGCTCCAATTATTCTTGGAAAAAATTTACGAGAGATACTTTGTTGAATAATAAACAAAGCCTTCGCATCTTTCCTCTTGAAATCCTTTAACATTTCATCGAACACCTTTCGGTCATCCGGTGAGAGTGTGTCTTTCGGTTCTTCTTCATATTTATTCTTCACCAAATCCCACAAATCTTGTGAGATCAAGAGTGTCTTTATCATCACACTCCAATAATCATAATCTTCTCCATCGAAAATGATTTGGGCTACTCGCATCAGCCAAGCTTCTCCTTGCATTGATTTTGTTTGTTCTTCACGCAGCTTCGAAAATTCACCGCAAAAAATCACCAGATTGGTCTTTGAACTTCCTTTGATACCACTTATGATAGGTTGATTTAGTTTTATGGAGAATTCAACAAAGAGAATCACAATTTTGTTTGGAGGAAGAGAGGCTTTTCTTTCTTTGAATTTTCTTTCGGCCGATTTCCTTTTCAGCCGTTACATTACAATTTCATGTTTTCACCCTTTTTATTACAACACACACACAAACCCTTAAAACACCTAACACTATAAAATTACATTTTTACCCCTTAATAAAAAAACATTAATTTTAACATTTTCTGGGAGTTCATCTTTTCTCATACGATGAACTTGAAGAAGCAACCAATAATTTTGATCCTGCAAAAGAAGTTGGTGATGGTGGCTATGGGATTGTGTATCATGGTAACGACGACGCACAGTTGCTAATCATCTTCTTCGCCATCGGGCTTTCGATATGGTTGTCATGGGTGTCATTTTGTGTGGCCAAGGAAGCTGCGAGACGGGTGAGAGGTAGCGGTGAAACGCTTGTACGAGAACAACTGCAAGGGAATGGAGCAATTCATGAACGAAGTGGACATCCTGATCACCTGCGCCATCAACATCTCGTGTCACTGTAAGGCTGCACGTCTCGCCACTGCCGTGAACTTTTACTGGTATACGAGTGTTGACGGGCTGTTCGTTTAAGTTGAGCGGGCTTAGAGTAAAATGACTATTAAGCCCTTAATGAGCATTTATTAAATATGTAGCTGTAAAGTTTTTTTTAATATTTTCTTTGTTTCAATTATTAGAAGGGATATATAAACTCCTTTTTTTCTTGACCTAGCTGCCAAACATTTTTTCAATTGATTGATAATTAGTTTTCTGCTGCTGCGCTCAACTCTTTCTTATTCCTCTCTTCTCTTTTACTCATCTTCTCTTTTCTGTGTTTACTGTTCTTAAGAAATCCTTGTTTTAACAAGGAATCGTTGTTATTAAACAACATTTTGGTATCAGAGCATCGTTTCCTAACTAAGATCGAGATTATTTTTGAATATTATTCAAATCTAATTTCTCCAGATTAGGCATTCTATGAAAAACCTAATTATTTTCACAAATTTCTTAAGATCTAGCATAGATCTGACCATATCTTCTAAGATCTAAAGGTTTTGTGGTTTTTAAAACCTATTTTTTACAAAACCCTAACATTCTGTTCAAAATTTTTCAAGTTGTTCTTTAAAATTAATATGTTTTCAAAAGGTCAAAACTCATCAAACTCGGGATCGATTCCTATTTCCTTGTTTGATGGTGAAAATTTTGATTACTGGCTTGTTAAAATGCTAACATTATTTATCTCCCAAGATATATGGGAAATTGTGGTTTCTGGATATGTAGAAGCCCCAAATTTCTCTATTCTAGAAGGTAAAGATTTATTACAAGAGAAGGAATTACGAAAATTAAATGCCAAAGCATTACTCTTCATCCAACAGGGCGTAAGTAATGTAATATTTCCCCGATTGCTTGGATATACTCAAGCCAAGGAGGCTTGGGACCTCCTAATCGAGGAATACCAAGGAGATAAGAAGGCTCAAGGAGCTCTTCTGCACTCCTTGAGAAAAGATTTCGAGAATCTGAGTATGAAAAACTCAGATTCTATTATTGAGTTTTCAACTCAGTTCCTTGATATAGTTAATCAACTTAAGATTCACAGAGAAGACATCTCTGAGATTAGATTAGTTGAGAAATTACTAATCTGTATGCCTGATAAATCTGATGTCATTGTGGCAGTGATAGAGGAAACCAAGGATTTATCAAAGCTATCAATCTAGCAAGTTCTGAGTTCATTAAAATCATACAAAAGCTAATTATTGAAGAGGGCAGAAAGTTTTGGAGAAACTGCAATGCAGTCAAGATGGGAGGACAATTCCAACAAGGATGAAAATCAATCTAGAGACATGAGGAATAAGAGAAGCAGTCAAAGGTATGGGTTTAAAAATAAAAACAAAAATAAAATTAAAACTGGCTCTTCTTCTACTCTCTCTAATAACTCACTTAAAGACCAACCTGTCTCTTGCAATATATGCAAGAGATTAAACCACACTGCGACTGAGTGTTAGTTTCGAAAATAGAATCAATGCTAAAACTGTAAAAGGTTTGGGCATAATTCAAAGAACTGTAAAAGCATCTCCAAACAGAATGTCATTTTTACAGAGCGAGTATCCTCTGTAGAACATCTGTTTTATGCAAATGAAACAGAAAATATACATTCGATAAATACCTGGTTTCTGGACAGTGGTTGCTCAAACCACATGTCTGGAAATAAGGAAATATTTGTGGATTTACTTCCAGTGGTAAATTCACAAGTCAAATTGGACAATGGTGAATTAGTTCAGGCGCAAGCCAAGGGCAGAGTGGCAGTACCCACATGCTCTGGAACGAAATTCATAAAAGATGTACTTCTGGTTCCTGCCTTGGACCAGAATTTATTAAGTGTTGTCCAGTTAATTGAAAAATATTATAAACTGTCATTTGAAAATAACACGTGTGAAATATTTGATCATAGGAGTGATCAACCCTCATGGATAGTAAAGATGTCAAGTGGAAGAAGTTTTCCACTAACATTTGCTGAGAAAACAGATAGTGCATTATCTATGATTGTCCAATCTGTAGCTTCTCTCTGGCATAGAAGGTTTGGACATTTAAATTATTTAGACCTAAAAAATATTTTTCAAAATAATTTTGTAAAAGGATGCCTTCAAACCTTGTAATACCTACCTCTGTCTGTGAAGAGTGCTCATTGGGAAAACAAACTAGAAAGAGTTTTCCAATGCACTCTACCTGGAAAGCTTCCAAGCCCTTAGAACTACTACATGCTAACATATGTGGTCCCATGTTAGTGAAATCACTAGGTAACAATAGTTACTTCTTACTATTTATTGATGATTGCACAAGACACATATGAGTATTCTTCTTGAAGCACAAGTCTGAGGCACTTGAATGCTTCAAGAAGCTCCTGTCACTTGTCGAAAGATAATCTGGACTAAGTATAAAAACACTTAGAACAGATAGAGGAGGCGAATTCCTCTCTCAAAAATTCACAAATTTTTGTGAACTTAAAGGAATAGCTAGGCAGTTGGCCACTGCCTACTCACCACAACAAAATAGAGTTGTGGAGAGAAAAAACAGAACTGTAATGGAAATGGCCAGATCACTTTTAAATGAGAAAGGTTTACCAAAAAACCTTTTGGGCAGAGGCAGTGAACACATCAGTGTATCTGCTCAATAAGTCCTCTACCAAAGCACTGGAAAACCTTACTCCAGTGCAAGCCTGGACTGGAAGGAAACCTAATGTCAAACATTTAAGGGTATTCGGGAGTGTTTGTTACTCGCATATACCAAGTGCACAAAGGACCAAACTAGACTCAAAGAGTCTTAAGTACATCTTAGTTGGATACAGTCTGCAATCCAAGGGTTACAGACTATATTGACCAGAAACTAAGTCATTTCTGGTGAGTAGAGACATTCTAATTGATGAAAATAGTAAGTGGGTTGAAAACTTGAATGAAATAAATTCTGGAACTAAAAATGGTTGTACAGAAGCTGTGGTAGCTAGCAATAAATTAATAAGCGCTCCAAGGTAAGATTTCAGCTCACTCTCTGATTTTTCTTCTGAGTTTTCTTCTGATTTTTCTTCTGAATGCGGTTCTGAATGCAAGTCTAAATTTGTTTCTGAATATAGTTGTAATTCCTCACCTAATTCTGAATCTGTGATTGAACCAAATAAAATAACTCCTGTTAAATATAAAGACTTGACGGATATTTACCAGAGATGTAATTACGCATCAGTTGAGTCACTCAACTATGAAGAGGCTGTAAAACATCAATTCTGGATTGAAGCGATGCAGACAGAAATGTCTGTCATTGAAAAAAATAACACTTGGACTTTAGTGGACTTACCCCCAAATAAACACAGCATAGGTGTTAAGTGGATTTATAGGATTAAGACTAAATCGAATTCAAATCTGCCTGTATATAAGGCTCGATTGGTAGCTAAAGGCTACTCACAAAAACCCGAAATAAACTACCATGAAAGCTTTGCTCCAGTAGCCAGGTTAGAAACAATAAGACTTTTAATAGCCTTAGCTGGACAGAAAGGCTGGAATTTATTCTAATTAGACATAAAGTCAGCCTTCCTAAATGGAAGACTAAAGGAAGAAATCTATGTAGGACAATCCCCTGGGTTTTTAAAAAAGGGGAGTGAACACTATGTTTATAGATTAAATAAGGCTTTGTATGGGTTGAAACAAGCTCATCGTGCTTGGTATCAACAAATTAATTCCTACTTTCTGAATCAAGGATTCAGCAGAAGTAACAGTGAGCCTAGAGGTGTCAAACGGGCCGGGACGGGCCGGCCGGCCCGTTTTTTTAGGGCACGATCGTGCTTCCGTGCCGGGCCGGGCACGGCATGGTTATTGTTCCGTGCCATGCCCGGCCCGGCACGGTGTAAAAAAACCAGGCCCTGCACGGCCCGCAGGCACGGCGGGACGTGCCGTGACTTGCCTGGCCCCCTCGGGCTTGCCTGTTCGAGCGGTTCGGGATACGGGGGACCGCGGGCCGGGTCGAATCAGACCTGACCCACTGTCTTTTTTTGCTGGAGGGGCATCGTGGGGTCGGGCTCACAGGACACCCGACACGGGATAAACCCGTGCCTATGTGCCGTGCCGTGGGCCGAACTGTGCTGGGCCAGGCCAGGCATGGCACGCGCCAGGCACGACACGACACGGCTCGTGCCAAACCCGGGCACAGAATTTTTCCATGCCGGGCCGGCCCAGGCACGGCTGAACCGTGCCGTGCCTCGTGCCTAGCCGGCCCGGCCCAGTTGACACCTCTAAGTGAGCCTACACTCTATATTAAAAGAGATAAACATTCTGAAATTTTAATTATCTCTTTATACGTAGATGATATTATTTTTATAAGCAATAAAATTGAATTAATAAATAACTTTAGGAGAGAAATGAAAACTAAGTATGAAATGTCAAACCTGGGAAATCTAAAACAATTCTTATGACTTGAAATAACTCAAGACACAAATTGTGTGTCCATTTATCAAATTACATATATTAAACTATTGCTAAAAAGTTTTGGAATGAGTGAATGCAAGCTTATATCTACCCCCTTGGAAGTAAACCAAAAATTATTTCAGCTCAAGGAAAACCAGTAAATGAAAAAACATACAGAAGCTTAATTGGAAGCTTGTTGTATGTATCAGAAACCAGACCTGATATTGTATATTCTGTTCACCTGTTGTCACGATTCATGCATTGTCCAAATCACATACATTTAAGTGCTGTCAAAAGGATATTGAGGTATCTTAAAGGCACAATTAATTTAGGTCTGAAATACCACAAAATTAACCATACAAAAATTATTTATTAGTGTGATAGTGATTGGGGAGGAAATCCAGAGGTTTACAAAAGTACCTCTGGATATGTTTTTAACTTAGGAACTGTGGATGTTTCTTGGCAGTCCACGAAACAATCAACTGTAGCCCTGTCTACTACTGAAGATGAATATGTTTCAGCTTTAGTTGCAACCTCCCAAACCTTATGGCTTAGAAAGCTTATGGGTGACTTAGATAAACCTTAAAAACATCCAACAATAATTCATTGTGATAATCAATCGACTATATCTATTGCGAGTGATGTGGTAATGCATAGTCGAACTAAACACATAGGCTTAAAATATCACTTCATTAATGATGCAATTGAATCTAATGAAGTTAAATTGGTTTTTTGCAGGATCGAAGAACAAGTGACCGATATATTTACGAAGTCCCTGCCTAGAGAAAAGCTGGTCTACTTGAGAGAAAAGCTTGGTCTGATCTCAACTACATCAAATAGGGGGACTGTTGATGGGCTGTTTGTTTAAGTTGAGCGGGCTTAGAGTAAAATGACTATTAAGCCCTTAATGAGCATTTATTGAATATGTAGCTGTAACGTTTTTTTTAATATTTTCTTTGTTTCAATTATTAGAAGTGATATATAAACTACTTTTTTTTTTAATAAATCCTTGTTTTAACAACGAATTGCCGTTATTAGACAACAACGAGTACATACCAAACAGCACCGTCAATGATCACCTTCACGGGAAAATGCCAACGCCGGCGCACTGCCGTGGTCAATCCGGCTAAACGTTGCCGTGGAAACAGCTAGCGCACTAGCCTATCTCCATGCCTGCGACATAGTCCACCGCGACGTGAAAACGAGCAACATTCTCCTCGACAAGAATTTTTCCGTCAAAGTTGCCGATTTTGGTCTCTCCCGGCTCATTCCGATCAATGTCTCCCACGTTTCCACCACCCCGCAAGGAACCCCCGGTTACGTTGATCCTGAGTATTACAAATGCTACCAGTTGACTACCAAGAGCGATGTTCACAGCTTTGGGGTGGTTCTGTTCGAGCTCATATCATCCATGCCTGCAGTCGACGTTACCAGGCAGCGCCACGATATTAATCTGTCGAACCTGGCAATAGATAAGATCCAGACTCAGGCACTGCACGAGCTTGTGGATCAGAGGCTTGGGTTCGACTCAAACCATGCCGTGAGCAGGATGGTGAGCGTGGTGGCAGAATTAGCATTTCAATGTCTTCAAAGCGAGAAGGAGTCGAGGCCATCAATGGATCGGATTGTGGCGATTCTTGAAGACGTAAGAAATACGGACTACAGAGAAGACGCCGACGATTGTTCGTCGGATGTTGTCGGCTTGCCGACGATTCTTGAAGACGTAAAAAATGCGAAATGAAGCAGGAAGGCTTGAATCCTGGCCCTTGCTGATTTGGATGGATTAATTTTATTAGTATGTAAGTATGCTTAGAAGGCTTAATTTTTATCTATTTTTTGTAAGTGTATTTTTTTGAAATAAAGTAAATTTATAATTTCGAATATAAAAATGTTATTATTTTTACCATAAATTAAATGACACAAATTAGAAAACGGGAAAAGTTTCATTTAAAATTCATCCATCTTTTAAAAAATTCTAAAAAAAATTATTTTTTATAATTGTGATATCTACAATATATACCATCATATGTGTGTGTGTGCATATAGATATGTAAATATAGTGATGTAAAAATATACAAACAAAAAATGCATACATGATATACAGTATGTAACTATGTATACATCTTTTAAAATGCATTTCGTCCGTAAAATTTTCTCAGAAGATAGGATACCTCGCTATATCACAGTCATTCGATGAGTCGACGCCTGTGATGCTGACGACCAATCAGCTACGAAAAGATCTCCGGAGCAACAATGAACAAGAGGTGAGCCTGGCTCTTCACTGTTTATCGAGAATCGGCACGACTGATCTTTGCAAAGATATTACGCCGGAGGGTTTGATATTGATGAGGAGTTCTAAGATTTCCGTAACGACGAAAGTCATTAGCATGGTTGTAGTTTTGTTTAAGAAATATCCAGATTCTGTTGCGATGTGTTTTGAAAAGGTCGTAGAGATTCTAGAGAGCTCTGATTCTCATATTTTATCTGCTGTTGTTGGAGTATTCTGCGAGCTCACTGCAACAAACCCTAGAACTTATCTTCCATTTGCACCAACTTTCCATAAAATCCTGCTCGATTCGAAAAACGACTGGGTGTTAGTTAAAGTGCTGACGATTTTCACCAAGTTAGCTCCATTAGAGCCTAGGTTGACTAAATGGGTTGTTGATCCAATCTGCGATCACATGAAACGAACTGGAGCGATATCATTAATGCACGAGTGCATACGGACTGTGTTTTAGGTTATTTTAGTTTTGTGGAGCAAAATCAATAATAAGAAAAGTCAATAGATTGTTTGGAGGAAGAGGAAAAGTTATACTTCATCACGTTTCGTTTCTCATACGATGCGCCGATTACAACACACACACACAAATCATATAAAATTACATTTTTACCCCTTAACATAAAAACATTAATTTTAACACTCCCCCTTAATATTTATATTGTCCATTCCCAACAAATCTCACAAATAGACAAACTTGTCACAAGGAAGTGTTTTCGTGAAGATGTCAGCTAGTTGATCATCAGTCTTCACGTGTTTGATCATGTTTTGTTTGAGGTTGATATGTTTTGTTTGACAATGAAATACCGAATTCTTTGACATAGCAATTGATGATTTGTTGTCGCAAAAGAGAATTGTTGTCATGTCTTGTTTCTCCTCCATGTCTTCTAAAATCTTTCATAATCAAACCACTTGTTTGGTTGCTTCGCTTGCCGATACGTATTCGACTTCGGTGGAGGAATGTGCAACTCTCTCTTGCTTCTTTGATGCCCATGAGAAAATACTCGTACCGAGTGAAAAACAATATCCAACGTACTCTTCATGTCGTCCATACTTCCAGCCCAATCGCTATCATAAAAACCAAACAACTCGATATCTTCTGTTCCATTTCTTTCAAACATGAGACCATACTTCATGGTCCCTCTTATATATCGCAACAATCTTTTTCTAACCCCAAGATAAATCTTGCTCGGTCAGTGCATAAATCAAGATAATAGACCCGTAGCATACATGATATCGGGTCTTGTATTGGTAAGGTATAGTAACATCACAACCAAATTTCTATATTGTACCGCATTAGCATCACCACTACCATCGTCTTTCACCAACTTCTCATTCACCACCAACGGAGTCATCACGTGATTACTATTCTCCATTTTGAATTTTGAGAGAATATTTTCGGCATACTTCTTTTGACAAATAAAAATACCTTCTTCACATTGATCAATTTCAATGCCCAAGAAGTAATGCAACAATCCCAAATCATTCATCTCATATTTCTTCATCATATCATTTTTGAATTCATGCATCATTTTTTCATCACTCCCGGTAAACATCAAGTCATCAACATACAGAGAGACAATGAGCATACCGGATTCTCCATGTTTGATGTAGAGTGTCGGCTCGCTAGGGCTCTTGATAAAGCCTCGTTCGGTGAAGTACCCATCGATATTTCCATACCAAGCACGAGGTGCTTGTTTCAACCTGTACAATGCTTTCTTCAGCTTGTACACTTTTCCTTCTTTACCTTCAACTTTGAACCCTTGTGGTTGTACCACATACACCTCTTCTTTCAGAACACCATTCAAGAAAGCTGATTTCACATCAAGTTGGTGGAGCTTCCACCCTTTGTGTGCGGCTAATGCAATCAACATTCTTATTGTCTTATGCCTCGCAACGGGTGCAAATGTCTCATTATAATCAACTCCTGGTTGTTGAGAATACCCTTTTGCAACCAATCTTGCTTTGCATTTTTGAACGGAACCATCAGGGTTCATTTTCGTCTTATAAATCCACTTCAACCCAACCACATCTTTTTTCTTTGGGCTTCTCAACCAACTCCCAAGTTTCATTTTTTTCAATCATGTTTATTTCCTCTTCCATTGCATCCACCCAGACCTCTTCTTGAATAGCCTGTTCAAAGCTCTGGGGTTCAACTACACAAAAATTGCACCGAGCATATACATCACTCAACCTTCTCATTTTTACTGGAGTAGAGCTCGGTGATGATGAACTCGACCCAGGTTGCATTGTCGGAGATTGTTGATGTTCATTTTCTTCAATTCCACCTTCATTGGCTCTACTCGATTCCTCCCTCGGATCCTCTTCGTAAACCGGCATTGACACATTCTCAACATCTTTCTCTTTCCTATCCCATTGTTCTTTTTCATTGAAAATCACATCCCGACTTTCAATCACTTTGTTCTTCTTCAAGCTAAAAATTTGATATCCCTTCGACTTAGTGCTATAGCCGACGAAAACACATTTCTCGCCTTTATCTTCAAGCTTGTTTCTTATTTCTTTCGGGACATGAGCATAGCAAATGGATCCGAATACTTTTAAATGATTCACCGATGGTTTTCTACCCCCGGTCCATGCCTCGAATGGCGTCTTGTTTTCAACTGCCTTTGTCGGACATCGGTTCAACAAATAAACTGCTGTATAAGTTGCTTCTGCCCAGAAGGTCAATGGTAACCCTTTTGCATTCATCATTGTCCTCGTCTTCTCGATAATTGTGCGATTCTTTCTTTCAGCAACGCCATTTTGCTCTGGCGTAAAACTCATCGTCAATTGTCTCTCAAACCCAATATCTTCACAAAATTTTCCAAACTCTTTTGAGTTGTATTCTCCACCTCTATCACTTCTTAGCCTTTTAATCAATTTGTCATTTTGTCTCTCAGCCATTCTTTGAAACTTCTTGAAGACAAACAATGCTTTCGATTTTTGTCTCAAAAAGTAGACCCAACACATTCTTGAGAAGTCGTCTATGAAAGTGATAAAGTATCAATTTCCTCCGTGAGAATTAGTTGACATCGGACCACAAATGTCAGTGTGAACAAGCTCCAATAGTGCCTTTGCTCTCCAGGCTTTCTCTTTAGGAAATGTCTCTCGATGGGTTTTACCGAAAGCACACGCTTCACAAATATCATGTTTACCTTCAATATTTGGTAAACCATATACCATGTTTCTCTTACTCATCAACTTCAAGCTCTCAAAGTTCACATGGCCTAACCGTTTGTGCCATAGCCATGACAGATCTTCCATGTCGACTTTCAACGATAACCCACTTGTGGATTTGAGAGTAAGAGGAAAATTTTAATTCTTCTCCATCTTGACAACGGCCATTAATTCTCTCTTATTTTCTTTCTTGTCAAAAATCTTGCAAGAATCATTATCGAAGTGAAGCGCATAACCTCTTACCATAAGTTGTCCGACACTTTGCAAATTTTGAGCTAAGTTCGGAACAAACAACACATCATGAATCAATAATCTACCTTTCTTTGAGGCTACGGTAATTGTACCTTTCCCATTTGATTTTACTATGGCACCATTACCCATTGTGATTCGTGTTGTGTCACTTTTGTCAAGTTAGTAGAAAACCAACTAGTCTCCGGTCATGTGATTGCTACACACTATCAGCATACCACTCGTTGTCATTTTTCCTGACGGCTGTTTAACACACATAGAATATACTTCCATCACTTTCACACTTCATTTCCTCCTCGGTATAATTGGCCTATTTTCTACTTATATCTCGACAATCACTTTTTATATGACCAAACATCTTGCAATTATAATATTGAGGCTTTCCTTTGTGATAACAATTTTCTTCAATGTGATCTGGCTTCATACAATGATGACAGAATTTGTTATCACCAGAGTTTCTTCCTCCTCCTTGGCCTCGACCACGACCTCTTGCATAATTTCCATCGCCACAAAAATATTGTCGTTTACTCGAGCTTCCGGTAGAATATTCTTTTACGCTCACTTTTGATTGAAAAGTACTTTCAAGAGAAGCTTCACTATGTCGATTCATCCGTTGTTCATGCATCTCGAGAGAACTCATCAAGTCATGGACACTAAGTAATGAAAAGTCTTTTGTTTCTTCAATAATGACGATAATATTATCATATTTCGGAGAAAGACTAATCAATATCTTTTCACAAACTGACTTGTCAGTCAAGATGTCGCTCAAACTCTTGATTTGGTTCACAACTTCGATCACCCTCGAGAAATACTCATGTAGAGTATCTTTCTCCTTCATCCTGAGATTTTGAAATTCTCGTTTGAGCATCAAGAGCTTCACCGTTTTCATCTTGTTGGTCCCTTGAAACTCCTTTTGAAGTATATCCCAAGCTTCTTTTGATGTTCTTGCTCCAATTATTCTTGGAAAAAGTTTACGAGAGATACTTTGTTGAATAATAAACATAGCTTTCGCATCTTTCCTCTTGAAATCCTTTAACATTTCATCGAACACCTTTCGGTCATCCGGTAATAATGTGTCTTTCGGTTCTTCTTCATACTTATTCTCCATCAAATCCCACAAATCTTGTGAGATCAAGAGTGTCTTCATCATCACACTCCAATAATCATAATCTTCTCCATCGAAAATGATTTGGGCTCCTCACATCGGCCAAGCTTCTCCTTGCATTGGTTTTGTTCTTCACGCAGCTTCGAAAATTTACTGCAAAAAATCACTAGATTGGTCCTTGAACCAACCTCCTCCGATACCACTTATGTTAGGTTATTTTAGTTTTGTGGAGCAAAATCAATAAGAAGAAAAGTCAATAGCTTGTTTGGAGGAAGAGTAGAAGTTATACTTCAGCACGTTTCATTTCTCATACGATGTGCCGATTACAACACACACACAAATCATATAAAATTATATTTTTACCCCTTAACATAAAAACATTAATTTTAACACTGTGCTAATGAGCTTTCACGATCATGAATCTGCTATGAATTTTGCATCCATTAAAATCCGTGAGCTTCTAGTAGATGATGATCTAAATCTGAAATATATCAAATAATATAAAGAAATAAAGATTGATATATAGACAAATAAATAGATAAATATATAGACAAATTGATAGATGATATACAGAAAGATAGACATATAATTAGACAAATTGATAGAAATACAAATAAATAGACAGATAGATATATAGATAGATATATAGATAGACACATAGATACTAAGACATATAGACATACAGATAAAAAAAATAGAAAGACTGATAGATATACAAATAGACAGATGGTAAGACAGATAGATAGACAACCAAGTCGACAGATAGTAAGACAAACAGATAGACAACCAAGTAGATAGATAATAAGATAGACAGATAGACAACCAAGTAGACAAATAGTTAGATAGATAGATATACAAATAGATATACATATAGATAAACAGGCAGACAGATAAACAGATAGACTAATAAATATACAGATAGATTGATAGATACATAGATAGACAGATATACAAACAAATAGACAAATAGATAGACATAAAAATAGACAGACATATACATAAATAGATATGTAGATAGATAGATATATAAAGAGGTAGACAGATAGATAGATAGATAAATAGACAAATATACATATAGATAGACAGACAGAAAGTTAGACAGATAGACATGATGATAGACAAACAGAAAGTTAGACAGATAGACAGGATGATAGAGAGACATATAGACAAACATATAGATTGAAAGACATATAGCATGACAGACATACAAATAGATAGACAGATAGACAAACAGACAAACAGACAAATTGACACACCGACAGATAGATAGATAGACAAATAGATAGACAAACAGATAGACAAAAGATAGACAAATAGATAGATAGACAAATAAAAACACAGATAGATAGACAAATATATAGACAGATAAATAGATAGATGGACAAATAAAAAGATAGATACATAAATAGATAGACATATTGATACATAAATAGACAAACAGATAGACAAAAAGATAAATAGACGGATGACAGATAGGCAAACATATAAAAAGACAGACATATAGACATATTAGTTAGACAGAAAGATAGAGAGACATTTAAGAGATAGATATATAGACTTTTAGACTTTTAGACTTTTAGAGAGATAGACAGACAAATATACAGACAAATATATAGATTTTTAGAGAGATAGGTAGGAAAATAGTTCGCTAGATAGATATACAGACATATAGACAGGCAGAGAAAATGACATATAAACAGACAAAGAGATAGATAAATAGAAAGACTGATAGATAGATATATAGATAGACAGATAGATATACAGATAGACATATAGATAAATAGATAGATTGACAAACAGACAGATAGATGATAGATAGACAGATATACGGATAGATAATTAGACATTTAGACAGAAAAATACATATAAATATAGATTGACATATAGAAAAATAGATAGACAGACAGATAAACAAACAATTAGACTGACATTTAGATAGATAGGTAGATAGACAAATTGACAAATGGATAGATTGTTAGATAGATAAATAGATAGATAGAAAAATAGACAGTCAGATAGACATATAGATAGATAGACATAAAGATAGATAGATAGAAAGACAAATAGGCATAAGTTATATAGATAGATAGACAGACATATAGAGAGATAGATAGTTAAATAGATAATTAAACAGATTCACAGATAGATAGACAGACAGATAGATAAACAAATAGACAAATAGATAGACAAACATATAGGCAGATATATAGACAAATAGATAGATAAAAAATAAACAAGGAATTAGATTGACCAAATTATATATATATATATATATTTATATATAACTATTTATATAAATCATTTTTCCTTAGATATATTTTATTATATCTATTTATTTTAGATACTATTTATATAAGGTATATATATATTTTAAACAAATATTTATATAAGGTATATATAATCTAAAATAATTATATCTATTTAAACAAATAATTTGGTCAATCTAATTCAGACCTTATATAAATATCTAAAATATTTGATACAACTCAAAATAATTATCTAAATTATTTTGAGAATTAAACAAGCATATGAAATAAAATTGTATTTTACCCATAATTTATAGAAATAACAAGTAATTATAATTAAAATAACATCCAAACAATTAAAGATAAACTCTAAAAACACAACTAAAGTCCATAATTAGAAGTAGAACTATTTACTGCATGAAATAATTGTGTTTGAGGGGATTTCAATTATAATTCTAATATAATTTTGATCCCCGAGTACAAATCACAGCACATCCACTGCACAATTTCATATAAACCCCATACAAATACCGTATGAACTCCCCTCAAACTTCATATAAATTCCATACGAATACTGCATGAAATCCCCTCAAACTTCATATAAATTCCATATGAAAACCGCATGAACTCCCCTCAAACTTCATATAAAACCCATACAAATATCGCATGAACTTCCATAAACATCACTTACATGAGAAAATAGATGGAATAGGGATTAGTGATTTAAGAAAAAACTCTTGGATCCTTAAGAGTTTTTGAAAACTAGGCACTTTCTGAAAAGTTATAATTGTCCATCTCTTAAAACCCACTCTTCCCCCTCATAAACCTTATAGAAGGTTTTTGGGAAAACCTTCTATAAGTGGAGGGGCTAATAATTGATTCATGCAACCTAAACGAAAAATTCATTTTATCAAAAATGGGGTTGTCTCAATTTTATTTCAGGCACATTCAACCTCGCTATGAGAAATGAGGTTGCCTTTTTTTCAAAAAGGAAGGGAATGCTCTCATTCCTTTTCAAAAATATATACACATTCTTGAAGAATTCGACATGTACTTCTCATTTTTGTATCCTCTAAAAAACCATAAATATTTTTCTTGCAAAATATAACCATTTTAAATTTTTTTTGTTGTTGTTAAATTAATATGACCACTTTTAATTTATGTGGGGAACCCACAATAATTTACAAAAATAAAAACAAAGTGTCACTATAACATTAAATAAAAAAACATTATTAAATTTAAACCAACGAATAATTAAATCAAATATTAAATTATAATACCCAATTTGCTCAAATTGGGCAGACCCAATAATTTCCCCATCTAACCTATATGCGCATATTAAGATAGGTTCATGATTTAAATTTTAAAAATTATCATAGGAAATTCTCTTTTGCAGACTCCAAAGCTAATTTTCATTTCTCATAGGAGAAATAGTTCTCAAAAATTAAATTTTTCATTAAAATATAATTTTTATTGAATATTAAATTTTCTCCATTAATTACCCAAAACTTTTTTACTTTCAATCCATAAGCTCCTATTGATCAAACTAAACTCCAAGAGTTGTTAGAATAAAAATTTAAGTTTTTTCCAAGTACATAAGTTTCCCTTGATATGTAGAGGGTAGCTAGAATAAAAATAGTACCCGGGGGAATTCTTTAGTGAAATGCTTGTCTTGGAAAAAGTGCCTTGGGGCACTTAAATCAATCATCTTTGGTATCCTCGAATGAGGAAATCAAAGTAACATAATCATACAATCATTCCTAGGCATACCGATTATTCTCTAATTACTATGCTACTTTGGTATAGTTTGTATAAATTACTTTTTTTTTTTTTGTGAAAATCAAACCATCCATCCATTCATATTTGAGTCCATGTAGCTCAAAATCAATTTTTATAATTTCTCGCATGATATTCACCCAATTTGAGCTAACTCTAGCTTGAGAACATATAAGATATTTACCATTTTACCCTTCATAATAGTGCATGACGCTTTGACCAATTTCCATAAGTATTTTTCAAATCTATTCACAATTATCAAAGGATAGTAGGTTCATACGAATATCCAAGACATTCAGAATCAAATGTCATTTCACGTGTATCTCCAAAGTCCAGACAAATACCTTTGATGCCAAAACACTCTTGATATCTTATTATTGCTCATCATGAATTATTCATAGTCTTTAGGCAAAAATGTCATAACATAATTATGATTCATAATGATGTGGCTATTAAATCTGCTATCAATCACTTTCTTGATTGATTTAATTTCTTTGGATTTGATTCATTGAAAATTAGATTATCTAAATTACAATGTCATTTTTATTTTCTAGGTCAAATAATTGGAAAGTTCCATCATAACCATCCTAATTCTCAAATATATTATTTTGTTCTTCCCAAAAAAAAAGTACACACCCCTAAAATAAAAAAATTTCAAACAAACTAAAAATTAATTAACACCTACTCTGATGCCACTTGTTGGGGTAAGATAAGGCATAATCCAAAAATTAAAATTGGTTTCAGAACTAATTCTTACATTGATAACTAGGTTAATTAATTTTTTTTCTCAATGATTAAATTTTTTAAAATTTTGTCAATTAAATCATAACTAGAGTGGAAACCACATATTTTTGTTTTCCCAAAAATTTATTTTCTATCTTTTAAATTTAAATGTGATGAAATATTAAATTTAACCCAAATTAAATCTAAATTAAGTATTTAAATTTTTCAAAAACTAAAAATAAAAAAAGAACAATTCTTCCCAAATACTTCACTTTTAAAATTGATAGTTTCGAAAAACAAATCCATAGAAAATATATTTTAAATCCAAAAATATATACACTTTAATTCTCAATATAATATCGATCTTATTTTGAGAATTAAACATACATAAAAACCCAAATCTTATTTTGCCCGCACATGGCAAACAATCCAAATAACATGCACATAATTAAAGATAAAATCCAAATACTCAACCACAATCCAAAGTTCAAAGTAGAAATAGGAAATTGTATTTTGAAAACACCTATAAATATTTGAAGATTTCAATTATATCTCTAGCATAATTTTTGAGCCTCAAGCACAACATGTTCACAACACATCTACCACACAAACTCAGCACGAACCCTGCACAAACACCACACAAATACAATCCTCCGTTGGAACTCCACATAAATCATGCACAAACAATGTGTTATATAGTTAAAGGATTATGTTAATGATGGCAGTAGAATTATGACATATAAAAATTATCATAACCAATCACATAGAGTTTTGGTCATGATTCGATACTAAAACTGTATGAAGTATTATAATTTACCAATTAGCAAAACACCACCTATAACCTATTGATTATGACTATTCATCAAAATCTATCAAAACTCCAAAATTATGAAATCAATTCATTTATATCTTATTACCATGCTTACACATCATTCAAAAATATCAAAATACTCAAAAATATTTGCTAATTTGAAGACTGAACAATAGTCTTGGGTAACCTTTATTTGCTCCTTTATTTCATCCATTCCTTCATTTACAGCTGGTGTTGAGAGCTAGGTATGTACCTCCACAAGAGCTGTGATTTTGGAAGATGTAATGTTGGACTATTCATATTTGGAGAAAGTCACAGTGGGAACTATGAAATCTAAAATAATTGCATTGGTAGCTAAAATATTTTGGAAAGTTGTGCTATCAAATCTAAAACCTTTGGATTCAATTTGCTCCATTCATTGTCCCATAGCTCTTTTTTGCTTTAAAAAAAATATTGATAGGCTCATCTTCATGTTTCACTTAGTATCAATTGGCAATTCATTAACTCTTTTCCACTTGAAGAAATATTGCTAGACACTACTTCGTGTTTCCCTCAGTATTACTTGACAATTCATTAACTTATTTCTCTTTATCAATATTGATAATTATACAATTTGATTCTCTATATTTCCCATTGTCAAACTTATTTCAACCAATTTGCTCGAAGCGTTTCCATCCAATTATTTTGGTGGTTATTTCTTTTCTTTTTATTTCTATCAATATTATACTCAACTTGTCCTCCATCTTTGACTTTTCTTCTATTCTTGATTGTTGATAATTCAAGCTCAATTCTCCTTGAATATTGTTGCTCATTGAATTATTATCAAATTTATTTAGAGCTGGCCAAATATTCTATTTCGTATTTCCTTAATCTCCATATGAAAAGTTTTTGTGATTTCTCATTTCATATAGTAATGCATGAGGACATTATTATTGGGTCGAAAAAATATTCTTTACTTTGCATTCCATCAACCTTATCCATTTGATAAATAGGATCTTAATTTTTCATTTTGTGTTGTTGAAAAATTGTGACTTTTTCAATCATCTTCTTTTCTCCTCTTGGGTTCCAAGCTTCTTTAGAAAGTCTCTATCTTTACTTCAATTATTGTAAATTAGCATAATTCTAATACTTTAGCTTGACTTTTCCAAAATGAGCACTCGGTTGGAGTTTAATAGTTATTCTTTTCTAGATCTTAAAATAAGCAGTGTGCCCCTAGTGACTTATTCATAATCAACTCATTTGCAGATGCATCAATTCTATATCTCTAATCACAAGTCAGATCCGTGTTGAGGGCACCACCTCAACAACTCCTTAAAATGGTCCATAGTACCAGACATAGTCTCTTGCTCATCATATCAGAACTAGCATGTACTGTATAATTACAATGTGATTTGAGGTGAAAAAAACTCTATGAAAAATGCCCTCACAAGTTCATGCCAGCTCTCAATAATCTTAAGATAAGTATTGAAATCAACTTTATATATTGTCTCTTAAAGAAAATGAGAATAGATATAACCTAATAGTATCAAGGCAAATTTCATTCATCTTTACCATATCAAATAACTCCAAAAATATTATGACATGCGCATTCAAATCATTTGATTCCTCCCACTACATTGGTGCTGCTGAACCATCATAATCAGACCCAGCTTTAATTCAAAGTAATTCATCTCCACTAGTTGCATGTAAATAGCCAAATAACTATTCATCATCACTAGCCATCATGTCATGTCTATTAAAGAGCTCGTCCATGTGTAGTGATGGATGGATTATTAGACAGCTTCGTCCATTGCCACTGTGGACTCTATGTTTCTATTAGTTCTCTCCATAGATTCTTTCTCAACTTTTTGTCTCAAAATCACTCTTTTGGTTCTTTCAATTTCTAGGTAGAGGCATTAGCTTAGTCCTAGAATTTCTACTCATACAAGGTAGGCTAGAAAAGGAAAATAAAAATACTAGAAAACACAAGCACAACTACTCCATAATCAAAAGAAAATATCAAGACAATATAATGTAAAATTAGAAAAAGAAGATATCATTATCAAAACTATTTAAATAGAACTATTATTTTTAAAGGATAATTATGTCAAATCACATTAACTAACCAAAGTAAATAATCTTTGATAATTATGCTAAAAACTTGTTATAATTTTATTATGCTACTTAATTTTATTGGTTATATAGTATCCCACAAAATTATTGGTGAGGATCTCTCATCATCAAAAGATCTCCAAGTATATGGGTAATACAAGTAGCAAATATAACTTCATTCCTATATTAAATCCCATAATGATTGTATTGGTAGTTTAATCAATAAACTATGAGATAACATTATTCTAGTAAATAAGATAATTCAGGATTTTAATAAAAATCTTAAATCTTAGGAATTGTCTCTTTTCAATCATTTATTGCATATTTAAATAGTTTAATTCATGATGAGTTTGAATATATAATGAAGGTTTGATTATTATCATTTCTTGTCTAACCCAATTATGGTCATCTCATAGCTATCCCCTAGGTATTTATCAATGAGATAAAAAAGTATCTCTACTTGAGGGTCATTCACAAGTCTATACTTTTAGACAACTTGTCAACTACCCTTGATAGTTACTTGGTCTTAAAAGTGTTTACACTTTTGACTTCATAAATTTCATTCTTACATAATTAACATATGTCTTATCTTAAATCTCATCAGTGAGAACTATAAGTGAAAGCAACTCAAAGAGCTATCACCACCTCATGAGTCACTTCCACTCATGCACACCCTATAGATTGCTTGTAACCATCATTCATAGTGATGATGAGACTCTCATATTAAAGATGAAACCTTTAGAAAAATATTATATGAAACATCCATATTAATTGAGGGTTATTTTTTCTAAGAAATGTTAATGCACTTATGTATAAAATCATTCAACTTTTAGCTTTATGAGCACCATACTTACAATGATTAACATACTAATTTTTTGTTTGGACACTGATGTCTGTCTCTCACATCACAGTCAGAAAGACTGTTACTTGCTTCTTACCATATGCATGAGTAATTTTTATAGTTTACCTATCATCATCCACCAAGATAATATGCACAAACTCATTCATATCAAACCCCAATTTCAGTTCTATATAGTCACTAATTCTATCAACATTCATTCCATAATATAAATCAAACATCATATTTATAATCAAATATACAACCATCGCATATATCAAAATAAATAAACCCTAGACATCAAATCTAAAATCTAGGATTCAAACCTTAATTTCTCATGCTATTTTAATTAATTTTAAAAATCTACCTCCCAACTCTAAGGTTTTGTCTTGATCTTGCATCTCTTTCTTGATAATGGGACCCATAAGAAGTATGAAAATCATCCCTAGGGTTGTACCTAGTTGAAGATGAAAAAGAAGAGAGGAGATCAACTAGTTTTCTAGTTTTTACTCATCACTTTGATCATGTCTTTTATACTTAGCGAATCTCTAAGTAAAAAATTGTAGCATTGTAATGATATTATGATTTGGCCTTCAGTTTCTTGGGTTCAAGGTTGTACTAAAAAGTGGCTGTTGCTTTGAAATGCTTCTTAAATTTTCTATACCCAAAAATTCATGATAGTGGGAAGCAATCGTAGCTTTTAAAACTAGCACATATATCAAAGTCACATCGCTAAAACGTAGTCATGACTTTGCCTTCTCATGATGGAAAACAATCATGGCCTTGGAAATGGTCATGGTTTGAGTAATGTCCCCTTTAATAATATGTAAACAATAATCATGGTGCTGAGAAATGGTCACTACTTTGGACTTACGAATATTATGTTTTGGTAAAGATAAAGCCACAATATTGAAGAGTAGTCATCACTTTTAGCACTAGTGGGTTACTTGGTTATTATGAAATGAAATTAATTTTATAGATAATTAAATATTATGAGATAAGTGAGACTACAACTCCAAGATAATATCACAACCAAAAAGAATATATAGCATAATGAAATGATTATATTAACAAAGTTGTAGAGTCATGACATTAAAAGATTGCCAAGACTAATTATATAGAGTTTTGGCTAAGAATAAATATTGAAACTACTAGATTAGACCAATTATTACCAAGTTAATAATTACCTCCAAAAAAGTACCATTCACTACTATTCGTCATAATTCATTAAAACTATAATTTTGTGAAATCATTCTAATTATCACATATTTTTTCTACTTACATATCATCACAATCCACCCATATACACTAGAATATTGGGTATTTAATATACCGAACATTTTTCTCTTTCACTTCCATTCAATAAACTAGAGAACGACAAGGCTTTCCATATAACATCTCATACGGTATTATTTGTGTGTTTACCTAATAATTATTGTTCTAGGTGAACTACAATAAGGGTAAATACTCTTACCAATTACCCTTGAGATCTATGATACATACTCGGAGCATATTCTCCAAAGTTTAGATGATCTTCTCTAACTAACTATTCATCTATGATGAAATTTAGTGCTCATCATCAACCGTGTCCCCACTAATCACTAGAAATATTTTCAAAAGTGAGCCTTAAATATGATATCTTAATCAAATTCTATAGATAATGACACTGTCCAACCAAACAATCTCTCATATTTACATGTAGAATTCCTCCATAGTAAAAGTCATCTATATAACCAAAAAGTATGATGACTTAGTAAGATCTAGTATTACTCATATTGTGTCATGCCTTCATTATATCCACAAAAAATTAGTCATGAAATCTATCATGACATTTTCTCGTTTCCAAAGGTATGACACTGTGTCTTACCTTCAAGGCATTAAGTAATTTTTCTAGTCTCTAACGTTCAGCCTTACTTATTGACAGGTGAGATATGGATGACTAAAATTCCCAACATTTTTCTTAATCCCTTTCTACAAATATTGATGATGAAGATCATGGTACATATGTGTGGTACATGGATGCACAACAAAATGAGGGCAATGAAACTTTCTAAGGATCTTTCTCATATTTGTAGACTAGGGAACCACAACCCTTCCCATGTTATTGCTTCTAAGTTTCTCGAGGTTTTGATCCAATCTCATGATACTTGGGATTCACTCTCCAGCTAGAATGTGGCTAGCTTTTTGTAGTGGCATCGTATATGATGTCCATGACCTCTAAGATTTTGCTAACTTGTCAAAACTAAAGATTAGTTACCATTAAGTCCCCCTCTCTCATAAAGGTTAGAGAATGGTGTATATTTTATATATCAAATATCAAATAATACTAGTTATTCTAGTAATTATATATGCTATTTTTGCATGCAAAATGACTTTAAAAAAATTATTTCCCAAAATTATAGTTTTGATGAATTATGATGAATAGTTATGAGGTTGTATTATTTTTGTCTGAAATGTGAGACTTGGTGGATTTGTTGAGTAGAAAGTGAGTAAAAAGTCATGAAACGTAATAATATTCTAGGTTAAAATTTATAATACCTCAATTAACTTATAGGTAGTTTTAGTATATATTTTTCGCTAAAACTTTATACAAGTAGTAATTATAATCTTTGTACACAATGACTATTACTTTATTGACATAATCATTTCATTATGCAAGATAGTTTTTTAGCTATGGAAATTTCTTGAACTTATATTTGTACTATCTCATAATATTTTTTTATGATTATGATATTAATTTTATGGTACAACAAACAAATATCATATTATTACTAAAAATCATGACATCATCAATCACTATGACTTTCTCATTATAGAGTCACCAAAAATAAAACAAAAGTCATGGTTCTTCTCCAACACCATGAATTTTAGTTATAGAGGGTTCTAGAGAGTATTTACTCAAGTCATTGTTATTTCCAGGGCTTCGAATTTTCGCTCTTGAGAAATGACCAAAGTCGCAGCTCATTTTCAGTGTCATGACTTTGGGTTAATAGAGATGAAATGCACCAGTCACAATAATTCATATTACCACAATTTCATGTTATAGAGATGAAATGTACAAGCCATGATTATTCCCAATGTCATGACTTTAGATTGCCATGAAACTAAGAATTAATATGGCTATAACATTGCTTGTGCATTTTCTTTCTATAATATAAAGTAAGAAACAAATCAAAGTTGTGACCCATTCATAGTGCCATGACATTGTGTTATTAAGACAAAAACCTAAAACTGCAATATTCCTTAGCAGTATGAATTTCCATTTAAAAATAATATCCAACTATTCAAGTATAAAAGTATAAAATGAGAGATTTTCAAAGAATTTGATGCCATAAAAAAGACAAAAACTAAGATTTTGGGAGCAAAAATCACCTAAACCTAGGAGAAATCTACAAAAAAAAGGAATCTAAGGCACACGCATAAACCCTAAAAAGGGGCATGAATTTTGACCCATGCCAATAGAAGAATATGAGGCGCATGAATGAGAATTATAAGTTTAAGATTTGATTCCTAGACACTCTTAAAGGCTATCAACGGGAATCTATAATTACATGAGATATATCTTAAATTATTTTGTGTGAATTCCTTCTAGATGTCAAGTTGAATTAAGTTCTAGGATTAATGAATTTTATTTCATGTTATAGATGCTTAAATATTGGATTTCTATATTTGGATTGTATAGTGGTTTGATTGTTGTTAGTGTGGTGTTCATGTAAAATTGAAATTAGAGTTTTACAATTGTTGTGCTTGTGCATATTATCATGCTAAATAGAGACATGTAAGTTACAAAGCACACTCATACTTAATGCTAGGAAGAAAGTAATAGTCCTTTTGATTATGATGTATAAGACAAACATAATGTCAAAACCCAACATTCAGATAAGTTTAATCATACAAGTATGATTCTTATAAAGCTAAAAGTATGAATACTTTTATAAGCTAATCTATTGTGCATGTCTTAGAACAACTAACCCTCATTGACATGAGGATTATATAGAATATTATCCTAAGAGTTTCATCATTAGTCTGTGAATTAGATGTCATCATTATAGATGGTGATAGGTAAGCCATAAGAAAAACATGAGTAGAGGTGACTCATTAAGTGAAGATAATCCTATTAGTTATATTCTATCATATGACTCTTACTAGTAAGATTTGAAAGAAAGTATATATTAATTATGTGAGCATAACACTTATGAAGTAGAAAGTATAAATATTTAATAGCATATCAGCTAACATCATTATAACACATGAGATTAGAGAATAAGAATGTATATATAAAGTAAATATCAAGAGAAGTTGATGAGTTGCCTAAAAGATATGGACTTATGAATAAATTTTGAGTAGAGATGATTTTTCTATGTGGTAGTAAAGTATTGAGTGGATATACAAGGGAATCATCATTAAAGAGGGCCTAATATGTTATTATGACCCTAATATATTTTTATAAAAGTCCAATCTATATTCTATAATCAAATATAATAACAACCAAGCAAGTTAGACATCCTATCATGCATAATGAAATGAACTAACCCTATAATCTAATAGTATAACAAAAACATAGTTTTATCCTTTCAACTAGAGTCGTAGTTAACTCATCTTTGATTGATCAAACTACCTATACAATCTTTATGAGATTGATAATTAGATAAAAGTCAATTTTACTACTAGTATGACTTAAAGATGTCAAATGAGTCGTGTCATGCTGACACGACCCTTTGAGCAAGGCATGACCATGCCATCGTGCCCTACTAGACATGGCACAGTATGATTCTCATGTTGTGCCAAGAATGACATGAGAACTAGTAAGCCAACCCAACACCAAATGGTAGCATGATCAAGTGTAGGGCCATGTCAAACCATGTTGGACCATCACTATTAAAACCCATTGCATGAAAATGCAATGGGTGGTTAGCTTACGTGGTCTGTCAATTGAAATCAGCCATGTAAGCAAGATACAATTTATGTGGCTGGATTTAAAAAAAACTATGAACCATAGCATGTCCCAAGTCTCCAGGCTAATGGACCACGCCACTGGGCCAGGAACACGGGTCATGCCTAGCCCGACACAAGGCATGACATGTGTCAGCCCATCATGACATGAATCATGCCATGGGGTGGCATGGTACGAGACCATGCATGGTATTGTACCATGTCATGCCGAGCCAGGCATGGCTGAAGCAAGCCATGGCATAGGTCATGCCTAGGTCACCCAACATTGTTGACACCTCCAGTATGACTAGTATATTTGTAGGAGTGGTTGGAAGAGAGACTCACTCCATTGAGGTTTTAGAATATTACTTAATCCTAAAAATTAGAAAATATAATAAATTCATAATAAGGTTTTGCCACATATACGATGAATTATTTAGTTTGGTTAGTTAACTCTAGTTAACAAGACTATCCTTGAAAAAAAGGATAGTTTTATTTTTAGTAGTTTGAATAACATTATCATTTATTTTATGTTTTGATTTACATTTCTTATCTTGTATTACTTATTTGTATATTTTTGTGGGGAATTTATTTATTTATTTTTTAGCCATAAATCAATAGAGAAAATATCTACGAATAAACTGACACCCTGGGACCCATAAAATAAGAAAATCAAAAGAAGAGAACTTTGGAAGTAGGAGATGAACATGCACAACCCAATATATCATTATGATGGAGCCTATGTCCTAGCAAGTAGTGATTTTTATTTCATACCTAATGGAAACTTAAATCAATTCTATTATTAGAAAGTAATAAGCTATGGAGATTTGAGATCTATAAGTCATGAAAAGATTGCATTTAATAATCCTTATCCAACCTTTAAATCTTTATTTGAAGATATAATCACTAAGTTGCTTAATTAGATAAAAAGTGCAAATAAAGTGGAAGAAAAGTAGGTAAGATAAGTGGAAATAAGATATAATCACTAAGTTGCTTATTTAGATAATCACTAAGTTGTTAGAAGGAGGTCAAGAAAGTTAAAGGATCCATAATACTTTAAAATATCTTGGTCAAAATAAAAATATAATTGGGTATTACATACCAATGATAGATGTAGAAATCACCATTAAGGTGCTCTTTTATATAAAATCGTTAGCCAACATAGAAAATAGAAGGAGAAAGGAAGAAAAAGATTACATGGAGAAGTTGGTATGAACTCTAGAAATTGTAGATATAGAAAATGCTTTAGCGAATGTCTAGCTACGAATATTAAAAATAACATTGCATAGGAGGCAACACAAAATATTTTATTCTATATGGTGTGATGAAATAAATATACGCACTCATATAAATCATTTTGCATAATTTTTGCACACACAAATTTAGACGTGGTACTCAAACACCTCCATAACACATTTATATCTTTTAAAAAAGAAATTGTCTAACCATCCAGATACACTATGATATTCAAACTTAGTCATAGCATATACTTATGCAAGATAAATGTAAATCTAATTTTTTATAGAGGGAAAGTAATTTTTTGGGAATGAGCAATCACTTTAGTGTGAAAAGTTTGTTCGGCATGCCAAATGCCAAATAATATTAGTTATTTTGGTGATTATGTATATTATTTTAGCATGAAAAATCGCTTTAAATATAATTATTTCACTCTAATTATAGTTTTAATGGATTAATACGAATAATAGTGAAATTGAGTAATTTTTGTGTGAAATATGAGACTTAGTCATAATATTCCTTGTATTACAACTTTCTTAGACCTCACTGAGCTTATATGTTAGTTTTGATATTTATTATTGGTTGAAGCATAACTCAAATAGTTATAGTAATCTTGATAAGTCACGACTTTAACACCCCATTGACACAATCATTTACTAAATAACATATTCTTTTCAGCTATGAAACTTTCTTAGAGTCATAACTATAACTAACTCATAATATTTTTTATAACTATGATTTTAATTTTATGATATAGTAACTAAGTATCTCCATTAGTACTAAAAACCATAATATCCTCCAACACCATGACTTTCTCATTATAAAGCAACTAAGACTAAGACAAAAGTCACGACACTTCTCTAGCATGGTGAATTTTAGCTATAGAAAGTTCCAGAGAGAATTTACTTGAGTCTTGGTCATTTCTAAGGCCACAATCTTTTGCTCTTGAGAAATGACCAATGCTAGGATTCATTCCTAGTGTCATGATGTTAGGTTTTATAAATGAAACATATAAATCCTAACTATTCCTAGTATCACAACTTCATATTATAGAAATGAAATACACAAGCTATAGTCATCTTCAGCACCATGACTTTGTGTTATAAAAATAAAATATATAGCCATGACAATTCTGAGTACCACAACAATCTAATTTAAAAGAGAGAGACCAAAGCCACGACTCATTCTCAATGGCGTGACTATGTGTTATAGAGATGAAATGTATAACCATGGTCATTCTAAGTGCTATGAAAATATAATGCAATAAAAGAGACCAAAGTCATGGCTCATTCCCAATACTATGACTTTGTGTTAGAAAGATGAAAAGCCAAAGCTGTGGCATTCCTTAGTGTTGTGACTTTCCAATTAAAAATCATACTTATCCATTCAAGTATAAAAGTATTAAAAAAAGTTTGTTTCAAAGAATTCAAGGACACAAAAAAAGGCAAAAATCCAGGGCTTGGGGAACGCAAATTCACCCAAACCTAGGAAAGATCCCCAAGCAAATAGGCAATGCAAGGCATAAATATAAATTCTAGGAAAGTATGAATTTTGACTCCCACATAGGAGCAAATCTAAGGCAAACAAATAAAAATTATTGGTTTTGATTCCGAGATAATCTAGAGGAATATTATTGATAACCTAATATTCCATGAGTTGTATCTCAAATTATGTCATATGAATTCCTACCCATTGTTAGGATAAATTGAGGTCTAAGGCTGATATATTTTATTTCGTATTATGAATATTTAAGTAATAGATTTTAATGTTTGGATTGTATTGTGTTTGGTGATTTATAGATGTAATGTTTATGTAGATGTAAAATTAGAATTTTACTATTAGTGAGTTGTTGCATATTATTGTGGTAAGAAGAAAGTGACAACCATTCTAATCATAATATATGACACAAACATAAATATCAAAACTCAATATTGAGGTAGGTTAAATGTTAGAATTATAATGCATATGAATCCATAAGTATAAATACATTTATAATCCAATTCATCATGCATATCTTAGAATAGTTGACCCTCAATTATTGATATGGAGGTGATATAAAATATTTTCCTAATAGTTTCACTTAGTGTTAAAATTTTATGTCATCTTGTAGATAGTGTTAGGTAAGCCACATGACACATGCGAGTATAGGTGACTCATAAGGTGATATTAGTCATATGAAACATAATAGATATTAGGATTATTAAACAATCTTAGGTTCAAGATTCATTTATTTAATTTATGTGATTCCATTAATTCATTTGATATATATTATTTTGGATATAGAATGAAGGTTTGTGTGTTATGCAAAGACCCCTTTCTCTAATAACATGCAAGATAGTTATTACCATTGAGCCATTCTCAATGATGGTTTCTTTGTAGTTATTTCCTTGGTACATCACCACCAAGATAATAATTTATTCATGTGTGAGGATCATTCATAATCTCATATATTTAGGAAACATTATCAACTACCTTTGATGATTTTTCGTATGCACACTCTTATTCACTAGACTCTATTATCATAAAGATCAATAACTAGAATAATTTATAAGCATTTGTATTTTTAGCTTCGTAAGCATCATGCTCACAATTAATATATGTTTTTTTTCAAGTTGTACTAGTAATAACCATAAAAGTAAAAGGAACTCAAAAGGATCTCAAAAGTAAAAGGAACCATAAAAGTAATAACTATCTTATCACCATCCTTTTTGATACAAATGTGATTCACTCACTAAAAATGAACCCCCTGGAAGAACACCCCCCATAACATCTTTTCCAATTAAAAACTAGTCCCTCTAAGATATGTATAATGGATTGGGATGTAAAGAATACTATTTTTAGCTTCATAAGTACCATACTCATAATGAATAACTTACCCAGACTTTGGAGTTCGACATATATGTTTATCTCATAAAATAATGTAAAGTGCCATCATCATCTTCTTATTGTATGTGTTGTGACTTTTTACTTCACCTACTTTAATTAGCTAGACAATACCAAAAATCTCATCAACAAGGTTATCCCATCAATTGAGATAAATAAGTGCATTGGTTATACAAGTAGTATAACTTACTTTAGTCCAGGTATCGATCCCATATGGATTGTATCATCAGTTTGACTATTTAATAAGAGGTGATCCATTTTAACTATAATGGATACTTAGATTGTTAAACAATCTTTGGTGTAGGGTCAAATTACCTAATTTATGTAATATTGCTAATTATTCAATATATATTATACTAAACATATAACAAAAGGTTAGGATGTTGTGCAAATGACCCCTTGCACTATCATCATACATGGTGGTTGTCACTATTAAACCCTTACAAATGGTGATCTCTTTATATATGTCCCTTCAAAACAGCACCACTAAGACAACAATTCATCTAAATATGAGGGGCATTCACAATCTCATATCATTTAGGAAACTTCATCAACTATCCTTAGTGGTTGCTTCGTATGCATAATCTTATTCTCTAGCCTACATTATCTTAAAGAATAATGATTGGCATGGTTATAAGTATTTATATTTTTAGATTCATAAGCATAATATTCACAGAATTAATTTATGCTTCTTTTGAGTTTTACCAGTGGGAACCATAATGATAAAAGTAGGTAATAAGGGTTATCACCACATTGCAAGTCACAACATACTCATGCATGTCCTAAATATTGCATGTCACCATCCATCTTGGTAATGATATGACTCTCACACTTTTGGCTTTTTAAGTACTTTACTCATGATGATTAATATACCCAAACTTTAGGATTCGACATATAGGTTCACCATGGGCATTGAAATTGGAAGAGCTATCACTACCTACCTATTATATGTACGAGTGTATCCCATAGCTTATCTTTCATCATCTACCATGACAACCTTGTACAAACCTAGTATTTGTCAAAACTTTAATTTTAATTTAATCTTCATCCATGAATATCCATAACAAAAAATATAATCAAACAAATATTGAATCCATCATCTAAACTATTATATCATATAATTCAAATAATACCAATCCCATATCATGCTAATTTAATATAAATTTATAAATTAATTTTTAAAAGAGGAGGGTTTAAGAGGCGTGCCCCCCAACTCTAGAAATTGACATTAGTTTTGCATCTATTACTTGCTTGTGGAACCCCTCTAAAGTAAAATTTGTTCTTAAGTTTTGTAGTTTACATGACTTTTGCTACTCTCATGAGGAGAAGGAAAAAAGTGAAATATTTTTTTAAAGCTTTTCTTACTTATACTTTTATACTCAATTATCTTTTCATTGCCCTAAGTAGAAAGTCATAACTTTCCAATGAAGATCTAACTTCAGTATTTTTTTTTCATCTTGAGGTTGTGACTCTAGAAAAATGGTCATGACTATTTGACATCTTGATCTTTCTATAATACAAAGTTGATATATTGATAATAACCATGACTTGAGTCTAATCTCTTTGTAACACAAAGTCATAATACTATGAAATTGTTATGGGTTTGTGACTTCATCATTTATAATCCATAGATGGCCATGATATAGTGAAGTGGTCACATAACGATGATGATTTCCAGCATTGTTTATAGTTGTGACACTATGTGGAGGCTATGACATTAGCCATTCATCTTTCTTGATATGTAGCCATATAGCTAGAAATTGGTAGTGACATTTGTACTTAGCTTATACGTATAAGTCATGACTATATCTTCCTTTGACATAAAGAATTGTAAACTTGAAAATGATCGTACATGAGTAATATCTTCTATAATATTTAGTGACCCAAAAGTCACATCATAAAATAATTGTTATAGCTTTTGCCTAAGTACATGTAGCTCTTTAGATTATTTAACTCAAAAGTCACAGCTTTATGAAAACATAAAAATTTAACTTGAGACTACTGAGCTATATAAATATAAAGTCGCACCTCCATGAAATTAATTATGACCTCAAGCACCAATGAGATACATAGTTGTTACAATTAAAAATTTATGTCGTAACCATTATTATTTTATGAGCTATGTATGATTGCGACTTCATAATAATATTATACCCATTGAGAATGTATTGCATAGTAGATAGATTATGCTAATGAGATGGTAAGATCGTGAAATATAAGATTTTGCTAATGATTATTTAGATAGAGTTTCAGCAAAGAATATATACCAAAACTATAAAAAACTTAGAGACTTGCCTCCTATACTAATCACCATCAAGAACTCATTGATTTTATTACTTTTCATCATAATTCTCCAAAATACTAAAAATTATGAAATTAAAACATACCTAACTTTTTTCCATATGCACACAAAATTCTAAACAAACATAATGCACTAGACATATTGATAAATTGAATCTCGAACAAACCTACATACTAAAATTATTGCTCATCCCTAAATAATAATTTACCCAACCAGAAAAATAATTGTACTTGGTCACAAAGAGTTTATACGACTAAGTTTGAAAGTCATAGGGTCTAATATTAGTAGAGCAACTTTAAGTGAACATATCTACAATCATGGTGGGGTTTGAGTTCCAAAACTATATACTTGTGGGTTATTGGGCATGAGTATTTATTAATGTGCTTGAAATGATATTTATTACATTATTCATGCATAAAAAAAATTTTTGGGTTTCCACCAAGTAGTACTACATTTAACTTCCTTGGCTACACAATCTAAACCTCTTTAACTTCATCAAAATCTTTGTTGATCACTTTATTTAGTCTTCTTCAGTTACATCTATATATAAAGCTGTCCCCTTAGTTGATGCATCAACTTTAATAAACTTTGTAGCTTCTTCTTCTCTATTCCATTGTCTCTTTTCATTCTAGATTCCTAAAGTTATGTCACTAAAATATTACATCATTTTACGATCTATATAAATGACCACTCTTGCCCCAAGGAGGCATGGTCAAAATTTATCACACAAGAAAATTATATACAATAATTCCTTTTTTGTAATTATATAATTCACTTGGGGTTTATTTTACATACCACTTGAGTAGGATATTTCTCTAAAATTTATATGCTACTTCTATGCCAATATAGCTCTCAAGGCATAAGCACTCATTTCACACTAATGAGGAATGATTCCTCCCAGCATGGTAAAATCAAAATTGGACTTTCAACTAGTTTTTTTAGTTCTTCAAATGCTTCTATGCATCCTTGGTCAGAGTCAAATATGTTATCTTTCTCCAATAATTTATACAATGGTTTAACTATTTTTGAAAAATTGGGGATAAATATCCTATAAAACCTCACTCATCTAAGAAATCTTCTCACCCATGATATGGTAGTAGGATGTGATAAACTTTTGATGATAAATACTTTTGCATCATCAACTTCTATCCCCCTAGTTAATACTAAATGCCTCAATATTATTTTCTCGTTGACCATGATGTGACACTTTTCCAAGTTTAAGACAATTTTTTACATCTATCTAACACAAATTCAAATTTTATAAATATTCTTCAAAAGAATTTCTATAAATTGAGAAATCATCTATGAATATTTCCACGATTTTTTCATTAAGATCACCAAAAACTATATTCATGCAAGTTTGAAAAATAGTAGGTACTATACACAATCCAAATGGCATCCTTCTAAAAGTGAAGGTTCCATACATGCAAGTAATTGTTTTTTTTTCAATCTACAAGATCAACCATTATTTGATTATAGCCTAAATAACCATCTAGAAAATAATAATAAGAATGGAGAGAAATTCTATCCAATATATGATCTATGAATGGGAAGAGGTAGTGATCTTTCCTCATTCCATTATTCAACTTTTGATAATCAACACATAGTCTCTATCTAGTTGTCACTTACATAGAAATGTCTTCACCATTAGTTGCTTTTACTATTGTTGTATCTCCTTTATTTGGTACCAGATGAATGAGGCTACTAACCCATGGACTATTAGATATTATATAAATAATATTTATGTTTAAACCATTTTATAATCTCATTTTGTATTGTCTTTCATAATAAGATTTAGTCATTGCAAATGTTCAATCATTATCATAACATCTTCCTCCATAAAAATCTTATGCATACATATTGATGATATGATCTCCATGATATCATCAAGTGATCAAGTGAGAAAAGTTTCATATTTTCTTATGAGATTCACACTTGGGTCTCCCTATTAACATCAATAATATTGAAACAATGATGGGTTTTACCTTATTTTCTTTTAGAAAAGTATAACGAATGTGAATGGATAATACCTTCAAAATTAGTTCATCCGTGTTTTCCAAAATGTTGGAAATTGGCCATCCAACACTATGGCTTTGTCTGTTATATGATCTCTAATGAGTATCATAGCTTTAGATTTTCTATGGCTCTCATTTCCCCAGCCATGACATTACTCTATAATTTATCAAAATCACATCTTTTGGATCTCCATTAGTCTACCTTCCCTACCATCAATCTATTCCCTCGAGATTCTGCTCACCCTTTTCTCCTCATTCTCTTCATATTTTTAGTTTTCTTTTAGGTGATATTTATGTTGATTTCTAGATTATTAGCTCATAGAAGAAGGCTAAAAAAGAGAAAAAAAGAAGAGAGTTTATGAAGACAAACAAATCCAAGTACAATAATTCATATTCAAATAAATTAACAAGACTTATCCATTTGATCTAGAAATATTTATCAAATATAATGCTATCTAATTTATTTAAAAATAATTATATTTTAAAAGAATAATTATATAAACTCGCATTGATTAACCAAACTAACAATCCCTAACAATAATGCTAAAAACTTATTGAAACTTTATTACTCCACTTATATAATCATTTAGATAATGATTCAAAAGCTCATTAATAAAAATATCTTGTCAACTGAGATCTACCAGCATACATGTCATACAAATGACATAATAGAGTTTAACCAAGATATCAATCTATAGGGATTTTATGCGTAGTTTGGCTATTCAACAAGAGGTAACCTAGTTTTAGTATAATGGATACTCAAAATATTAAATAATCTTAGGTCTGAGGTCCAATTACCTAATTTATATAATATTTTTAATTTATTGGATATATACTATGCTATCCCTTTGGTATATATGGGAGTTGTCATCATTAGGTTTTTTTTAATGGTGGTCATCTCATAATTGTCCCCTTGGTATGTCAATATTAAGACAATAATTTATCAATGCATGAGGGTCATTTACAATCTCATACCTTTTAGGCAACTTCATCAATTATCATTTATAGTTTCTTTTGGACAATAATTTATTCTGATCGAGAAGTAGTCCCTCTAAGATGTGAATAATAGATTGACATATAAAAATATTCATGCTTTTAATCTCATAATAATCATACTCATAATCATTAATATACTCAAATTTTTGGGTTCAATGTAGAGGTTCATTTCATGCATCATAATTAGAAATATTATCACCACCTTCCTATCATATGTATGAATGAGTCTTATGGCTTAATTATCACCATTCATCATAAAAATCTCATACAAACCTACTATTTGTTAAAAGTTTTATTTGAGTTCTATTTTGTCACCAACCATTAATATCCATAATATAAATTATAATCAAATCAATATTGTATCAATCATTCAAACCATCACATAATCTAAACAACATAAACCCTAAGTAATGATAAATTAATATAAATTCTAGAATTAATCTCTAGAGCAAGAGTGTTGGCGAGTCTCGCCCCCCAACCTTAGAAAATTGCATTGGTCATGCATCCTTTGCTTACTTGAAGAATCCATATGAAGTACAAAATGTACCCCTTGTTTGTGGTTTCCATGAATTTTGTGTGTTTTATGAGGGATAAGGAGAAGAAGTGAAAGACCTTTCAAAAATTTTTTAACTTCCACTTTTATATTTGGGCGGCCTTGCATTACTCTAAGTAGGAAGTCATGACTTTCCAATGAAAGTTTCAACTTTTTGGCCTCCATCTTTTTAGTTTGAGGTTGCGACTATAAATAGTTGCTACAACTCTATTTAATATCTTGATTTTTCTATAATAAAAAGTTAGCACTAGTAATGACCATGACTTGGGCTTAATCTATCTATAATACAAACCCATGGTACTGTGAAATGGCCATAACTTTATGTCTTCATCATTTGTATTTCATAGATGGTTGTGGAATTATGAAGTCGCTACGACTTGGGAAAAGGATTTTAGCATTGTTATATAGCCACGGAATTGTGTGGAAGCCCCAACATTACCCATTCATTTTTATTGATTAATATGTGGTTGTGGCAATGGGAATTGACAATAAAAATTTTACATGGCTTGTACATACAAGTTGTAGTTATGCATTTTATTGTGGACAAGAGTCATAGCATTGAAAATGATCATATTCGAGTAATGTCCTCTATAATATTTAGTGAGCCAAAAGTCATAACTTTGAATAATTATCATGAATTTGACCTTTGTACTTGCAGCTCTTTAGTTATCTATAGCTAAAAAGTCATAGCTTTATGAAAAAGTTATGACTCTGAATTACGACTACTGAGCTATATAAAAATAATCATGGTTCTATGAAATTAGTTATGACCTTGAGGACTAATAGTATACTTGATTAATGTGGCAAAGAATTAATGTAATATTTATATAATTTTATGAGCTAGGTATAACTACAACTTCATGATAATATCACAATCATTGAGAATGTGTTTCACATTGGAATGATTGTACTAACAAGAGAGTGGGATCATGATGTATAAAATTTTTCCAATGATCATTTAGATAGAATTTTAGCTAAGAATTGATATTGAAACTATGAAAGATTTACAGGATTGCCTCATCTACTAAACACCTCCAAAAACTCTTAATTATACAAATTTTAATCAATGTAACTTAATATCAACAAATATCTACCCCATTTCCACATGTACAAACCATTATTAATTATTAAAATACACTTGAATATTTTGTAAATTGAACATTGAATAGTATGTATGAGTGAGTCTCATGGTTTATGTATCATCGTCCATCATGACAACCTTGCACAAACCCACATTTAGTTGAAACCTTAATTCAAGTTATATTTATTCACCATTCATCAATATCCATAATATAAAATATAATTAAATGATAAATGTATCAATCATCAAAACAAAATATATCACATAATTCAAATCCTATAAATCCTAGATCATGCTAATTTAATACAACTTCTTGAATTAATTTTTGTAAAGGAGGGGTTTGAGAGCTGTGCTCCCCAACTTTAGAGATTGCATATTTTGTGTATCCCTTGCTTGCTTGTGGAACACTATGGAGGGAAAAATTCTATCCTAGGATTTGTAGTTACCATGGCTTTGTTTGTTTTTTGAGAGAGAATAAGAAGACATAAAAGATCCTTCAAAAATTATCTAACTTCAACTTTTATACTTAAGTGGCTTTGCATTACTCTAAATAGAAAGTTAGAATAGTCAGATTAAAGTTGCCACTTTGGCCTTAATCTTCTTAGCTTGAGGTCATGAATTTAGAATATGGTTGTGATTCTATTCAACATAAGGGTCTAATCTCTATGTAATACAAAGTCATGGTACATTGAAATAGTCATTGTTACATGACTTCATCAAATGTATTCCAGATATGACTATGGAACTATGAAGTGGTCACAAAGTAGAGATGGCTTCTCAAATTGTTATATAGCCACAATGTTGTATGGAACTACAACACTGACCTTTTCTTCTTTCTTAATATGTTAGTGGCTATGGCACTAGGAACTAGCCATGGTTCTTGCACTTGGCTTGTGTGTATAAGTCATGGTTATGCTTTCATTTGAGGATAAGAGTCATGACATTGGAAATAATCATGCTTGAATAATATTTTTTATAATATTTAGTGTCTCAATATTTGTGGCATTGAATAATTGTTATGGCTATGGCATGAGTACTTGTAGCACTATAATTTCATATAGCTCAAAAGTTATGGCTATATAAAAGATACATGACCCTTAATTTTGAATCTTGAGCTATATAAAGATAGAGTCATTGCTCAATGGCTCTACAATCTTGAGTGACAGTGGGATATTTGGTTACTATGATAATTATTAATGTCATAGTCATTAAAATTTTCTAAGTAAAATATAGTTGTGACTCAATGATAATATCGTAGCTATTGAGAATATATTACATAGTAAAAAGATTATACTAATGAGATGATAAGATCATGATATACAAGATTTTACCAATAATTAATTATGTAGAGTTTTAGCTAAGAATGGATGCACAAATAAAGTAAGACTTATGGATAATCCTCATCTACTAAACATCTCCAAAAACTCATTAATTTCAAAATTATTCATCAAAGTTTTTCAAAACTTAAAAAATAATGAAATCAACACTTATTTACCCCATTTTTACATATACATATTATTTACAACTACCAAAATATACTAGAATATTTGATAAATTGAACATCAAACAAACAACCATACTAATATAATTGCTCATCCTTGAGCACTACATTCCTCCACTAAAAAAATAAAGTAAAAGAAGCACAACATCCAACATTTTAATTCAATCCAACTCAATTGGTACATCATTACAATATGAGAATAAATAACAAATGTACAAGTCATGGAAGTGACAGAGGTGACTGATTTTACTTTAGGATCGTACTCTTGAAAAAGGAATGCCATTGATGCATGCTCAAAGGGTGGCATAGGAATGGATGACCCTTCTGAATCTCTCCTTTATGTAGATAATTTTTTTAATATCTTTGCCAGCATATTATACAGAGTCTCCTATCTTTATCTCATTGTATTTAGAGCAACCTCAAAGATTCCCATCATATAATTAAAATCTTTTTTGTTACACTATATTTTCTTATTTCATCCATCCATAATCACTCCTAAATACTATTTGTTTCTCATTAATAATTCTCATATCAAATCAAACCCAAAACCTCCAACTATAAATACTCATTAATAATTCATCCTCGACACTATGGCTTTAGGTAGCATTTTTGTAGTGTTTGATCTCTATCTTTTCTCTTTCTTTTTATGACTCATCTCTATAATATTCTTTTGATAATCTTATTCATTCTATCATCAAATCAACAAGTAATGAGATTTTTAGGTGGTTTATCATAGTATCGGTGGGAGATTGGGGTTTGAATTTTGAAGGAGATTCAAGGGTTAAGTATTTATAGTTGCAACTTGATAATTGAAAGTCATGATTCTATGGGTTTATTTTCTACTATAATTGAAAATTCATAGCCGTAGGGCAAGTAATATCCTCAAAGTCGCATCATTGAATCAAAGGCTTAGCATTTCCATATAGTTTCTATAAATTTGTTTCTTTTATAGCACAAAAGTCATGGCTTTGAAAAAAGTATCATGGCCTTATCATTCATCTTCTATGATACATTTTTTTTTCTGTTATACCAAAGTTATTGTTCTAAAAAACTATCATGGTCTTGCCATGTGATTTTTGATGGCCTTTTATTTTCTATAACATCAAAGTCACGGCTCTAAAAAATTATCATGACTTTAGGTTAAAAAAAAAATCTAAATAGCTATTAGTTTGAATATGTTATTCTCTTGGATATGGTAGGAAGTATAAGTGTAATTATGTACCTATAATTTTTATTCTCACAATATCACAATTCATCATATAAAACAAAAAAAATTGGGTTATATCCCAAGCAGTATTACATTTAATATCTATAGCTAGACTTTCAAAACTTTCTTTTCTCCATCAAAAATCCAAAGCAAGCTTTTTTATATATTGTTGTACTTGCTTCTTCTTTGTACTTTTGGTATCATTTTTGGTTGATGGAGGATTCATTATCTCTAGTCTTTCATGCACATGATTGAGTCTCTCATTTATCTTCAGCCGTCATTTCTCCTTAGCCTTGGCATTGCAAGAAATTTTGAATTTTTTAATTGCACATGCACACAACTCATCGACCTTTTTCTATTCAGCCACCAAAGCTTTATAGTCCACTTATTTCTCTTGAATACTTGAGGCCGTATCTTCAAATTCCTCATCAAAGTATTCTATCATTATTTTTTGTGTACTAGCTATGTAGATTGTCTTTCATTTCAACTTGTCATTGGATATTTGAGGCTCTAGCTTCCATGTCCTCTTCTATAATTTTGTCCATAACTATTTTTGCATTTATTATAGGGATTATAAATGAAACATTTTCATCATACTTAAAACAATTTACGACTTCTCCTCTTTTGCTATGTGGCCTCATCCTTTCATTTTCGTAAGTGTTGATTCTTCTCAAGTCTTCTAACAATTCCTCAAGTTTTATCATCCAACAAGATACTGAAAATGGTTGAGACACATAATCTATCATCTTCTCATGGCTTCCACACCCCTAATTTATATAATTTTCTTCCTACTAATAATAAGATTGATAATCATTTCATAATATTCAAAATTGAAGTCACTTCTTTGAGCATAATTAGTCTCATCATAAATTTAGGTTGAGACATTTCTTTCTCATTTATTTCATTTTCCTAAAATATCCTTCATATGCTTCATCATATTCTTTTAACTCTTTAAGATAACTTGCATATAATTCGTGATAAGAATGGTTAAACATTTAGATTTGCTATATTGGTGGCTAAAAAAAAAGAAAAAAATAAAAAACAAAAGATATGATTGAAAATTCAAAAGGTAACTATCTACATTCAAACAAGTTAACATGATTTAGACTTTAGATTCAATAATATTTATCAAATATAATACTATCTAAATTTATCAAATATGATACTATCAAATATAATATTTATCAAATATGCTTTAGACTTCATGAATTGTTCTTTTACTATCTAAATATAATACTATCTTAACTTTTTAGATTCAAGGAATATGTTTATAATGATAATTTTGCTAACTCATATTGACTAACCAAACTAAATAAATCCCTAGAAACAATGTTAAAAATGTATTGCAAATTTATTACTCCCCATAATTTAATTAGTTAGGTAGTATCCCAAAAGCTCATTAATAAAAGTAGCTCATCAACTAAATAACCATTAGTATATAGGTTGTACAATAATGTAACTGACTTTCATCTAGATATTAATCTTATAAGAATTATATCAACAATTGAGTTATTCAACAAGAAACAACTCCTTTTTAGTATACTAGATACTTAGATTGTTAAATAACCTTAGGTCCATGATTTATTTATTTAATTTATGTGATGCCATTAATTCATTTGATATATATTATGTCAGATAAATAATGAAAGTTAAGATATTGTGCAATGACCCCTTTCCCTGATGATATATAAGCTAGTTATCATCATTGAGTCCTTTTTAATAGTAGTTCACTCATAGATATCCTATTGGTAAATCACTATTGAGATAATAATCTATTCTTGTATGAGAGTCATTCATAATCCCATACTTTTTAGTAAACTTTATCAAGTATGTTTGATAATCATTTCATATGTATACTCTTATCTATTGGCCTCCATTATTATAAAGACTAATGATTGACATAGTTTGTAAGTATTTGTATATTCAGCTTTCTAAGAATTATACTCACATAATTAATTTATGATTCCTTCGAGTTTCACATATGGGAACTATATGAGTAAAATGAACTCACAAGGGCTATTACCACCTTGCAAGTCATCACACATTTGCACTTGTTTCAAAGATTGCCTTTCACCATCCTTCTCGATAAAGATGTAACTCCCAAACTAAAAGTAAACTCTTTGGAAGAATTTTCTATATAATGTCTATCCTAATGGAGAACTAGTCTATCTAAGATGTACACAATATAATAACATGTAAACGTGCTTACACTTTTAGCTTCATAAGCACCATACTCATGATGATTAAGAAACCCAAACTTTGAGGTTTGATGTATATGTTTTTCTCATATATCACAATTGGAAGGGATGCCATTATCTTCCTATCAATTTTATTAGTGAGTCTCATGACTTAACTATCACTTCCCACCATTACAACCTTGCACAAACATACCATTAATCAAAAATATTATTGGGGTTCTATCTATTAACCATCTATTAATATATATAATTATCACCATCTAATTCAAAACATTCACACCCTAGACTATGCTAATTTCATACAAATTCATGAATTAATCATTAGAAGAGAGTGGCTTGAGAGCCATGTTCCTCGACTCTAAGGATTGACATATTTTGTACATCCTTTGCTTGATTGTGGAAGTCCTAGAAAGTATCAAATTTTCCTATAGGGTTTTTAGTTATCATGACTTTTCTTGTTTCACGAGGGAGATTGAGAAGAAAAGAGAGATCCCTCAAGAATTTTCTAATTTCTACCTTTATACTTAGGCAACTTTACATTACTCCAAATAAGAAGTCATGACTTTCATATAAAAGTCATAACTCTGGCTTTCATCTCTTCAGGTTTAGGTCATAACTCTAGAATATAGTTGTGACTCAATTTAATATCTTGATCTTTCTTTAATACAAGATCATGATGTTGGAAATGACCATGACTTGGGACTATTCTCTTTATAACACAAATTCACAGCACTGTGAAATGATCATAGCTTTATGTCTTCATCATGTGTAGTCCATAGATAGTCGTGATACTATGAAATGACTATAGAGTAGGCATGGTTTCTCATATTGTTATATAGGAGCAACACTATTTGGAGGCCATGGTGCTAGGAACTAGCCATGGCCCTTACACTTGACTTGCTTGTACAAATCATGTCAATACCTTCATTTGAGAATAAAAGTTATGACCTTGGAAATATTTGTACTCAAGTAATATTCTCTGAAATATTTAGTATCTCCAAAATTATAACTTTGAATAATTATTATGCCTCTATAAAATTACTTGTGGCTCTGTAATTTCATGTAGCTCAAAAGTCATGGCTTTATAAAAGAGCTATAACTCTGACTTGGGACAATCAAGCTATGCAAAAAAAAGTCATGGCTCAATAAAATTAGGCATGATCTTGAACACAAGAAGGATACTTGGTTGCTATGATGAAAAATTAATGTCATTTCCCTTAAAAATGTTTTAAGCTAAGTATGGTTGCAATATCATGATAATATCACAATCATTAAGAATGTATCATATAATGAAAAGATTATGCTAATAAGAAAGTAATGTCATAAGATATAACATTTTGTATTTGACTATTTAGGTAGAGTTTTGGATAAGAATGAACATTGAAACTATGAAATTCTTATAGATTTACTTCTTCTGCTAAACATCTCCAAAAACTCATTGATTTTACCACTACTCATCAAAGTTTTCATAAGGTCAAAAATTATGAAATCATAACATATTAATCTCATTTCCATATGTACACATCATTTTCAACTACCGAAATATAATAGGATGTTTAGTAAATTGAACACCTAACAAAGTTAAAGAATAAGAATGCATATAAAAATTAACTATCAAGGGCAGTTAATGAATTACCTAAAAGATATGAGCTTGTGAATGACCCTCAAGTTGGAATGATTTGTTATTTTAGTGATAAAATACTGAGGTGATAGCTATGAAGAGACTATCATTAAGGAAAATCTAATAGTTGACAACTAAATTTTATGCTAATAGAGCACTAAGACATCTTCATAATAGCTCAACCTTCATTATGTAATCAAGCATAATAAGTCAATAACAACTAAACTATGTAGACATGTGACCATACATAATGAAATGGACCAACTCTTGAATCTAATAGTTTACCAAAAATCTTGTTTTATCCTTTCAATTAAAGTAGTTGTTGATTTATCATTGGTTGATCGAACTATCTATATAATCTATGTTGGATGATATCTAGATGAAAGTCTTACTTGTATGACATATGTCATGTAAACTTGAGAGACTAGTTGGTTGAGAGACTATTACCTAACAAGATTTTGAGATATTGCATAATCCTATAAATTATACAATATAATAAAGTCATAATATTATATCTTAAATATCTTGAGGTTACTTAATCCTCCTTGGCTCACAATTGCACTAGCTTGTGGAATGGTGATAGCCATAGTAGTCCCATATGTTATAGCAAAGTCATAGTACCAATAGCCTCCATGAAGGCTTTTTGGTCAAATTCAAGTACTAGTTGGTTGTTGTTCCATCCATCGCATAGGCTTCCTCTTCCTCATCCAGCCATCAACACATGTCAAATAGCAAAGGAATATTGCATAATTAAAAAAGTGGGGATCAAGTCTAAATTTTGAGATTTCTCTCCTTGTATAATAAGTACTGCATGTGCTTATCACTAACAAATCTCAACACCTATTTTTTTTCATTACAATTTACCATTTATATCATTCACATAACATGAAGCACACAATCATGTAGCATATTAGTGCTCAAAGCATGAAATTTAAATTGAATATAATGGTATGGACTCATTCTCATCAAGGTTTAAATAATCATATATCTATCCTTTGATACCAAGTTTTTACACCCCAAATCTAGGGGTTCATTGATCACCCATCAACCTGCCAAAATTTGTGGATATCATGTAACTCAATTCCACACCATTATGTCAGATCCATAGGGATCCAAAATTTAACAAAATTGGATAAGCTTCTATTACAGGCAGCTTTGCCCAAAATCCAACCGGTACAATATACAATAACATAACCCATCCATATGAGTCCAATTACAACTCTATTAAATAAATAAAAAAAGTAGATACCAAAATTAGTTTGCTTAAATATCTTTATAAAGGAGTTACATGAGTCACAAATAGGCTTCCTTCATCATTATGACCCAAATGAGATATGTCTATCTGTGTATATCCAGAATCTAAAATATTTTCATGTATAGAATAAGTCAAGCTTACTAGAGTAGTTCCTACAAAGACTACTTCTCATCTAAATGCAAATACAATATTAACATTTGATCATTCATATCCATATTAACATTTCAAGTAATAACATGAAAATTCTATTTTGGAATTCTACATGATATGCAATGTAATGAGATGAAACTCATTCATGCTTCATAACTAGAGTCTTTACCAATTGCCACCACATAATAATATGTCAATGCATAATAAAATTTATCATTGATGAATTACATCAAATGATAATTTTATTATCAAATTTGTGTCTTTGTCGATAACATATTTTGGGATTACATTGCCAACTATATATACTTGTCTATATTTTTTGGATTTTCACCAACAAAGTGTATGAACTTGCAACTAGGTCTTTCACCCAAGGAAGTTCTAGCCCTTCCTGCTATACCTAGTACAAGTTTTCCATGTTATGAGACCATGTGACTTTGTTGAACTTGGTCCAATAGTACTAGTTACTTAATCACTAAATGTGGTGATTGATTTGAATCATGCACTCACAATCATGAAATGTGATATTTTTCATGCATATGCAACATGATGCACCATTTCATATCAATGTCTTTCCACATATATAATGAATGTCATATAGATAATATAAACCATATATATTACCATATATCATGAACAAATATATTACATACATATAATCTCAAAAATGAACATTCATTTCAATGTCAATATATATATTTATATATCAATATTCATCAAACAACTAATTGAATTATGTTATTACAAATTCAAGTAATAATAACTATAATCCTCAAGCTCAAATGTGATGTATAATGGTGCCCACGAAATAGCTTCTAAATAAGTTATATAATGGCCCTAATAAGTCAAACCGCTCATTTAGGATGATACTTATGAAACTAAAAGTACAAATATATACAAACCATATTAATTATTAGTCTTTATGACATCTAAGACTAAAGAATACGAGTGTGCATATGATATATCCATCAATAATAGTTGATGAAGCTGCTTAAAAAGTATAAGATTTTGAATGACTCTCAGACTGTGATAATTTATGATTTTAGTGGTAACATATTGAGGGGACAACTATAAGGGGATCATTATTGGGATGAGCTTCATGGTGATGACCACCATGTATATTAAGGGGATACCTTACCTTCATTTTGTATCCAAATATAATATAATTAAAGCTAATTTGAATAAATATCATTTAAATTAAATGAATAAACTCATAGATCTAAAATTAATCCCATAATATGAATATCCATTTTACTAGAATTGAGTCTTTTCACTATTGAATAACTAACTATTGATATAATTCTTGTAGGATCGAAGTCTGAATGAACATTCTCTTTATAATGTGTATGATTTGTGCAATTGTGTATCTCTTTAGATAAAATAATCTAGTTAATAAGTTTATGGGATATTGCCTAACTAATAAATTAGGTAGCATAACAAAGTTATAACAAGTTATTGGCACCATTACTAGGGATGGTATATTTTAGTTACTCTTTATGAGTTAATGTAATTATCCTTATGATAGAATAATTCCTTTCTAGTAGTTTAAATAGTATTGAGTTTGGTAAATATTCCTAAATCTAATTACTAAGTCTTGTTTTACTTGTTTGGAAATTCAATAGTTGTATTTTAGTTATTAGTTGTATCTTTTTCATTTTTTCCTTTTAATCACCCCTTAATGAGCCGAAGCTCTAGAATTGAGCTAACTCCTTGAATTTAGATATTAAAAGAACTAGAAGAAAAATTAACATACAAAGAGCTGATAATGAGCTAATGAAGGACATTGAAATAATATTGAGCCCCAAGGTGATAATGAGCAAGCTGTCCACCAACACATCCACTATCATATCTTGAGAGAGACAATTAGAAGCTCATGATGATACACAATTATTCATGTATTTATTTGTAACTAGTAAAAGACAACTATTTTGAGTTGAATAAATATCTGATAGAAATAGTTTAGTAGTACTAGTATAACAGAAAGGCATTGGAAGATCCTAACAAACATGTCGTAATATTTTTAGAGCTATGCAACACAATAAAAATGAATGGAATTAGCCTCTACACAATAAGGTTAAAATTTATTTCCATATTTATTAAGGAAAAAGACATGAAGTTAATTCAAATGTTTACCTAGGAGCTCCATTGAGATTTGGAATGAACTAGTGAGGGTCTTTCTCACTAAATTTCTTCTTGTCTCAAATTAGATCTCAATTATGGGAAAAGTTAAGTCAATTATGGCAAGACAAGCATGAGACTCTATACGATGCTTAGGATTATTTTAAGGAGTTGAGGAGATGTCCTCAATATGAACTCTAGTTGTGGTTTAAAAACCTAAACCATCTACAATGGAATGAACTATATGATGAGGTATATGATTAATGTAGCCATTGGAGGGAAGATTATGAATAAATTATAGGAGGAGGCTTATTATTTGAGGAGCTAGAATATTGTAGTTGGATCGGTTCATCGTAATTAAAGTAAATATGAAAAGATTAGTATTTTGGGAGATGTCATTTTAAATCCACATGAATTAGTGGATGTGAATCCCATTTATCAAATTGAATAAGTCAATCAAATGTAAAGCAAAAAGTACATGTTTAGACCAAACAATAATATCCCAATACATTACAATCTGAATGTGAGAAAGCATAAAAATTTTTCATATGAAGACTATATAAGTAGGTTGTAGAATATTGGACAATCTTCAAGAAATATTATGAATAATATGGTGAGATTCCTTATTAAACATCACAAAGAGAAGAGAAGATAACCTTGGAAGAAAGTATACATGTTATCTTAGTAGAATTGAAAAAAGAGGAATGCCAATAAAATTAGATGGGAGTGTTTGAAGATGGAATTGATTAAACAAGTTCACTGATGAGGAATATAAAGAATCAATTAGAAAAATTAGTATTATCAATGAAGGATAAAAGTGTAACTGAACTACCATGTGATACTCAAGCAAATCTAAAGAATTTCTTGTCTATATTGCTCAAAAATAGAAAAGAGATATAGAAACAATACATTGAATAAGATAATTCTATAACTTTTAGGATTGATAACAGTCACTTTTCCAAAAGTCATAGCTCTGACTAAACTTTTCTAAGAAGTCATGACCCCTACTAAAGAGAGCTTGAAAAATAAAAGATATGATATCATGACATTTAAAACTAGTTTCCATAATCTAGAGACCTAGGAGAGATTTAAAATGAGAGATTTACTAATTTCCATATCTAGAGAGCTAGGAGAGATTTACTAGCTCTAGCCTACCTACCACCCCCACTAGGGAACGCACAAAACCACTCATAATCTAGAGACCTAGGAGAGATTTTCTAGTTTCAATCCTGACAACTACCACCTTCACATAGTAGAACTCCACCATAAGTGTATAGGATGGTTTAGGGTCATTCTCTCAAGAACATATATTCTTACCTTCATAGATATTCTCTATTTTTAGCTCTCCATATCCTTGCTATGACTAATAGTCATCTCAAAACCTCATATCTAAAATGAGAATTTTTCCATAATTATTCAAACTTCATTCAAAATAACATATAGCTCATATAATTTAAAATATTTATCATAGGATGTTATACATGCATATAAGCATAATCCAATTTAAAAATTTGCCCTAAAATCTATCAACCATGATTTTTGGTACTATTTATACATAGTCAAATATTATTTTTTCATTTCTAGGAAAAATAACTTTTTCAAAAAATATATGGATTAAATGAGTTTCAAAATTTTTTTAAAAAATATTTCATAGTGTAAAATTTATGGGGTTTTCATCAATTAATCATATATTTCAATTAAATGATATAAATTTCATGAATATCATTTCAAAGAAACCAAAAAAAAAATAGTTTTTAACCATTCATATAATACCACACATTAAAAAGCATGTATAAGTAACTAACATTATAAAATATGAAATTCTCATGAGTTTCTATAGATTTTCTACCTTAAACAAGATTTTCCAAACCTTAAAAATCAAAACCTAGTTCTAATATTTTAATTTGAGCTCTATAACTATAATTCAAACTCAAATTAAAACAAAATGAAAATAAGGTTAAAAATTTGCATAATTTCAACCTTAATTAAAGAAATTAAGCAAGAAAATAAAAATACATCAACTAACCTCAACCCTAACCTTCCTTTTCAAGATAAAAACCTTTCCATAGCTATTTTTGCTTGAAAAGAAGGAATTATTGAGCTTAATCACTTCATATGATGAATTTTAACCCAAAATCATGGATTTTATATTTTATTTCAAATAGTTTGCCGAAGAAATAAGGAATAACATAAGAGAAGTGATAAAGAAGAAGAGAAACATAAGAGAAATTTTGAAATAAAGATAAAAATAAAAGTAATGAAAATGTATCTTTTATTTAAGGGTAAAATGATCAAATTACCTTTGAGGGTTCAAATTATCATAAATTTCTTTCTAGGGCTTCAAAACTTGCAAAATTAATGTCATTATTCATTATGTTTCATACCTAAATCATTTTAAAACATAAAAACAATTTTTTAATAAATATATTTCCTCTTATTTAGCCAACTGAGCCAATTCAGATAAATGGTTAAAACGAAGAACAATATTTTTTATGAGCCTCACAACTCTATGCTCCTTAATAGAATTTTGTCCTCAAAATTTAAATTGTATGATTCAAAGAGATGTGGAAATTTTCTTTACAACTTATTTGTATTTTTCCAATCACACATTCACTCCTTTATATTCCCAAAGGACTTACCAAGTAGATCAAATTACTATTTAATACATTTTTTCTAGTCCATGATATCAATAGATACTTCTTTATATTTCACATCTTTCAATTAAAATAACATCATATAATTCAACACATAAAAGAGTATGAGCGATACTTACGTTGGGATCTTACTCCAAAACCATAATCTCGGGATAACATAAAGAATTAAATTTTTGATCCCATTTATGAATCAACCATGGATTTCCAAAAATCAAGATCATAGACGAACATTGATGAAGAAAAATAGTTTTCTCTAATAGTAATGCCTCATTTATTTAAAATTTATAACTAATCATAACATCTCGATATAAGCACACCTTTAATAGTTATCCACATGAAGCTGAAAGTAAAAAGTTCCAAGGAAGTGATCTTAGAGACAAATTAGTGCTAGCCAAATATGGATCCTAACAAGAAATTATGAATGAAGAAAATCATATTTTCTCTCACATAAATTTGAAAATATTTTTTTAAAACACAAAAAGAACCATAAGAGCAGGGTATATGATAAATGTCCTATACTATTTAATACTCTTACGTTCATATAAAAATCTTATTCAAACCTTTTACCATAAATTAGAAAAGTAAAATGCCCTTCTTTAGGTGGGATAGCCATGTGCATATTATGCACATGGGGCTTGTTCTCACGAGCCTCAAACCTATAAAGGAGCCTAAAGTTTCTAAAGTCATGTTTAGATCATATCTGAAGCATGTCCCTCAATTTGGATAAAATCCAAATCACTTTATTCTAGTTTCATACTTTTAAGTGTGTGAACCATTAGGCTTCTAGCTATTGTGGTCACCTAGTTCAACATTTAAATCAAGTAACTCATGAGTGGTATCTAGCAACACATCATGATCCCAATTATCTAGCAACACATCTGATTGACAACTCAACAGCCTTTAAAAACCTCAAGCTTTACCTAAGCATTACTCTATGAGAGAGCTCTATGAGACAACAAGGAATAAAGTCAAAGCACATGATTGATATCCAAGATAAACCTAAGTACTTAAAGTTAGAGTATACATGCTTCTTTGCTATGATGAGACTATCATTTATATTAAATAAATAATTCATACGATTGTTTCATATTTTGGTCTCCAATGTACTTTATTACTTTTAGCAAACTACCACATATCTACTTAATCATCACCATAATTATAGATCATGAGATCAACTTCTTGAACAAATCAAGTTGTACAACATATGTTATTCTATCTAGATCAATAAAATCTAATATAGTTCATCCTATGACTAGGGATAATTTAAATACAACATAATTATATATGATAAAAATCTCATAATAATATCAAGTTTTCTTCATACTATGTAATATATCATTGACTTTATTAATTAATATAAGATGGATAAAAATTCATAGAAATAATAAATATCAAATTATTGAATAAGTCACTTTTTAATTAAAATAAGGTATACAACAAGTATAAAAGGTAATCATCCTTAGAATACTTCTCTAACAACTTATGTAATAGTGAGACATTAAACACATCATGTACATAAGTGTACTCTAGTGGAAATGCCACTTAATAACTAGTCCTATCCTCACAAGTATCTTAAATGGACCTACATATCATGACACAAGTTTCCTCTTCTTTCCCAAATGATGTACACCCTTATGAGATGTTACTTTTAAAAAAAATATAACATCCAACCTCAAATTCTAGAGGTCTTTGAGTTATTTTTTGTATCCTTTTTAGCTCAAACATGCAATTTACTATGAATAAATATAAATAGGATCATTTCTTGGCATGTAGTCTACAAAACTCTATTTCCCTTGAAGGAAGAAATACAAGTAGCTCCTTAGAAAATATGTTATCAAGTTCTTGTACAATTGACATTTGAAATGAAAGAGCCTTATTTTTTAGTCATTCTTTTGACTTATTCAAAAGAGTAAAATATAAATATTTACTTAAGTGTTTACAAAACCAGCCACTAAATAGTAGCCATGATAATTCACCTTTAACCATAATTTTTCCACCATCTTGTAAGATGACTCACCCATAAAATAATTAAGCATAACCCAAAATTTTGATAACCAATCTATTCCAACAATTATATAATATCTCGGAATCTTCAAAACTTAAAGATTCACAAAAAAAGATAAGTCACTACAATAAAGTTCAAAATCTTTATACACCTTACTAAAATCAAACTACCAAATAGAGAAGTAACATATAAATTAGAGTCTAACTCATTAGGTTTCATATCCAAAACATTTACAAACATGTAGGAAACTAAATAATGAGAAATACTAGTGTCAAACAAAATATATCCCTAAGTACTACAAATAGGAAATATATCTTCTGCCTTAGCATCTATAATTTGCTCCTCTTCCACGCTAGTCAATATGACAAAAGCTCATTTCTAAGTTATATGTATCGCTCCCTAATCCTTTCTTGACCATCAAGTACTAAAAATAGCTATTCTTATCTAGTCATGGTGACTCAAATCATGAAGGTTTATTAACTTAACTAAAGTAATGCCCATCAACTCCAAAGAAATTATTTGCAGTGAACTTGCTAGAACTACTAAGAGCAATTTCTTCTTATGTGCTCTTTTTTGGTCACAACTAAAATATTTTATTTCATATAAATATTGTCCATCCTTAAAAAATTATCACCTCATGGCTCAATAGAAGAACCTGGCCATGAAGCAATTATAGATGGGTAAAAAGTATGTCACCTCCTTTTCAATAAATAACAATAAATTTTACCTTTTTGCCATCATCTGAACTTCCTTTTTTCTATTAATATGGATATTTGAAGTATCATTCCTTTTTTATTCTATAAAGAAATTCATTTCTACAAGCTCACCATATCCACAAAGATGTAAATGAACCATCTTCAAATGTAGATAAGGTTTTAGCTCTTGCTCAAAAAATTCGGATCATTTGCTCTCTGTGTCAACCATATACTAAGCAAAATATGGCAACTCATACATCTTAGCCTCATACTCAACCACACAAATATTACATTATATGAGCTTTATGAACTCTTGGGTCTTTTCTTCTCTAGTATTCCCACCAAAGTACTTTCCATTAAAGAATCCTTCAAACTCAGCCCACTTCAAGCACACCACTAAAAGAAGGAGCAACCTACTAAGATATAGCATTTAAACATCATACACTTTGACATATTTTCTCCTACTTCCGTGCCAATAATGGCTAATCGGTGCTATTCTTTTAGGAACTAACTTCACCAAGAACAATACTAGGAAAAAAAAAATTAATACCTCATACTCTAAGGAGCAAAACAACAAACCCACGAGTGTTTAGCATATCATGGACAATAAAAAAGAAGTCAAAACGACTTACCACACCAATATAATTAATAATTCATATATACATAATGTAACCCTAGAAACCTTACCTCTAATACCACAAAATATATCATGACCCATAAGCACTCTCACTCGAGAGCCATGGTGGGCTAGGTTTGTTTAATATAATTTTAAAAAGATTTAAAATACTTTAAATCTGAGGGATTTTTATATTTTTAATGGTGGACTTTTATAAATTTAGTAAATTACTCATAAAGTACATGTAAAATTAATGGGAGAGTATTTATTAAAAATATAGATCTAGAATAAATAAATGTATATTGAAAAATAAAAAAAATACATACTATGAATAGACACATTGTCAATCTCATGTCCATAGAAAGCTATAAACAAGTCGAAAACAACTTATTTCCTTCCTATTTTTATGTTATTTTCATTCTAAAACACACATAAATTTTAGAGAATATCATGAATATGCATAACCTATCAAATACAAATATTCTCATACAAAAGTAAAGTCATTTACATAAAATGGGCCCAATGAACAAATACATAACAAAGTTTCAAATAAAGCTTAACTAAAAGCTCAACTAAAACTCTTACATAATGTAAGCTTTAGAATCAAAATTGTTCATCAACATTTCCTCCACATGGATAAACTAGGGGTAATCAATTAATCCCAATAGTAAATTCTCAAGAAAACATGAAAAGGTCGATATTTTACATTCATAGCCACATATATTTTCTAATATACAATTTAATTATTTTAGAAAAAGTTTTGAATCATATATATATATATATATGTGTGTGTGTGTGTGTGTGTGTGTGATTGAATTCATAAAACCATAATGTATGTATAAGTTCTCAATATATTTTTTTTAATCTCATCTCATTTTTATAAACATGCATAATTTATATATATCAAAGCTCCACTAGAGCACAATGAGTCATGTAGAGAGTAAATCTAGCCTGCTAGCTCATACATAGCTATCACCCCATTAGAAAATACATACTATTCGATTCTAAATTTATCAAATTCTTTTTATATATCTTAGTGGTTAATAATGATATGTATATATGGAAATAATACTAATATGTATTGATTTCATGATTTTTAATATTTTATAGAACTTTGATGAAGATTAATGAAATCATGAATTTTTAGAAGTAGATTTGTAAGTCTCTAGTAGTTTTGGCATCCATTCTTGGCTAAAACTCTACTTAAATAATTGGTAGAAATTCTTGTATCTCATGACCCTACCAACTTATTAGTATAATATTTTTACTATGTAATATACTTTTAATGGTTGTAATATTATCATGAAGTCATAGTATAACTTAGCTTAGAAATATTTAATGTCTATGACATTAATTCTCTACCATAGTAACCAAGTATCCTACTAGTGCTCAAGGTCATGAAAAATTTCACAGAGGTATGATTTTATCTTTTTATGGGTTGGTATTCTCGCGTTAGAATCATGATAGTTTTACAAAGACATGACTTTTGAGATATAAAAATTTTAAAGAGCTATAAGTATTCATGCCAAAGATATGATAATTATTTAAAGCCTCAAATTTTGGGACTATCAATATCATAGAGGACATTACCTGAGTATGAAAATTTTTCGTCTGACAAAGAAAAAAAGGGGAAAACTCGTTGGGAAGAAAAATTGAGTAGGCCTATAGAACAACCTCAAATAAGCTATGCATTGTCAGGTTGCACATGCAATAGATTTCTCCTTTTGGATTGAATTAATGATCCTTTCTCCCGTAGTCTTTTCACAAGTAAAAGACATAGCCTGATGTTTGGCCACCCCCAAACTGATGGCCTTGATGCTACTATTGTGATGAGAGCTATTCAAGTTGGTTTGATCTTTGTCTATTTTTCTAGCTTGAACTTGTATGCACCACTTATATGTAGGCACATACATAAAGATTTGAAAATATTTTATTATCTAAATATGCAGAATATGACCAGATCTAATTCTCAAACCCTCTACTAAGCCTTTCCCCCACATTTCAAACCACATGTTGCTGATAGTGTTTATTCATAATTTGACTGAATGGGTTGATCATCCCCTTTATTTTAGCATCTCATCATAAAGTATTCTCATCAAGAGCTCCCCATTGATGACAGATGAACCGCAACCTTCCTATGGTGGTGGGGCACTTTTTGTTTCACAATAAGACCTAATTGATTATCCCTACCTTGGTCTAACAAGAAAATGGATTTGTGATCTTTTCTTTTACTTCAATTCAACTACACAAGTAATGGTAGCTTGCAAGTTTATGCACATCCCTAGTCGAGTTTAGTTTCTTTTCGATTTCTCCATTGTAGCCATGACCCAAATTCATGCGTGTCCACACCGCCCACATTGATGAGGAATTCATTCTCGCAAACAAACACAACCCATACTCACAGCTATGAGCACCTCTTCCCACATATCCATACAAGAGGCGGGTTGAGTTCCTACGAGGTACCCACTACTTGTAATACCCTCCCAACAAATATTTTCAGTGGGCAGGTTCAATTCTTTTTTATTGGGTTGGATGGGTTCGATCATAAAATGTTATGCTAACACACAAGACTACCCCTCTTACCAAAAGCTTCATGGGATGTTGTAATATACTCATTCCCATAACTCCTCATACCAAAATACAAATAGGGATTAGTAATGTGGTCAATATCATGAAGAATACAGAGGGACCATTTATACCCAAATAAAGATTAATGTTCTCATAAGGAAGTCATCAAAAGATTTCAACAAATTGAGATTTGGCCATAGAAGGATTGAATTTTATCCAAAGAAAAAGGAAATATAAAAAAGTAAGAAGAGTGGCACACAAAGTAATCAATCATATTGGTCATTTTATTGAATTTGGAATGAAAAGAGGAGTAATGCTTCCTAGCATAGGACATCGAAGAAGACCACTGAGATTAAAATAGCATTCACATAAATGTTCAAACATATAGTCAATCGAAGATATAAGAGATTCATTGACATTAGTCAAAAAAGGGTGCCTAATTCAAAGAAAAAAAATGAGCCTATTAGTGCAAGTTAGTTGAAGTCTATGATTGATGAGTGTGTAGGTGGCTAAGGTCAACCTCTTGCATAGTGGGAATTCCTTGTGCTAACTCCCCCTGAAGGAGTGGGCCCCTTCCCTTCGGCCCTTTTTTTAGTCAGAATTCTTATTCAAATTTATCAAATAATCTATCTAGATGTCTCCTCTGGACCTTTCCTTTTTATTAGGTAGCTTTATAATGCCTATTTAGCTAGTGGGACATTGGTCATAACATAAATTCATCGAATAAAGAAAAGGGAAAAGTTTTCTTTCTCCAAACTAAAATAAAGAGAAAGAAAAAAGTTTTGGTAAGAATTAATCAAAGCCACAACATTTGGGATACTCAATATTATATAGAATATTACTTGAGTATGTTCATTTCTAAGATTTTAACTCTAGTCCTCAAAGGAAAGAATAGTCATGACTTGTATGCACAAGTCAAGTGCAAATACCATGACATCCTAATAGTATTGTGTACCTTTATAGACTACAAATGGATGAAGGGATGAAGTCACGAAATCCAATGTGATGAAAAGACTAGCTTTGCATATCACAGCATTGCAATTTTGTGTTACATCGAGATGAAAGATAAAATAAAAGGCATAGTCTCAATTATCCAAGGTGAAGATGAAATGGAAGACATGAACTCTATTGCTAGTATATTAAAAAATGGTGATCAAAAATCTTGCCGAGGAATTTGAAGATCCAAGCTCAATTATTCAAGAGGAAGAAGTGGAGTTGAATTATAAAGCTTTAGTGGCCGAATTGAAGAAACTTGATCAATTGTGTAGCCTTGCAATTGAAAATTTTAGGAATATTTACAATGGCAAGGCTATAGGAAAAAATATAAATAGAGAGAAATTCAAAACATAATGGCATGGATGAAATAATAGAGATACATGTTCTTTCATCATCAATAAATGATACCTAAAGTACAAGGAAGTAAGAATTGTATATTGAAAAGCTCACTTGGACAATGAGGATTTCTGATGGTCTAATTAAGAATGTAAAATGTAGTATAATTTGGGAGGTAACCCAATATTTTTTTTTTATTTTTGTGTGATGAATTATGATGTTGTGAGAATAAAAATTACATGTACATAATTACACTTACACTCCCTCCCACATACAAAAGAAAAGAATATTACACTTACACTCTCTCCCACATACAAAAGAAAATAATAATCAAACTAACTTATATTAATATTTTTTTACCCAAAGCTATGGTAATTTTTCAAAGGCATGACTTTGGTGATACAAAAAAAATATATCATAGAAGATAAATGACAAGACCATAATAGTTATTCAAAGCTATGATATTTGTGTTGTATATGGAAGAACATTATGGAAGCTATATGGAGAAGCTAAGACTATGATGTAGAGTTGTGACTTTGAAGGTACTACTACCCTAAAGCTACAACTTTTCATTTATAAAAGAAAAATAAATTGGCAGAGTTGAAATTTCATTTATAAAGCCTTAAAGCTTTATGAAGAAGTCATTACTATAAATACTAAGCTTTCAAACTCCTCAAAATTAAATTCCTAATTTCTCATCGACATCATGATGAATTACCCAAACAACCCTCATTGCTTGTTGATTTGAATATGGAAGGAAGAAGATGATCAAATAAAAATATCATAGAAATGAATCATAAGAAGAAATGGAAGAAAAAAAGACCTAGCACCATAGAGGCATCACCTAAAGTTATGGTGCCTAGGATGGTTTTGTTAAAAAAATTGAGTAGAGATCGATGTATTCCATCCTTTATTGAAAGGGGTTTATTGGAGAAGATGATTCAATGAGTTCATTCCTCCGTTTGGCGATGTTATTAAGAAGTTAAATTGGATTATTTTTTGTACACATAGAGAATGAGAAAATACCATAAATATAAAGGAATTTTATGCAAATTTTGGAGGATAGGCGAGGGAATACATGTTATGTGAAAGGTATTTGGGTTCGATTTGATAAGGGAATCATTAATGTATGTTAATTAGATTCTTGAGAGCAAAAGATAGTGTTGCTATATAAATCTCTTCATAGGAACATAGATTTTATTGCTATCACTTAGCTTTTAATGGATGATAAAGGTATATAGAGGGTGACATCAAAGAGTGTGTATAAATATTTGATGAGGGGAAAACTCTCGTGAGTAAAGCATAGTAATATTTCATATGCTGATTTTTGTTACCCACTCTCCATGTTTCTATTATTATTATGGAGAGAGTGATGTTACTATATACTATTCTCATTGGGCATCACTTTGATGTGGAAAAGATTTTGTTGAAATTGATTCTTAGATTCCATGATGATTAATTTTTTAGTCAACTAATTATTCATTCCTTTATTCCTTTTTGTGCTTAGCCAAGAGAGTTCCTATGGATGAATATGTGGATGCAATGTGTCTAAAAGTGTCCCCCCCTAACATTATCACATGTAATGAAAGAAATTGAAGGAGATAAAATGGAAATAAACCCATACTTGAAGGGGAAGTACCAATGGAAAATTGGGAAGAAGACGCATCCTTTATTGTGGGTGATGCTCAAGAGATAAAAAAGAAAAAGAGAAATATGAAAAAAATGAGCTAGACCACATTAAACATTCATTTAATGTACATGGTCATATGTTTATAGATATGTTGCACAATTTGTAAATTGTGTTGTGAAATGTAGAGCAAAATAAATAAGAGCAGAAAAAAGAGATCCATTCCATATGTGCAAGAATACTAGAAGAGGTTGAATTGTTTCAAAACCAAATATACAAACTCTTATAGAAAGGAATGGAAGGTGAAGAAGTTGGGTTGACAGGAAGCATTGAATCCATTGGAATTTTATATAAAATGGCTATGACAGATTGAAAAAAAAATTAATGGAAGAAAGAGACATAAAGAATAAAAAGGAAATGATAGTTAGGAAGTGTTTGTCGATGGATGAAATACAAAGATGTAATATAAACCAAAAAGATTTTTATTATGCAAAGGAAGCTTTGAGATTGTATTAAATTCAATATGACGAAGGTACAAAGCTATGTATAATATGCTGGCAAAGATATTAGATGGGTTATTAACATAGAATGGAGATTCAGAATAGTCATCCATTCCTTTGCCACCTTTTGACTTTGCATCGATGGACTTGCCTTTTAATGAGTCTGATCCTAAAGGGAAATCATATTAATCACCTTCATTACTATTGTGATTTATATTATCATTGTTTATTCTCATATTGTGATGATGTACTCATTATAAAGAATTGTATTGAAATATTGGATGTTGTGTTTTATTATTATTTTGGAGAGGGAAGTTATTGCTCGGGGAAAAATAATTATTTTAGTATGAAAGTTTATTCGGTGTTCAATTTACTAAATATTCTTGTACATTTTGTGGTTGACAATGATGTGTTGATGTGGATATGAGGCAGATAAGTATTAATTTTATGTTTTTTTTTGGTGTTTTAGAAATCTCTGATGAAATTAGTTTTAAAGGTGTTCAGTAGAGAAGGTAGATCAGAAGTCTAGTAGTTTTAGTGTTCATTCTTGGCCGAAACTCTACTTAAATGGACAAAAATAATTCTTGTATGCAATAACCTTACTCTCTCATTAGCATAATCTTTTCACTTTGCGACACACTTTTAATAAATATGATATTATCATGGCATTACAGCTATACTTAGCTTAGAAAATTTTAATGGCTAGACAATTGATTCTCTATTATAGTAACCAACTACCCCAATATGCTCAAGGTCATAGCCAATTTCATCGAGTTAGAAATTTATCTTTATATAACTCAGTAGAATCAAGAGTCATGGTAATTTTATAAAGTTATGGCTTTTGAGCTATAAAAAATTAAAGAGAAACAAGTATTTAAGCTAGAGTCATAGTAATTATTCAAATATGTAACTTTGGGATACTTAATATTATAAAGGATATTACTCGAGTATTATCATTTCCAAGGTCATGACTATTGTCTCAAAGAAAGGCATAGATGATACTTGTACACACAAGCCATGTGCAAATGTCATTGCATCCTAATAATATCACAACCCTCTATGGACTACAAATGGATAAAGGCATGAAGCCACAACTATTTCCTAACAATGTGACTTTGTTTTATAGAGAGATTAGAGCTAAGTCAAAGTCATTGATAGTACCATGACTTTGTTTTATAGAAAGATAAAAATGTTGAATTGAGTCGCAAGTATTTTATGGAGGATCCTAAGCTAAAAAATTGAAGGCTAAAGTTGCAACTTTTTTTTTGAAACTTGTGACTTCATACTTAGAGTAATACAAAGACACTCAAGTATAAAAGTGGATATTTAAGAATTTTTGAGAGATCGCTCCATTTCTGCTTCTTCACACTAGAGATGAATTTTGGAGTTCCACAAGCAAGCAAGGGATGCACGACTTATGCAAATCTCTATAATTAGGTGTTGCAACGCTCAAACCTTTTTACTTTAGAGATAGATTAGAAAATTTCTATGAAATTATCATGGTTTAGGATTTATGAGATTTGAATTATGTAATATAATTTGTTTGAATTATTGATATATTATTTGTTTAATTTATTTTATGTTATAGATATTGATAGATATTGAATAAATAAGATATTATTTAATTTGTTTGAATTATTAGATTAGAGTTTCGACTAAAGATGGTTTTGTGCAAGATTATCTTGGTGGATATTGACATTTAAATCATGAGGCTCACTTATGCATATAATTGAAAGGTGATGACAATCATTTCAATTGTGATGCATGGGATAAACCTAAATGTCGAACTCTTAAATTTGTATATGTTAATCATCATAAGTATGATACTTAGGAATTTGAAAGTATGGATACTTTTACATGTTAATCTATTATATACATCTTAGAGTGATTGGGTTTTAATTGGGATAGATATTTTATAGAATGTTCTCTCAATGGGTTTACCTTTAATATGAGTATCGCATCATTACCAAGAAGGATGGTAATAGGTAATTTTTAGGATGTTGTGAGTGTATTGTGACTCTCAAGGTAGTGGAAACCCCATGGATTTCCTTTTACTCATTTGGTTCCCACTAGTGAAGCTCAGAGGAAGCATATGTTAATTATGTAAGTACAGTACTTATAAAGCCTATTGTATATGTAATTTGTTTTTACTTAATAATCTATTTTAATATTTTCATGTAAGTGCAGGAAAGGAAATATTAAAAGCCCGGGGATGCAGCAGTAGCACAATAACGGAGGTCCCGCTGACCGGTTCAGCGGACCGAAATTTTTGGAGCAGAGCCTGGCCAGTTCCATGATCCGACCTGCTTCGGTTAAATAAACCAGATGTTTATTTTTCATATAAAACAATTTGTATTTATTTTTCGGGTGGCTATTTTTGACCCGCTTGAAATGTTCATCGTCCCTCTCCTCTTCTCTCCGCACGATTTCACGACTGCTGCATGCTACATACTATAAGATGTTCTATTTTGGTTTTAATTTGTAACGCATAAGCGTTTTCTGGTGGAGGTAGCTAGTCGTACTGAGCGACTAGCGAACCACATTATTTCTTATGTTGAATTCTTGTTTTGATTCAGTCGTGGATGCTGTTGGATTGGGATATATATATTGCTTGTTTCTGTGTTTCTATTTCTTAATCTTACTACCCGTGGAAGCACAATTACCCAACAAAGCCAAAAGTACAAATACTTATAAAAATACCAATTATTTGTCTTTATGACAATAGAGGTCATTGAATAAGAGTAAATATATAAAGTAACTATCAAAGGTAGTTGATAAAATTGCTTGAAAGGTATGAGATTGTGAATTAGCCTAGCGCATGGATGAATTATTATCTTGATTGTGATTTCTTGAGAGAACATCTATGAGGTGCTCACCATTAGGAAGGACACAATGGTGACAACCACTTTGAATACCATTATAGTAATGGGTAATTGGAAAATGTTTCAACCTTTATTACGTGTCCAACATAATATATATCAAGTAACTTAACGATATCCCATAACTTAAATAAACAAATCTTGGACCTAAGATTATTTAATAATCAAATAATTATAGTCAAACTACTGATATAAGCTCTATAAGATTGATATCTAGACAAAAATCCATTATACTACTTATATGACTCATGCACTTGTGGTTCTAAGTTGATGAAATACTCTCATTAATAATCTTTTGAGACATTATCTAACCAAATAAAATCAAATGGAGTAAGAAAGGCATGATACAATGGCATGATTTTTTCATAGTGTCGTGGCTTTATAACAATACGAGAGGGCCTTCACCAAGCTATAGCTATTTTCTAATACTGTGGCCCTTTATTAAATACAAGAAGATAAACACACAAAGAAACAACCACTTCATAGTGCTGCATCTTCATGTTATAAAGACATTATGTCTAAGTCATTGTTGGTGCAACACCATGACTATGTTATAGAAAGATCGAAAAGTAGTTGTCACAACCACTTTCTAGAGTCATACCCTGAAGTCTAAGAGATGAAGGTTGAAGTTATTAATTTCTTCTTAAAACAAAGACTTTCTATTTAAAGCAATACAAAGTCACTCAACTATAATAGTAGAAGATAAAAAATTCACAAAATTATTTCATTCTTTTTCCTCTCCCTACATACAACAAGTAAGGGCATGGTGCAACTATAAACTTAGTGAATTTCACACCCTCTAGGGTTCCACAAGCTAGCAAGAGACATGATATTTTATGTAATTCCTAGATTTGGGGGGCATAGCTCTCAAATCCACCCCCCCCCCCCCCCATAGGGTAGATTTAGAAATATTTACCAAAATAGTATATGGTCTAGGGTTTAAATTGAGACATAAATATTAATAGATGGGTGATTAAATATAACTTGAACTAGGATTTTGAATTTTAGTAGGTTTGTGCGAAATTGTCATGGGGATGGTGATAAGTAAGCTAAGAGGCTCACTCATGCATATGGTAGGTAAGAAATGATAGCTCTTTTGACTATGATACACGAGATAAACATATAAGTTGAAACCTAAAATTTGGATATGTTAATTATTAAGAGTACGATGCTTACAAAGCTAAAAATTAGAGCACTTTTACATTTCAATACATATTACACATCTCAAAAGAAATAATTCTTGATTGATTTGGATATTATATAAAATGATCTTTTAAAAAGTTCACATTTAGTGTGAGAGTTGCATCATCACCAAAAAGGATAGCGATAAAAAATTCTTGGACATGCATAAATAAGTTGTGACTCACAAGGCGGTGACAACCCTCATTAGTTGATTTTACTTATATGGTTTTTATTGGTAAAACTTAAGGGAAGTATATTTAAATTATATGAGTTTGACTCTTATGAAGCTGAAATAATAAATGCTTACAAACCATGTCAATCTTTGCTCTTTCTAACATCTAAGGCTAGAGAATAAGAGTATGCATATAAAGTAACCATCAAGGATAGTTAACGAAGTTGCCTAAAGGGCATGAGATTATGAATGACTCTTGAGTAGAGAAGATTTGTTGTTTCTGTGGTGATATATGAAAATGATGGCTTTATTTGGCTCAATGATGAAAACTACCATGTATGCTATTAGGATAAAAAGCCATTACATCACATAGATTAAATGAATAAACTCATGGATCTAAGATTATCTTACAGTTTGAATATTCTTTTAACTTAAAATGAGTTGTCTCACTATTGAATAACCAAACCACCGATACAATTCCATGAGATCGATATCTAGACAAAGTCCTCTTTACAACTTGTATGACCCATGCGCTTTCAGATCACTATTGATGAGATACTCACATTAATATTTTTTGGGACATGGCCTAACCAATAAAATTAGGTGGCATAAAAATGTCACAACAAATATAACATATGAATGCATAAATAAAGATCATTGCATAAATGAACTATCAACTGATGATAAGGCAAATCCAAAGAAGTGTATGTCCATTATACTTAGAAATGGTAGAGAATTAGAAAGGAAACAAATAGATATGGAAGTCAAAAGGGGAGCTAAAATAGAAGAGAAAGCTATAATTAAAGAATTCATAACTTTTTCCTAAGTCATGACATAACCCACAACCATGACCCAAAATGTTGTGATATCTTCAAAGTCATTGTACCCATAGAACTCACCACCCAACTAGCACTCCTAGCCATGAAAAGTAAATTGATGGAAAAGGAAGAGGAAATGAAGATGATTAAAAGTAATTATTAGAAGGATGTGTAAGAGAGACTATACAAAAGGTAAACCTCTTCCTTTCGGTCTTCCTTTTCCATAATGTTTTAGAATGAAGAAAATTGATGAGCAATTTGAGAAATTTTTTATTATTTTTTGGAAGCTAGGAATCAATATTCCATTCTCCAAAGTATTAGCACAAATGCAGAATTACATGAAGTTCATGAAAGATATAATAAGTATAAATAAAAAGTTGGAGACCTATTAGATGGTGAATATGACCATGAAGTTTGGCTATATCATCTAACATAAACTCCCAAGAAAGTTGATGGATCCATGAAGTTTTATGATTTTGCATTATTGGGAAGTACACTTTCTAGAAGGTGTGCTTGGGATCAAGTGTGTGTTTGATATATTTGTTAATAATATAGACGTTAAACTTGGGCAAGATTACTCTTACCGCTCTCTTACTTTAAATGGTTGATCGTTTAGTAAAGCTTCTGAATGGTATCATTCAAGATGTATTAGTAAAGATTGGTAAGTTTTTTTTTCTGATAGATTTTGTTGTGTTAGATATAGATGAGGATCAAAATGCTACACATTGAACTTGGGATGACCATTATTAGCCACTAGGGCAGGCACTAAATGATATCAAGAATTCTAAGTTCACACTTTTTGTGGGCAAAAAATAAGTAAAGTTCAACATTTACAAAAGCCTGCAAAATCTAGAATATGATGAGTAAGATTATTAGAGAATGTATAGTCTCATTTACACCATGATGACATAAAAAGGTAGACTTTAAATGGAACGATTTTGTAGAAGATTATTATCCTGAAAAAGATGGGAGAAGACAAATCATATGCACTCTGGATTGAAAAAAAAAGTAAAAGTGACAATGAAAAAAAAAATTATAATGAAGTCATGACATTCTTCAAAGTCATGACTTCTGAAGAATCCAATTTAGATTACTCTGAGAATAAGCATAACTGATAAAATTTCAATTCACCAACATGGATAAATTAACAAGGAGATTTTTGAGATTTTAGAAAAAGAATAAGCATGAGAAATTCCATAGCTGATGGTTGGTTCATTAAAAGATAAAGATAAGGTAGCAACATCAAAGATGAAACATCCAAAGGTACATGAAAATAAAGTAGATATAACAAAAAAAAATCATAACTCATGAAGAACCCACAACTTTACATTCTAGATCAATGAAGAAAAGTCATGATATGAGACAAAGCTATGACAAAGGAGGAATAAGGGCTTAAAATAAAAGTATTAACTTCTTCCAAATTTATGACAAATATGATCCATAGAGTAATTTCACATACCGTGATTTCACAACTCATCATGATACTACCAAAGATGATAATAGGCAAGGATGTCATGATTTCTTCCAAAGTCTTAGGATCTATGTAAGAATGCCCAGAAAAAGATATTATGAAGGATTACTAAAGACTAGAGGAGTAATATAGAAGACAAGAAGAAGAGAAAGATTACTAAAGACTAGAGGAGAAGCTTGAATAGACTACTAAGGTTACTAACCAAATTAGACATGCAAGGAAGGTCTAGAGGAGTAATCTATTAAAGTTAAACATAGCACTACTTGGGAGTAAACCAATTATTTATTTATATATTTTGATGAATAACTTGTACTCCCTTGATTCTCATACATAATGACTAATCCTAAGATTTAATGCCCCAATTCCTAAAGAAAATAGTCCATCATGATACATAAACCCAACTGTGATAATGTCTTGGTGATGTTGATATTGTATTGAAAATAAATAGAGAGATATTCATTCTTTGGGGATGAGCAATACTTTTTTAGTAAGAGAGTCTCTTTGGCACTCCATATACAAACCCCTTTGGGTAGTTTATCATATACTTATTGGTGTCTTTGCACATATATGTTATTATTGGAAAGATTTCACTAACTTTATATTTTGAGGAATTCTAGTGAATGTTGGTAAAATCATAGTTATTTAGGTAAATAGTAGTAGATTTGGAGTGACCGTTTGGAAGGGAGAGAGAAGTGATAAAGAGTCATTATATTTCCTATGTCACAACTTGAGTACACATTTTTTAGCTATCTTATTGAGTAGTTGCACTATCCTTTCTTAGTTGCAACTTTACAAATCTAGTCTTGACAATCTGTATATGTCATGACCCTACTATCGAGTTAATACAATTTTTCCATTATGCAGCATAGTCTTCATGGCTATGATATTATCCTTGAGTAGTGGCTATACTATCTCCAAAATATTTAATGACTATGACCATATTTTCACATCATGGTAGCTTTTTAGCATGTCAAATGCCAAATATTTCTAGTTATTTTGGTGATTATTCCTCATGTTTTTATATGAAAAAATGCTTTAAAAAGAATTATTTAATAAAATTATAGTTTAAAATGTAAAAGCCATTACTTTGTATTATAGAAGATAAATGTACAAGTCATGCCCATTCTCAGTGCTATAGCCATCTAATAAAAGAAAGTGATCGAAGTCATGGCTGTCTACAACACCATGACTTTATGTTTATGGAGGAAAGGTTTAAAGTCATAATCATTTCCCAACACCATGAATTCCCACTTGAAAATTTACAGAGACAAGCAATTATAAAAGTGAGACTTAGACAAAAATAGATAAAGAGTTCGAAAGGAGGACAAAAAAAAATCAAAAAATTGAGAGTATGAATTTTGACCCCCACTTAGGGGCAGATCCGAAACACTAAACAAGACTTGTGGGTTTAGGGTTTTGAATCCTAGTTTCTCTTGAGGGATGTCATTGCCAACCTAAAATTTTCGACTTGTATTTCGAAAATATCTAGTGTGTGATCCTCTCCAATGTCAGGCTAAATTCATGTCTATGGATGATATATTTTATTAAGTATGATGGATATATAATAAATAAATTTATGTTTGGTTGGAATTGTAGTTTGATTATTATTAGATATGATGATTATATATAATTGAAATTAAGAATTTACTATTGATAGATTTGTGTATATTGTCATGGTATACACTGATAGATAAGCTACAAGGCTTACTCGCTCATAATAGTAGAATGTAAGTAGCAACCCCTTTGATCATGATATTCAAGATAAATATATATATTAAACCTAGAGTTGAGGTAAGTTAATCATTACAAGTATGGTACTTATGAAGCCTAAAGTATAAATATTTTTATAAATCAATCTATTATGCATATCTTAGATAAACTAGCATTCAATTAATGTGAAAGTTTTATAAAATATTTTTTAAGGGTTTCACCTTTAGTATATGAGTTGCATGTCATTATTGTGAATTGTGACAAGTAATTCATGAGATACACATGATAGAAGGCAACTCATAAGGTGATGATAGTCATATGAGCTACTTTCTATCATATGACAACTTTTAGTGAGATTTGAGAAAAATATAAGTTAATTATCATGATTATGGCACTTACGAAGTTGAAAGTAAAACCTTTTTTAATACCACATTAGTTCACATTTTTATGACACATATGAAGCAATCATTAAGGATAGTTGATGAGTTTCCTAAAAAGTGTAGACTTGCGAAGGACTCTTTGAGTAGATATTATTTATTGTTTCAATAATAAAGTACTGATGGGACAACTATGAGAGAACTATTATTAGGGGGGGGGGGGGGCCAATAGGTGATAACCATATTTTATGTTAGTAGAACACTAAAATATTCTTATAATAATCTAGGCTTCATTCCATAACCAAACACAATAATTATATAATTCAGATATGCTATCATACATAATAAAATGGATTAATTTTAGAATCTAAGAGGCATACATAAAATCCAATTTTATCTTTTTGTCAAGAGTAATAGTTGCTAACTGTTGGTTGATCAAACTACTTACAGATAAAGGTGTCAAATAGGCAAGGTAGTGTTGACCTGGCTCATTTTTTGGTGGCGTAATCAAGCCACAGTGCCGTGCCAAGCACAACACAACCCACTGGCTTGGCTCGTACCTGGTTTGGGCAAGATCGTGTCTGGACTTGTTGGGTCAGGTTAGGTCATACTCATTTTTTATACCTTTATTTTTAAAAAATCTAGTTTGGTCCACGTGCAAGTTTACCATGCCGTGCTAGGCCATGCACGGTTGAACTAGGTTAGGCCCTGGGTTGTGCCCAGGCCGCCGGACTTGTTTGACACCTCAACCTACATAATCCTTGTGCCATATGTGATTGATATTTGGACAAATATCAATTTTACTACTTGTATAACTTATATACTTATACAACTATGTTAGATGAGAGATCATCGCTCAATTAACTTTTAGGATATTACTTGTCCTAAAAATTAGATATCATAATAAAGTCATAGTAGTAGCTAGTACCTCACTAGTATAATTATCATGTAAAAGTCCAATGCCATGAGTTATTCATTATAAAGCCAAAATATCGAGTGTTTTGAGTAGCAATATTATTTTTTGTTAGAATATTTTATCATAGAGAGCATTTACTCTACTTGCTACCTATTCTAGTGGAGCAACTTTGTGCTCTATAGAGAAATCAGCAAAGCCATGATCATTGCCAATATCATGACTTTATATTATAGAAAGTAAATGTATTAGTCATTACTATGCCTAGCACTATGATATTTTACTATAAAAAGAAAATATCAATTGTTGTCATTCTTAGTGTCATGAAATTTTATTCCATAAAGAATTTACCTTATTTATAGCTCTTCCCAGCACCACAACATTGTGCTCAAGAGGGGATTTACTTGAGTCATGACATTCATTGCTATCATGACTTTGATACTCTAGAAAAGATCTAATGAGACACAAAAGAAATGACCTCAATCGAACATTACAATTTCCAACTAAAGGCATTGCATAGAATCCCTGATGTAGTTAAGCAACATTTGGCAAAAAAAAAGGAGGGAGAATTTGATCTCAAGCCAAGATAAACCACAAACCCTAGGTGGTATGATTCCAACCCCTAATTAGAGGCAAATTCAAGGTGAATATAGGTGATACTTGATTATTTTTAGGTTCTAATTCTTAGATTTAATCTTGGGCTTGCATTGAGAACCCTCGATTCTACAAGGATCCTCTCAAAAAATCTCACAAAATCTTATCCAATACTAGGCTAAATTGATATCTAGGATTGGGTTGCATGGAAAAATTATTTCTATATGGTTGATATTTATGTTAATGTTGTTTAAATATTGATGGATATGAATGTATTTCAAAACTAAAATTTAGGGTTTTCACTATATGGTAGGTTTATATGTGTGGTTGTGGTAGATGGTCATAGGATATGTCATAAGATAAGCTCATATAGTATAGTAAGAAGGAAGTGACAACCCTTTTAACCTTGATGCATGAAATAAATATGGGTAAAATCTAAGATTAAGATAAGTTTAATTATTGCAAATATAGAGCTTTGGAAGTGAAAAGTACAAATGTATTTATGACTAATTCATTATGTATGTTCTATAAGAACTAACTTCAAGTAATGTAAAGGTTAAGTAGAATATCTAACCTAAGAGTTTCATCATTTTGTATGAGTTATGTGTTGGTCATAGCGGGAGGAGATTGGTAAGTCATTTGACACGCACAAAATAGTGTGTTCCATATGGTGATGACAATCCCACAAATCAATTTATTTTGTATGATTTTCATAAGTGGGATTTGTGGGAAGATATAAATCCCACTTAAATGTATTTAATTATTATAAGTATGACACTTACAAAGCCAAAACTATAAATGTATTTAATACTAGATTATCTCATATCTTTAAGACATTAGAGGTTTGAGAATATAAATACATATTCAAAGTAATTTTTATGGGTAATTGACATATTACCTAAAAAGAGTATATGTGTGAATGACCCATACTTAGAACAACTTATAAATTCAGTACTAAAATACCAAGGAGACAACAATGAAAGGATAATCCATAATAATGACAATCCAAGGATGATAGTCATCTTGTATGCCAAGAGGGCATTTGGCTATTTTCATAGTAATCTACTCTTCATTCAACAATCAAACATAATATTGAATAAATATTAAAGAAATATCATGTACAAAGAAGTGAGCCAACCCTAGAATCTATGTATCTTTTCAAAAACCTAAGTCTGTCGACTCAACTCAAGTAGTAGTTAATTCATAATTGATTGCTCAAACTTATAACTCAATTTATATTATATTGATATCTAAACTTATATATATTTTATTACTTGTATGACCTATATATTAATTAGATTATGTTAGATAAGAGATAATTTCTCAATGAGATTTTGGGATTGTATCAATCAATAATAAGATTTGGCACCCTATAAAAGTCATAATAATGATATACAAGACAACTAGTAATATATGTGATTTGGAAAATCAACCAAATATTTGCTTCATGTATTAACTCCACTTAATGCTAATAAAAATTTCATATTTATTAGAAATATTCTTAGATATAATCTATATATTGGAAGCCTCCATTTGCTTTCTCATCTAAACAAGTTAAATATACTTGAAAAAATACTATAATTTATTGGGTCTACACAAGATATATTGACGTGTCTGTAAAACTAGTTCATGTAATCCAATTTAGTCAAATGGGTTGTTTAATGTGTGGTTTCTTGTTTTTTGTTAAATGTTTAATGTTTGATTTATTTTCCCATGTATTTTATGCATTTTGTTTGGTTCCACAAAGCATCTTAAGAAAGAAAACATGTGAGAATATTTTCAATGGAGTGTTATTGTAAAGTTAATACAACATAGTTTCTCTATTAAAAAGTATATGGACTAGAAAGAAACAAAAAAAAGGTATGACAATATACATGGAGGTATAAAAATGTTCATTAGATTTTTTTTTCTTCATGGCTTTTGGTAAGGAGAAAAGGATTCAAGGAGACAAATGTTGTTTCATTAATTTTGGCTTCTTTAATGAAGGATTCTTATGATTTTGTATATGTATGAGGTTTATGCACATCAAGAAAATATAAGCATGATGGTGCTTGGGTGCTTATTACACAGACATGATGAAGAGCTCATGGTTCATAGAGGATGTTTGGATAGTGACACATAATATTAGATGAAAGTGTTAAGAAAGGAACACTTGGGTCTCATCTATTTATGTATTGGATAAAATAATCGGTTGGCTCCTAGACTATTTCATTATCAAGTTTGGTTTTAGTGCATAGTTGCAAACTATGGGTGAAACGTGATTAACATCTAAAACTTGAGTGTGTGATTAAGTAGTGTTTCTATGTTTTTTGTGTTGTTGTGTGTGATATTATGTGATTTGGTAGTGTGTGTGTGTGCAATGTGTGTTTGGGTATGTGCAAGAGAAAATAACATGTGCATTTTGTGTATTCTATCATCTATGAAAAATAGTGTGTTAACAAAGTATATGAAAATAGTGTGTGTTGCGCATTCCTCTAAGTGAAAACAATGTGTGGATTAGGTGATTTGGTGGACTACAAGTGCTTATTATTGTGCCCGTGGTATAATTTTATATCGAATAGTTTTGCTTAGGTTGGTTGTTATATTTCTCTATTGTTTGTGATATTGAATGTTATATATTTTGTCTTTATCACACAGATAATTGTTAAAACATAAACTACTAATATACATTTAAAACTTGTACCACTATTTTCAAACCAATTATTTGAATGGAAATGAGTTTTAATACTAAGTTATTTGGTATTGGAGTTTCTGATACATCAAAGGTAAGAGACAAACATGAGTCTAGACAGATGTTATGTGATATACTAATAGAAAGTTGCTTTTTCATCCTGAACTTCTCTTAAGATCACAAAAGAAAGATAGTTAGCATGAATGATAAACACCAATGGGTCCCATATCAACTATCATAAAGGGATCAGAAATAAGAACAATTCCTTTATGGTATCTTAGGGACTAATAACCTACAATAGGAAAAAATATAATCTCATAACTTGGAAGATAAATAAAAAACAATGACTAAAACTTGAAAAAATCACTAGAACATATACAAATAATGAATTTTAAGGAAGCGATGAATTAGTGAAGAAGTGGTGACTTCTCATAAAGAATTGAATATCTAGAAAATAAGGAGTTCAAATATAGAGTAATTGTCATAATCCTGCTTACGAAAATATTCCATTTAAAATATAGAATTCAAATTCATGATAATTAATGAACCATTAAATAAAGAGTTCGGATAAGGAGTTCAAACCCAACCAATAGTTTCATAATTCCAAATATTTTTTATGCCCATATTGGTCCAAGCATTTTCTACATCTGGCTATATGGAGAGGGGGCATAGTGAGTATTAAAAATACAGAAGCCTAGTTGAACCATTATATAAAAAGAAACCAATTCATCTAAAGAAAAATCTACCCCATACAAGGAACACCTAGTCCCTGAAAAAGGATGAGTACATTTTAGGATGCACAATTGGGCAACCTTTAAATGGAAATCAAAGTGAAACAACTATATGGGTGATTCTTTGCTAAGTATTTCTTGGGTGGGATGAAATAATTATCTCATTGCATTTGTCTTATCTGATGTACCAATAACAAGGTCTGACATAGAAAATATCTTTTCTTCATTAAATAAAACTAGCTGTCAAATAGGTCATATCAAATGTTCAACATGTCATCATTTTATAGCAATTGTAAAATAGTAAATAATAATAAAAGAGAGTGGCCTTTTTTTCACATTTTGATTGTTATTTGAATGTCAACTTCATGCTTGGTTATCATACCTTCACTTTTTATTTACCTACAACTACAACTCTATCCAATTATTGAGATGGAGGCAAGAGCCTCTGGTGATTCAATTCTATGGGAGCATGCCATGAAAGAGGTGATGCTTCTATTAGAGGAGAACAACATTTGGGAACCCTATGAAATTCCCTCAAATCAAAAGAAAGTATGAAGATGGTGGGTGAAGAACATTTTTAGTGGTGCAGAGCTACGACTTGAATGAAGAAGAAAAATAAGAAGTATACACCAAGTGAAAGAATATTATGATTGACTCATATTTTTGAAGCTGCAACTAGTATTGAGCATCACGACCTAAATTCTAAAGTCATTACTAGAATGAATTTGCAACATGTCTTGTGTAGCTATGACAAGATGAAAATGTATTTAGTATCACAACCTAAATTATTAAGTTGTGACCCAGATTAAGTAGCAACTATGTTCTTTGGTGTCATGACTTGAATGAAGTCAAGACTATGAGTGAGTGAGTGTGTGTGATGTTGTGACTTAAATTGTGAGGTTGTGATCCAAATGAAGTTGCGACTCTATTCTTTGGTGTCATGAATTGAATGACATGTAACACATGTTCATAGTTCTAGTGTGGCTTGCTTAGAAAGCATGTTGCATACTATGAACATGTTCTAGTGGAAGGTTAATTTACTTTGTTAATACTTATAAAGGTGAACTATGAACATGTGCTACATAGTCGAAAACATGAAAAGTCATGACATAGATGTATGCATTGGGCAATATCTAGTTCCTAAATTGTCAAGTAATGACCTGAATGAAGTTGCAACTCTATTCTTTGGTGTTATGACATGAAATATTAGACCCAATAAGTCTTTATAAAGATTAAACTTCATTTTCTCATCACCAACACAAAGAGTAAACTACTCTTTCTTGACATCAATAAGGGCTTATCTAGTTGCCAAAAATGATCATCCCATAATTAATACTACATAATTATTTTCCTCCATATCTAATACAAAAAAATCTATTAGAAAAATAAAGATACCACCCTAACCAAAATATCTTCAATAAATCCATATGAGTACTTGATAGTTTGATCAATCATCTATAGTGAGAGAGATATTAAAGTGATTTTTCTGAAATTTAATCTCTGCACAATTGACATGAGTATCAAGTTGATACTGGATCCTAAGTCACATAATACCTTTCGAAATGTATGGTCCCCAATGATACAATGTATAGTAAAACCTATGGTATCCTCAAATTTTTTTCAGAACCATTCTGCAAATAATTACACTACACTTCTCAGTCTTATTCACGGTCCCATACTTTTCCAACTTTCTTTTATTACTCATGATATCTTTCATAAGTTTCACATGGTTTAGAAATTGGCCAGAGCTTTGAAAAATGGTATATTCACTTCAAGTTTCCAAAATATATTAAGAAATTTCTCAAAGTATTTATCTAATTTTCCTTTCCTAAAGCATTGTGGAAATAGAATTTATCGGAAACTTATTGTTAGCTTCATTCTGATTTATTTCTTGGCTAGAGCTTTCTTTTACTACCTTGAGTAATCTTCATATGATTCTCAATTTTTTTACTTCCTTCATTTATATATGAGGGTGAGGGTTGAGTTTGCACTTCCAATAGAGTCATGACTTTTTGAGGTATCGCAATATTATAACCTTCTTCCATGAAAATATTTTTAGTGGGAGCTATGATTTTTGAGAAATTCTATATGAGAGCCACAATTTTTTTGAAGTCATTGTGATATCAACTCTAAAATTTCTAAAATACTCTTACTCACTATGTTTCCCCTCTAACATTTTTCTACTTTAAAGCAATGTAGATTAGTATTTCTTCAAATTTGTCTCAATATCACTTAGAAGTTCATAAACTCACTTTCTATTCATTGATAATGCTAATTGTCTAATTTGATTCTTTATTTTCTTCATTACCAAACTCGTAGGATCCAATCTCACTTCAAGTATCTTCATTCAATCATCTTTGTCATTATTTCTCTTTATTAGTTCTATTAATATGATATTCAGTCTTTTTTTTTCAAAGCTAACTTCTCTTCTCTTCTTTAAAGTTGAAAATTTAAGTTTGTTCTTCCTTGATTATTATAGCTCATTGCATTTTCATAAATTTTCTCGAAGCTTACTCATTATTTTACCACCCACTCACATATCCTCCATAAGAAAAATTTTTATGATTTCTCACATTCATATGATAATGCATCGGAACATTATTTCTAGGTCAAAACATATACTATTTTCTTTGTAATATGTTGGCTTCATCCATGAACAAATACTATTTCTAGGTTAAAACATTTAATAAATAGGATCTAAGTTCATTATTTTGTGTGGGTGTGAAATGATGATTTCCCTAATCCCCTTCTCTTTTCCTCATCGATTTCACATTTCCTTAGGAAAGCCTCGAATTTTACTTCAATTGTGGGGAATAAATCCAACTTCAATACTTCTTCGTGTCTTCTATCAAATGAATGATCAATTGGAGGTAGATAATTTTTTTTTGCTAGCTCCTCAAATAAGTGATTTGCCTTTTCTGGTGATGTGTTCATAAAGCACCCACAGCCATATCAACCATGTACATAATCATACAATTCAACATGTTATCAAAAGTTTGAGCTTGAAATCATAACTTAAATTCAAGTTGAGAGAAACTCCTCAATAACTCCTAAAGCCTCATACTCATCCTGTTGGTGCTAGCTTATCTCACTCCATAACCGAGAAGTAATTTGTGATGGAAAAATCTTAGTGAGAAGGTACTCATACTCATCCCAACTCTAAATGGAGTTACAAGATAAGCATTTAAACCAACTCTATATCATATCCCTTAATGAGAATGAAAATAGATCTAACCTTACCACAACAAATCTAACTCCAATTGTCTTTACCAAGTCCCATAACTCACATCAAGACATGTTCGGTAGGATCCTCCAATATCCTTTCACTATATTGGTGTTGCTAAATGATCACTATTAGACTTTGCTTCAACTTGAAATAGTTTGCTTCCACTAGGTAAATCTAAATACTCAAATAAGTATCTATCATTACAAACCATTAATAATCTCTCAATATGTAGTGGTGATGGTTATTAGAAGACTTGCCCATTGCCAACTTGGGGCTTTTTAATTCCACTAGTTCCCTCCAAAAGCTCTTTGTCAACTTTTTGTTTTAAAATTACTCTTTTGATTCTCTTAGTCTTAGTTTCTGGGTCCAGAGGGTTTAGCTCAATCTTAGAGCTTCTGCTCATAAAATATGGTTGAAAAAAGAAAAGACAAGAAAAGAAACAAGTAAAATATAATTTACAATAATCCACTTTTCAAACAAGAAAACAAAGCTAACTATTATAACCAAAAAAATTTATCAAAATTAATATTATCTAAACTACCATAAATGAATTATCCTTTCTCAAGGATAATTATGCCAACTCATGTTGACAAAGTAAACTAAAAAATCACTAGCAATGATACTAAAAACTTATTCTGAAATTATTATGCTACCTAATTTTATTAGTTAAATATTATCTCAAATACTTATTAATGAGAGTTTCTAGTCAACAATGATTTGCAAGTATATGATTAATACAAATAGTAAAGAGAAATTTCATCCACATATCAATCTCACAAAAATTATATCATCATTTTAGTCAATCAATAGTGAGATAATATATTTATAGTAAAAAAATAATTATGGATTTTGTTATGAATCTTAGATCCTAAGATTTATCCATTTAATTTATATGATGCAATTTTAAATAATTCAAATTATAGTAGGTTTGCATATAGAATGAAGGTTTTGTTATAGTGTAATGATCATTTTCCCTAATGACATATAATGTAGTTATCACTATTGAGTTTATCCCAATGATGATTCTCTCATAGCTCTCCTTTTGTTACTTTACAACTAAGAGAAAACATCATCTCTATTTAAGAATCATTCATAAGGACATACCTTTTAGGCAACTCATCAACTACCCTTGATAGTTACTTTATATATAAATTCTCATTCTTCGGCCTTAGGTGCCATAAAGAGTAAGAAATGATATAGTTTATAAATATTTATACTTTGGGCTTCATAAGTATCTTGCACAATTAATAAGCATTTCCCTAAGTTTCACTATCATGAACTATATGAGCGAGAGAAACCCAATGGCTACCACCACCTTGTAAATTACAATATATTCATTCATATTCCATGAATGAATGTATTATGAAGGAGAAACTCTTAAAATAATATTTTATTAAATATCTACTTAAATTGAGAACTAGTTCTTCTATAAAATATATAATGGATTAAGTCAATTGACATGACATAACTAGATTTTTAAGTTTTAACATATAAGTGTCTCAAATATCATGGTCAAAAGGGCTATCACTTTCTTTTTACCATATGCATGAGAGAGCCTCATAGTTTACATGTCATCATCTATCATGACAACATACACATGCCCACCAAAAGTTATATCACTAATTCAAGTTCTATTTAATCATCACGTCTATAAATTTCAATTCCATAAAAATAAATCAAACATAATTATTAATATCAAAACCATTTATATACCGTATAAGAAAAATTACATAAACTCTAGACCTCAATTTAAACCTAATATTAGGAATAGATTTATGAGATACAAGAGAAAGTGACTCATAAAATTAATATTCCAAATGTTAGCCCTCATGAGAATCTAGGACACAAACCCTAATCTCATGTTATTTTAATTGAATTTCCTAAATCTACTCTAGGAAGTGGGGTTTGAGACTCACACCCCCCAACTCTAGGGTTAATCTTATGTCTTGTATTCCTTGCTTGCTTGTGGATCCCTTAGAGAGCATGAAAATCATCTCTAGAGTTATTTGCTACACTTTGGATTTGTCTTGGTGGATAGAGAAGAAAAAGATTCACAATTTTTTTCACTATTCTCTTTATACTCTAATATTTCTGTATTTCTTTAAGAAGAAAATTATGTCATTTGAAATATTTTGTGACTTTGTCAGTCATCTCTTAAACTCGAGATTGCAGCTTTGGAAAGTGGCCCAACTTTAAAATGTGTCCTATCTTTTTATAACACTAAGTTGCAACACGAGGAAGTATTCATGACTTGGGTATATTATCCTTGTAACACAAAGGTATGGTATTGAGATTAGTCATGGCTTTGATATTAGTCATTGTCATTTATTATATGGTCATACAATCATACTAGATGCCATATATAATATTTTATCTCCAAAAGTTGCAATATTGGGGAATGATATTGATAATTAGCCTAAACATAAAATCACAAAATACCATCACTTTGTAAAAAGATTATGACTCTGATTTGCAACTAAAAAGTATTGTTAAAGATGTCATTGTTCTAGGAAGAAGTAATGACTTTTTGCAAATTTGGGATATTTGGTTACCATTCAGCCAATAATAAATGCTAAAACTTCAAAGTAATGAAATTGATCTAATTATATTACATTTCGATATTTACATATCATTTACTAGTACCAAAATATTCAAAAATATTCGATGATTTTAACATTGAATAACATTTTCTACATCTTGGTTTGAACTCTAGATGGAAAGCCTTAGTTGAACTAAGATGATATGATCAAATACTTAAGGTAAGCTTGGTGATGAATGATATACACAAACATATGATTTTAACTACATCGAAATATTTTCCCCATGGCCAAATCAACACAATCAAAGTCTTTTTATCCATAAATTTAGATTGACTATTAAAATTATTCGACATGAAAAATATATTTCTATATGGAGTTAAGGTGTCAACATGGATCAGGCTAATTGAACCAAGTTGGGTTGAGCCTTCTTTCTGAGCCTAACTGGATGATTTGTACCATGATTTGAGAGCTCAATGGATTGCATGGCCTACCTTATCGACCCACCCTACACCACATTTTTGGTTCAACCATTAGAACAACCCCTAGTGGTTTCATATTTTGCTATTGGAACTACACCCAAACCCTATTTTTTCTTTTAGTTTTTAACATTCTTTTTAAGATCATAGGTTGAATTGGCAAAACTAATCCATTTTGGCACATCTACATAGAGAACCATGTAGAAAAACATACATGCAACTTCTACTAAGGTGCACAATAATTCTATACAGCTTGATTTGTTTCATTTCCTAATTCCATGATATCCTTTTAGCTACAAGTAGAGGTTTAAAATATGTCATGTCATACCTAGAGATTGAAATAATACTAGTTATTTTGGAAATTAAGTATGATGTGTTTACATGAAAAAAAGTTTTAAATAAACTTATTTTGATGAATTATGATGAATAGTCATGAAGCCATCTGATTTTGTATAAAAAGTAAGATTTGGTAGAATTATTCAGTAGGAATGAAGTAAAAATTCATGTAAATTTATAGTATTTATCATGTTACAACTTGGTTATATCTTCATGAGCTTATAAGATAATTTCAACATCTAATCTTGGTCAAAGCTATACACAAATAGTTGTGTCAAACTTCATGCACTATGACTCTATCACTTCATTGACAAAATTATTTTATTATGCGATATATTCTTTTCAGTTATAAAACTTTATTTGAGCCATAGCCATGCTAGTTTGAAATTCTTTTATGGTTTTGATATTAATTTTATATTATAGTAGCCAAGTACCCTACTAATACTAAAAGTCATAATATCCTCCAGTACCATGACTTTCTTATTAAAAAGCAACAAATACTAAATAAATATCATGAATCTTCTCTAATACTATGACTTTTGGTTACAAATAGTTCCATATAGCATTTACTTTAGTCACGGTCATTTTCAAAGCCATAACTTTTTGCTCTAGTAAAAAGCATGAGCCATAGCCATTCATAGCATAGCAACTTCATGTTATAGAGATGAAAAAAATGATTTATTGTCATTCCTAGTATCAAACAACATCATGTTATAGAGATGAAACACATGATCCATGGCTCTTCACAATGCCATGACAATCTAACAAAAAAAAAGATATCATACCTACAATCATTCCAAGGACTATGACTTTGTGTTATTGAAAGGCAAAGTTAAAATAATAGTCATTCCCAAGTGTCGTGACTTCCCACTTAAAAAATACACCAAACCATTTGAATATAAAAGTGAAACTTAGAGTAAAAATAAAAATGGCGGGAGGGTTAGGACACGAACAAGAGGCAAAAAAAAAACTAGGGTTTGGAGCAAAAATTCAACAAACTATAGAGGAGATTCATGAGAAAAGAAGTGACACAAGGCATAAGAATAATTCTTAATGGGGAAGTGTAATTTTTGACTTCCACCTAGGGACAGATTTGAAGGGCACAAATAAGATTTGTGAGTTCAAACTTTTTATTTCTAGACACTCTTGAGAAATATCATTAGGAACCTAAAATTCTATGAAATATATTTCAAGTTATCTCAAGTATGTTAGGTTAAATTGAGATTTATAGTTGGTGTATTTTATTTTATGTAATCAATATATAATTGATGGATTTTATGTTTTGTTTATATTGTAGTTTGATTAATGATGAATGTGATATTTATTTAAAAATTATAATTATATTTTTACAATTGATAAATTTGTACATGTTATTGTGATGAATAGTGATAGATAAGTCATGAAGCACACTCATATATAAATGTGAAAAGGAAGTAACAACCCTTTCAATAATGAAATGCGAGACAAATTTATATGTCAGACCTAATATTGAGATAAATTTAATCATGTAAGTATGTTACTTATGAAGCTAAAAGTATAAATATTTTTTTAGCTAATCCATTGTGAATATCTTAGATGAATGACCATCAATTAATTTGAGAGTTTTATAGAATATTTACTTAAGTGTTTCAACTTTAGTGTGGGAGTCATGTATCATCATGGTGGATGGTGACATATGCCATGAGACACATTAGTGAAGATGACTCATAAGGTTGTGATTGTCTTGTGAGTTACTTTCTATCATATGACCCATACTAGTGAGATTTCAGGGAAGACATATGTTAATCATCATAAGTATAGTACTTATGAAGTTAAAAGTACAAATATTTTTATTACCATATCAATTAATATCTTTTTGACACATGAAGTTAGAGAATAAGAATGTATATATGAAATAATCATAAATGATAGTTGACGAGCTGCCTAAAAGGTATGGACATATGAATGATCCTCGAGTAGAGATAATTTTCTATCCAGGTGGTAAAGTACAAATCTATAAAGGGACCATCATTGAGAAAGGACCCAATAGGTGATAATCATCTTGTATACTAATAGGGAACTAAGATATTTTTATAATAATTTAATCTTCATTCTATAACTAAGCATAATAACAACTAGACAATTTAGATAGGTTATAATAAATAATGAAATAAACCAATCTTAGTTATATGACTTATATACGTGCAAAACTTTGTTGGACAAAGACCCTCGCCCTTGAGTTTTTAGGATATTGTTAAATTATAAATATTAAGCATCATAAAAAATTCATAATACATTTTTGGTATTATTTTCAGACATTAATTAGTTTAAATTGCCAATTTTAGTTGACATAAATATCATTAAAAAAATAATAGTTTTGTTTTTAGTAATTTGGATAATAATATCTTAGTTTTATGTTTTGATTTGCATATCTTGTCTTAAATTACTTTTTGTATCTTTTGGATTAGCGTTTTTTTGTAGCCACTAAACCTTTGGATCTAGAGATTGAGTGAACCAAAAAAGTAATTTTAAGATAGATAGATAAGAAAGAGTGGTTGGAAGAAATTGGTAGTAATAGACAAGCCAAAGAAGGTGATGGGTAAGTTCTCCAATAGCCTAACCATCTCAATACCTTAGGAGACTATTAGCTACCTACTATGATGGACAACTACTCTATGATTCAAATGAAGCTAGTTGAATCTGATTATTTTGAATTAAAATTGAGTTTAAAAGTAATTATTTAACAATATCAGTATAGTGAGACAATATCAATATCCTAAAAGCTTATTGGCTAAGATATCTCATCAATAAATATCTACAAGTCTATGGTTCATACAAGTAGTAAAGATAATTTTTGTTTAAATTTCAATCTCATATGAATTATATTAGTAATTTGGTCAATTACTAGTGAGACTATATAATTCTTGTAAAAAAGATATTTATGAATTTTGATATGAATCATAGATATGAGTGTTTGTCCATTTAATTTATACAATGCAAGTTCAAATAGTTTGAATTATATTAGGTTTTGATATAGAACAAATATTAGGTTATTATGCAATGACTCTTTGCCCCAACAGTATGTAATATAATTATCATTATTGAGCTCATCCTAATGATGGTCATCTCATAGTTATCCCCTCAATACTTTACTACTAAGAGGATAAATCATATATACTTGAAAGTTACTTAAGCTTATACCTTTTAGGTAACTCATCAAGTTTCTACGACAATTGATTCTTTTATACATTCTTATTCTCTAGCCTCGAGTATCATAAAGACTAAGAATAGATATAGTTTATAATTAATACTTTTAGTTTCATAAGTACTATACTCACATAATTAACATAAATTTTTTTAAAGTTTCACTAGTGGGAACCATATGAGTGAAAGCAACTCAAAGGATTATCATCACATCATGAGTCATAATACACTCGCATGTATCATATGATTTACTTGTCACCATCCTCTTTGGGGATGATGTGACTCACACATTAAAAGTGAAACTCCTAAGAGAACATTCTATAAAATATTCATTTCAATTAAGAACTAATTCTTTTAAGACATGTATAATGGATTGGTGTAAAATCATCCATGCTTTTAGCTTTGTGAGTATCATACTCTCAAAGATTAATATATCCAAATTTTAAATTTTAAAATATAGGTTCGACTCATGCATTGTGATTGGAAGGGCTATTACTTCCTTCTTATCATATGTGCAAGTCAATATCTTAGTTTACATATCATCATCTACCATGACAACTCGCACAAATTTATTAATAGTCAAATCTCTAATTTTAGTTCTATTAATAACCACATATATCCATTTACATTATACAAAATAAATAAAATACTATGTATACATCACTTAAATATAATTACATAACCCCATATACCTCATACTATTTTGATTTTTTTTTCCAAATCTACCATGAAGGAGAGTTAGAAAGTCATGCCCCCCAACTCTAGGGTTTATGTTATGTCTTACATCCTTTTCTTAATTATGGATCCCCTAGGGAGTGTAAAAATTACCCCGAGAATTAGTTGATGGCTTGATGCACTTTGGCTTCTTCTTGGTCTTGGAAAAAAAGATCTTTGAGATATCTCATGAATTACCCCTGTTTCCTCTTTTATGCTTTAATATTCTACATTTCTTTAAGTAGAAAGTTATGGCTTTTAGAAGATGTTGTGACTCTATCATTCATCTCTTGAGCTCGAGGTTACAACTCTATAAAGTGGTTGTACCCTTGGAGTGTATCCAAATATTTCTGTAACACTAATTTACAATGTTGGAAAGCATTCATGACTTGGGCCTATTATCTCTGACATAAAGTTGCAATGCTAGGAATGATCATTGGTTTTGCATTGATTTCTATCATTTATCATATCACCATGGCACTAATAATGGCCACAACATTAAAAGTGACCTCTCAAGTACATCATATGGCCACAACATTGAAAATGGCCATGACACTAGGGATGCCCGTATCATTAGAAATGGTCTCTCATGTAAATCATATAGTCATGACATTGGTAATAATTGCAACACAAAGAATGGTCCCTCTTGTGCATCAAATGGCTATGACATTTGGACTAGTCATGATGTTGGTCTTGACATTTCTCATATATCACATGATCATGGCACTACAAAAGGTCATGATATTGATAATCAGCTCAAACATAAAAGTCAAGGCTTTTCATTCTCTTGAGAACAAGAGTCACAACCATGAGAATGCTCATACTTGAGTAAATACCCTCTATAATATTTTGTGATCAAAAGTTGTGATATTGGATAATTATTGTGGCTTTGCCCTGAGTATTTTTGACTTTGTAAATTTCTATAGCTTAAAAATATGATTTTGTAAAAATATCATGTTTCTAACTTAACATTATAATTTCTTGTAAAAAAAAAGTCAACATTGGGAATAATTTTTAGTACCGATGGGACACTTAGTTACTATGATATGAAATTAATATCATCATTATTTAATTATTATGAAATAAGAATGACTATGACTCCATGATAATGTCATTTCATTTGTGTTACATAAAGGAAATTATTAGTTTCATCTACTTGATCTGGTAGAGACATGACATACAAATATTATCATGATGAATTAAGTAGAGTTTTAGCTAAGAATAGATACTAAAACTGCTCAACGATACATAATATACCAAGTAACCAAAAGCCGGTAAAAACATATCGATTTCATAACTATTCATTAAAATCTATCAAAACTCTAAAGTTATGAAATCAATCTAATTATATCTAATTCTCATATTTACACATCATCTAATAAAATCAAAATACTCATGCATATTTGGTAATTTAAATACTGAACACAAGACATGAAGTTATATCTAGTGTTTATCTTTAGGCTCGATTGAGAATTGAGATGAACTTGCATAAGTTTTATTCACAAAGTTCTTCCCGCCTCAAATCACCTCATAGTTATGGAGTGAGATAAGTCAATTTCATTATAAGGAGCTAGAAACTTTGTGTGATGATTAAGGCGATTTTAAAAAATTATTGAGAAGATATCCTCACCATAAGTTTGAGTCATGGTTTTAAGCTCAAATCTTCTAGAATAGGCTGGATTTAATGATGAGATACACCATTTATACAACCTCGAATGGATTGATTATGAATAAGTCCCTTGACGAATATATATTCTATTTAAGAAGTTAGCAAAGAATAACTATCAAACTCTGAATGATCATATCTTTGGAAGAAAACAAGCTAGAGTATTAGAGTTGGACATATTTACCATAATAAATACAAAGATGTAAGTCTTTCTTTAAAAGTTGGATGCCCAAAAGGATAAACACAAAAGAATAAAAAAAGCATCATTTTGTAACCATAATAAATAATAAAATTTGACTTTATTTATCAAGTAGAGGAGACCAACAATTTGCACGGAAAATGATACATGTTTCAACACAATACTATATCAATATTCAAATGGTGAAGAGAAGTCCCAAAGAATTTTTGGAATAATTCTATGTGAAATAATATTCAAGGAGGATCCAACTCAAATTTTTAATATTCAAAGAATGATAAAAAGTCTTCCATCAATTATAAATTGATAGTATTACTCATTGAGACAAAAAAGAAGAAATGAATCATCAAAAGAACCATAAGAAGAGGTTTGAGATGAAATTGTAACACATGATCGTGGCATTGATGAGTATAAAGAATTAATCCAGATCATTAGCACTATTTGTGAAAGGGAATAGCATCAATAAACTATTGAGTGATATTAATAAAAATTCAAAAAAGTACTTTTTAATTATACATAGAAGCAGCAAGAAGTTTGAGATGAAACAAATGGAGAAATCACAAATAGAGAGAGCTAGAACTGGTAGAACCACAACTTTTCCACAACTCCATTCTCCTACCACGATATTTTTGAATGCTATGGTCCCCAATGTTGTGATATTTTTCAAAGCTATGACACCCAATAAACAAAATGACCTCCTAATTGTGAGAAATGATGAATGAGCAAAGGATGAGTGATTGGAGATTACTCAAAGTGCTAGAAAGATGAATATGATAAAATATGATGATAAAGAAATTTTTTTTCAAAATCATCCTTTTCACAGCATTTTTAGAGGGGAATTAATTGTTTGAGGACAAGTAATAGCTTTAGTGTGTAAGTTTGTTTAGTATGTCAAATATCAAATAATAATAGCTAGTTTAGAGATTATGTATGATATATTTATATAAAAAGAATTTTAAATTAATCTATTTCATAAAATTATAATTTTGATGGATTATGACAAATAGTAGTAAAATTGGTTGGTTTTGTATGAAATATAAGACTTGGTAGAATTATTGAATAGGAAGAGAGAAAAAAGTCATATAAAGTCATAGTATTCCTTGTTTTATAACTTTGTTATACCCCCATGAGTTTATAGGGCAGTTTTGGTATTCATTCTTGATCAAAGCTCTACACAAATAGTCATGGATATCTTCGTGTGTCATGATTCTACCATCTCATTGACATAATTATTTCACTATGTAATATTTTTATTGGCTATGATACTCTCTTGGAGTCACAACCACACTAGTAGAGTAATGTTTTTATCATAAATTTTATATCATTACAATCAAGTACCTCTCATGTTCTTAAAACTGTAATATCCTCTAGCACCACTATTTTCTTTTTACAAAGTCACAAATACTAAGGTAAATTTAGCATATTTTCTTTGAATGACCATATCTTTGGGAGAAAACAAGCTAGAGTATTAGAGTTGGGACAAATTTACCATAATAGAGGCAAAAATATAAATCTTTCTTTAAAAGTTGGATGCCCAAAAGGAAAAGCAAAAAGGAATAAGAAAAAACATCATTTTACAATCATATTAAATAGTGAATTTTGACCTTATTTATCAAGTAGAAAAGACTAACAATTTGCATGATAAATGGCACATTTTCCAACCCAATACTATATCAATATTTAAAGGGTGAAGAAAAGCCCAAAAAATTATGAGAATAATTCCATAGGATAGAATATTCAAGGCGGATCCAACTCGAATTATCAATATTTAAAGGATGAAAAAAAAAATCTTCCATCAATGATCAATCGATAGTTTTAATCACTAAGACAAAAAGAAGAAATGAATCTTCAAAAGAACTATATGGAGAGGCTTGAGATGAAATTGTAACATATGATTATGGTAATGAGCAGTATAGAGAATTAAACTAGATAATTAGCATTATTTGTGAAAAGGAACAACATTAATGAACTATTGAGTGATATTGAAAAAAAAATTCAAAAAAGTGCTTATTAATTATACTTAAAAGCGGCAAAGAGTTTGAAAGGAAACAAATTGAGGAATCTCTAATAGAGGGAGCTAGAATTGATAGTACCATAACTTTTCCAAAAGTCTTTACTCGTATCACAATATTTTTGAATGCCATGGTCTCTAATGTTGTGATATTTTTCACAGTTATGGCACCCATTGAACAGAATAGCCACCTAGTTGTAACAAATGATGAATAAGCATGATATGAGTAATTATAGATTACTCAAAGTAATAGAAAGATGAATATGATAGAGTATGATGATAAACAAAATTTTCCTCAAATTCTTCATTTTTCACAATATTTTTAGAGTTGGATTAATTGCTTGAGGAAAATCAATAGCATTAGTATGTGAGCTTAGTCAATATTTAACATATCAAATAATACTAGTTATTTTGGTGATTATGCATGATATATTTATATAAAAAAAGACTTTAAATAGAATTATTTCACAAAATTATAATTTTGATTGATCATGACAAATAGTAGTAAAAAGTCATATTAAAGTCATAATATTCCTTATATTATGACTTTTTTATATTTCCATGAGCTTATAGAGTAGTTTTGGTATTTATTCTTGGCCAAAGCTCTATAAAATAGTCATAGAAATCTTGGTATGTCATGACTCTATAACCTTATTGACATAATTATTTTACTAAGTAACAAGTTTTCTTGATAGTGATATTTTCTTAGAGTCATGGACATACTAGTATGGTAATATTTTTATGGTTACAATATTAATTTTATTTTGTTGCAGTCAAATACCATGTTGTGCTAAAAGCCATGAGTTTTAAAGAATAATTTCCTAAGGATTTCACCTTTAGTTCGAGAGTCATGAATCATTATGGTAGATGATAATAAGTAAGTCTAGAGACAAGTGTGAGTTGAGATGACTCATAAAGTGATGATAGTCTTGCAAATTACTTTTTTTTATATGACTCCTATCGGTGATATTTGAGAGAAGACATATTTTAATTATTATGAGTATATTATATATGAAACCAAATGTACAAATACCCCAACATCACAATAGTTCACATCTTTGTGACATATAAATTTTGAGAATAAGAATGCATATACAAAGTAATCATCAAGAGAAGTTGACGAGTTGTCTAAAATATGTGAACTTATGAATGACTTTTGAGTAGGGCTGAATTTTCATTTCCGTAGTAAAGTACTGAGGGGGTAGCTATGAGAAGACCATCATTGAGGAGGGCTCAATAAGTGACAACCACCTTATATACGAGTATAGGGCACTAATGTATTTTCATAATAATCTAGTATTTATTTTGTAATCAAGCATAATAATAGTCATGTAATGTAAATAGATTATTATGGGAGAATAAACTGACGAACACATATTTATTGTGTCATATAAATCTTTAGGAATTTTATAAATGAAATTCTGGTAGTCTAGTCAGTGTCGTCAATAATAAGTTCATCACTCTTACTATTGATATAGTCGGATATCACGTGTTCGTATCCAACATATGGCTCCAACATAAGGTATGTGTAATTCCAATGGTGTTTCATATTTGATTTGAATTTCTTCTTTTTTATGCCCACAGACAAACATAGACTACCAAACTTTTATTTTCTATGAGGTGTGCAAATAAATTCTAGTAAATTATGTATGTTTTCTAAAGTGGGGGAAATAATCTTCATCCCCACTTGTACTATCAAGCTAGTGATGTGACACTTGCGCATCAAACGTAGAAAATTTCTCATAATTGTTTATCTCTAATACTTCTAATAAATATGTTAATCACAACTTTATTATTAGATACATTATTGAATGTGATACTTATTATTTTATTTTTAATTTTATATTCTCTAAAGGTTTTCATCATGTACTTAAAAATGGCTGGACCATCATGAGGTTGAAGAATCTCGAAGAATTCTAATTTTTTTTATTTAGTATTTATTTAGAATCTATATAGTGGGAGGTAAAGCATGCATAATATGTATCGTTATGATTAGTACAGATATCACATATCACTGACACCACTCCACTATAATTCCTAAATTTATTAATTATTTGTTTTTCTAACTTATAAATATTTTATAATATGCATCGTTAAGATTCCTAGATGTTGACATAGGAATCTTATAATATGCATGCTGAAAATAAGTCTGCATGATAGTGACTACTCTTGGATTCTTTGAAAACTAAGTCGGAAGACGCATCGTGGTCAACATTGATGTGGAATTGGATCCAGCCTCAAAGAACCCACCGTTGAGTTGGGGTTGCCTAGGATTTAATACACTATATTTTTTGATACATAGTTTGACATGCCTCTTGAGATGCTGAGTCTCACACGAATTCTTACAATTAAAAATTTTTTTATAATATTTATATTGTGTTGATTCTTCTTCAACACCTCTAATATTTTTTTTATAATATTAAAGTGAGTCTAAACTATTGATATTCTAGTTTTTGTTTTTTAGATGTTTGGGTCGATGTGACCAGAGAAAATAAAGAAGCCATGAGAAATGTATTTCATTTTCCTAGGGTTTTCGTTGTTTAAATTATAATTAATTTCATTTTCGAAATTAAAATTACTTAGTCATTTTTATTTTTATTATTATAATCTATTATATAATGTATTTTGATTAATAAATTAAAATTAATTAAAATAAAGAAGACATGAGAAGAAGATTTTAAAATAAAAACTTAAAAACAAATAGATAAAAAAATACATGTAAATCATAATGAGAAATGAGTAAACTTTGCTATTTTAATGACCACACCACACACGCACCACACTCGAGTCCCAAAAGGCAAAATCAAAAGCCGAAAGCAAGAGTTTGATAGAGAGGAAATATGAGAGAGAGAGAGAGAGAGAAAAATATATATGTTTTGAAAACATAAATATTTGAATGTGTTGTGGGGGCGAATGAAAATATAAATATTCTCAGGGCCGTCGGATTATGCCTAATAGCCACTGGGGATGAAATCAAATGGGCGAGATTTAAATTTCTATTTTTATTTTTTGGTCCGTTGGGTCAGTTCGATCATTGAACCAATCCAAATAGTCGTTGGTTCAAAAAGTTTTGGCTTCTGGAACTATCGGGCTCGAGCTAAGTGGGGCTGGGGAAAAAAGTATAGATCGAGCCAATTGGGTTATGGGCCCAATGGAATTTCAAATCCGTCGGGCTCGGGGTCTAGTATCAATGCATTGGGTGTCGGGGTGGGGCTGGGTCGGGACACGATTTGAGTTGTGCCAAATTAGCATGGCCATTGATCCTCGTATTGGGCCAATCCTGGCACGGCAAGTGGCCTGTAGACCTATGCATGACACTACATGAGCTTAGAGGTGTTAAACAGGCCGGGCCAGCTCGGGCATCCACGACACGCTACAGTGACGTGCTTGGGCTGGCACAGCACACTACAATGACTTGCCCTTACAGACACGGCATACTATAGCGTCGTGCCTCGTCCCATCGTGTTGTGCCAAGCACATGGGCATGATCCCCGTGACTACACACCGAACACAATCAATATGAGCTACTATCCGACAGGTGAGGCTCGCCAAGCCCTGAAAGGGCGAAGATGCGCGGTGGTGCGAAAGCGCGGCGGCACGCCGCCAAAATCCTAATTTTTTTAAAATATAATGGTTTATCTGACTTGTATCGGGTCGAACATGGCAGGTTTCGGGCCATGGGCCAGTGCTGGGCTAGCATGGTAGCTTGGGTAGGTAACCCAAAACTAGGCCGGGCCAACCCGGCCCGTTTGACACCTCTACATGAGTTGTGCCGTGGGTTGGACAGTCCGTCAAGTCAGGCCGTGCGTCTGGCGCATGACACGGCACATGCTGGACTGTGATGTGCTGGGCTGACACTGCCAAGTTGGGCCGTATGTCAGGTTGCCCGGCCCATTTGAAATCTTTAGGTACGACTCAGCAGCACGTGGCTTTACTGGGCCATCAAAAACTGGGACATAAAAATCTGGGCCGTGCCAGTACGGAACGGCACGATTGACATTAGCCATGTTTAGTAACTTTAGTTTATATAAATGACGAAAGAAAGTAGTAGCATCTGCTTCTGTAGGAGAACATGTCATGCGCTACGTTCCATGAAGTCTTTCGCAACTAGAAATGAGGTGATACTCTAGCTAGGCATTGATTTCTTTGTTTAGAGGAGTTTCTACGAGGTTATGCTACTTATCAGGAAATTTAAGTATCAAAGAAACCCGATGCAACTCTCGAATATTTCAAGGTACCGAGTCCGAATTGTTTGGGATCATCGGCATGTTCGTGGTCTTGCTAGATGCTCCTTAGGTAGGACAGGCATGCCTGGATTCATATTTGGAACGTGCGATGGATTCAATGACAATGAACGCCCTTTTTCGACCACGGGATGCACGATTTTGGTCCAAGCTCGAGACCCAACTAAACTAATCATGGATATAGAAAAAGCAATTGACGAGCACTTGCTCAAGGTTGCGTGCGAGCTTTTCGAACATCACCTCCAGATGGATGGTTTCCCTCGAAAATCCATTTTTAACAAGCTGATAATTAAATTTGCAGAAAGCAATGATGCTCAGTTACTTGAGAAGGCCCATGGTTTTATAGAACGTGCTATCAAGGAAAGTAAGCAGGACGTGTTAGAAACTGAACCTTTGATTTTGCTTTCCTCTGGCCTTGCCAAATGTGGGCTACCAGTTCCAGCATCGACTATTATAAGAAGGTTGATTCAGATGAAACAATACCCTCCTGTAACTTGCTGGTCTTGGGTCGTGGGCCTTATGTCATTATCAGCCGCTGGGTCTTACCTCAGTGCTGAATTAGTCCTCGAGATGGGTTGCTTCTTCCAAGGTGGAAAAGTGGATCCGCGTAAGAAAAGTAATGCGACTTTAATTGCCATGAAGCCAAATTCAACAGCAATGAAAATTACTTTGGCAGGGTGTCTTGTGTTTGGGGCGACAAGGAAGGCAGAGAAACTAATCGACATGATCCATCAAATTGGGATCAAGGTCGATGCATCTTTGTTGATCATAATGGCACACATATATGAGAGGAATGGACGAAGAGAGGAATTAAGGAAGCTTCAAAGACATATGGATGAATCTGGCTTGAATGATCTCCAGTTTCGGCAATTTCATGATTGCTTACTCAGATGCCATCTGAAATATCAAGACCTCAAATCAGCTACAGGAATGGTTCTAAAAATGCTTCGGAATGCCAAAGAAGCACGTAACTCTCTTGCAACAGCTACACTTGTCTTTCCTGTTGACAAGAAGTTTCCTTCTGACGTGGGCCATGCTTCCCTCGAAAATTTCACTCACAGAGAAACAGCTGTTCAAGAGTGCCCTAGACAAGAAAAAGATGGCCATTTGATGCCTTGCAAGAGACTCTGTAATGAGCAACTCTCCTGGGGCCTTGAGGCAGAGGCAAAGGAAATGCTTGGCGTGTTGTTAGAGAAGGTGCAGCAGGTTCAGCATGAACTCATCACTACTGAACACGGTATCCTTCAGCCAACTGGGACCACATATGTTAAGCTGGCGAAGGCTTTCTTGGATTGTGGAAAAACCAAAGAGTTGGTTTCATTTTTGGCTGAGGTTGAGAAAGCTGACTCCCCCCGTTCATGTGACGACTCTGTGTTGCTCCATGTTATTGATTCTTGCATCTCAATTGGGTGGCTTGACAAGGCACATGACATTCTGGATGAAATGCGCTTAGCTGGTGTGATGGCCTCTTCTTCTGCATATGCCAGGCTGTTAAAAGCATATGTCACAGAAAACCAAGAAAGAGAGGGGGCATCACTCATACGAGATGCTCACAGGGCAGGGATTCAGTTAGATGCGAGCTGTTACAGAGCATTAATTAAATGCCATGTGCTTCATAGAAATGATCTTGAAGCATTTCATCTATTCCAAGAGATGAAATGTGCAAAAATTTCCGGAATTGTTCCTCAGGAACCTGACATGGTGGTTGAGGTTTGTTTGGAGGGTGGCGGAGAGGGGTTCAGGGGGAAGCTGTTGAAGGAATTCAAGGATCAGCAGACCATAGATGCTGGAGTTCATGACTGGAACAGCATCATCCACTTTTTTTGCAGGAAGGGATTGATGAAAGACGCAGAGGGGGCTTTGAAGAAGATGATGATCCTTGGACATATCCCTAATGCTCAAACTTTTCATTCTCTTATGATGGGCTATTCAGCCATGAGTGGGAAATACGTGGAGGTTGCTGAGCTATGGAGGAAAATGAAAGTTCTTCTTTCTTCGGCTCCCTCATTCAAGTTTGACCAGGAGCTCCTGGATTCTGTGCTTGATGCGTTTGTGAGAGGTGGGTTCTTTAATCAGGCAAATGAGGTAGTGCTCATCATGGAGAAAAATGGCATGTTCATTGATAGACACAAGTACGTGTCTCTCTTCCTCAAGTACCATAAAACATTTTGCAAGGCAAAACCCCCAAGATTCCAGACAGAAACACAAGTAAAAAACAAAATAGCAGCACTAGAGTTTCATAAGTGGGCAGGGTTAACTTGAGAGCTGGTTATCTTGAGAGTTTCATAAGCAGGCTGTGACAAATCACAAAAATTCTTTCGCTTTCCAGCTCAAGGTGTTTCATATTGGGGGGTTATATCAGGCTTCCTCTCTATCTTCCAACTTTAACTAGAAGTAAGAAAAAAAAAAAAAAACTAGAGTTGCCACCAAGATAGAACATATTGATAGTCACGGAGGAGATGATATTCAGTGCAAAAGTCTCCTGCTTTGGGGTAAAGTCTGGGAAGCTGATATCTCAACAGCCATATTTTTAAAATTCAAATAGAAAGTATGTCTGGTGATTCTCAAACATAAAATCTATATCTTTGAATGAAGATATTTGTCATCACATCATCGCATGATATCCAACAAATATATGCAATATAAGGATTTTACAAGTGAATAATCATTCTAATATTATTTTCATTCAAATATCTTTAATTTTAGAATTCTTCTGAGGTTTAGTGTGTTGCTGTTTGTGTTAATGGTAAAAATATTTTCAAATGATAGAATAACATACTGATAGTAATGATGTTTTTCGACCAATTCATTTTCTATCTAATACCCACGAGACATGTAGGCCAACAGATTGAGATGTTGAATGCGTGCTTCCCTAGGAGTGGGAATTCATTTCCCCTCCGTGCTATACCTCTGAGTGCAGGGATGGAGATAGCCCTGCTCCCTTCTCCAGGCTTTGATAACTCTTCGAAGCACCAATTTGCATCAAGAAATGTCAGGTTAAAAAAATCAGTTCAAATTATACATTGGTTACAAGTACACCAATATCACTAGTAATAACAAGAAAGATAGTCAAATAAAAGGTACAATTTATAAACATAAAGTAAAAAACTTGAGAAATAACAATTATGGTAAGTATATTTATATTTTTATCAAAAATAATATATGCAAATATTACATTTCTTGACAACTTGAATTTTGTTCACAAAATTACCATATATTTGTACAAATGTTTGTAAAAAAAAAAAATCATTTTACAACCATAAGTTAAACATACATAATTGCTCTACCATGGCTTTTTCAATAAAAATATTCATATGTTAATGATTAGTATTAAGAACATATGATCAATGCATAATATTGATTATGCGTTAATAAAACAATGTCAAATCATGATGAAGTAAGTATGGTATTTGATTAAGAAAAATATTTACCTCACTCATTCTAGTCCTAGATTATCATTTATGATCACTTTCATGAATGCTTTGAAAATAGAAAGAGTAACAAATGAAAATGGAAAGAAATCACTAATCTTGAGGTCGATAAAGCTACCTATAATAATTGATATATGTGACTGCTTTAAGTGATTGTTCTTTTCTATCATCTTTCAACTTTGCCTACTATGTAATTATTATAATTTACCAAAAGAAATTAAAGTAGAGGTGTCAAACGGGCCGGCCCAGCACGGCACGGCCCGTTTTTCACGAGCACGGTCGTGCTACCGTGCCGTGCCGTGCCCAGCACGGCACGGTTAGATTTAGGCGGGCACGCCTTGCCAAACACGGTCGTGACTCGTGTTTGGCAAACACGGCCGTGACTCGTGAGTCACGACTCACGAGTCGTGACTCGTGACTCACGACTCACGTCACGCCTCGGCACACGTGACACGCCGCCAGTGCCACGCGTGCCTGCGTGAACCGGCACGGGATGGACCTGTGCCGGATGTGCCGGGCCAGGCACGGCACGGCACGAGTCGTTCTTAACCCGGGCACGGCACGGGCCCGGGCACGGTTTAAGAACGTGCAGGGCCGGCCCAGGCACGGCCGAACCGTGCCGTGCCTCGTGTTGGGCCGGCCCGGCCTGGCACGTTTGACACCTCTAAATTAAAGATATGTGTTATTATACAAACATTTAACATACCAGATGTTATAAAAATTTCAAAGTTAAATATATTTGAGTCATAATAATGCTGAAATAACTGACTACATAGGAAGCCATTGTGGTGTATATATTTATTGAACGTCATGCCCTTGTTCGATGACAAATACCTTCATCCAAGGGTGATAGGTCTTTGGTTTGAGACTCATTAAACACAATCTCTCTAATTTTTGAGGACAAAGTTGTCGATATATTAACCTCTCCCAGATCATATGCTAAAATGAGAGACTTATGCACTGAATATGATCTCTTATGACCTCGATTGAGCTAAAGAAGGAGTCTCGTGCACTGGGTACGATCTTCTATGTCCTCGACTAGAGAAATTAAAGATGATAAAAGTGCTAGATTGCTCAACAGAGTTATCCAACTATTATGTTATGGACTATTGAAATTAGAATTTCTCATAATATAGAATCATGAAATAGGAATGAAGATTTAAAATAACTAGCAACTCTTGTAGAACTATCTAGACATCAAAAAGGCCAAGAAAAAGAAGTTATGATAATATAGATAAAGATAAAATATTAGTGGAGAAGACAATATGGTTAAAATCAAGAAAATTTCCAATTTTCTTAATGATGAGGTCCTATGAGTCACACAAAAAACTATTGTGAATTTGTTACTAATTATGAAATACTTAAATTTTCCAATAAAAATTATAATACAAATCAATGCATCAATGCCTGTTCATGCATCTTGCCTACGTTAGACTACAAGAACTTCGACAAAGAATTATTATGGCATTAGAGCTTCAATGGCTCTTTGATTTGCTCTAGTCTAAGAGTTATTCTCAAAATCCAAAATATTATGAAAAAATTAAATAATAATTACTCTGCATGAATATCTAAGGCGATTAAACTATCAAGGATATATATAAAGTCATATAAATATTATATTACAACAACCTCACCTAGATACAATTGGTATTTGATCAGACATATATCAAAATTCTAGATTAATAATTGAGATGAGAGAACACGATTGAAGCAACTAATCAACTCATCCAAAACAAGCAAAAATGAATTTACAAAAGTAGTTGAAACGTAACACAACCTATTCAACATGCCTACTTCTACCAACCACTTATAAATTATTCCATAACCAAAACACAAAATCAACACCAAATCGACACCCGTAAACCAACAACAACAAAACTCATCCATCTCTATACAATGCAGCACACCATTCAAAAACGTAGCATGGTCTCAAACTCATCAATACATTGCAGCCCAACATTGCTCATATGCTTCACAAACTCACTTCTCTCAGTCTTATACTTATCTTACTGGTTCTCCTACATCATTTGTAAATGATTGACTTCTCAATTCTGGTGTATTTTATCACATCATGATTGACCTTCATAACCTCTCTTCACTTTGAATACCCAACCAATGAACACATCCATATATTGGTGATGACATATGCCTCGTGATAACTCATGAGTTCTACCACATTAGCCTCTTCCTCTCAACTCTTCTTTTTAAATAATATTTTGCATATACCTCTAATAAAAAAAATATCATTCCAATTTCTCAATTTTATTTAAATAGCAATGAATCCGTCAAATTTTTATCTTCTGTTCATGTGAAAAATCTTTGTTTGGGGGCAATTCTAATGCAAGGAGTGGCTAAGGATGATGTTTATGAGTGATCGCATCTATCACCAAACCTAAACCCTGTCATTGCCTTCTCCCCTCTCTCAAAGCATATGTTGATCAAAGACATCATCACCTTGGACACTCATCCTCTCCTATTTTGCCATTTAAGTTTCTATCGCAATTTACTCATGTTCTCTTCAACTATGTCTCCAGTTCATTGAAATTTTTATAATTGTAATAAAACTCACAAACTTCCTTTTTGCTTTCTCCTCCCTCTCTAGCTTTCATCCTCTTGAATTAATATAATTTTTTGTGTGAACTTCTCCAAGCACTTCTTGTGATGGCTACAAGCATTATCTTCTTTCTTTTTGTAGACCATCTGTCTTCTGGTATATGTAGTTATATCATCTCAATAACAAATCAAACATTCATAACATTTATTTATTTTATGGCTTTGGTATAAAACAAATCTCAAAGTTCTATCATCAACATCTATATAAACAATGGTGGAGAATACATTCGTCATGTTCTTTCCTCGTCACCAATTGAATTTCTTGCCTTACCACTCCTCTCCCTCCACACTCCCGAATACAAGGCCTCTTCGAACGATGTCATCGACACATCATTGAAACCCGCTTCACCCTACTCCACCATGCCTACATGCCTTTAACCTCTTGATCACATGCATTCTCCACTATTATTTATCTTATCAATCAGTTGCCAAATGTTAAGTTATCAATGCAAATATCATTTGAAAAGTTGGTGTACCAAACTACTCAAAATTGAAGATCTTTTGGGTTTCTTTGCTATCCATAACTTTGACCTTATAGATCTCATAAACTTTCACCTTGTACTCTCACTTGATTTTTTTTTTCTTGGCTATTCATCAACTCAAAGCGTTTACTAATGTTATAATCATTCTTCTGAGAAAAACTCTCTCTCACATCATATTAAAAATTCCCTCACATCATATTCCATCTCCTCACTTGTTCATCATTCTTCAAACCTCTCTCATCATGTTTCTCACGCATCTAATGATTTGACCAACTCATTTTCCATTGTCCCCAGCCATAATAAAGCTCACCCATGCCACTCCCCCATTCCTCAACCCATTACTCCTTACCTCAACCCTCTCACATCATATTGTACTTCTTTATGTCATCCTTCTCAGACCTTGTATGGTTTGCACTTAGAAAACTCTTCTCCAACATCTTTTTCACCACCCTCTCTCAATCAAAATCCTTCCCTATCTCCAAACAATCATCCGATGTAAACACGAGCTAAGAACTACATTCATAAACCTCTTACTCAGCCTCACTACAATTCACACTCATGCACCCATTGAATTGAATTTTATCTCTCAAGCTTTATAACACATGAATTGACTCACATCTCTCAAGCTTTATAACACATTGAATTGACTTTTATCTCTTGAGCCTTATAACACGCTGAATGGAGTGCGGCCATGGCTGGTGAGTTTAACTTTAATATGCTTCTTCACAATTACACTTCATCCCTAGTTCCTCTATATCTCTCTCATAATTTAGTTGGCTTTAAAAGAGTTTTTTTTTTTTTTGTATTAAACATTAATCAGATGGTTCCATCAACTGCTATAATTCCTAACTTGTTGCAAAAAGTCTTTCTACTTATATTGGCCTGCTATTGATTACCATGAGACATTGAGCCTAGTAATCAAATCAACCATAATTCAACTTATTCTTATTATTGCAATATCTTATGGTTGGTCTCTTAAATTTGTGCCTAACCAAAGTAGTGCACATGCACCAACCTCTGGTGTTTGTTAATAAAACTCATCCTATGTATGCATGTCACCTTCATAAGGTGATCTATGGTCTGAAACAAGCCAATTGGGCTTGGTACTATGGTAATGCAACATTTTTTTTAACGATTGGATTCACTAATCCCAAGTTTGATAGCTGCCTGTTCATTTACCATCATTTGCACCCGACTATGTTTCTTTTCGTTTATGTGGGCAATCTAATTCTTATAGGTAACAATGATCGAGCACTTGCCAAAGTCGCCAAGCAACCAGCAGCCATATTCTCCATCAAAGATGTTGAATCACTTTCTTATTTTATTGGTGCTGAGGCTATCCCTTTTTCTGATGGTGTTTTTTTTTTGTCCCAAATTAAGTATATTCATGAGTTCTTGTGGAGCCCTTTGTGTAGACATTAGCCATACATTCTCTCCAATAGCAACAAGCTGTAAATACCATCAAAACAGCAAACGTGCGCTCCATAAACATGAGCTATATGCTCTCTCCAATAACAACGAACTGTAAATATTCTCTTATAAATTAGTCAATTAAATTTATCTGTTCGACTAATTTACACATCCTCATAATGCTGTATAAATTGACCACTAGTCAATGAAAAATATTAATTACATTGATCTGTTGCGCATATGCTATTTTCTTGTTTTACATCTCTCTCTCCCTCTTCCTCTCTCTCTATTTCTCCCTCCCTCCCTCTCTCTCTCTATTTCTCCCTCCCTCCCCCCCTCTCTATTTCTCCTCCCCCCCCTCTATTTCTCCCTCCCTCCCTATCTCTCTCTCTCTCTCTCTCTATATATATATATATATATCTCTCTCTCTCATTGTATTTCTGTCTCCCTATATATATATATATATATATATATATATATCTCTCTCTCTCTATATATATATATAATTATATATATATATATATATATATATATATATATATATATATATATATTATATATCTCGCTCTTTCCTCTCTCTATATTTCTCTCTCTCTCTCTCTCTCTCTCTCTATATATATCTCTCTCTCTCACTTTCATCTCTCTTTGTATTTCTATTTCTCTCTTTCTCTCTCTCCATTGCGCATATGCTATTTTCTCTCTCTCTATATTTCTCTCTCTCTCTCTCTCTCTCTATATATATATATATATATATATCTCTCTCTCACTTTCATCTCTCTTTGTATTTCTATTTCTCTTTCTCTCTCTCCATTGCGCATATGCTATTTTCTTGTTTTACATCTCTCTCTCTCTCCCTCTTTCTCTCTCTCTATTTCTCCCTCCCTCTCCCTCTCTCCCTCCCTCCCCCCCTCCTCTCTCTCTCCCTCCCCCCTCCTCTCTCTCTCCCTCCCCCCTCCTCTCTCTCTCTATTTCTCCCTCCCTCCCCCCTCTTTATTTCTCCCCTTCTCTCTCTATTTCTCCCTCCCCCCCCCTCTCTCTCTCTCTGTCTTTCTTTCTGTCTTTCTCCCTCCTCTCTCTATTTCTCCCTCCCTCCCTCTATCTCTCTGTATCTCTCTCTCTCTCTCTTTCTCTCCTCTCTCTTTCATTGTATTTGTCTCCCTATATATCACTCTCTATTTCTCTCTCTCCTCCCTCTATATATATATATATCATTCTAACAATGTGGTGTTCTACACAATATGTTCCTAAACAATATCAACTTCCTAGATATTGTTTGAAGAGCACATGTGCACAATTTAAGCTTCAATTATATAAACTCAACATTATTAACTCCAAGGTATTTTTTTTCTAATGATATCCCCTATAATTATTAACTCCAAGGTATCAAATGACATCTCACTATGATTTAATATGATCGTCCGTGCTCATACAATCTTATTCATTGCATTTTTCTAATGTCTAGAGTGTCTTCTTAACCTAAGCACTTTTTGGTCTATGAACACCACTCATTTTGGTTTGCATTTGCTACACATAGACAATATGAACAAGCAACACCATCTACATTAGTAATTGAATGTTAATTAAATTTATAGACTTTGGATTCAAAAATCATTGAATTTTAAGGAAATATGATCAAACCTAACGGCAAAAATGATATGAATATAATCAAATCTAATTGAATGCCAAATTATATCATTCCAAGTTCTAACTCATTATTAAATTATCAAATTATCAAAAAAAATGAAAAATTCTCACAGATTAATATACAATAAAACAAAAATAGAGGGAAAATGAACAAGAAAACATAAATTAAATTAAAAGTGAAATTTATAATACTCATTGAATATCATCAAAATAGGATATCAAAATTTATTGAATACCAAACCAGAATCAAAATTAAAAAAAAAAATCATGCACAAACCACACCTTTTTCATGAGCGTGTAACATAGAAAAGCATACAAATTTCCAATGATAATAATAATAATAATAATAATAATAATAATAAAACAAAGAAGTGATGATCATGATGTAATATTTGCATGTCTGATCCGCAACAAAACAATGGTTATCTCCTTCTCCCATGATATTGATATAAGCCACCACCAGAATAAAGTTGATACCTATTGCGCGATGCCAAACCTCTTCCCGTTCCAGTGGTGGCCACCCCCAGACGGGGGGTAGAGACTCCATGGCTGATACTCCTGCCAGTCATGATTGGAATCCAATTCAATTTCTGAGTGCCCAGCCCGCTGTTCTCCTCCTCTTCTCTATCATTATACTCCAAGACCAGCCTCTTGATGTCCTTTTTCTCTTCGTATTCAGCAGCTTCTTTCTGTTTTTTGCTAATCACCAGGGAAGAATCTCGAGGAATGTACATCTGGCGTGCTTGATGCTTGTTCCCCCGTTTCATCAGTACCTTTACCAGAACATCATTTTCCATGGCATCTTCTTCTTCAAATGATTCGTACCCATGCTGAGTCTTGCTCCATCCATCAAAGAAGTTCATGGGTATTGCCATATTTATTGAGGATCGCCCCCTCAGCTCCTGCCTCCGCTGCTCCAAGCTCTCCTGCATCACTGCCCTCAGATCTTTCTCAAAGCTTGCTTCTTCCTCAGCGTCCACCTCCGCTACCTTCTGTCTCACACGCACTTCATCTTCATCGTCCACACCAGGCACATCATCATCATCATCCTCATCTTCTTCCTCCCCTGTGTCATGCCCGCCATTGCCACCCCCTTCTTCCAGCTCTTCTCCATTCAGCAGTTCTTTTTCGACTGTTCCACTCCCACCAGAATCAGTGTCGGTGACAGAAACATCCTCAAACTCACTCTTCCCTCCACCCCTGACAGAGATGCCACTGCTCGCAGTTTTCTCTGTATCAGAGTGCCTCTCACTCCATTGAGTATTCTCCTCGAGTTCTAGAAGAGCAGCGTTGACTTCTTCCACCACAGCATATCGAATCGCATTGGGGCGTAATTCTGCAAGCAAGTCCTGCAAATCAAACTCTATATCAAGTGGCAGAGTGCCCTTGCTGAGGATATATCTCTGAAAGTGTATTAAAAACTGATCCAGCTTCCTCTTAGAAGAGCCTCGATCAAAATATTGCCCGCAAGTCTCCAGAAGAGTGATAACCATCCTCACACGGAAGTAGTCCTCAAATGGGCCCAGCACTTCTTTCTGATAACATGAATGAGAACTTCAGCCATATAACTTAAAAAGTGTAATAATAACTGATACAAATGAGTCTACATTTGAAAATGCTGACCCAAAACACTATTTATTTGCTCAGCAAATACAGACATTGTGCATGCCAATAAGGTTTCAAAACATGATTTTAGCAACTGCTCTCCCAAACGAACAAGATATCTTGAGACACCAAAGTCCTTTTTTATGATTCATGAGGCAACAATTTCATTCTCTCCAAGAAACATTAAAGAAGCCAGCAGCTGAAAGATATCTTGGTGCGCAAAAAAGTTCTTTCAAAAGAATGTTTCATGCTCAAAAAAAAATTGTCATCAACAAATTCACAACACAAACATATATATAGTGAAGTGAAATAACTCATTATCAAATCATATTCAAGATATTATCAGGATCGATCATATGCATTTTAATTCTTTAGACTATATTTTTTTTTACAAATCTCAACACAAATCTACCTTATACATGTCCCATTTCCTAATTTTCATCTAACTTCTTAAAAATCAATCACTTTAGATAGACAACTAGTCTTAAAAAACTTATTACAATCTTTTTATGGATCCGAAATTATTGATACGTGCTGATGCTAGGAAATTGTCTGTTCTAAGCAACACGCTATATAGTCTGAATGTGGTGACTTTGCAAGGAATACTGCTATGCCGCTCAATCATAGTGATAAAGAAATAAGCATTGTCATACTTTCTTGGAAAAGAGCGGGTAAATAAATTATTGCAAATTATTAGGTTTAAAATAAATTCTTAGAGTATTGAATCATTAAACAAAAAATACTTTGAGTTTGTTGATACCCTAAAAACATAAACATATTAATATAGATGTTTACAAAACACTAAGTAGAAAAGTTATAAATCTAAAAAGATTGATAATTATAACCTTTGAAATAAAAATAAAAAAAACTAAAAATAATATTGAGATAGTTTGGATAAATACTTAGAGATTTAATTATATAGTTCAAGAGAGCTAATGATAATTTTATAACAATCAAGCTAGCAGAGAGTGAAAAGGCCCTGAATATAATTAATGATTATGTTTCACAAGTATGATTAAGTGAAAAAATAAATAATTTTTATAGGAAAATATAAATAGATTAGTACACAATATACCAAAGAAAAAAAATGATCATAAATAATAAAAACTTAAATAAGTATATAAAGATAAATAATAGGAACTATGAAAGACAAAATGAATGATATTAACTTGGAGAAAATAATGAAATAATTTTAGATTTTACTTTATCTTATAATTTTTCTATAAGTAATATATACTTAAAGAGAAATATTTAATAAAAAATAATCTAATAAAAATCAAATAGATTTTTTTCTTATTAAGAGATGGACTAAAATATCATACAAAGGCCATACAATGATATCAAGTGAGAATATAATATTCAACATAGACTAGTTATAATTAATCTACACCTTAGAAAGTACAATCAAGAAAATTTAAATAAATATCTAAAAATAACATCATAAAACTCAAAAGTAGAAATATTGAGTATTTTTAGAGAAAAATTAGATAATAAATTTAATTCATTCTCGATCATAAATACGAATAATATGTTGAATGAAGTAATAAATTATATAAAAATATATACCTAAAGAAACATTAGATATGTTTGAAGAAAATATTTATTCATAAAAAAATTTAATAATAAAAACACAAGGTTCAACAAACTATTAAAGAAAAATAAACTTATTTCGAAGAAATTCAAAATAAAAACAAAAATAAAAAAAATAAAAATAAATAAAAATATTATGAAATTATATAAGAAAATAAAAAAGAAAATAAAAAAAATAAAAAAAGAAAATAGAAAAAATAATTAGTAAAATTATGTTTAAGACATGATAACTTGCATGATAAACTCCAAATTAAAAAAAAATAATATTTATAAGCTTACTACGATGATGAAGAAAAACAAAAATATTAGTCTTATAAAATATATTAAAATAAAAATAATATTTATTTAGGATGAATAATCTAAACTATTACATGCTAAAAAAGAATAGAAGTCAAAAGATTAAAATTACACCTCACCAAAAATGTTTTGAAATACTCTTCCCATTAAAGTATCTAAGTCATCTGAACCAAATATTTATTATTCATTACTACCACCCTATTATGTGGGAATGTGCTTTTATTAAAAGTCTAGAGTATATTCACGTAATTTACTTAGTAAGTACTAAATCTGTCTAATATATATATTCTAATAGATTATCACTTCTTATTTTTTTAATATTTTTATCAAATTAATTTTATATTATTTTCTAAATTATCTAAAAAATAAAAAATACTTATCATATATCATGAAAAAAAAAAATAGATACATATACTATGAGCAATCATCAAAAGATATAATTAAGTATTTAAAATCTTTTCTGATTATATCTCTAGTAGTTCCTCATATGTCTAAATATATCTGATCGAAAAGACTCTTACTCACACCAGATTAATGGAGAGAATAAAGGAATCTCTGAAATATTTTTCTAACTAATATGTTTTATATTATAAAATAGAAATATCCTTAAGATTAAGATATAATATAATTAATTTGATCAATAATAGTTAATAAAGTCAAAAAATGCACAAAATAAAAGGTATAACTCATTTAGATATCTAGAAAGTTATCTATCATAAGAGAAAAAAAGTTATAATTCATAACATTTAATCTTAAATAAAGTCCTCTTTAGTCTTCTAATCTTATAAGTAAGCATCAATAAATAAAAAAATTAATTCTCAATTAAGTTACCTAAAATTATAATTAAATGATAGTATATTAATAGGATAATTATGAATAATCATAATATGATTAATAAATAAAGAATTGACTTGAATATTATCATAAATAATAACTTGATAAGATTTATGATTTGCTATAATAATACCCTCAAAACAATGAATAATAAAAGTAAATAAGCAATAATTATTAATGAAGTATAAGCTTTTGTATTGATAACCTAAAAATCTAATTAACAAGCATGCATAATAAAACTAATAACATATGAATAAAAAAAATATGTATTAATAGTTAAGAGAAAAGATTTGTATACTCATACCTATCAAGTATCATGATAGATAAACATTGTGATAACATCTGAATGGTTCGGGTTGTCAGTATTTCTATTTTAATATTGTACAAAGCTCTCAGTCTATTCTCTATAAATACTATTTAATAATTATCTTTATTAAAATTTATTCTTCTACACTAAATATACTAAATTTAGATTATGTTACTTTTATTTTTATGACAATACCTTTTTATACTCAATACATAAATTAAAATCAAAATACACCAAGTTAAGAATTTCTCAAACCCTAGTTTTTGTTTAAATCGACTAGTTCCTAACTTGATCTTGTCCAAATTAATATTTTCCAAAAATATTATTTCTTTTGTGAAAGATTGACTACCCCCAAAATTAGGGTTTATGCCCAAATTAAGAGTTCTACTCAAATTTGTTGTCCCGAAATTAAGGTTCAACAGCCCAAAAAATTACCAATTTGTGCTAAATTAGGCACAAATACCATGCCCCATTGCATGTTTCTGGTACATGGCATTGACGTAGTTGCCGTTGATGCGCCATTACACAAAGTGAGTGTGTGATGGTTTGAAACAGCGGCACACAATGAATGTGTGCCCCCTCTTCCAAAATTAGTACATGCATTGTGGTGGTAAACTGCACACTCACAATAACAGTAAAATTCACCCACACACAAACCTTAGGAATTATTTTTGCTAGGGTATTCTCTAGATACCATGTTGAAATGAAATATTCAATTATAAAAATAAAAAAAAAACAGACCAAACTCTTCTATAATGAATAAATATGATTGGGGCAACCCATAGATCGAGTGCTCCTATCAATAACAAAATACAAAAACAAAAAGGAATAACAATATTATAAAACTATAAAATTCCAACAAACATATTTGCTCAATATGATGAATTCTTTTGAGTCCTACATGAAATTATATGAAGATCAAGCTAACAAAGTATCTAGATTTACTAAAAGTAGTCAAGCTAAACTAGAAGAGGCAATGCGACAACTAAAACAGTAGTTATTGATGATAACAACGGCATGGCAGTCGGATTGTTGGGATGAGGAACAAGAAACCTTTGGGTTGCAGGTTTGATTCCCAACAGCTATCCTCAACTGCTGGGATGGAGTTGCTGCACTTTTCCCCAGGGTCCAGGTGGTTGACCCATGGCCCAATTGGGCTTGGGTTCCACAAGGCAACAAAAAAAGAATAGTTACAGATGATCAAAAAATTGGAAAACTCTTCGAGACAGATTAAAAAGAACAGAAAACTCTCATTGGCAAATTTGAATCTCACTCAACATTTAGCCATAAACAAACAAAAATTCAATGACTATGATGCAAGAATGAAACCAATTCTGTCAGATAAAGTTGCAAAGATTGAGCAGCTTCAAACATCAAATACTGCCTCAGAAAACTTGGTACATCAACCAACTCAAACAGAACAAAAACTTCAATCACTGATACATTCTCTTATGGAGGAAAACAACTTTCTAAATGAATCCAAAAGAACATCTACTACTAAACTTCAAATTATGATAGTACAGCTTGAAAGAGAATTGAGGAATCAAAGACCCATAAAAGTAATTGAAGTCTGAATTCGAAATTCTCCAGAGAAAAATTTCTGGGCAGTCGCTAACACAATCCAAAATGATTTACCTTGTCGAAGAACTTGAGGTTAACATTCTGGCAAAATCAAAATTGAAACCCTTAAGGATGACTAGATGTTGAAACTTAAGAAATTGATGATCCAGAAGCAACAGAATCTGAAAATTAAGATAATGATGAAGATGGAGAAAGAAAAGTAGCAAAGATAGATGATCCTCCAATTACAAGATGGCACCTGGTTGTGGTGAGTGGACAAGACCAAAAAAGAGTAACCCAGCATAAAAGGAAAATGGCATGCTCCTCGTATTGATAATCCCAATTGCTAATGGATCTAGAAGCCTCAGTAGATTTGAAATCCTGAATTCATTGAACTTGGAAAACCTAAATTCAAGCCCATTTCTACCATTGGAATTGAGACATGGACCATGCAAGAAGTCAAAATCAAGTAACAAGAAAGTAAGCGAAAGATAGAAGTTTATGACAAAGATTGCAAGGATCTTTTAACCATAATTGCGCTTTCTAAAGAATCCATATCTAGTAAGCTTACCCAAGCCTTGTAGAAGATTGCAAGCATAAGCCAAATATTTCTGGTGGTTTATCATCCATAATCTCAAGCATAGGACAAACAACAATGTGCAAAGTAACTTTATTATAACCTTTCCCATGAGGTAGCCTATAGCAGTCTCTTGATTACCCAAATAATTTTTAAGAAAATATGATAGGTTCCCATGTTGCTGCATAAAATAAAAAAATATATAAACCACTTGATTTTCAATTCAATACTATTACTATCAACCAATTGACAACTTTATTATCTAGCATAAATTTATGGTTTGATTCTGGTTTAAACTAGCTCATAGTTTATTTCTTTTGTAATCTTGATATTCTAGACTTTTATACACAAATTTGAAAAATATATTAAAGTTTACAACTTTATATCCTATTTTTTATTTTTGTTGTTGTTGTGATGTTTTTTATTATTTAGTTTATATTTTTTTTAATTTTTGATAATACCGTCCAATATTTGAGATACATTAATCATTTATGCCTTTATATAAGAGCATCTAATATATATTTTCATATTGATCATTATTACCTTTTTAGATTTTAAGAATTTCTACATTTTTTATCTAACTTTCTTTTATGTTTTGATAGGATCACTTAACTTGTGGACCATCATAATTAATTAATTTATTATATAATAAATTTTAATGATTGTTGTCAGCTAACTATTACCTAATTAGATATAAAATACATAAAAAAAATTTCATGACTTCATATCTTTTCCAATAATCAAGAGTATTTGTAGTTGATCAATTATTCAGATTCGAGAAAATAAAAATATTTTATCAAAGATAATCTTGACTACTGAAAAAAGTAAAAAACAGAATTATTTTAAAATACAACGCATAGATAGTTTAGAATAATGATGATTATTAATTGTGGGTTACTTTGAATCCGATATTACTCGATGAGATCAAATATCTACTTTATTTTCCTATTACTATTTTCTATAATAATTATTTAATAAGATATATAATCTCAAATTTAATATTTTACGAGCGGTAAAAATATATAAAGATTAATTATTTTTTCCTAAAAGAAAATATTAATAATGAAACTATTATTACTATATATATTCAAACAGCAAAATAGTTATCAAATATCATTAAGAAGATTTTTAAGATATCTTAGCTTAACTTTTTTTCCTCCAAGCTTGATATTATTATCTTATATGTTTTAACTTGACAAAGAATATTATAACTTATTGAATATTTTGTTTTATGTGACTTAAAACTGAGTAGAGTAAACCTTGTATTAATTGGGATAGATCATGCAAATGAGTAGACCTTGGTCAACACGATAAATATGATTAATGTTACGATATAATATATCTAAGCATACGAGAGGTTAAAATAACTCAATCCTCACTTTCATAGGATTTTTGAGTTCGATTCAAATCAACAAGGATTGAAACTAGTAATTTGTTGGTTCCATAACTAGGCAAGTCCATCTCATTATACCCAAGACATCGCTTGACAACCATGACAATGACAATTTGGTAAGCCACTACATTGTTCAATCTATAAACACAAGGTCAACGAGAATGATTGAATCAATCACATTATGCAACATCATATTACATTGAAAAGATGACTTAGAACTGGGTGGGAGGGGGATAACTGTTAGAAGATATTAGTTTTTCCCATAGAGTTTCACACATAGTTGCAAAGACTTTGAATTAGTTGGCACAAATTAGAAGCAATCAATTGGTGCTAAAGCCCTTTATGCTCAAGCCCTTTTTCGCCCAATGTATAAGATTAATAGATGAAGGCAACTATCCTTGTAGTAGCTAATCTCTCATTAACAAAAGAAAAAATAGGATTCCCATCCAAAACTCTATTGACAAAGAAGAAATTCCAGTACATATCTTTCTTCTGCTTGGCCAACTAGTGACTCACTTGATCTGCACCTCATTCACCAAGACATAGAGTTGTAACAATAGAATAATCAAATGGAAAATATGATACGCATAGCCTCAAAAAGATGAATTTGGTCTCAATCCACAGCTATCGGCCACTAAGGTCCACACCATTTTCAAGAGCTTATCCTTCATTCATTCTAAAACGAGTATTTCATTCATCATTGTTATAATCAAGAAGTAAAGTTTTCTACCAATCATAGTTGTGAAAGGCGCGCTTAAGGCGTACCTAGGCTCAATACACAACCACTCCCTAGCTATAGTGCCTCGCCTTCCAATGCATGCACCATACTGAAAAGGCGCACCTTATATACTATAGTTTGTTAAAAAAATATATTTATTCTCAAAATTTGTAATTATATATTAAAATTTATATAATTTCATTTATTTTTTTCATCAAACTTTATTTAAATATTAAGAACATTTATTTTTTTATTAATTGAATCATATTTAATAAAAATTTATGTACATCTAAAATCACATTTCACTTCACAAAAACTCATGCCTTAGGTGCGCCTTGCACCTCAAGGCTCCAAGAAACCTTTGCGCCTTGGTACACCTTGCACTTTTTATTACTATGCCACCAATATGAAAAATAATTCTTTTCTTTTTAGGCCTTTGGACATTTCACATCTGAATTAGGATACAAGGAAAAACTTAAGATAGGAATGTCTAGTCCTGAGAAAACATCTACCAGCTATGTTCCCGAATAGGAATCAGTAACAGAGATCAACTACAACAAGCTCGTGGATCTAATAGAGAGCTCTCCACTTGATTTGCTTGTAGTGCTAAACCTATTGAAGCTGAAAAATGCTTCTATAAACTGAGACCAGCAATGCAGTTTGACTAAACTCATTATTCTATTAGCATTTGGTTGGGGTTTGTTTTGAATCATAATTTTTTATATAAAGAGAAGTACACCTTTTATCTCACATAACACAATTTGAGCATCTAAAAGTCATGAGACTCGCTTTTAATGGAGAGATTAAAAAATAAAAGAAGAGATTGATCACGACTCAAAAAAAAACACTAGTTATATACTTTATTCATGCGAATAGAACATTATTCTCGAGAAGGAAGAACAGAAAAGAGATGTACTCACACATTCTTGTTGGTGAATTGAGAACAAAGTAGCAAACAGATGCACAATGCATGAGAAACTACTGAACAACTCGGATAAAATCCTGAATAATGCTAAAAAGCATTGTTTGAAAAGCGGGCATAGTATAGGTAGTTGGCCACAAGGGGGGCTGAGCAAGCCAAGGATCCTTAGTCGGTCTTTTGGATGATCAACCACACTGGGACTAAGTCACAACCTGAGCTCCATCATTGAAACAAAAGGTTGGACTGGCACCTAAGAAGGACAAAATACAATATCTACTCGATGATCAACCACGCTGGGACTAAGACACAGCTTGAGCTCCATCAATAAACTTAATCATATATTCTTTATCAAATTCATTACAATAAATAAAAGTTAATGAGCCTAAAATTAATTCATATTCAAATACCCAACTACTCATGCTTAGAGGGTAAATTCTCACTGGTAAGTTTACGTTGATGTTTTTTTTTCTTTTTTTACATACTGAGATATGAAAAAATCTTTAGGATTCGAGATCTCTTTCAATAATCATAAGTAGTTGTGATTTACTTTGAATGCATCACCTACTATATGAAATCATGTATTCACCCCCCTCCTCTACTATTCTTTATTGTAAGTTAGACATCGAGATATATAGTATTAAATTCAATATTTCACGAGCTAACAAAATACATTAATATAAACTATATATATTTGAGGGAAAAAATCCAAAAAATAATAATTACTACAACACATTCAAAAATAAAATAATTAACAAGCATCTTAAAAAAAAACTTGGAAGAGACCTCACGTAGCGTTTATTTATTCCAAACTTGGTTTGTGGACTTATATGTGTTTTAATTTGATTATTTATTCTATTATATATTATTTTATATTTTTTAATGAAAAAACATATGAGCTACCCCAATTTATTTTGCCCATTTTATATGTACTAGTATGATATTATTTTAAACATTGTTGTATTTTTTTTTATTTTTCACATTAATTCATAACAAGGTATTAAAGTCAACCATAAGTAAAATTTGACCTATGGGTGCATAAATGTGAAAGTTACAAACTTTAAAAAAATGCGCATGCACTATACCAGCGAGTACACATACTGCCTATGTTTGACTAAGTTCATGGGGTGCTATTGGTTAAGTGGTGGTCACATAATGGTCGAGTGGTGGCAGTATGAAGGTGGTGTGGTGATAGTGTGCTATGTAAAGTTTGTAAAGACGACGTGCTCAAAAAAGAATTAGGATTTCGAGACATTTTCACTCAATCTAAGGCTAAAAAAAGGAAAAAATACATTAGGGTTTGTTGTGATTTTTATTTAGTTTATTTAGTTTATTTTTGGTGGAAGCGTTAAATTTATGGATTGCCCCAATCATTTTAGTCCATTATTTAAGAATATTTAATGTATATTTTTTATATGAGGATTGTTTATTTTATTTTCTGCATCTTGATTTAAAATATTGTATCAAAGCGAAATTTAAAATACTAGAAAAAAAAATGACATATATTATACCAGCACAATACACATATACATGTATTGTTTAAGAAAAATAAATTTTCATATGTGGGCATAGTGCAAGTATGTGCGAGATGAGAAAAATGATGCACAATATAGGTGCGTGTTTTTATTTGTGTGAGCATAATAATCTGCACATTGTAGAGGTGAGTGTAGTTGAGCGAATGATGATAAGAGAAGCGGTGCAAGCATTGGTGAAGTAGTGGTGGGCATGGTGGTATGAGACAGAAATCTTAATTGGGTCCATTTTGATAGAAGTTAGAGAAAGGAAAAAAATAGAAATTAAACCCTAATTCAATTTCAAAAATAATAAAATTTATTATAATTGTATTTTTTAGAGAATTTAATATGAATTATCATAGCAAAAATATATAAATGAGAGTTTTTATTTAGTATACTCATTACAAAAAAAAATCACGGCAAAAATAGTTATTAGATATTATTTCTAAGGAAGAGATTGAGAGTTTTACGCTATAGTGAGATAAACATGCTAATAATCAAAATTATATAAGGATCCTCATAGAATTCATCATCATGACACTTACTATAAAGGAATATATAAAATTTTTATATAAAATAACATATCCTTTTATTCTTTTAGATATTACTAATTCTTTTACTCGTACTTTCACAAAGTTGATCACCACCACTTCTTATTTTATTCTCTATATTCTTTTCTTGTTCTAAAATTATTATAATAATTAATAACAAATATTTAAATATTATTGAATTTGATATTATTCAATTTTTATCTTTATTACCTTTTCATATCATTCTTAATCATGATTATACTGTTTGTTTGCCTTTTGTGAGTTGTCTTTTTATATAACTTAACTCTAATTTTATTTTTACTTTCATTGAAGTTTATTTGTAGGATCGGGAGATTCTGAGAAATACTCAATTTAGAATTGAACATGCTGAATTATATGTTCCCTCTTCAATGGTAAGATCTCCCTTGTTTAAGTATTTTAGACTAGTTACTTGTACATTATCAACTTAATCATTTATCACTAACCAAGTTGAAAATATTTTATCATAATTTTAAGAATAATTCAATCCTAGAGAATGAAACAAAATAGTTAGAAAAGCTCATCATAACTTCATATCCTATATATTATTCTGATTTGATAGGAACTCATTCGATTTATGAAGACCTAGTATATATGCAACCAGAGAAAAAACTAGGTATCTGATCAATTTTATTGATTACTCAAAATATATATAAATATAAATTTCTTTTAAAATAAATAATAATTTTTTTCAATTTTTCAAGCTTTTCACAAAACAATATTAAAAAATATTAAAAAATTGAGAAATCACAATATATTAGAATATATGTCACCCAAATTTAGTACTTACTATATAAATTATAATTGAGCTCTTTCAAATAAAAATACAAATATTACCTCATATTACTTAAATAACTATATTATTGTTCTTCAATCATCCTTGCTAGGGTTACCTATCTATTTTCCTCTTGGGCGGATAACAACTTTGCATCATTTGATTTTGCATCATCAAGGTATCTTTTAATCAATGCAATCACATGCTAATAGTTTTCAATCTATGGATATTGGATTTCTCATAAAAACTATAGAAGGTTAAATGTAAGAGTAGTCACATTCTTTATTTCATGCAAAATCCAAGAACTAAGAGTCATTCATATTTGGGTGGCTTATGGTTTCTCTTGATCACCCATGAGTTATTTCAAGAGAACACCAAAAACTACCCTCATTATTGCCCCCATTTTTGCTCTTGTTACTACATAGTTTAAAAAAAGATTTTGCAATCAATTTGTTCACAAATCTCTAGTTTGATTTTGATTTTTATATCGACTTAGTTAAATCAAAATGATTTTAATTCAAATTGACTGAATTGATTTTGATTCAAATTGACTTAGTATATAAAACTCATATATAAAATAACAACTTAATCTTTCATTCTTTCATATATCACTGATTATTTTACTCATATTTTCAATTCAGACTCATAAATTATTGATACATAAACAAACATTTACATCATTAAAAATTATATCTTATTCTGTGTATTCTTTTCTCGTTCCTAAAATATTATTATAATTAATAATATATGTTTGAAATCTATTTGATATGATACTATTCATTCAATTTTTATTATATTTTCATGTCATTCTCAGTATTAATTAACCTGTTAGTTTACATTTTGTGAATTATATTTTCATACAACTTAAACTTGACTTTATCTTTACTTCAGGTGATATTTATTTGAAGGATTAGAAAATTTTGAGAAAAACTATATTTGAAATTGAACAGACTAGATACATGTATTCTCTTCAATGGTAAGATCTTTATTTAAATATTTAAATATTTTGAACTTATTACTTGTGCATTTTCATCTTAATCACCTATTACTAACTAAATTGAGAATAGTTTACCCTATTTTTATTAATAATTTGATCTAATAGTATGAGATAATTATTAGGAAAACTTATTATAATTTCCTATTTAACATATCAGTCTAGTTTTAAGTAGTTACTTATTCAATATGATACAATCAAACGTATGAGAATATAATAAAAATATAATCATAAAAGAATTTGGATATCTAATCACTTTTATTAAAGACTGATAAAGATATACATAAATATATCTCTTTCATTATAAATTATTTTTTAAAAAAATTTTTTAAACTTTTCACGAAATAATAAAAATTCAATTCGATAAATATATAAAAAAAATTAAGAAATCATAATATAATAAAATATATGTCAAATAGATTTAGTACTTACTATATTAATTATGATTGAGCTCTTTCAAATAGAAATAGATTATTTATCTCATATTTCCTAGATAACTATGTTAATGTTCCTCGATCATCCTTGCTAGGGTTTAGAGGTCTCAAACGAGTTATTTCATTTTGGCATGACCTATTTTTTAGTGGTCCAGTCAGGCCACCATGCCATGCCAGGCATGAACCGATAAGGCAGTCATGACGTTCCATGCCTAGCACGACACAACATGATTTATGCCAGCCCGGTACGACCCAGTCGGCTCTAGTCCTAGAAGAATAAGGCCAGGTAAAGTTGGGCCATGCCGAGTCATGGCAGAAGCCTACCAGCTTGGTCTATCGATTTTTGATTTTAAATTTTTATTTTATACATTTTAAGTTATCCATTATGAGTTAGGACATAATTTTACATAAATCATAATATAATAAAATTTTTAACAAAAATTTTAATAATAAAAATTAACATAAAAATCTATTATCAAATCAAAAATAAAATAATATAACATAACAATCATTAATCAAGCTCAATCTCAATATCAATCAGTCTTAATATACAAATGATCATCATCAAAGCGTAAGCATTTGATGGTATAAATTGAGTGTGTTTCCCTACTTACTCTTTGATAGAGATTACTATATTTATTGTTTTTATGCACCTAGTTTTCTTTTTCTTTTTGATGGAAGAACCTATCTAGTGTGTGTTGCCCCAATCATTTTTCCCCAATCATTTTGCCCCTCATATAAGGGGCTTTTATGTATCAAATTGAAATTGAGTTATTTTATATTATCACAAGTTATTTGATATTGTTTTTCATATATATTTTATTTTTTAGGCATTAATTTATTTAATTAAAACAATTCTATGTTTAGAGTTTAAGATTAAGAAAATCCTAACTTTAGTTGGCATATTGAGAGAGGTTATCATAATACATATGAATGAAAGCATCAGTTTAGTATATATACTACAAGAGGATAGGCTGCAACACAAATATTGTTAGATATTATTTACATGGAGGAGAATAAGAGTAAAACAAATATAATCTCTTTGATCATGACCTTTTGATCACTCTTCAAAAGGAATAGATGAGTTGTACTTAGTATCTAAATCCATATGCTTTGTCATACTCTCACCTTGTTAATTCTTTCATTTTTTTTATTATTTTTCTTCATAATACAAAAATATCCAAGTCTTTTTCTGAGTTATTATCTCGCTGAATATAATGTCAAACCATCATGAAAATAATGATAATTATAAATTCTAATTTCTCTTATAATATCTCATAACTAGAGAATATATCAGTTAGATGTGAAGTATATATTTCTTTAAGATAATATTGAAGATGAGATGTATATGGAGTAACAATGTAAGTTTCGAGTAGCAGTTAGATACAATTTACATATTATAAAAAATACTATATAATATGAAACAACCACCAAATATTGATTTATGTGATTCTTCTAGTTCTAATTGTGCTTCAACTTGCACATATAGAAAATTCAGTATAGTTTATTATTTTTATGAAAATCAATCTTGACATCCAAAAATATAAAAAATAGTTATTCCTTGTTTCATAGCATAAATAAAATACGAGACATTATCACTACCACCTAAATTTTTCTTTAGATTATACTTGGTGAAGATTTTTTTTTTTTTCAGTTCAAGAATCACAACTCTTTATTGTAATAACCAAGTAACTAGAAATATTACTTCTAATGAAACCTTTGACGAGAAAATAAAACACAAAAAAGTTGATTAATATTTTATTTGAGAAATTATTCTTGATATATTAATGGTACAATATATATTCCTATTCTAGATTAATCATTTGTTATCTTTTTGAAGATATTAAGGAAAACACAATTTCATTTCTTATATTTTAACTTTTAAGTTTTGTATTCATGATATGTATGTTGATATCGACTTAGTTAAATAATTAATCAAAAAATATAAGAAAAATAAAAAATACATATATATTACATCTATTAATTTGGAGAAATTATATGATATGATACCAAAATAAAAATATTTAATAGATATTATGTAAAAAATAAATATCAAGCATGTATATTAAACTAATCAAATATATGTATGAGAAATTGATATCCAAAATTAGATTGATTCAAGATATCACTCACAAATTTTTAATAGTTGTGGGACTAAATCAAAGATCATCACTCAATCCATATACTTTTTGTATGAATTATAGATAAATCGATAAGAGACCTCCAAGAAAATATTTTTTTGTATATATTATTTGTAGATGATAAATTATAAGTTGAGTATGAAACTAGAAATAAGGAAGATTACACTTGAGTCTAAGAGATTAATGATTATATACAGAAAGATGAAATACTTGAAATATAAATTTAATCATGTTAAGTATAATAATGATGTAATAATAAATATATAAAAAAGAGAAATATCAAATGTCAATCATTTTAGGTACTTAGGCTCTATATTAAGTAAAGACGTATATTTTATGATAGAACTATTAGATATGAAATAAGTTGTATCAAAAATTTTTTGTGATGAACATGTATTGAATAGATTAAAAAAATTATATTATAAATACAATATTAATCATATTGTATGAAAAAAAAATACATAATAAAGAAGCAACATATTCAAATGATCAAGATAATAAAAATTAGAATAATAAGATAGATGTGTAATAAGACTAGGAATGATAGAATTAGAAATAAAATTATAAGTAACAATATAAAAATAATTCTTATAGATAATAAGATAAACGATAATCATCTGAGATAGTTTGATTAATTCCAACACATATTTTCTAATATACAAGTTAAGATATGTGAGAGACTATTCATGTGGAAGAAAAAGAAAAAATTAAAAATATATGTCTAAGAGAAAGTGGATACAAATTATAAATAATATTTAATAACTAAATAGTTGATATTACATAATTTTTAATATAATTAATTAAAAAACATGATCAATGCAATCTAACCCCAAGTAGTTAGGAAATTACTTGATTGATGATAATAATAATAATTCAGGATATATATGTATTTATTTGGAAGAAGCAATGAGAATTATAACTTATTTATACTAATTTTATCTTGTGTTACTCTAATATAAGTACTTATATACTAAGAACATAATAGTTCAATCAACAAAAGATGATAAATATATTAATCCTAGGGACACAAGTTTGATCCCTAGAGATGCCGGATAGGAATATGCTTCCCTAGAGTGCTTACTAGATCACCTATCATGTAATTGGAATGAAGATCTTATTTGCTTCAACCTTGAGGCCCTAAGGCCAATATATCAACTAAGGAATAGCATGAGTTAAATTTAAGGGGAAGAAGGTGGGGGGACAAAAAAGAGTACTCTTATAAAGATGAGTATTTTATATATGATCATACCCAATAAACAAGGCTTCTGCTTAACGTATAATTTGAGAGAGATTAATATTTCATTAGTCTTATCTCCGAGAATTAAAAATATTACGTCTAATGTGTCTTTATCTCGAGATATAATATCTTTTGATGAAGGTATTTATATGACATGATCTCCGATACATCTATACAACACACGAACTTCTCATGTGATCAACTATCCCAACATTATTCTCACAAATAATTTTAACTTCAGAATTATTATAAAATTTGTTGTGTTAGTGTTTGTATAATCACACATGAATTTATATATATGAGTTTATATTTTATTTATAAATGAATAAATCTATTTTATATTTTTCTCTTCTAAATAACTTTACAACATTAACTAAAATAAATACATAGATTATATTATATTCAATAATAAAAGATAAATGTATATAAAAAAGTAAAATTAACAGAAGCACCATTATGAATTCGGATATTTTATATACATCTCAAATGAAAAAAAAAATAGAATAAACACTAGCTTCAACACAGAAAAATAAGTATAAAAACAAGCATCGGCAGAATGAAAAGTAAGTTAAGTACCTCTATAGCTTCCTGATCAAATAGAATAATCAGATATAGTGTCTCAAAGATTACACATGAATCAACTTGTTCGTAGTTGTATAGCTCCCCTAAGAATCTCATATGTGCAATACGCCTCTGCTGCATTCCATAATCATTTAATTCTAACCCTAGCCGAATGTCCTCCAAGACCTGAAAGAAAATATAAATGTCAGCACATTTATCCTAAAGCCCACCACAAATATTTATTATTTTGCATTTTCAATAAAAAAAAAAAAAGACAACAGCATGACTCTAGACCATGAAAAGTATAAAACATCCTTATATACTATATGGCTATGTTAATTTTATTTTGGGGTAGGCAATTGATTCTAGGTTTGAGAACCTTTAATTCCATCTATTATGGATTACATGCTTTTCATATTTTTCTTTTATTTTCCTTGTTTAAATTATGGATAGGATCACTCAATATCTGAGCTTCCATGATCCGAATAACCTATATTTATGGGTGCTTTTACTTCTACATTTTTGAACATATTATGAGATTTTTCTTTTTCTTTTTTGTTTAATGTTTTAGTTTCTATATAGTATTAGAGTCAAATCCTTAGTAGAGGAAAAACTCAAAGTAAACTAGAGTGAGAGAGACGTATATGGTAACATGGTGCACACAAGGACACGTGTGACAATGCACGTGTATGATTAACAGACATACAGATGCACCTTTTTCACACTCCCACTGTGTGTGACATTAACGCCAATTGCATCCACATGCACGGTGCTGGATGCAGTGAAGATGCACCATGCGTAGAGGTGCACTCACGGTGTTCTAGTGTAGTGTGCATCATGTGTGGCTGGTGCAGAAAAGGTACACTGTGTGCTGTGAGAATGCATCGAGGGGTAGTGAGGTTGTACCATGAGTGCAGGTGCAAGTGGGTGCACTGTGTTGTGGCCCGAATAAGTGCAGCGTGAGTGCAATGTGAACATTGACTTTGTAAGTATTTGATGTGCTCTGTGGTGTGCCACATATTTATTCACATGTGAAGAAAGATAATATCCAGTTACTTTGTGGAGACAAATGCATAAATTATTCATAATGAACTATAAGAATTCTAACATAATTGTTTGGATATATGATAATAAACTATTTGAAAAACAAACCATTTAATGATGAGGCAGAAAAATAATTATAAATTAATTCCTATACTTTGATTGTTATGTGATAATCAATCAATTAATAATTAACATTTATTTTTTTATCTTGCACGACATACAAGATTCTACATGAGTTAACAAAATCACTATACTAATTATAGATAACACAAATATACAATATAATTTTATAACTTGTATGATTGAGACTAGGAACCTAGTGAGTTTGAGCAAGTAACTATTCATATTATCCACTTCACTCATATTGCTACGTTGCTCTTCTAATATCGATGTATTTGAAAGAGCGGGACAAATAAAGTGATGTATTAGCATTAAGTTTCTATACTCACTACCAGAAATTTTCTCAGCATTCTTTAAACAAATCCTAGGTATTAGAAATTTTCTACTAGATCAAAATTACATCATAAACCAGTTTAATATTTACGAGAAAAATTGAAATATATTAAAGATACAACTCATTCAAGATGTACTAGCAGTCAAGAAAGTACTAATCATAATAAAAATAGGCATGAGACAGCCACAATACATCACTCACATTGCAGGAGGAAGGGTCACACTAGGAAGAGTTGATGTGAGTTGCTTCTAGAGAAGAGACCGAAAGAAGTACAAACCGTTGAAAGAGACAAGCTGAAGACCTAATCCATCCAGCCCTCACAAAGTTCTTTATGTGACTTACGGAATGAGAATATGCAAAAAAAAACTCCCTAGTAAAACAGTAACAGAATATTGCCAATCTGCATGTATTACAATTCTTATGACATATCCTTCTAATTCTGACTTTTCGGTTGTCAATTTAGGAGTCATCAATCACATCATATGTAATTTTTTTTTCATAATTTTTCTCTTATTTACTAAATATTATAATAATCAAAAATAAGTCATCAAAGATTATTGTTTATGATAAAATTTACCTTGATTTTTTATTTCACGTGTTCTATTTTTTCATGATTGCACATTTAGCATTATTTTACCAAGTTGTCTATAAAAACAATTTAATTCCGAGTTCATATTTTTTTTCACCGATATTTTTTAGCAGATCAAAAATTTCGAAGATTTTTTTTTGAAATTGTATATTTATACCTATAAGTTCTTACTTCTACAATGATATATCTCAATAAACATTTAAGTATTATTGATCAACTACTCGTTCATTCTCAACTTGATCACCAACTACTTGCTAAGATGAGAATGTTGAATCCTAATGTTAGTTATATCTCCAATCTTTGAGTGTATGATATGTCAGTTAATAAAATATACTAAAATTTTTTATCCTACTCATTAGGCTTGTGCAAATAATAACTAATTCGATCTAATATACTCAAATATCAAAGGACTTAAAATAGATGATAATCATGATAGGTTTAGACACCTATACTTTTATTTATAATTATATGTATTTCACTTGATTAGTTCTATTTTGTTTTAGATTACATATTTTTTTTTATTTTTCACATATTTCAAAAAAATACAAAAATAATTTAATAAAAAAATAAAAAAAAAAGGAATAACAATACATTTGAAATATGTCGAATAACTCCAATTGTTATTGTATTGATCTTAAGATCATACACTATATTTCATATACTATCACATCCGACAAAATAAGATTGCGGAAAGAAAAAAATAAATATTTATTGAGGCTCAAACATCCCTTGTTAGTAAGAGCTCTGAAATATTTTTGGTAAGTATATTAACTACAAACTGTCTTTAACCAAATACATTCTTTGATTATCTCACTATGTACCATTTAAGATCACCATTTAAAAAGATTATTCAACTTGCTGCCCAAAATTTTTGGTAATACCTATTTTGTCTAGAATCTCTCCTTAAGATAAAATAAGATAATATTTAGAGCGATAAAATATATTTTTCTTAGTTACTTTATTATCAAAAAATAATACAAATATTATACACTAGAGTTTGATATGATATTAGTGAGTATTTATTATATCTTGAATAAAATATTTTTTAAAGAGTTTAAAAAAAGTAACGGTCTAAAACATACATCAAAAATAAAGAATTATTACTTTTCCACACTACTCTATGATCCTATTTAGTCTTGCTATATTTAAGCTTGTTAATTTATATTAAAATAATAATCATATAAAATAATCATATATACTAACAAGTATAAATTATGTTCATTTTGAGGAGAATAAGATTTTCTAGGCAATTAAATCTCCTCAAATCCAAATACTCTAATAATATATATATATATCTACTCTAGTTCCAACTTAAAGTGAGAGAAAAATTGACTCGATCACTTGTTACTCATAATCTATATTAAAAGAATAAGTCATATATAACTTGTTCAAAGAAGACGAGTCTCCCAAGAAATCAAATAATCCAACAATCAATTTTCTAATTTTTATTTATTATTCACTCTCTAGAAAAAACAAATGAAATGTACAAATCACTCTATGTTACAAGTATTATCAAACTCACTTCTTTTCTATTCTTTTACTACTTATAATTATATGATGAATTTCATGTCACATTGTAAAATAAAAATATAATCACACTCACTAAAAATAAACATCAAATCAATATTGAGAAAACTAGATCGCTATTAAATTGTTATCGAATTAATAATGCCATAAATATATTTTATACATTATAAAATTAAAAATTTTTTATATTTACACATATATAAATGAAAATATCAATAAATATAATAATATTGTACTTAAATTTTATTGATATATTAAAAATATCAATAAAGATATAAATTATTCAAAATTAATAAGAATACTTACAAAAACTTAAAAAAATATAAAATAAATAAAATATATATTAAATTATTTTGTAAAAATAATTAACATAAAATTTATTTAATTTAATATATTCAAAAATGAATAATATAAAATAAATGATGATATAATTATAGATATTTTTTAAATATTTACATTTTTTATATTTAATTATCATGTAATTAAAATAAAAAAGACTTGTTTGAAATATCATAATAGTATTTGTATATTTTAATAATTAATTAAATAAGATATAAAATAAAATAATTATGATTACTTAATTTATAAAAAAAAGAATTAATAGTGACATAATTTATAAACTTACTATGCATATGAAATCAAATAAGTCCAAGTAGCCCAGGTGGTAAATAAAATATTTTACAACACAATCATCGAGTCAAGGGTTCAAATCTAATATCCATCATAAATTTTTTCTCTAAGTGGGAATACTGTAAGAGCTGATTGCCTAAAACCTAGCTGAGTCTGCTAATCCACAAGTCCAACAGCCAATCCTGTTTGTTCAATTTTTTTTTCTCATCTTTACATCAAATATTCTTATATAATATATAAAAATAATATGAGATAACCCACAAATCGAGTATTTCCATTAAAAGCATAAATACAAAAAAATAATAAATAATAAATAATGCAACATACTCTATCAAACTAGTGTATACAAGTCAAGAATACTAATCATGAAGCAACGAAAAGTAAGTCGAAGCATTTTTAATATATTCATGATAATATTTGTAAGCTACTCTGCTAATTGAATATTTGTTTAAATTAGAAGTTATATGACTTATTACCTAACTATCAAAGAAAAATATAGTGAAAGAAGAGAGTGCGTACCAATCTCCTTTAATAGATGCTACATCCAAAATATTTTATAAGAAACTATCATCATTCTGAATTATGCCTTTGCACAATATTTCAAAACAACTTTCTATATGTTACTTTTGCAGGAGACAAGTATACTTCCAAGAAAAATATGAAACTCTAAAACATATCAATGCATGTTAATACCAAACTTTAATTTGAATACTCAACTAACTATATTTCTCCTTGATTCATGAATGAAATAATAACTCTTATCCAGCTGGCTAGCAATATGCTTGTCCAATTAACAAATGGGCAATATTGCCCAACCCTAGGAACACAAGTTTGATCCCAAGAATATCGAATACATGACCCATAATGTTTTTACCAAATGCTTTACTCATACTATTGGGATAAGGGTCTTACTTGCTCCGACCCTAGGACCCCAACTTCGATTTTAGTTTTACTTCCACTAATAATTTTTATTGAATTGAAAGATTTCAAATACAACTTACTTTAAAACTGAGTAAAATAACCTCTATAGTCTTACTTCTACAATTATATAGCTACCAGATATTTAAGTATTATTGATCCATTATTTATTCATTCTTGACTTGATCACCCACTACTAGTCATATTAAGAAGAATATTGGATCCTAATGTTAGGAATCTCTGTACACCATAATATAAGATTTATTAGTTATAAAAATATATCAAATATTCTCATTTTATCCATTATATTTGTGTGAATAATAACTCATTCATTCTGATACGCTCGAATATCTAAGGACCTAACATATATGAAAATAAAAAAAATTGATCCCTATACTTTTATTTGTGATTACATGAATTTACTTGATTAGTTCAACTTTACTTTAGATCACATATTTTTTTTTATTTTTCACATGTTTCATTAAAAATACAAAATTAATTTAATAAAAATATAAAATAAATTAGGAAAAATAATACATTATAATATATGTCGAATAACATCAAAGTTTCTATGCTAGTACACTCCATAAATAAGATTGCAAAAAAGAATAACAAATATTTAATTAAAAAATACTATTGCTCCTTTTTGTTATCTAAAATATTTTTGGGAGATATAATATTAAACATAAATTATGTCAACCAAATATATAGTTCTATTATTTTTTATTATGTATCCTTTCAAATCTACATCATAGAGAAATATTAATCAATTTGCCACCTAACATCTTTAAGAGTATCTATTTTATCTAAAATCGCTCCTTAGGATGAGATAAAATAATATTTAGAGCAATAAAATATATATTTTTTGACAACTCTAATATCCAAAAATAATATAAATATTACACACTAGAGTCTAATATATTATTAATGAGAATTATTATTAAAAATATAATAAAAAAAATTATAAAGTTTAAAATTTAAATTGGTAACTTGAAAAAAATTAAAAATTTATAACTTGAAAATATTAAAAAAGTTTACATTTTTTTATAAATTTTTAATAAATTTAGATTATAATTTATTAGAATTAAATCATAGAATTTTAATTTGTAAATGAAAATTGTAAACACAAAAATAAATTAAACAAAAAATTTAATTAAAAAAAATTACAAAGTCAAAAAAACAAAAGCAAACCAAATGACCAATCAGCGAATAGATATCGAACCAAAGCAAATACAAATTACAATGTAACCGTAACGTAAAAAAAAAGTATACGATCAATAAAAAACAAAATATCAAAATCAAAAAATAGAATCAAGATTAAATCACGAAAATCATGAACTATGTCCGTGACCGTGAGACATCAAAAATCAAAATCAAGTAACAATGACAAATGAAATGTGACATGGTGTACTGGCGTGGCGTGACATTGGCAACTGGTATTTGGCAACAGACAGGGGAAACCGGCAACCACGTCAATCGTCAATCGTCAATCGGCATATCATGAGCATCATCAACCGCAATATCAAGATCACTATCATATGAATCATCATCATTAGCAATCAACTCTTCCGCTTTCGCAGCAAATGTGGATGCAGTCCCTGTCCTAGCTCCAGCACGATCCTGGATGCTAAACCTCAAATCTTATCAATCCTTCAAACAAGCCAAGGCCTCAACAATATCTGGACATAATCTCTATTTTTTATCCGAAATCACGTTCATTGCAACAGAAAAAGTAAACTCCGATGCTACGCTCGACGCCGGAGAAGTCAATAGATACTGTACTATTCAAGATAGCACGTGAAAGGTAAATTCATATGATTTCTACCACTGTAATATATCACGATTCTTAGTATCAGAATATGATAGGATTGAACAGTAATCGGTATCTAAGTACCGAGAAAGCTCACTCCTATGTGATGATCCACCTCGTCGTTTCTCTCACGCTAACTGAATGAAAAATCATCATCTCCGAAGAAGATATCCATATCTGTAATCACAGTCTCACTACTGCTACCACCATATCTAGTATCATAGTATGTGAACAGGTCAGTCAACTTCTCGTGAATGAACCATTCAGGTGGGTCTTTCAGGTTCATGCACGAGGAAATGTAAGTCGGGGTGTTATCTACCCCTTCCACATTAACCCTAAGGTCCATGCATGCAGCAAGACAATAAAAAGATAGAACGGTGAACCAGTACTTTAATTACTTGATTTCCATTTCTACAATCATATAGCTAAGTGTCGGGTCAGCTCAATAATTCCTAAACATGCTACAAATATTACACATGCACCTGTGTGCAATACAAGTCGTGGGAGTATAAACCGACGAACACACGTTCGTCATGTCATAAAAAATATTCAGGAATTTCATAAATAAAATTCCTGAAGCCCAGTCAATGTCGTCAATAATAAGTTCGTCACTTTTACTATTGATGTAGTCGGATATCACGTGTTTGTATCTAACACATGACTCCAACATCAAAAATATGTAATTTCAATGGTGTCTCACATCCGATTAGAATTTTTTCTTTTTAAGATTCACAGACAAACAGAGACTACCAAACTCATGTTGTCTGCAAGGAGTACAAATATATTTTAGTGTATTACGTATATTATCTAATGCGAGGGAACACACTTTAATACTCATTTGTACAATCAGTTTAATCACGTGGCACATGCATCTGACATGAAAGATCTCTCATAATAGTGTGTCTCTAATATTCCTAACAAACATGTTAATTGCTACTTCATTATTAGATGTGTTATCGAATGTGGTACTACAAATTTTATTTTAAATTTTATATTCTCTAAAGATTTTCATCATACACTCAAAAATGGTCGGGTCATCATGAGGATGGAGAATCTCAGATAATCCTAAAATTTTTTTTATTCATTGTCTAATTAGAATCTACATAGTAGCCGGTGAGATATGCATAAGATGATTCATCATGACATATCCAGATATCGGAAGTCACGGACACCACTCAACTATATGCCATAAATTCATTATTTTTTATTTTTCTAATTTATACAATTTTAGTATGTCATTCCTAGATGTGAACCCAGGAATCCTACGATAAGCAGGTTGAAAATATGTCTGCATGATACGCACTATCTTTAGATCTTCCGAAAATTTGATCGGAAGATTCATCACTATGATAAGTCTGGCCATGTCTTCACAACCCAATTCGCTACGGTATATGAAGAAAGAAAACTTTGAGACTGAACTAGATCCAGTCATAAAAAATACAGTGCTAAGTTAGGTTTACCTATGATCTAATGCACCATATTTATTGGTGCATAATTCAGCATTCCTCTTAAGGCGCACAGTCTCAAACAAACTCTTACAAGTTAAATTTTTCATACAATATTTGTACTGTGTCATTTTTTCTTCCTCAGCTCTAATATTTTTTTATTTTATTATATTAAAATGAGTCCAAACTACAGAAGTCTTCCTAATTTTTTGTTTTTAGAAGTTTAGATTAAGACGACTGGAGAAACCAAAGTTTCAGTAGTCCTAGACCTTTGTGTAATATTTTCATTTTCTAAATTTAAATATGTTTCATTAGTATTAATTATTTTTTAGGATTTTTGTTAAACATGATACATAAGGTAGAGACTAGATGATAAATTTTAGATTTTACTATTTTAAGATTAGAGTGAGAGACTAGAGAGAGACCAAGAGAGAGAGAAAGTAAAAAAAATCTTAAAATAAAATACCCGATAAAATAGTGAGGTAGATCACGTGTATGGTACTCCACAATCTAGTTCAAAATTTCAAACCCGAGTTGAGAGTCCCGAAAAGCCGAGCTGAATGACATAATCCCGAGTCTCAAGAGAGGAGAAAATTTTGAGAGAGTGAGAATATGAGATTTGAGAATAAATATTTATGAAAAACATAAATGTTATAGAGAGATAGTGAGAATTTTATAGATTAAAGTAAATAATTTTTTTTAAAAAAATATTTTTTTGTTTTTTTTTATTTTTTATAGTATTTTAGGGGGCAGAATCATGAGGGCAGTCGGATTCTGCCCCCTAGATGTTGGAGGGAAAATCCAACTGCTATTTTTCAAATTTTTTTTTAACCGTTGGGAGGACAAGAGATTCAGTTTGGGCCGGATAGTGGGTTAGGTCGGATTGGACCCATGCCGGAGTGTTTTCTCTTTTCCCTTTCTGCACCTTTGCGTGGCACTGGCGTGGTGATGGGGTGGGGACTTGGTCACCCGAGTGGAGACTGGGGACGTGGGTCGTGAAGTACGGGTTTGCGGGACATAACCCATGCCGATGGGCCATACCACGGGCCACCGCACCGTGTTGGGTCAGGCACGACATGAGGCCCGGTTGGCCTCGGCACGGCACGATAGATGCTGTGGCCGGGCAGGGCATGGACTCGAGCATGGGAATTTTCCATGCCGGGCTGGACTAGGCACTGCCGAATCGTGCCATGCCTTGTGCCGGACATGGTCAGTCCAGCCTGATTGACACCTCTATATTAAGAGAATAAATTATATGTGACTTGTTCAAAGTAGATGAAAGTTTCCCAAAAAATCAAATAATCCAATAGTCAACTTTTCTAATATTATCTACAAGAAACAAATAAGTTATATTTATCACCCCATATTATAAATATTATCGAATTTATGTCTTCTTCGTTCCTTTACTACTTCTCATGATTAACGAGGATACTATTGCTGTTTGTTTTGCGTGTAGGTTTAAATTATTTAATGTTATTTCTTTTATTTCTTTTCATTATTTGAGAGCACTCAAATTGTGAGCTAACCTAATATATACATAGTGAATCTTAGGTTATATAGTAAAATAAAAATATAATCACATTTGATAATAAAAATATATATATCAAATATTCTTATGTAATATATAAAAGTGATTGAGACATCACACAAATCAAGTGCTCCCGTCAAAAGCATAAAAAATAAAAAATTAAAATTAATAAAAACTATAACACAATCGTCAAGCTAGTATGTAGAAGTCTACAATGGCAAAATAAAAGTAAAAAAAAAGTAAGTTGAGATTTATTCAATGTCTTTGTAAAGATGTTAGCTAGCTACTCTGTGATATAAAAGTTTGTTGTAATAATAGTCATATCTCAAATCTTCTCTTTGAAAAAAAAATAGTACAAATATTTGTACTTCATCAGTTCGTAAAACACAAAATTGAACATTATATGTTTGACTATCTAACTGTCACAATAAAATATAATAAGAAAAAAAGAGTGCACACTCTATCTTCTCGACGACATATTATATCCCATAGAAAAACAATATTTCTCACATGAACTCATATGCATTTCGATTCCCGCTTCATGTCGGCCTGCTACGGCAAAGAGAAAGAGGGGAGATGATGATGAAAAGCGAGAATCCGAGAGCGAAGCCGAAGATCCCGCAAAGGTCATCCGAAAAAGTTAATTTTGATTTTGCGGAACATTTGTATTTATATAGGAGAGATAGTTTTTTTATTTCCTAATCTATTATACTCCCCCTCAAGTTGGAGCATAGATATCAATCATGCCCAATTTGTTACATAAATAGCTAACCCAGTCCCCACTTAAGCCTGTGAAAATATCACCCAATTATTCTTCCGTCTTCACATATCCTATAAAAATCAAACTAAGTTATATTTTTTCACAAACAAAGTGACAGTCAAGCTCAATATGTTTAGTTTGCTCATGGAATACAGGATTCGAGGCAATATGAATGGCAGTCTGGTTATCACACTAAAGTTTTGCTGGAACCACAATCTTAATGCCGACTTCTATCAAGAGTTGATGGAGCCACATGATTTCACACACAGACTGTACCATTGCTCTATATTCTGACTCTGCACTTGAACGAGAAACAACCCTTTGCCCCTTACTCTTCCATGAAACTAGATTTCCACCAACAAAAACACAGTAACCAGATGTGGATCTCTTATCTTCCTTTGACCCTGCCCAATCAGTATCTGTGAAGCATTCAACCCTATTGTGCTCATGATTACTATATAGAATACCTCGTCCATGAGCTCCTTTCAAGTAACATAGAATATGTTCTATAGCTGCTCAATTATCAACAGTCGAGGAAGACATATATTGACTTACAATACTAACCGAGTGTGCAATATCAGGACAAGTTACTATAAGGTAGTTCAGTTTCTCAACTAGTCTTCTATATCTCTCAGGATCTTTAAACAATTCACCTTCTTTAATAAGTTGTACGCCCGGAGCCATAGGAGAATTATATGGCTTTGCTCCCAATTTTCCAGACTCAGACAATAAATCAAATACATATTTCCTTTGAGATAAGAAGATTCCATATTTACTCCGCATAACATCGACACCCAAGAAATATTTAAGCATCCCTATGTCCTTTGTATGAAACTGATCGTGAAGAAAAGACTTAAGGGATATGATTCCTGTAGAGTCACTCCCAGTGATGACAATATCATCCACATAAACCACCAACAACATGATACCTGAACTGGAGTTCCGGTAGAAGACGGAATGATCAGATTTACTCTTCTGCAAACCAAATTTCTCTACTGTCTGGCTGAATTTACCGAACCAAGTATGAGGACTTTTTTTCAAACCATATAACGACTTCCGAAGGCAACAAACCTTCCCAATCTCCCCCTGAGCAACAAACCCTAGAGGTTGCTCCATATATACTTCATCCTGAAGATCACCACGAAGAAAGACATTTTTAATATCAAACTGATGTAGATCCCAATTATAAGTGGCAGCTAGGGAAATAAATAGTCGAACAGATGTCATCTTAGCAACATGAGAAAATGTATTAGAATAGTCCACACCATAGGTCTAAGCGTACCCTTTGGCCACAAGTCGTGTTTTCAATCAAGCAATTAAACCATTCGGATTAACTTTGACTGCAAAGACCCAGCGACATCCAATTGTTTTCTTTCCAGTAGGTAAATGGACCAAGTTCCAAGTACCACTGGTTATAGATACAAAATGAGAAAATTGGATGAACATACTGACGTCTACCTTTACAAAGAGCAATAGAAAAATCATCATCAGCAACTGGATTTGATGTCAAAGCAGCCAGTGGAGGATCAGAGACTAGTGGGTTCTGGCGTCGAGTGTAGCCCTGAGTGATAGGAGGCTTTACTAGAGTGAAAACAGGAGGGGCCACGGGAGAGGCTATAGTATATACTAGCATGTCATCTGCCTCCCCTTGACTAGTATGGGTCAGGGTGGAAGAGAATGGGACATTCTCAAAAAATTTGACATCCACAAAAACCAAATACTTACGAAGACTAGGACAATAACACCGATACCCATTTTGAACTCGTGAATAACCAAGAAAGATATATTTAAAGATTTATGGTCAAGTTTAGATACCTGAGGACAAATATCTCGAACAAAACAGGTACATCCAAATATTTGAGGCTCAATAAGGAATAAAGGTTTATTTGGGGAAAAGGATGTGATATGGTGTGTCCCAATTCAAGACTGATGAAGACATCCGGTTAATCAAAAAACAAGCTGTGGAAACAGCTTCAGCCCAGAAATATTTGGACACATGCATCTGAAATAATAGAGCTCTGTCAGTTTCAAGGAGAAATCTATTTTTTCTTTCAGCAATTCCATTCTGAGTAGGAGTGTCAACACAATAAGTTTGATAAAGAATATCATATTGAAGCATGAAGGTCTGAAATTGTTCGGAAATATATTCTTTTGCATTATCACTTCTCATATTTTGAAGATAAACATGAAATTGAGTATGAATCTCAGCACAAAAGACACGAAAATAAGAAAATAACTCAGAGCAATTTTTCATTAAATATAACCAAGTTGTTCGTGAATAATCATCAACAAAAGTGACAAAGTATCAAAACCTGGTTGGGGACACAATTGGGCACGGGCCCCACACATCTGGATGGACTAAGTCAAAAGGAACACTAGCTCATTTATTGACTCTAGGACTATAACTAAGGCGCTGATATTTTGCAAATTAACAAGACTCACAAGGATAACAAACTTGAAAACTGAGGACACAATTTCTTTAATAATGGCAACAACAAATGACCCAACCGGCAATGTATCTCAAATGGTGTAGTGACTCCAGAACAAGCAATAGGTCTTAGGACTGTAGGATTAAGAATGTATAAATCCCCAAACTCACGGCCTCTACCAATAATCTGCTTCGTCATAAGATCCTAAAATAGACAAAAATCAGGAAAAAATGAGATATAACAATTAAGTGATCGAGTTAACATGCTAACATACATCAAATTAAAAGATAAATTTGATAAACTCAAGACTGATGTCAAAGGAATAGATAGAGTGGGCACAATTGTGTCTGCCCCAAGAACACATGAATGTGATCCATCTGCCAAAGTGACAGTGGAAGGTGAAGGTTGTGACTGAAAGATAGAGAAAAGACTAGAGTTAACTGTCATGTGATTTGTTGCTCCAGATTCAATGACCCACTGGACAAAATCTGGGCCTTAGCTGAATCATACTCAGATGGAAGAGCAGCAGGAAATCCCATAACTGCCATCTGTTCTCATTGACTTTGCGGAACTTTATCATCTGGACTAAAGGACATAAGCATATTAAGCTCTTCATGTATCTTTTTGTAGGCCATAAAAAATTCTGTGAGTGACTAATCATGTTTCTCTGATCGATTGAATGCTCTACACACATCAAATATACGAGAAACATTCCCCTTTCCAGAAAACACAAACTCCAAATAATCCATTAACTGCTTAACAAATTCACAATGATTTACGAGACCCAGTACCTTATTGTCGATAGAATTACAGATTTGGATGAACAGATGAGCATCCACCTCCATCCATTGCTCTTTCAAATCATCGGCTGGTGGATCCTGAGTGAGATAACTACCCATACGTATGCTCCTGACGTATATTCAAATTGTTTTGCTCCATTCCAAATAGTTGGGACCAGTCAATTTGTCTTCCGTAATTTTTGGCATCATTGGAACCACTTCGAGCTTCAATGTCGGTTTTTTCTCCACTGAATCACTCATTATGGTTCCACAAGAAGAAGATGAATGGCAAAGAACACTCCCAAAATTCAGATCTTGGAAAAAATCACGCAGAAACCCAGATCTAGGAACCAAACAGGGAAACCAAATACACCAGAAGCCCTGTCGGCGACGGACGACCTTGGATGACCTTGAAGCAGTTTTAACTTCTGATGATGATTAGGATGCTCTAACAACATATCCTGATGAGCTGATCGATTCTGAAGGAAGTGAGTGCATAAGCGGAGACGAGGAAGACATGTCTAGGGAGCTCTGATACCATGTAGAAAAACAATATTTCTCACCTGAACTCATATGCATTTCGATTCCCGCTTCATGTCATCCTGCTACGGCAAAGAGAAAGAGGGAAGGCGATGATGAAAAGTGAGAATCCGAGAGAGAAGCCGAAGATCCTGCAAAGGTCGTCCGAAAAAGTTAATTATGGTTCTGCGGAACATTTGTATTTATACAGGAGAAATAATTTTTTTATTTCCTAATCTATTACATATCCAAAATATCTCATAAATAACTATCATCATCTTTTTGAAATCTATTTTTATAAGGAATCTAACAATAAATATTTGTATCATTCTTTTACAGAAGACAGGGATATCACCAAGAAAAATATGAACCTTATCTTAGATCTATTTTTAGTGCATATTAATGGATAACTTGAATTTGAACATCTAACTAACTACAAGTCTCCTTGATCCCTAAAAAGAAATTATAACTCCTATTCAACTATGTCAAGGTAAACCTGCCCAATAAAATCTAGGAAACAACTAATTAACTACATATGTTGTATATAGTCTTATCATAGTCAAATAATCAATTTTCTCAATAATACTCATATAAGTAGTACAATTAACCATTGAGGTACATCAAAAATAAAATTAATATGTGCATTAATAAGAATATTTACTAGAGTACAACCAAAAAGATTAATATCTAGAAAATATCAAGTATGCATCTCTTCTCTAACAAGATACTATATATCATAGAATAAGTCATCTATCTTTATGTTAAAAAGTTAGAGTCACACACGATCCTTCATCTATAACTATTTTAAAAAAAATTCATTGAGTTGAAAGATTCTCAACTCGTCATCTTTTATAATTAAATTGTCATTCACATAAACAACCAACAAAATTATTTTACTTATAGATTGAGTTACTTATGTCACATAAAATATAACACATATATGTAACTCAAAGAAAATGACTATTCATGAAAATTTTATAAATTAGATTCTTGATAACTACTTCAGCCAGCTGCACCAAATTGTGATACTCAAAACCCAGGTGAATATCATCTTAAGGTCACTGAAAAAAATATATTTTTCATATCTAACTAGTATATCTTTATACTGTGAGATGCAACAAGAAAAATACAAATTCATACTAACTTCACCTAAAATACTGGAAAGTCAATATCCTAATAGTTTTTACCAAATTTTAAGTAAATTTCCTCACTATATATCTCACCTTAAGGTGATTTATTTTTTTATTTAAAATTATCTCCATAGTGAACATTCACCCAGAATCAACAATAAATCTTACATTCTTAACCAAGATCATGATACTAGTTCTAAGTCACATTATAGTGGAGAACATATATTTCATATATCATGACCTTAAGTCATTATGAAAAAGATTAATCTTCAAAAAAAAAACTTAAGTATCCTAATATTATTAAGAAAAATAATACAAAAAATAAAAGAATAAATAATAAAAAAAATATGATAAAACTTATGAAATCAGATATTGAGTAGAACTTATTTATCTTTTTTAGAGAATAATCATAAGTCAAAATCAAAGAAATTGTCTACAAGATCATTTGGCTCCTCGATAGACTCATCTCTAGTCTAAGTAAACTAAATATATTTCTTTCTCCTAGTATATACTATAAATCCTAATTGGTCAAGTCTCCTTGTTACTGACTCAATATAAGCCTATAATAAGAAAACCTCATAAACCACCATATCATCTAGGCCTGAAGGAGATCACCCTTTCTGAAAAATGTCACTCTCTTCAAAAACAAGAATCTGCATTTGTTAATAGACATGATGATTCGATGCGAATCAAATTATAGAGTACTAACATATTTAGGTGTAGCTGAAGAGTGACTCTATCTACTAACTGGTGATCCATACAAGACTATAAATCAATGAGAAAGAGTGATGAATCCAAATGTAATACTGAGACTCATACTCTTCCTAGGCTTGCTAAAAAATGAGTCCTAATTAAAAAAAATAATATATACATTTACTAAAATCTTATCAGTCACTAATAAAAAATATTTATAATCTCTTTAGATACTGGAATATTCAATGATGACATGTCTCAAGATTTTAAATATCAACTTATCCTATCCTAAAGAACAATCGAAATAAACAAGTTAATCTAAAAATTTTAGGAGAGAAACTAGATAACCTCTCGCTAAAATATAGGGTCAAAAGAGATATATACTAAAAAAAAGATATAAGATAATATTGAATCAATGAAATAAATTATGATGAAAACCATATTTTCCCAAAAATATTTTTAACTCTCTCAATTATGAGTTTGAGTTTTCTCAATTTTATGTTTATTTTTTTTTAAACAACCTTTTTTAACTGGGGTGTCTTGATAAAAAAAGTCTAGTGTATAATCTAATTATCTATACAATTAGTATTGAATTGGGCTCATATATAGTTTAACAGATTGTCACTTCTTATTTTTGAAACATTTTTATTAAATTAATTTTTTATTATTTTTCGAATAGACTAAAAAATAAAAAAAAAATTTATGATTTATGAGCAATCACATTTAGCATCTCTACTAAATTTCATACATCTTAATATATCAGATCAAATAAGTCACTACTCAAATCAAACTAATATATAATAGAAAGCTATTATAAACTTTTTTAGCTGATATGTCTCATATTTAAGACTAACATTACCTTAAAGACTAGGATAAAAAATTCTCAATTTGACTAAAAATATACAAAAAAATGATCCAAAATATTCAAACATCTAAATAAATTTTAGAATCAAAGTGGAGAGAAATAATTCATCATGTTCAATCACAAATAGAGCCTTCCACATAATCTCCCAATGCTATAAATAAATATTATGGAAATAAAAATAAAGAGTTTATTCTGCTAGAAACATAACTCAGAGTAAATTTGGCATAGCTCAAACTCTAGGAAAAAAAGTTCTAAGAAACTTTCCTAATTGACATGTTTCAAATACCTTTAATACTAAAATAAAGAATTTTCAACTTGACCAATAATAAGTGATTAAGCTGAAAATAAACAAGTAAATAATCTAATATACTAAAATATCTAAATTAAGATCTTACCATCGAAAAAAAAATATACAAATCATTTAACTCAATCTTAGATAGTCTTCCTCAATCCCTCAACTTTATAAGCAAATATTAATGAAATTAAAAACAAAGATAAAATTGAATTTTTAAAAAATATAACTTATAAAAAAATAAACTAACAAGACAAATATAAATAAGTATGACATCAAAAAATAAATAAGATCCAAGAATATGAAAATAAATACTATCATATCCAATAATTTGAGAGTAACTACAATAATATTTTTAAAATGAGAAAATATGATAATGAAAATAAATAAGATATGATTCTCACTAATATGAATATTAACTATTATGTCAATAATCTATGAATATGAAATGAAAATATGAGTAAATCAACTAAAACTATTTGAATGAGAGAAAAGCTTTATTGCTGCCAAATGGCAAATAAAAATAGAATAAAACTTGAGTTTCCCAATACTATATGTGTAAACTCAATTTAAGGTTTATTCCATTCATCAAATCATCATGCCACTGTTTGCTTGAACTTGATGCCACCACAAGCGAAGCCTTCCCCATCACAGTTTCGACTCCCATGGTGCACACAGTTGATGTGTGATGGTTTTACAAATGATGCACAATAATGTTCGCCTCCTCTTCCTCTACCATTCATGCATTGTAGAAGCACAAAAGACATGCACTATAGATGCATAGAAGACATGCACTATAGATGCACAAAATACATGCACTGTAGATGCACAAAATACATGCACTGTAGATGCACAAAATACATGCACTGTAGATGCACAAAATACATGCACTGTAGATGCACAAAATACATGCACTGTAGATGCACAAAAGACATGCACTGCAGATGCACAAAATACATGCACTGTAGATGCACAAAAGACATGCACTGTAGATGCACAAAAGACATGCACTGCAGATGCACAAAAGACATGCACTATAGAAGCAGAGAAGACATGCACTGTAGATGCATAGAAGACTGTAGACGCACAAAGGACATGCACTATAGATGCATAAGAACATGCACAATAGACACCAAAGGCATGTACATCCAGAATGCACATGTGTATTGTACTAGTACAATGCACGTGATGTTTCCCTCTAGGGTTTGTAACCCTTACCACTATACACATACCCCCATTTGTACTAATTTACCATAGGATTGACTTTAATACCATGTTAAATTTTAAGCTACAAAATAAAAGAAAAATGAAATCACATTCAATGAAAATAATGTACAAATCAAGCCCTTATATAATGGACAGCGTAATTTGAGCAACTGACAAATCGAGTGCTTCCATAAGCAATACATTATAAGGTAAAAAAATAAAAAAGATTAAAAAAATGAGTTGTAACAATTTTTTTATATATTTATAAATATTAATTAATTATATAACATGAGATTCTAAAGGATTGCGCATCACTTCACAAACACAAAAATATCTCATCATATATATTTACCTTTTAAAACTTAGGTCAGCACCATGTAAATTGAGAATAAGGCTAAATTGAATTGAGAGCGGATATCCATTGAATGAAAATGAAATTTGATATGTAATAGTCTCAGATAGCATAATCATATGAGCCTGTGTAACTCCTCATCAAACAATATTTTAGTTCATATATGTACTATGACTCTAGTGTATCCGTATTATTTGGTCACCATCACTATGCCTCCATAATCTCTTGAGACTGCATAAGACTTGCAAAATAAAAAATGTTTGCTGATTATTAGCATTAAAAAAAAAAATTCACTTTCAAAAGTTTACCAACCTCATCAACGACCGCAACAGCAAATTCATCATGATAGCGGCTCAATCCAGCGGTAAGAGAAGCAATCAAATGAATTTGACCATATTTTCCTTTGTGTACTTTCATAAAACACTTCAGAAGATAAGCCTGACAGTCGATCCAAGGTAATTTACGAAGTTGCCTCAGCACATGATCAACGGAAGATTTATCAAGATCAGAAAATAGTAGCTTTGTGACATACTACAAGGAGACAAAAGGATATTAAATCAATATAAAAACTGGAAAAAAATGTTCCATAAGTAAATGCTATTATTACTTTTGTAAAATACTAAACTGCTAGATAATAAACAAAGCTAATATATATTATTTCTGTAAATATTTTGATTATACTGCTAAAAATAAGAGTATGCAGTGATTTGAGCACCACAAACAGACGTATGATTTATGAACACTGGTCAAGTAAAAAAAATTATAAAAAACAAGCGCTACATAAGCATAAAATGTCATGGTAACAGGTTTGTTCATAATTACTTGTTTGTGTTAAATTTCACAAATCCTAGAAAAGTCAAACTAATCTGTGACAAAAAAAAGATTTGCATGGTATAGCCGTGCGCATAGAATAATGATTTTTGAGTGTGCACAATAATGAGAAAAACTAGCCAGCAGCAGCAGAGCGGAAGCAAACGAAATGCAAGCTGATTTTTGTGTATTTCAATTAATCCTAGACTCTGCTAGAAGCGACAGAGAATCTGGCATGGCATCGGTGATGATGACGGCCATGGCAACGATAACAGTGAATGGCAACGAGGTGCCAAAAGGTAACTAGGTTTCCAAGCGTTTCATTTGGGTAAAAAAAAAGTATTGAGTGTATTGATTTTTAAATTCTTTTGAGGAATCACATTTTTGTGACACATAAATTATCGTAATAAAGATAAAAAGAAGAGAGTCTCAATTCAGTATATTTATTACATGAGAGTAGGATACTTGAAAAAGAGTTTGATTTTATTTTTAGAGAAAATACTGATAATATTACATAATTGTGAGAGAGACAAATTATCTACCAAAGTTATCGAGAGATCTTCTCATAATTCATATTACATGACACTTATTAGGGAGAAGTATACAATACTTCTCCCTAATGCAACAATAGATTATTCTCTTATTTTAGGTATCATTGATTATTTTCTCTATAGTCACATTTTAGACTCCTAGATTATAAACACATGAATAAATATTCACATCACACATTATCATACTTTATTTTTTATATTCTTTTCTTATTCTAAGAATATTATGATCATTAATAAAAAAAGTTCAAAAATCATTGATAATGATACTATTTAGCTTTAAGTATTATTACTTCATCATGACATACTTATTTTCACTATTATCAAAATCATATAATTTATGATTTAATTCATGATTCGATTCACGATTCAGGGGTTAAACGATTCGACTCTTTAAAAAAATTAAAAATATATATGATTCGAAGATTTTGAATTACAAATCAATTTACATGAATCGATTTAATATCAATTCTCAAGAGACCAAGATTCTCAAAAAATCACAAAAATAAAAACTAGAATACTAAAAAAAATTATCAACTGTGTGAATTAATTAATAAGGAAAAAAATAACTTCAACCTTTAATATTACGAATTTATGAGAATAAACAAAAAAAGAAAAAAAATACTAACGATTTGATATAAGTAATAAGAATTTATTAAAAAAAACAAAAGAGAGAAAAAACATAAAATTGAAAAAAAATAGAAAAGGAGAAAAAAATCTGAAATTTATGTATTTTAAGGTTAATATTTAAATATATTTAAAATAACTTATAATTTATTAATTATATGAAATTACATATACTTTTACTATTATTACAAATGTAAATGAATCTTGCAATTTGATTTGATTCTTGATTCTCGGTTGACTAATCAAATATTCTGATTCTTAATTCAAATTTTAATTGAACAATTATCCTTATTTCTAATTATTCTGTTAGTTTATTATATGTGAGTTGTCTTTTCAGACAACTCAAATTTACAGGATTAAGGGACTTTGAGAAAATTTTCATTAAGAAAACATGTTAGATTGTATGTTCTCTATTCACAATAAGGTCTCCTTTTAGATGTATGAGTATATTAAACCCACTACTTGTGTATTCTCAACTTGGGCATCTATCGTTAACCACGATGAAAATTTTACCATAATCTTAAAGGTATTTCAATCATAGAGTAATTAGATATGACAGCTAAATAGGTTTATCAGAACTTCCTATCCTCTATGCAAGTCTGATTTGAGCAGGGACTTATTCAACATAATACACTTTGACAATCAAGGACAACTAAAGATATGACTAAAAAGGTACTTATATATCTAATCATGTTTGTTTATAACTCTTCGAGATATATTTGAATATCTTTTTCATGACAAATCATATTTTTTTTTATTTTTTAAAATTTTTATAAAATCATAAAAATTTAATACAATAAAATTATTAAAAAATTAAGAATAAATAATACATTATAATATATATCAAATCAATTTAGTATTTATTATATGTATCATAGAATTATACACTAGATATCTTGTGTTGTCCCACATCAACAAAATGAGGTAATTGAAAGAAAAAATAAATATTTAATCAAAAAAACTCAATACTACTATATTTTTTGAGAGATAATTTTAACCGCAATCCATCTCATCAATTAGATGTCATCTACTATTCATTCTCATGTTATATATCCTACAACCTAGAAAGATATTATTTAGCTTGTTTTACAAAATTTTTAAACACTTTTTTATCTTCGATTGCTCTCCAATATGGGGCACTCACATCTAGAACTTTGAGTTGTACTTTTCTTAGATATTCTAGTACTCAAATATGATATAAGTATTTCTCACTAGAAATTAATAGAATTTTAGTGAGTACAAATTTTTTGACCTTAACTCATTCTTTAATGAGCCTAGAAAATGTGTAAATCTAGATGTTACACATGAATCTATTATCCTTCATCTTTTACCTATAGTCTTGCCTTGAACATCAATTGATAGAGAGAGTTACCTATCGACAACATTTGATCATGATAGTGTTGCGTATGTTACTTTCATTAAGTCATCATAGTATTAGAGTTTGCACCAGTACAGACTTATATTGAGCGGACAATTAAAACACTTAACTACTAAAGACTTAAAGTTTATACCAAAAAAGATAGATACTCAACGTGATTAGACCAATAACAAGCTTGTCAAGGAATTAGATGCTCCTGCAACCAATCCTTTTGATTTTGACTTTTTGAACATTTTCCAAAAGGGACAAAAAAGTTAAACTCAATACCCAATTTCTTTAGTTTTATCATATTATCATCAGACCATAATAGATGAGATACATATCATCCATTTTAATAAGACTCGAGAGCTTGTACCACAACTTTTAAAAAGGTATGTTATTGATTGCAGATAAATATTCACTATATAGACAAGTCTAGATAAAAAAATAGATATCTTAAGATAACTTATAGCAATGAAACACACTGATATATTTAGTATGGACTATCGGAATATTTACTCTCCAATTGTCAAGATTGTCTCAATATATATTCATATTTTTCTTGTAACATCTTATAGTTGTAGGATATACCAGCTAAGTGTGAAGAATATATTTCTTAATGATAGTCTTGAGAAAAAAGTATATATGGATTAATAAAGGGGGTTTCGAGCAATACAGTCAAATGTAGTTTACATAATACAGATATATTGATATAACCTAAAGCAATCATTGAAAGCCTAGTTTACAAAATTTTCATAAGTAATCACTTTATCTGGATTACACATATATCTTACTGATTTTTCTATGTTCTTCCAAAGGAATCCTAATGATAGAATATTTTGATTGATTATCTAAGTAGATAACATTCTGATTATATTAAATAATAAGTTGGAAATCACTAAACTCGAGAATTACTTTTAAATAAAGTTTTAGATAAAAATTTATGAGAGACTCAGATATTTTCATGGTATAGGATAATTTATTTTATGAGATATATCATCTCACAGAGAATATATGTACATAATACTCTTGTAAAAATTAATTTTTTGAGTTTTGTTGCATCATATATTCTTATTGATCTATATATTGACTTCACTTCTGAAGCGATGACTATAATTTAATCAATTACTTATAAGAAAATTATTGAGAAGATTAATTATTGAATTATGGGCAAACCAAATATAACATACATAGTTATTATAGTTAATTATTTTCTAGATTCTTCTTAACGAGTTCATCTTAATATAGCTCTTTTGATATTGGGATATATAAAAAAATCTCTAGAACTTGAGATCTCTTTTAGGAATCATGTGCACTTACAGTTAGTAAGATATTTAGATTTGAGTTGTACACCAATGTACACCGAGAGAAGATCTACCACTAGATTTTACACTTTCCTTTAAGGTAATTTTGTCTCAGAAGAAAGTAAGAGATAGGTAATTATTCAAGTACAGCTACATATACTCTAGCCATGTAGAGCGAGCTCGGCACGAGGCATGACAAGAAAATCAAATAAAATAGGTAATTCTGGACAGTGCCAACATGGCAATGTCCAGAATTGTGCCTAGATTGTGGCCGTGTAATCCCTTGACAAGGCTCATGTCGTACCATGCTGGGGCCACATGGGTCATGGCTGCACGTCATGGAGTACAAGCTGTTTATGGCCAACAAGGCAGTAACCTTTCGCAATCTTATTGGGTCATGGCTGATCAGATTATTAAACAAAATCAAATAAAATAAATTTTCTATTATATAAGCCATTGGATTTCATCCAACAGCTATTTGGGAGAAATACAATAGTTATCATATTTTTACACAAAAGAAATCAAAAAAAAATCAAAAAATATTTTTCTAAAGAAAAAAAATATATAAATAAGAAATTAATAGAGGTGTCAGATGAGTCATGCCGATTGAGTATGACATCGACATGCTAGGCATGGCATGACTGTGCTAGGCATGGCATGACTGTGCTAGGCATGGCATGACTATGCTAGGCATGGCATGGCTGTGATAGGCATGGCATGGTATTATTCCTGTTTCGTGCGTGGAACTGCAAGGGAACTAGCCAATCGGGCTGGCACAATATAGCATAGTACAGGGTCATGCCGGATCATCCTTGTCGAAAGCCTATTGCATGAAAATGCTATGGGTAACCAACTTGCGTGATCGATCAATTATAATCAGCCATGCAAATAAAATCTAGCTTGCATGGATAGATTTTAAAAAAATAACCTACTCCATCAGGTGGTCACCCGATGAAACTTGACCCGTGACTCATAGCCGGTCATGGATCCTTGGGCAAGTAGACTGCACCACTGGGCAAGGCACACAGATCGTGCTTGGACCAACACGAGACATGGCTCACTCTGGCCCAACATAGCACCAGCAGTACCACAGAGCAGTAAGGTCCAGGACCATGCATGGTTCAGGACCATGCCATGTCAGGACAAGCATGGTCGAACCATGTCATGCCGCGAGCCGTGCCCGGGCCGCCTAACCCATTTGACACATTTACAAATCAATATATTTTATTTTTTATAGTTTATATGTAGTCTCTCAAATTTTCTTTATTTTTCATTTTCTTAAATCATAACAATCACCCAAAGTTGAATTTTTATAATAAATTGATTTTTATTTTGAAATATATTAATAATATTATAATATATTTGATTTGACCTAGTAATTTTAACTGACAAGGTAATAAATGATTACAATTATAAAATGCTTTCTTGCTGCCCAGTGCTCACATCCCACATAAACATGCACATTGCATCATTATTTATTTGAAGTTATTTATTTATTTTAAATTTTTTAATAAAATTAAATAAAATTATAATTCAATAAAACACTTCTCTCATACTCATCAAAATCTTTATAAACTTGAACTAGATTACAAAATAAAAAATAGTAAATATCATAAAAAAAAGAAATAGATTTAAAATTGATAATAATAAGTTAATAGCTCGACCAAAAGGTCTGAGACAAAGTTGTTACTCAAAAGCTCTGACCCCTACACCTAAAAAAACTTAAAAATAAGCAAATATTAGTAGTATAAACATAATTTACAATAATTAAAAATAAAAATTTTATAGATATTAAAGAAAATTCAACATAATATATATTATAAATATATATACATATATAGAAATACTAGTGATAATGAATATTTTAAGAGAGATACCAATCAAAATAATAAAAAATATAATTCATTAGATTCCAAGCAAACCTAACTTAACTGTGGGATCTTTGAAATTTGATAAATTTCAATTTAATGACACTCTTTATTTACCGCATGCATATACATGTGAACACATGACAAAATTCATCACTAACATGTGTCTTCCAATTATGTTTTTCAAAGGATACTAGACTAAATCTTATGGACAAATATATTCAGTCCACTTATCATAAGATCCTAAGATCAACCAATACGAATGACATAAAAAATTATAAAATAAAAAAATAATTAGTAACTAATCAACTTAGAACACAAGTAAGAATAATTTATGTGACATACTATATTTAGACTAGTTATGAAACTAATACATTAACATGCATGAATATTCACTTTATTAATTAAATGTAAAAATTAAATAAAAACTAGGATTTCATGAGATCATCCATCTTCATTATTATCATGCAAATTTGAATTTCTGAAAAAGAATTTAGATAATACAAGATTCAAAATATTTAGTAACTAATCAACTTAGAACACAAACAAGAATAATTTCCATGACATATTATATTTGGACTAGTCATAAAACTAATACATTAATATGCATGAATGTCTACTTTATTGATTCTAAGTAAAAATTAAATAAAAAAAATATTAGGATTTCATGAGATCATCCATCTTCATTATTATCCCACTAATTTTGAGTTTCTATCGAATATTTTTAAATAATATAAGATTCAAAATAAAATTTATAACATAATATTCATAATGCTTCATATAATGAAATGATTACTATATTTATTAGAATCATTAAAAATAAGTCTTAAAGTAAGATTTATTGTATTAAATATATATATCATATAATTAATCTTATAGTACAAGTAAAAATAAAAATAATTTCTCTCGCATTAGACTATATAAGAAATGTACTAAAATATTTTAATATATCATGCAGAATATAAGAATTTAACACTCTATATAAGTTATCAGGCCTAAAAACGAAATAGTACCTAGTAAATATCAGACACCGTTAAAATTATATGTATATGATATTAGATCCATGTGTTAATTATTAACATGTGATATTCAACTACGTTAATAATCAAAAATAATAAAATAATAATTGACTAATTAGACTGAGATCAAAATTTTTCATTTATGACGAATATATGTTCATCTGTATATACTCTAATCACATACATTACATTTAGGTACATATACAATATCAATAGTTTGTTTAACAAATAGAGTGCACTCAAATTTTAGTGTCATTTTTTGAGATGAAAAATAAATATATAAAATATAAGTTATCTATTTTATTTCTTCATAGCTTAAATGCTTATATGGACTCTTAGGTTAAATTGAAATTAATGAAAAATATTATAAAATATATATCTACTTCCATGAACTAAATGCAAGAACCAGATAATAAAATTTATGAATAATTAGATAAAATATTTAAATATTATGATAATAAGTATAATAATTTTAGTGAACCTCCAAGTATGAGCATCAACATCATATTAGAAGACAATGATTTTACAATTCAATTAGCTAGGGACAAATAATAACAAAGAGATCCTTATGTAGACATGAGCTATTGAGATATTTAAATATCAATCACTACTGTATCATGTCACATGGTGACATTGATAAAAATCATATGAATCCACCTTCTCTATACTATCTAAAATGATACGAAAATTACTAACCCCTCTAGCTATAAATATGAATATAATTTCAGATATAAGTATTCCATGACTAAATAACATGAAAATAATTTTATGTTTAAAAGACTAGAAAGATTCAATTAATCTTAAAGATAAAATAAAAAAGTTAAATTTAGATGATAACACATATGAGCACATTAAATAAAGATGTCATTATCAAGACTAAGTTTTGACAATCTAAACTATACAAACCAATTTTGTTTTTCATTTTATTTACATGTTCAGATATTTATATATTGTAAATTGTAATATATTTTTTTATGTTAGTATAGTTTACAATTAATTTTTTAATTTTATTCATTTGTGTTACATATCATTACTATAATATAATAATTAATAACTTATGAAATTAAAATTTAAAAGCTTGGTTTGGACCTTGGACCTAGAGTAGGCCAGTGGTATCTATAATTGCACCTTTAGCTATAATGCTCAGGCCATAGCCAAATGCATTGGCATAGTTAGCATAACAGTCAATAGTAGCACCCAAGAGAGCAGGCCTAACATGATAGGGCCCGATCATTCCAATTATGGCCGGCATTAGCCCAACCCGTCACGACCTGACACACTAGACTACCCCAACTAGGCCAGGGGGTTTGTGCCGAGTCTAGCTCGCTAGGGCTCGTTCTAGCACGAAATGACCCAATTTGAGAAATCACGTCACGTCACACACGATGCAGTGGCACGACCAAACCACCATAATGCTGCCCATACCAACTTGATATGACCTAGTTGACAATCTTAAAGACTAGAAAGATTCAATTAATCTTAAAGATAAAATAAAAAAGTTAAATTTAGATGATAACACATATGAGCACATTAAATAAAGATGTCATTATCAAGACTAAGTTTTGACAATCTAAACTATACAAACCAATTTTGTTTTTCATTTTATTTACATGTTCAGATATTTATATATTGTAAATTGTAATATATTTTTTTATGTTAGTATAGTTTACAATTAATTTTTTAATTTTATTCATTTGTGTTACATATCATTACTATAATATAATAATTAATAACTTATGAAATTAAAATTTAAAAGCTTGGTTTGGACCTTGGACCTAGAGTAGGCCAGTGGTATCTATAATTGCACCTTTAGCTATAATGCTCAGGCCATAGCCAAATGCATTGGCATAGTTAGCATAACAGTCAATAGTAGCACCCAAGAGAGCAGGCCTAACATGATAGGGCCCGATCATTCCAATTATGGCCGGCATTAGCCCAACCCGTCACGACCTGACACACTAGACTACCCCAACTAGGCCAGGGGGTTTGTGCCGAGTCTAGCTCGCTAGGGCTCGTTCTAGCACGAAATGACCCAATTTGAGAAATCACGTCACGTCACACACGATGCAGTGGCACGACCAAACCACCATAATGCTGCCCATACCAACTTGATATGACCTAGTTGACATATTCAGCATAGATATAAAGTTTACGATGATGATAATTACTTATAAAATATTTTAGATGCATCAACTACTCGAGAAGATTAAATATATACACCCCCCCCCCCCCCCCCCCCCCCCCCACTAGTCGAAACAAATTCATAACGATAATATAAAGTTAGATAGCAAAACAGTCAACAAATATCTTTAAAAAAATCTTGAAGAGACAATTCTTTTCTCCAAGCAAATATGATGGACTTGTATATACTAACTTAAAAGGAAGTAATGAGATTTCTAATATCCCATATTTATTAATTTTTTTTTATTTACATTTCTTTTTGTTTTGATGAGAATACCCAGCTTATGGGCAACACCAATTATTTCACCCACTATATAAGTTGCTTTATGTGTAAGTTATTTCTAAAAGTGTAATTTCAAATGTTTTATTTCATTTGCATTAAATTTTATACAATCCATGACAAAAACAGAAATTTAGAATATAAATAAAAGGAAGTAAAAGAAAAAGATAGATCCCTTTTATGAGATAAAAATGACTGTTCAAGCTCAAGAAACAGTGGAATGCTCAAAAGAATGAAACTTCAAAAAAGTTTAGTAATGTCACAGATAAATCATCATTTTAAGTTTATGAAGCATTTGAAGAAAGCAGAAAACCGAAACCCATGACGATACATAAAGTTGAGCATGTGCAGCATCCAAAACTATGAACTGAACAGATTTTATGCCCAAGTAAAGTAATATCAAATTTATTACTTCACAGAATCATCATTATTAAAGCTGCTAGTTCCAAATACAAAATCCATAGTTGAAATTGAGATTACAGATCAAAAAGTGTAAGCCAATGTTTTTATGGAAATGTATACAATCATACCTGGTATAGCGGAGGATGGACTTTTGACTCCCTATTAGGTCGTTCAGGTGGTTTGCATAAAAAATATGCATTTTCTACAAGTGTGCTTTGTCTAGGATCCAAATGCTTGACATTTTTTAAGCGCATAAATATATCCAATAAATTTGCCATGCGTAAAGTAGTTTCAGGAGACCGATACAAAAATCGGCCACATGTCTCAAGAAGATGGCAAGCCACATCAATGTTATGATGAGAAAAATCATCTAAACATGCCTACAGAAAAATTAATTAAATTATTAATCATCTTGAAATTTAGGACAAAATGTATATCATAGAATTAAACTTGAAAACCATTAATAAAAAAAAAAAAATCTGCTTTATGTTTGTTATGCCCAGTTATTTTCTTAAGAGTGACTGTCATGTTAATTAGCTATCTATTCTTTTCTTAAACAATGCTTATGAGAATTGAGTAGTGTTCCAATTATAGTTATACTATTAAATATCAGAATAGAGATAAAAATCTATCATACAGTCATTACAACTACAACAAACAAAATCATCATCACAACCATTAGAGGCCTCTACCAATGTGATTTAAATCATTTTTTAAAAAAAATTGTTTGCATAAAATGTTTAGTATGTGTTCAATTTTGGATTTTCATATCAATATAGAGTTTTGGAAAATTGGAAGAGAGAGGAGAGAAGAGAAGAAATAACAAACAAAAAACATATGTTTTCATTTATTAAGAAATAAGTCAAAAAAGAATACAAATAAAAATCACTAAATAAAATATATGTATAAGCTAAGCCTTTATATAAGAGGTTAATTGAATTATGACATGTTACAAGTGGAATATTCATACATAATATAAAAAAAAAAAATAAAAAAAAAAATAAACTATAAACCGCAACATCCCAGTTCAAGTTAGTGCGTAGGGATCTAGAACACCAAATTTTTAAGAAAAAAATAAACTAAGATCATTTCAAAACTTTGTTACTATTGTTTGTTAACTGTTCTACTGTATAAATATAAATAGTATCAATGATCTCATATTTTATTTTCTCTCAAAAAAAAAGTTATCTAATTCTGTGTATTTTATTTGCTCATGAAACACTTCAATTAGAAGTTATATGTCTTGCTGCATATACTAAAATTTTATAGATAATGATTGTCATCTAAGAAGCACGGACACAGACAGGGACACGGGGATACGACACGGCAGGATACGTGGACACGGAAAATTCTAAAAAACTATGATACAAATATGACGAGAATACGATATAATAAAAAAAATAAAATTAAAAATAAAAATTATTTTTTTTATAAATATTAGGTATTTTATAAATTAAAATAAATTAAATTAAAATATTTTATTTTATAGAATAAATATATATATTTTTTATTTTATAAAATAAAAATATTTTATTTTATTTTATAAGATAATATTTATATTTATTTTATTTTATAAAATAATATTTTATAATTATCTTATATTATATATAGATATTAAAATATTTTATCATGCCAGCTCCCTGCCTCCCCCTCCCCCTCAAATCGCGCTCGCCACCTGCCTCCTCAATATCGCCCCCACTGCCTACGTCGATCACTGGACGTCATGTGGCATCGGTCACTGAACTTCATCGGACGTCGGTCACTCTCGGCATGAATACGGCAGCCAACATAACCGTCCGATATGTCATGTGGCGTATTGGATACGGATTGATCAATGATATGCCACGTGGCGTATCGGACACGTATCTGTGTCGTGTCCGTGCCGTGTCCACGTGTCTAGGTATCAAACACATGGACACGACTGTAGGGAGCCGTGTCCGTGCTTCCTTGATTGCCATCGTACTAAAATCTACCTTTGTATTATATTTCAAAACTAATGTCTCTTAAGTTTTTAAAAAATAAGATTATTTCTAGGAACAAAAATAAAAACTTATCATAGATTTCATTTTGACACAGATTAATATCCAACTAGAATATGCATACCTAACTAGCTATAAATGATTGTTATTACTGAAAAAAATATCAATTCCTAAAAATTTCTCTAACAAACCTAAGTATGAAAATAACCACGACTAGCTAAATATTTGAGAAAAATCTAAAAAATTACTAATTATACTAATTAAATAAATTAAATCTGATCTAGAAATAATCAAATAGTTATTATTTCTTATATTTAGTAGAGTAAAATAGATGAATCATATAAGATAATATATATATATATATATATATATACACATATATACATACACACATATCAATAATTATATCTACTAGAGCACAACTTAAAAAATTAACTTCGATAAAAATATCAAATACATAGTTCCTTTATTAGAATAGAATTCATCTCTTAAAATAAGTCACCTCTATATCAATAAAATACATGAATCTCTCGGGGTTTATCTTATAAAACTAAGAATAAAAGTACTCATAGAGTTAGATAATTTCAAACTCACTCTCATAATCAAAATATTATTCACATACATAATAAGTAACTATCCTACCATCATCAGATGCATTTAAACCATCAATAATGCACTGAATCTTATAAGAACTTCAAAGTTAAATGTGTTTAATCATGATCACTACTGAGATGATTGACCAATATGAAAGTTTATCGTATGTATCTATCCTGATGTTGATAAGAAGAAATTGAAAAGATTATAAAAAAAAAACTATCCTACCATCATAACTTCTTTGGCAAAATAAAGAGAAATTCACATCATAACCATTTAATTCGAACATAATAACAACTTTATAAAACCTTTAAAATCAAACTTTTTGTAATTATAATATGTCATGCAATATCTTTTATAATTTATAAATTATGTTTAGCTGAGCCGCTTGAAACCCAAGTGGTTGTTCGTATACATCTCATCACGATTATTATAAAAAAAAATTATTTAGTTTTAATTAATATATTCTCTATTTATGAGATACTATCAGTGAAATAATAACTAATAAGAAGGCCATCTTGGCCACTAGATAGAAATTATCATGGTAATCAATATTAAATATCTAACTAAACCCTTTCACTATATATCTCATCTTGAGATAATTTACCTTTTCACCCAGACATGTCATTAGAGTATAACTCATGCAATCAATAAGACTTTTTCTCATGTTATGGTACTAATTCTCAAATCTCATTAGAGTGAATGATACATATCTCTTTCAACATAGCATAGCACCAACCTATGAGAGACAATATCTCAAGAAAAAAATTTAGGTATCCTAATATTAACAATAAAAATAAAAATAAAATAAAGAAAACAAAAGTACATCAAAACTAGAACAATTAAGTATAACTTTTATATTTTTTTCAGGAAATAATCGAAAGATCAAGATTAAAAGAGCTAACTGGAAGCTTATATAATTCCTCAATAGATTCATCTATGATTTGAGCAAATTGTATGTCTCTTTCTGCTAATACAAACTCTAAGTCATGAGTAATTACGTTTTCTAATCTCAGGCTCATCATAAGCCTAAGTTAGGATAGACTCGTAAACTATTATATCAGTTAGACCTGAAAAAAATTTCCTTTCTAAAAACTTTGCTCTATCTAGAGTCAACCTAATCAGTAACCATTGGTACATATGATGACACCAAATAAGTATTATTATATTATAGACCAAAAAGTTTAAATATATTCAAAGGGTGAATCACTCTCCTAGTTGGAATTCAAAGTGAAACTACCGAGTAATAAAAAAAAAGTAATAGGCCTAGATAGATCAACTAGATACTCACTCTCTTTAGGCTCACTAGAAAATGAGCCATGCTCAAAAAGATAATGTCGGCACTCATTAAAATCTTACGTAAATCACATATAAAATAAATATATCTTCTTTGGGTGCTAGAATATTTTAAGAAAGATACATCTCAAGATCATAAGTAATTTCTTATCCCATCCTAAGGATAGATCATGGAGGAAGAAAGTATTTTAAAAAATTATGAAAGAGATTGAAATGAAAATCATACTTAATACATAAAGCTCGTGCTTTAACATGAGATTTGAGAAAAACTAATATCGTGACAATCTCACCTCCAAATTTTGAATAGATTGTGTCGGATAAATTTTGAATCCGAGACTTACCACTCTTAAAAAAAGAAAATTATCATGGCAACAAGGCATGACCTCCAACATATGTATGCAATACAAGAACTTCACAAATAATCAATTATCCCAAAAACTATGAGGCAGACTAACAAATCTCTCCCAAGATGTAGAATCTAAAAGTAGAGGTGTTAAATGAGAAGTGCCGGGTAGACCCGGCCCGTTTTAGCCGACCCAACCGTGCTTTCGTGCCAGGTCAGGCATGATTACTATATCGTGCCGTGCCTGGCCTAGCATTGTTATGTGGAGGTCAGCCCGGCACGGGCCCGCGGCAAGAATCCGTCGAGTTCGGTTCGATCGGGCCGAACCCCTAATTTAAATAAAATTAGGATTTCGGCGAATGCCACAATGTCGTCGTGTCGCATGACCGTGTAACGCCAGGCCGTTGCGCGGCTGAACCCCTAATTTAAAAAAAATATGGTTTCGGCACGTGTCGTCGCGCCATCGCGCCGCCGCATCACCGAAACCCTAATTTAAAAAAAATTAGGATTTCTCGGCTCGTGCCGAGGACAATGCCAATGAGCCATTGTATTGTGTCTGGCCATGCACAGCACTTGCCCGGTTGGCCTCGGCATGGCACGGCACGGTTGATCCCATGGACAGGAATGGTACTAGCATGGGCACGGGAAATTCCCGTGCCGTGCTGGCCCAGCCACGGCCGAATCATGCGGTGCATCGTGCCGGACCTGGCCGGCCCAATTGGCACCTCTATCTAAAAGAACATACATTAAGAAATAACAAGACAAGGTATCCATTAGATGATGCAATTTGCAGTTAACACTGCATCTCCCCAAATATTATTCAAAACATTTATACTTAATAAGAGTATCAAAATAATTTCAATTAGATATTTTTTTTTTCTACAACTTCATTATATAAGTATATGCTGACACAAAAAGTATGATATATGATCCAATAATATATACAGTAAATGCTAAAATTATTTGGCATATATTTTATTATATTACTATTTCTTAAATTTTTTATATTCGTATCAAATTGATTATTTCATTACTTTAAATTTATGATTTAATTTTAAAAAAAAATATTTATATAAATCATAAACAATCATTAATAAAAATAACAAAATATTTATATCAATCTAGCAAGTCCTTATTCATATCAATCTAGCAAGCAAAATAAGAAATTTTAATAAGTTATACTAATTGATATTCCTCATCCTATAAAATAGAAATACTCTCGAGATTAAGATATAATATTCTCACATGGGCCAAAAAATAAGTAACCACATTGAGAATGTATAAACAAAAAGTTCAATACAATCAAAGAACTATTAAAAGATCTTAATATAGAAAAAAAAATAAATGATCAACCATGCTCAATCCAAAAAAAAAATCTTCCTCAAAATATTTCAATCATGAAAATATATATCAATAAAACAAAAGATAATATCAAATTTAAATTTTCTAAAAAAAATAATTCAATATAAAAATTAATAAAACAGTCAATAATAAGTAAAATATAAAAAAAAATAAGCAATCATATTAAATATTGTCAAACCGAATACATTTTAAAGAATTGCTATTGATACCACAACATTCAATGAACAAATAAAAAAAATAAAAATAAATAATTACTTATAATATGAGTATTTACTTATGAAATAATAATCTAAAAATGTGAATAAAAGGAATCAATCACAAGAATTGTACCTAGAAATTAGAAAAAATTTATTGTTGACACACTAGAAAGGAATCTTGAATACCCCCCCCCCCTTCAGAGTCTTTAAGGATCCCAAAAATAATATATCTCTCTCAACTATTTGTAGTTTTATTGATCTTTTCTCTAAAAATAACTTCTAACAAGTATACTTAGAAATTAGAAAAAACTTATTGTTGACACACTAGGAAAGAATCTTAAATATCTCCCTTCAAAGTCTTGATGGATCCCAAAAACCTAAGAAGCACGGACACGGACACGAAAATATAACACGGCAGAATACAGGGATACGGCAAATTCTAAAAAATTAGGATACGAATATGACTAGGATACGACATAATAAAAAAAATAAAATTAAAAATAAAAAAGTATTTTCTTTATAAATATTAGGTATTTTATATAATAAATTAAATTAAATTAAAATATTTAAGTTTATAAAATAAATATATATATTTTTATTTTATAAAATAAAAATATTTTATTTTATTTTATTTTATAAGATAATATTTATAATTATTTTATTTTATAAAATTATATTTTAAAATTATCTTATATTATATAAAAATATATTTTTTTATTTTATAAAATAAAAATATTTTATTTTATTTTATTAAAATATTTTATTTTAGCGCCCTCCTGCCTCCCGCCTCAATTCGAGCCCGCCCCTGCCTCCCCCCCTCAAATTGCGCCTGCCGCTTACGTCGAGTGGCCAACGTCGCCCATGCGGCAACGTTGACCACTGTACAACCGATACGCCACCGTTCAATACGTCACCATCCGATACACCACGTGGCTTATCGAATACAAATTTATCAAAGATACGCCACGTAGCATATCAGACACGTATCCGTGCCATGTCTGTATCGTGTCCAAGTGTCCATGTGTCGAACACGTGGACACAGCTGTAGAGAGTCGTGTCTCTGCTTCCTTACCAAAAACAATATATCTCTCTCAACTATTTGTAGAGTTGATCTCCTCTCTATAAATAACTTCCAATAACTATCTCTAAAGTGATTAATTCTCTTGTAATAGGTATACTAAACTAAGAATCTCATATCTTTGACTCGGCCATAATTAGTACCAACTTAACTACTAACAAGTGCAAAAAGAAATACCACACTTCATTTAAATTAAATTGTTCGATAATATAATTCTGATATGATGGGAAACTCTTTATTACCCAAAATCTAGTCGTGGAATCCTAAATACTTGTCTAATAATAAATATAGAAATAAAGCTCATAAATCTATCTAACTATCCCACTCTTTCTATATCATTAAACTCAACTAGAAAAACCCTCTAAGAACTATGTAACTAACTAAGTAAACTATGTAACTAGAAAGCCTTATAAGAAAAACCTCTAAAAACCTCAAGCTAGTGCAGAGACATAATTTAAAATAATAATGATAATTACTTGCGAGATACTTTAAATAAATTATATGCACTTTTATATCCTACTATCATTTGTGTTGATAGTCAGACAATGAGACATATATTCTTCAATCTAATACTTCATTAGCGATTAAAATAAATAGGAGTGAATTATTTATTTTTAAAGAAAAAAATTTAAGATGATATCATTACTATAACAAATATCTAGATAGCATAATAGTCAGTAGATAATTTGATGAAAGCCTTGAAGATATCTCTATTTATGTTTACATTTCTTTCTTTTAAGCTTTGTGTTTGGAATTGTACGCACCAGTATGATGAGAGTGTTACAATTTTTTTTATTTGTTATTTTTTGTATTTTTGATGAAAATAACCATAGTTATTAAATCGAGATTTGAATCAAAAATCAAAATGTTTGATTAATGAATCGAGAATCAAGAATCGAATGGAATAGTGAATCAAATTTTTTATAACTTTTTCCCGCGTTAATTAATTTCTATTTTCTATAGTTAATTTTTTTTTGATATTTTAGTTTTTATTTTTGTGATTTTTTTGGTATTTTGTTCCTTTTCACGTTAAATTCGTAATACCAAAGATTTGCATTACTTTTTTCCACGTTAATTAATTCTTACATTTAATTATTTTTTTTGGTATTTTAATTTTTATTTTTATGACTTTATAAAAATCTTAGTCCATTGAGAATCTGTATTAAATTGATTCATATAAATTGATTTACTATTCAACGATTCAATCTTATATTCATGCATATTTTTAATTTTTTAAAGAGTCGAATCATTTACTCCCTAAATTATGAATCAAATCGTGAATCATAAGATTTTAATAACAGTAAAAATAACCAACACGTAGACTTGTTTCAACAAATTATACAATAAAACATAAAAATAAAAGATAAACTCTATAAATCACAATAATTTTTATAAACAAACTCATAAGGAAAATTTATTGAGCATTTAATGCATGTCGATGATATACTTACAAATTATTAAAAATTAAGTTTTGCACCAAACTCATCCCCAATAATTAGTTCAAAGAGAGATGAAACTCAAGTCATATATTAATACTATAACTTGAAAATTTTCAAATGATAATATTAGTCTTTCAAATGGAAGTGTCACATGCATATATTTCCACTATGTGAGACAAAAAATGGATAGACCTTTAATAAGAAGGATCCACTAGATCAAAAAACAAACTTAAACAACAAATGTCTTCTCCTCTAAGCATAATTTCCATCATTTAGTTTTCACAAATAATGCAACAACATATATAGAAATAATAAAAAGAAATATAATGTCAAATTAATGAGCCTAGTGGGTGTTGCTAATAAATCTTGAAAAAAAAACAATGAAAATACTAATTCAATCAAAATAATCTAACCAAACTCAACAAACTTGAATTGGATCACTAAACAAATAGTATCGACAAGTGTGTCTGCCACACACCTACAATCTTCTAAACAACGGTAGATTAGATAGGACAAATTTGATAGTTTAGATAGGATAAATTTGCCCCTATTGGTATAAAATTAATGAATAGTCAAAAGTGAAATATGTAGCAGCAATGGAGATAGCATAAATAGTGATTACTGCACTACTATTGGACTGATGGCTCTGACACTGACATTGTTAAAATATAAAAAAAATATGATATACAAAACAAGAAAAACTCATTAATATATATATATATATATATAACACAAAGAAAGTGGTTGAAGCAATCTTAAACTACAAGTAGTCTACCTAAATATATTGATTACTACAAATAATAATAAAAAATCATATCCAACACATGACCATGAGGCTTTTGTTTAGTATGAGATTTGAAAGTAGTTAATATTTTGATAGTCTTATCCTCAAAAATCAGAGAAATTATTTTTTAAGAGTTTCGAGCCCGAGACCTACCTTAGACGAAGAGACTTGTCATCGCTGCAAGACAACCTACGATTACTACATTCAAGTAATTCTTCATTATTCTGTGTTTCTCCCAGTAATATGCTCTCTACTGCCACCAATGCCAGCCTTTGCAACCATCACCCTTTATAAACTAAGTTTCCCTATTCTTATTGCTATTACGTGAATATTAACATACAATGAAGGAATAAACTTACCTTTAGCAAATTAGGTATTCATTGAAGCCTCATAAGATGTTAGTGGACAAACATTGGAAAAAAAGGTGGGATGTGAATAAATAATGTATTTTTGAGTCCGCAAATTACTATCATCTCGAGTGATTTTTGGAAGCTTTCTCACGTCCTTAACTCTCTTTTTTTTTGTCAACAAAGAAAAATGATAACCAAACAACTTAAAAAAGAAAAATACCTTCAGACAACTAAAGACTAGACCAGCAGGAGCAATTCGAAATTTGCAGAGTTCACCAATAAATCTGATATTCCTGATCTTAGTTTCAATGTTCATTTGGTCCTGCAGAATATTACCATGCCGAAAAAAAATAAACTTATATAGACCAAAAGAAATGAAAAGGAACAGGAAAGCCAAACAACAATCCCCCACCCCCTTACAGAATTCACTAAAATACCTTCAGACAATTACTTTCACATTAAAATTAAGAAACAAGAATAACCTTTTTATTAATTAAAAAATTGAATTCCTCTTCTAACATTTGTAACAACATGACAGATACATCCTTTACATAAATTGCCAGTGCAGCAACCAGGCGAGAGTAGCATGGAAGGAGTTCCAATGATGCCCTAGGTACATTAAACAACGCCCTCACCAGTTTTTTCCTGTTTGTCTTAGTATTCAAGTAGCAAAACTCAACCTGAAAAACAAATAGATAAAACATATAATCATTAACATTACTGGAGCACTGCAGAAATGAAGACATATCATAATTATTAGCGAGTCAAGAAAAATGAGAGCAGAGGTTTACTGCCAACTGATCAATTAGATCTCGACGAACAGAAACGGGGAGTCTCTGCAAAAGGGCATCCATATTCGATCCATCAAAAGGTTTGATTTTTTCCTTTTTAATTTCTCCTTTTTCATCTGCAATTTTTTCTATCACTACCACTACCTCTTGGACATCAACCTGCTCCGTATCTTTTTTATACTTTATCCCCCGTGTCTCTTTACCATCTAGTTCTTCTTGAGTTCCAGAGCTTATAGGAGTCTCAGTAGTATTCAGGGTTGTTAGTTTATGGTCCAAAACAGATTCCTTAACCTTCAAAAAATGAGAACACCAGCTTAAAAGAAAACACAGATGCAATTTCATGATGTTGAACAACAAACAAATTAAAAATTAGCATGCAATTACCATTGATCATTTACGACATGAATATGAAACAAAATTTATTATTATCGACACTCTTTTGCCTAATGTAACAAACATAGGTATGCATTGGAAAACATACATAGATATATGTATGTATGTATGTATGTATGTATGTGAGTGTGGGTAATCAAATATTGCACTTCACTTGAACTACTTCATCAATATCAAGTATATCAGACAAAACATAAAAAAAAATAATTCTAAGAAACTCTTCGTGAAAATATTGATGATTACAAATTCTTGCTTTTTATAGTTGTATATATTTTTTTTATTTTATGGTTATTAGGATTTATGTTCTTTGATAGGAGCACATAAATACAATATTGAATGTTATTACATTTATTATGAAAAATATAGTACATTTTTTCTTGATCAAAATTATCAGAGTTAATTCCTTATATTGATAGCAACTATATGAGCAAGCAATATATAGGTTGCCCTAAACAATTCTATCCATTATATAAATACAATATTTATTTGATGATATTATTAAGTATTGTTATATTTATCATGAGAAAAACATAACAAATTTTTTCTTGGTCAAAATCAAAGTCTATTCTCATATATTACTGAAAGTAAATTTTTGCAAATCATAGTATTTCAAATAAAAGAATCTTCCTAAAAGTCAGGGTACTAAGTCCCCAAGTCTCATTCAAGGACAATACATGTATCTCTTATATAATAGTATGATATCATCATAAATGAGATAAAATTTTTAACGAATACCTAAGAATCTTAGTACTATTAAAAGAAATAATATAAAAGAATTAACAAAAAATAGGAATACAATAAAATATGTGAAATTAGTTATATAGTACAACCTCTCTACACATTCTAAAGAGTAACTAGAAGTTCAAGATCATAATGACTAGATGCAGAATCATTTGACTCCTCAATAGACTCATCTCTAATCTGTATATTGAATATATCCTTACCTTCTTGTATAGACTCTAAGTCCATGATAATCTACCAATTTATGATTCAAAATATATTGGGAAAGACTCATAAATTATTATGTCATTTGAGCTTAAAAGAAATTCTTTCATAAAAAATCTCACTTCCTATAGAATTAATCTGATCTATATTTATTAATATGAGAAATCTCATTTCATGAAAGTGATATCATACTGCATACTAACAAGTTTAGATTTGGCCAACAAATGACCCTTTGATAAAAATGACATAATGATTGATACAAGATTACAAGTGAAAAAAAAATAATGAATTCATTTGAAATATCTAGACCAATACTCTTCATAGGCTCATTAAAAAATTAATCTTATTCAAAAAAAAATAAAATCAGTACTTATTTAAATTATTCTAGTCCCTAAAAAAAATAATGATTCTCTCTTTGAATACTAGGGTATCCAACAAAAGTATTTCTCAATGTCTTGTATTCTAATTTGTCTCATCCTAGAAAAAGATTGAGAACAAAGCATGTATATCCAAAAATTTATAAAGAAAAATTAAATAATCGCTCTAAAATATAAGATCTGAAATAATATATGCTCAAAAAAAAAAACAAAAATGACATATAATTGATAAGCTAGATTATGGTGAAAACCACAACTCTCTGAAAATATTTAATCCACTTTTCCTAAGTGAGAATGGGTGAGATATCATGATTATATGTTTATTTTTCCTTTCATTACCATCATTCTATTAAAGTATGTGTCGACTTAGTAAATTTGATAAATAATCTTATGATCAATATAATAAATAATAAATTTGTCTGACATATATTATAATATTTTATTATTTATCATTTTTTTATATTTTTATCAAATTATTTTTTTTATCATTTCATGAAATATCTGAAAAATAAAAAATAATCATGATCTATCATAAAAAAATACTCATATATATTATAAGCAATCATCAATAAAAATAATCATGTACCAAAAGTCTTATTTTATTACATTTCTAAGAAGTCCTCATAAATATGAATATATCAGATCGGATAAATTTTTACTCACATTAGACTGATATACATGATATGTAACTATGATATATTTTTCTAATTGACAAACATCACATTCTAGGAAATAAATACACTTAGCCTATAGTAATGTACTTTTAACTTGGTCAATTATGAGTGACAGAGTTAATGAAGCACAAGTAAAAAATATAACATACTCTGACATCTAGAAAAAAATATAACATACTCTGACATCTAGAAAAAAAATATAACATACAAAAGAAGTCATGCAATTCACTCAACTCAAATAAAAATAAAATCTTTTTCAAAGTATCACAATCATTCAAATAAATATTAATAAAAAAAAAATATCATTATTGTAATACCTAAAAAATAACTCAAAGAAAATATACTTACAAGTCAAATTAAAAAATAAGCATGACATATAAAATAACAAAGATCCAACTTGAATATTATTATATCAATGACTAAAGAATATTTGTCATTGACTATAATAATATTTCAAAATAAAAATATATATATATTAAATAAGACATAATTACAAATAATATAAATAGACTCTGATACCAATAATCCATAAGATTGAAGTATAAGTATGAGTAGGACAACTAGTAATATTAAAAAAATTTGATACTCCTCTCTAGTACACGCAAGTGTTAAGATGAATGAATTCTATAAAGATCTCTAGATAGCTCTGATAGACAATATATTTTTCTTAATATTATGTAAAACTCTTAGCATCCTTTCTAAAAATAATACACAACAAATGTCTCTAATAGAGTTCATCTTCCTGTAGTGAATGTATTCATTACTGAAAGTATCAATTTTTTATGAATATTTTTGGCTTTATTTATGTAATATTTACATGAGAATGGAACAAAAAATATGGATTTCACAAAAATAGATTTTTGATAATTTAAATAAAAAATAATGAAATCAGATATAAATTAAGTATAAAAGATAGACTTGATACAATACATAACTATAGTGTAGAAGAGAAAGTTTAAGTTGCGACATTTTCAATGTCACAATATCATTAAAACTAACACATACTTTTGAAATAATCATAACATGCATTTCTTGATTGCAACTCTACATATTAGTTACAACATTTATTATACGTCACCACTCTACCACATGATCAAAAGTCGAAACAACACTTTGCGTTGTAGCAGTTTCTTCATGGTTGTATTAATATTTTTTGAATCACGACCATATTTGCTCTAAAATACATTTTTGGTAGTGATACTATTTTTATGTCGTGACAACCAAAATATTACAATTTAGTTGCGACATCAAAATGAAATTGCGATAATACTTAACAATAATATGAAGTCACAAACATAATTTTAAAGGTAATGACAATTATATTACAAAAGTAAAATTAAAATATTCTCAAGGTTGCAAAGTTATTTGTAATCATGATATTTTTTTCTCATCGCGGCATCATACTCAAGGGCACAAATAATTTTAATTGTAACATGTTTTTGTATCGTGACAACATCCTCATACATGCATAATGATATTATGATATTTTTCTTAACTATCCACAACATGATGTTATATAAGCAATTTAATTCAATCCCATGTCATGATATCAACTCAACATCATGACATGGAACTCAATAAAGATGTTACAATGAACATTAAAGACTCAATAATATAAAAGTTAAACTTAATAAATTATAAAAAATATATATATCAAAAAAATCAAAGAGAAAGCAAGGAACCAAGGCACATCACCACAAATAGAGAAACAAAACAAAGCCGAATGAGAAACAAATTGAATTAAGAACCATAATTGAAACCTAAATCATAATATTGACTACATTCAGAGATACATAATTCAATAAGATAATTCCCTAAATTATCTTGTTCGAATCTCTTTTCAATAACAAACTAATTTAGAAATTTATGATTGATTTATATAATTATATATAATAAATATGATTTATAATAAATTATTTATAAATTTGTGATATAATGAATATTGATAGATATGTGAGTATTCTAGAACGCATAACCTATAATTTCACCATGCTGATAGTTATTTTGCGTTGTTGTGATAGACAGTAACATATAATCAATGGAAGACACTCAATGAGAAGTGCATCGATAGGATATGACAACCCTCCTATCACATCCCTCTTGCGAAGGTATCCATAGACAAAATTATTAGATTGATATAATTTAATTGATGTGCATATGATACTAATGACAAAAGCATATACATTATTATGATCATATCATTATATGTATTCTAAAAGTACTAGTCTAAGAATTAAGATATACATAATTGAATTACCTATCAAGAAAATTTTACAAATTACCCAAATGAATTAGAAATTACAAAGTTGCCAATTGTTAGATATAAATACAATTTTGATGGACGATGATAGGTATATCAAAGACAATCACAATATGATCAACTATGATAATAACAACTCATAGATAATTAACTCTTGAAGGCTAACAAGCTCATTGAAGATCTCATATATTCTTACACTTTGTCCAACAAATAAGTAATACATTACCATATTATCTTAAAGAAAACATATTTGAGAAAATTAATCAATCCTATAGGCTATGTATCTTTCTGACACTCAATTTATCTTATCAACTTTAATAGTCAAGTAATTCACTAAAACTCAATCAAAAAGCAATATCTATTTCTATGGAATTGATATCTAGACATTTTTATCATTTTCTTATTTATAAGACTCATATACTTAAGAAACATATTTAACACATAGAACATGCCTAATGATCTCTTGATGCATTTGCTGCTATCAAATTCTTGACATTGACAACAAAATTACATCAAAATTTTGGCACTATTTTCAAGAAATAAGTTTATTTTGATTGGGCAACTTTGAGTTGATCCAACTGCTTAGACATTAGTTTCTTTTTTAGTTGATTAGATAGCTGTTTTATTTAGTATTTTTTTGTTTTTGTTTTATAGTCACAACATTATATGAACATACAATTTAAAATTGAGCCAATACTTCTTGACTGAAACATAGAAAGGACTAGACACACTTGTTATGACAAAGAGATAAAAGGATAACAATGAAGGAAAATGATAATGATTAACATAATCAAGGAGACGTCGAACTAATTGTCCAACAACTTATTCCATATCAAACCCTTAGATATTATTAGAGGTCAATATTGATGGACAACTACTATAAGATCCAGTTGCAACCTATTCAAGTTATTTATTTTAAATTAAAGCCAAATCTTATAGTCATAATACAACATTAATATTGAGATCGTATAACAAAAAATATAAACAACTGCATTACAAAATTCTTAGAGTTATTCGATACGGTGAAGAAGAATAAAATTAGCAAATGATATAATAAAATTGAGGTTGTTTCCATTTTCTTTCAAGGATAAGACAAGGAATTCATTTCAAAGTTTATCACGATGATCAATTATGAGATTAGATAAACTTATTCAAGTTCTTCTCATTTCAAATCTTATCACAATTGATGACAAAGAACACTCAGTTCAAATAAGAAGAGCATGAAACTTTATATAATATTTGAAATCAATTAAAAACATGTATTGGGTGAGTGTCCACAACACAAATCTGAGTTATGGTTTCGTACCCAAATATTTTACAACATATTGAATTATATGACAAGATACATAATGGATGCAACTTCGAGTAATTACATAATGAACAAATCACCAAAAGAGACATATTTTCTATTTGAGGAGATGGTCAAAAATAATCAAACTCCAAGTAAAAAAAATTAATGAAATTAAACAAACTAAAATTTTAGAGTTGGATAGCTTATCAGCTATTGATTTCAAGATTGATGTATTCTATAGCTAATTTTTAGCCCAACACAAGAAGATACAAAACATATGAGAAATTATTATCTTACAATAGTAGAAGATGAGTAGTTTCTATCAAATCTATCAAGTGAGACTTTACTGGACTACATAATAGATGATATGTTTTAGTTTCAACAATAACATCATTATATACTATCATTCAAACATGAGAAAATAAAAAGAATATATCATACAAGAACCATGGAAAATTAATAGCATAACTTGAAGGGATACCAAACACGAGCTTCAAGCTCCAAATACACTCACAAAAGATAGCAGCCAAATCATAATTTAAAGATAATATTCTTATGCTACTGACAGACACAAAGAATAAAAATAATACACAAGAAGATCGAATGAGATAAATAAAAATAATATTGAATCACATGAACGTAATTATGAGAATCTTTAAAAAATAAAATTAAATAGCTAGCACTCACAATGAAGAAGAAGAATATCAATGAATTGCCTATCAATATCAAGACAAACCCAAAGTAATACATGTTTATAATATTAAGAAATGACAGATAAGTAGAATGATAAAAAACATAAGTAAAATCAAAATAAAAATCTGATATAGAAGAAATTATTATCACAAATAATGTCCTAATATCCCATGTATCGATATCCAATGTGGAAAAATAGACTAACCTTGCTGCCCAACATTTTCCACCAAAAATAATTCATAATGAAGTGAAAATGAAAAATGAAATATCAATGAACTACCACAACAAATAGAAAGATGATATTAAAGAATAAAGAATACGTAAATAATCTTTACTTTCTCTACCTCATTTTTCCTTTTTCACAATATTTCAAAAAGAAAAGTTGGACGAATAATTTAAGAAATTTCTCAATACTTTCAAAATATTAGAGATTAATATATAATTCGCAAAAACTCTATTTCAGATGTCACATTATATCAAGTTCATGAAAGATATTTTGAGTAACAAGAAGAAGTTGAAGACTTATGAAACGGTGAGTATAACTAAAAAATATAAAAAAAATAATTCAAAAAAAAATCTCATCAAACAACTCAAAGATTCGGAAAGTTTTATTATTTTATGTATTATTGGGAAGCATATATTTCAAAATACATTATGTGACTTGAAAGCAAATGTAAACTTGATATCATTGTTGATTATAAAAAGATTAAATTTATGTAATATTACTTCAATTCTCATTCATTACAAATGGCCAATAAAAGTTTCAATTTTCTAAAAGAGATAATTTAAGAAATATTAGTCAAAATCAAGGAATTTGTCTTCACAACACATTTTGTGATGATTTTGGAAAGACTATTTTTAATGAATGGATAGATATTGATTGACATCAAGAATGACAAATTTATTCTTCAAATAAGTGAAGAACGAGTGAAATTCAATTTATATAAAAACCTACAAATTTTAGATGAAGAGGAAGAAAATTACTAAAGAATAGATAAAATCATCCACACAACTAAAAACTAAAATATTGAGTTTAAAATAAAAAAATTTCCTTAATTGTTGTGGGCCTAAAAAATAAAAAAAGTTAAAAAAGTAGAACTTCTAAAATAAAATGAAGTCACGACGCACAATGACAGACACATTATGATGTGATAATATTAAAAAAAAATATGACAAAAGGTGAAATGAAGACATACTATAATTATGTCATGACTCACATTTCTAAATCTGCAACATTTTCATATGACGAAAAAGGAGAAACATAAACGGGAACTCCTAAAAATGTATACCAATATGATTGAAAATAATCACAACACTATCTAATAAAATACATAAGAAAAGAGATAAAGGTATGATTAATAAAAATAAATACAAATAAAATAAAGATCAAGAAGGAAGATGAATTCAATAATAAAAAAGCCAAGGTTGAAGTACAAAAAGAAGTCGTGACATCTAAAAAAATAGTAATACTAACATAACATAAGATTGAAGAAGATGAATTCACAAAATTTTTCAAAGTTACGACTATAGTTAAAACGAAGATAACAGATAACAAACAACAAAATCCTGAAGACACGATTCCAAAAACATAGAAGACAACAAATGGATAAATTTCAAAAGATATACATACATAAGAAATATATTAGCCCAGGAAAGAAGGGAACAATGATTATCTTACCATTTAGAATTGTTGATCAAAAATACAAAGAACACAAAATTAAAAGAAATCAAATATTATACAAAAGAAATTGTGTGGTTGACTAAAGTCAACAACTACAAAAATTAAATCTAAAAATTGATCTAGCAAAAGATATAAAATATAACACTAAAAGATGTTGGGACATCAAACCAAGTCACAATATTATCAATGTCTTCTCATCTACTAAAGAAGTTGTGACATTCAAACCTTGTCACAATAATTTCAACAAGATAAGGCCATACAACAAGGTTGTGACACCAAACCAAGTCGTTACATCATAAAAAGAAGTCGAGATAATATTTTAACATCATGGCTTACCTTGTGGGATTCCATTTATTATGTCATGACAATTTGTTAATGTCGTGATATCCATCTAATACTCTATAAAAAGCCACAAACCCCAAAACCGCCCTACAACTCTTTTTCTTGTATCACTGCAAACCAAATACTCTAGGACAAAGATATGTGCCAGAGATTGACACCATGTCAAATGATGAGACATCGATGTCAAGACTTAGAGAAAGAAGCAAAACTAAAAGCATTAAAAAAATGAGAGAAAAACAATACAAGGCAAGCCTCAAAATGTCTAAACCCAAGTATCAATTGCACAACACAACATTTTTGACAAAGGGAAAAAAATTGATGAGCAAAACCTTCACAAATAAGAATTTCATGCACGAACGAAGATTGAAAAAATAATCCTATTATTCCAATAGACAATTGCAAGGTGAGATATTTCTAAAGGGAGAAAGAAATAATCATGAAAAAATCATACTTGAACCTTAAAAATTTGCAAGAAAAGAAGTACAATATATGAAAAATATGGGTGCATTTCGATAGGGATATCATCAATATAACCTTTTAATTCGAAAGGTGTTTCAAATAATACAATTATTAAAACCCTAAAAACACAACTCAACTACAATATAATAGTCAAAACTTTGATGGATGACAAAGAATAATTTAGAGGAATAACAAAGAGTCTTATGAACACATTCCAAATAGAGAAATGACTGAGAAGGGAAACATTTGGTTCTATTTTCATTGTTTAATATTACAACCTAGAGTAGGCAAGTGGTCTTGGCGGGCCAGGCATGGCCCGACTAAGCCGGGCCTACCACAATAGGGCATGGTCCAGAATCGTGTCTAGGACTGGGTCGTGCCGGCTCGAAGCATGGCCCGTGCCATACTAAGCCAAGGCTCGACACGATGGGACATGGGGGTGAGATGAGTTCGAGTCTGTCTCGGAGTCATAGCTAGGCTGGCATATATGTGCCTGACCCTACATGGCCTAGCACGACTCGACCCAAATCTAGCCCAGATTTAGATCATGTCGAAGAGCCATTATTGAGTAATGTCGTGTCAGGCACAGCATGACTGCCGTATCGTGTCGTGCCAGGTAAGGCACGGCCTGTTTGACACCACTATTACAGCCTACCCTCAATGTTTCTATTATCAATCATGACATGGCAATCTAGCTATTTGATCTATTGAAGGAATATCAAATGAATGTCAATAAGATTTTGAAGAAATCAATCATGAACTATCAAGGAAGAGGATTCGCAAGTCACATTATTCACTCTTTCCTTATCACCAACATACATTGGACAATAAAGATCATCCTTCCCCAGAGTCGAAACCAAATGAAAAAGTGCGGAAGATGATGTTAAGTGAAAGGAAAAATCACCCCCCAGGGGATGAGGAAGAGATATTAGCATGAGACTTGGAAAAAGTCCTAACCCTACTAAAAGAGAAAGAGTTGAAAAGTACACGCAACTACATTGCAACAGAATTAAAGAAAAAAAAAAGAGTCAATGGGAAGTCTACTTTAAAATAAAAAAAGACAAAGACAAAATAAAAGTCGAACAACAATTAGTATTATGGAGAATACATCTTAATGCAAAGAAAAAATTATTCATGTCACACCAAGAAGATTTAAAGAACATGTCATGAAAACCTTGGAGGGGATTGAAAAGAAGAGATAAAACATGATGTGAAGTACTAAAACTTTTAGCACATTTTACAAATCCATTTTTATTGAGTGGCGGCGAATGATACAAAAAAGAGATGATAGATGAAAATAACTACCAACTTTGGAGAGAAAATATGGATAAAAGATTTGAGAATATTCAATACATATTAGAAGAATATATATTATGCACGTGTCATTGGAAGAGACTTTCAACTCGATTGGTAGGAGGCAAGACAAACTATGTAGAAAAATTTACAAAATGATGAAATGGCCAGTGAGCAACAAAGAAGGCACAAGAACACCCTCTGCATTCATGTAACAATTTGAGCTATCCAAAGCCTAGTTTTCATTGAAAGAGATTGATATTAAGAAATGAGCATACTACTAGTCTTATTTACCAACATAATGAATCATCCTACTATTTTCTTCCTCCTCATCTGACTAGAAAGAAAACTACAAAAGAGGAAGATTCTCTTTGCTCAAAGATGAGCAAATATTTAAGTGTAGGAGTTTGTTCGACATTAAAAATATCAATTTTTTTTAAATATTTTCAACTTAAATATAAATCAAGTACGAAAGACATACTTTATGTAACACAAAACTAGAGTATAAAAGTTCGAGTTGAAGTCGCAACATTTTTAATATCTCAACATCATTAAAACGAGCACATACCTTTGAAGTAGTTACGACAAGCCTTCTTGGTCGCAACTCTATATATTGGTCATGATATTTATTATACATCACGACTCTATGATATGATTACAATAATATTCTATGTTGAAACACATTTGTGATCATGATAACATTTGAGTCATGACCACATTTGCTCTATAATATATTTTTGATTGCAATATTATTTTCACATCAAAATAGCAAAAACATTAAAATTTGATAGCAACATTAAAATGAAGTTGCGATGATGCTTAAATGATAAAATGAATTTGCGACAAGCTTTTCAAGTTCCCAATAATTTTGTTACAAAACCAAAATCATAATATTCATAAGGTTATGAAACTTTTTGTAGTTGCAACATTCTTTTCATGTTGCACCATCATACTCAAGGGTGCAACTAACTTTGGTTGAGACATCTTTTCATGTCGCAACATCATTCGTATACATGCACAACAATGTCATGAAATTTTCTAAGGAAATCCACAACATGATATTACAGAAGTAATTTAACACAATTCTCTATCATGATATTAACTCAGTGTCATGACATAGAACTCATTAAAACCGATGCAATGCACGTTAAGGACCCAATAATATAAAAGCTGAAATTAATGAATTATCAAATATATATCAAAAAGATCAAGGGCAAAGCAAGGAACCAAGGCACAACAATGCCATCTCGAGCAGGAAAACATAAAATAGCCGAACAAAAAACATATTGAATTAGGAAATGAAATTGAAACCTAAATCCTAATGCCGAGTACCTTTGGGATTATATAGTTCGACACGATAATTCACAAATTGTATTGTTCAAATATAAAGATGTCAATCGAGTGACCATGATGTGTTGAACATTACATGAATTGGATACGTAGGTCATGACATGAATTGGATACGTATGTCATGACATGAATTGGATACGTAGGTCATGCCATGCAAGCACGACAACATGTGAGGTAGGCTTGCCACATATCGAAGGCCTACCTTTCTCAATTGTGCATGCCTAGTCATGTCGGGTTGTATAGGGTCGGGATGGGTCAAACTGACAACTACCCATGCCCCTTCATCCTTGATGGCCTGGCTACTAACAGTAGCCATTCAACCAATGGTCAGTGCCAACTATCACCTGGCAAGCCTAGCTAGCCTATTAGCTGGTGCCTAGTGGCCACTGCCAGTGTCACTAGCATAGGCTATAATAAAATTTTACGGTCAATGATCATTGGGCATCAAGCATGGGATCATGAGCCCTAACTTTGTCAAATAAAGTTTGTTTTTAAAAAAAAATTAATTTTAAAAATTTAAAAATTATAAACAAATTGCATTCTGCTATAAATAAAAATTTATAAAAATCATATCTCAATAAAAATATATATTCATTTCGTAGTCTTGATTTCATCATGATTTCATAAATAATAATAAATTTAAAAAATACAAAATCACGATAATCAATAGTAATCAACAACAACAACAATATGTCATCTTCTAATATTCACAATCAGGGTGTATGATTTGGATCACCACATCCCAAGCTCGTAGTCATAGTGATAGCATCTATATCCTCGATGTCGTGTGAATGATCATCCACTAACAACTCTTTCACATGATCCTAAAGACCCCACTATGAATCATCTTATTCATTTAAGCATGATAGTTCTTCTACGATATATAATTAAAATATTGATCTCTAATATAAAATAATATTCATAGTCAAAGAAAAAAAGATTTCGATGTTACACTAGACACCAGAGAGATCAATAGATTACATGTCATCTTTGATAATATGGGATAAATAAAATCATATAATTTCTATTAACTCAATATATCTAAATTTTTAATATCATCTTGAGATAGGATGAAATAATAATCAATATCTAAATACTGAGATTGTTCACTCTTATTTGACGGATTACTTCATCGATTACCACTAGTTAACAAAAGAAAAAATCTCTATTTCTAAATATAATATCTATGTCCATACTTGAAGGCTAGCTAAAATTAATATACCTAGTATCATAATATTTAAACATATTATATAATTATTTGTGAATCTTATTATCTAATTATTCTACTTTATTCATTTAGGTAAATATGTATTTTAATATATTTTCAACTCCTTCTACCTTAACCATATAATTCATACGAACAATCAAATAATAAAGAGATAGAATAGAAAATTAGTATTTTAAATATTTATTTTTTATCACAATAACCATGACACAAATCAATATACCTTCTATACGTTCTAAACATACTATTAATACCGTATATATACCCAAGTGAAGTATATATAGTGAGAATTTACACGAACACATATCCATCATATCAAAAAAAATATTTCAAAATTTTAAAAATATAATTTATGACTCATAATCTAAATCATTAATAATAATTTCATGAAATATCAATTAGGTTGGGATGACCCTTGGCACGGTTCGTGCCATGCCGGGCCGGCACAAGCCTTGCCTCATGTCAAGCCAGGCAAGGCCAGTGTGCCTAACTAGACGACAAGGTAACCAAGCCCAGAGACCTGGCTGGATTTTTTTTTAATTTAGCTGAAAAATCAAGTACGACCCTACCCAACCCGACAAGTCCATGCACAACCCGCTTGAATCGGGTCATGTCATGCATAGTATGACATGATTACTATATCGGGTCGTGCTGGGCACGACAACACTGTGGCCCAGTTCAGGCCACCAAAAAATGGGTTGGGCTAGCCCAACTGGCCCATTTGATATTTTTATAATTTCAATTACTTTTATTATTGACATAGTCAGATATCATGTGTAGATATCTAATACATGAAAATAATATTGATAGATATAATTTCAATAACATATAACATTTATTTGAATAATTTTTCTTTTTAGGCTCATTGATAAACAGAGTATTTTAGTTAATTTCTAATATTTTCAAATGCAGAGAAAACTATTTTTATTCTCACTTGTACCATTAGATTAATTATATGACACATACAATTAACATAAAAAATATCACCTAAGATTTTATCTCTGATGATTCACATAAATATATTAATCACAACATCATTATTGAAAATATTATCAAATATAATACTAAAAATTTTATTTTAAATATCATATCTTCCAAAAAATTCTCAAAATATACAAATATATAGAAGGGACATAAAGATTATGAAAGACCTCATGAAATTCTAAAATTTTTTTATTTAGTTTTTACTTAGAATAGATATAATAAATAGATATGCATGCAAATGTAATATCATCGCGATTAGTCTAATTATCAAATATCATGGTGACCACTTAATTATGTTTTCTAAGTTCATAAAATACTAATTATTTTTTAATTTTAAATATTTTATTAAATTATTCATAATGATTAACCTAAAAATTTAATGATAAACAAACTGGAAATAGTTTTATATAGTAAGAACTAGTATATGATCCTCAAAATATCTTATCAGAATACTTAAGCTAAAAATAAATTTCATAATATCTTTCCTTCCAAATGTATTTTAATAAATGAAGAGGATCAATGAGTTTGAAGTTGATTCAACTTTAAATGCCTCGTTATTCAATTAGGTTTGTCTGTGATCTAATACACCATATTTTTGATATATTAATCAGCATGTATATTAAACTGACCAATACTACCAGTACTCATATATATATATATATAGAATCTTCTTAGACGCATCTATAATTTTATTTTTAATTATATGAAAATATATTTATACTACTAAAATTTATATATTTAGATTTTTTAGGCATATGGGTCAAGATCATGGGAGAAACCTAATTTTGATATTGGACTTTTTGATCGGATTATTGTTATTATCTATGTCTATGAATAATTCATTTTTATAATATTCATTATTTATAATTTTTTCTATCTAGGAGATTACAAGTAAAAAGAAAGAGTAATATTTTTCTAATTTTTTACTCATTATTGTCAATTTAATTATTTACCTAAAAATTATTAATTTTAAAAGATATGCAATTCAATATATATATTTACTTTATGTGAGTAGTAGATAATTTTTCACCTCTATCTAGTATTAACACACCTCAAAGTCAACTCATCACCTAAATCACCTTGATGCTTCATCAATTGAAATTACAATTATAAAAAAAATTATGAGCATAGATAAAATATTATGCTACTTTTAAAATTTAAAAAAAAATAAAAGAGCCATCAAAGAATAGAAGAGATAATATTATAGATAAACTATGAAAAAAAAATATTAAAACATTATTTATAAAAGAAATGATTAAAAAAAATATATTTTCTTTTCTTATGATAGAAATTTGATAGCCATTGAATCACCCATTTTGTTGTTGGATTTTAAACAATAGCTGGAATAGTTAATGACTTTTTTTTTTATTTTGACCGATAAGACAACAACCAGTATATTATATTGGGGAAAAACAATTATTGTAAAATAGTTGCAATTTTGAAATGTGGCACATGCCACATTTTGTGCCTAGCATGCCAGCCAAGTGGGCAGTGCCTAGCATGGCACGAGGCCCATTCTACCCCACCAAGGAATGACACGAGTCATATCATGGGCTAACATGTGTTCAATCCAAGTATGATTATAAATCTTGTCGTGTTGAGCCTGTCACGGCTGAATTATGCCATGCCACAAGTCATGCCCAAGATGTCTGGCAAACTTAACATATTTAGTTTGAATATCTTTCCAATATTAGACTAATTTAAGAATCTACAATTGAATTATATAATTGTGTATGATGGATATAAGTTTTAAAAAATTATTTGTGATTTTGTGATATATTGAATATTGATTAATATTATGTCTTAAAATGCTAAACTTAAGATTTTATCATGGTGATGGCTGTCTTGTGTTGATTGTGACAGATAGGTAACGAGACACACACAAAGAAACATGCGTCAATAAGAAGTGACAGTCCTCCAACCACCTTCCTCTTGTGATGGCTGGAGAATAAAGACACGTATGATGTTAATAAAGATATATATAGTCGAAGTAACTAACAATGGGAGTTCACAAACATTTCAAAACATCTATTACTCATCTTCATGTCAAAGAATGCAGTTTATTTTCAATGTATTCAAAATACAATTTGTAACACATTTACTTCAATGTGTTCAATAAAAGTGTAGTAACTCCAATCATTTTCATTTATAGTTCGGCTTACAGTTCCTGCACAATTACATTGCAAAACTCAAAACACAATCAACAAATTGTAAAATGTAAATCATGATTAAACAATTAGAACAGAAACAGCATAATTAGCCATGTTATATCAAAAATAAAAACAGTGAGCAATTCGCAAGAAAGCAATTAGAATTCAAGTTTTTACAGCTTGTAGTTCTTCATGCTTCACAAATTGTTCATTTCCATTTGGCTCCGGTTCTCCCAATAATACTGCTGGAACAAATGCCCTAAAAAAAAAAGAAAAATATATGATACACCTACATAAACATAGTCTATAAGGCATATGAAGTAACAAATAGAAAAAAATCATTTCCGTAAGCAAGGTGAGAGCCGGTAAAGACGAGAATTTCTGATAGGTTATCCAACCACGACAGACCTGAGATCAGGCAAACATTCATAAAAAGATCTAGTATCGTCATCATCCCATAAAACATCAACACCTTGCGAATCTTTTTTAGCAGATATGAAACCTTCCTCTCCTGTAGTAATCCTAGTGGTATGGTTGTCATCAGGCATCACAGGAGGTTGCATATCTATTGCTTCTGCTAAACTGCAAGCACCAAAATTAAATGTTGTGAAACATTATATTTGTTGATTAGAATTTGAAAAAAATAATAATTAGAATACAATTTAGAATACTGAACAGACAATGTAATTCATATTAGGTATCCAATCAAGAAATTAGTTGGCCCATCAAACATCATTAAAGGTGTCGAAGTGGGACGAGCCAAGAAGAGCCAGTTTTTTGAAGCCCATGCAGGCTGGGAAGGATCAGGCAGGTCAGCCCAGCCATTGCTGAGGCAATGGTCTACGACTTTATAACCATTGGGAACAGTCTCCTATATATATCACTAATTCATCATGATTTTTTTCACAATATTCTAAGCATTTTTTTCTAAATCAATCTTCTCTAAAATCAGAATAAAGAAAAAAATAGAAAATACAATGAAAAATATGGCAAACATAATTTATACATCCATAAAACATATAAACAATATTCAACTTCAAGCCACGTGCATAATAAACTAATGAATTATAATAGCTCGCATGTTGCATAGTCTCATTAATAATAACAATAATAAAAAGAATATACAATGAAAAATGAGCTTTTATTAAAATTCAAACTCATACATAAATAAAAATGCAATAACACAATAAAAAAATAATATACAAAAAAAGTTATAATACAATGAGCAGATTTGATTGGGACCGCCTACAGGTTAGATACTCTCATCAATAATGCAGTACAAAATAAAAAAAAAACATAATGTTGTGAATTATAACACCCCCCATCAAGTTGATAAATAAAAATTCAAAACTTTAACATTAGAGAAAAAACAAATAAATTGGGACCTCTTTAAGACCTTTGTGCAGATTTACGTTAGCTACTATATTATCTAAATATATATTGTAACAACTGTTTCACCTTAAATTTTCTAACTCAAAAAGAAACAGTTAACTTTTATGTACTTCGTTCAATTAGAAAAAAACTAAATTGTAAATTACATGTCTCATTGCATTACTGTTATAGTATATGATCGTATGAAAAAAAATAAATACCCAATTTTTTCAAATAAATATCATATCTATAGTATCTTATAAATAATCATCATCGTTATAAACTTAATACCTTTAATGAATCTCTTAACAACTATATTCCTCTTATTTTTTTAAAGGCGATGTTACATCCAAGAAAAATACAAAATTTTATCATAGACTTCATCTTCTTGGTACATACTAGCACTCAACTTGAATCTAAATATCCGGTCAACTCTAAGTACTCATAAGCCCTAATAAAGATTTCATGTCATGAAAACTTCTTCACAAACCTTAATACACAAAGCGTTATATCAAAATTAAACTACCAAAAAATATCTAAAAAATAATTAATTATGTTGATAATAAATATTATATCTGATCTAGTTATAATGAGATAATCTTCTATATAATTCTCTTATAAGTAATAGAATTAACTGAAAGGTTAATATTAGAAGTCGAATCAATACTTAGATTAATAAGAATATATACTTGAACACAACCCAAAAGATCAACTCATATAAGAGCATCAAATCATATTAGAAATCAAATAAATACTTAAATCAATAAGAATATTTACTTGAATACAACACAAAAGATTAACTCAATTAAAAATATAGAGAACATATCTACTCTATAATAAAATAATATTACTCGTAAAATAAATTATCTCTATACCAAAAAAATATCAAAAACTCTTAAAGTCATTCATCTGAAATTGTCTCAAGATACTCTTTGAGTTGTATTATCCACAACTTGGCATTCCTCATAATTAGAATATACTTCACATACACAATCAACATAATTATTTTATCATCAAAATCTTTTTACAAAAACAAAAAAAAAATATGTAATACAAATGTGTAACTCCAACAAATGACTTCATGTGATAACCTCGTAAATTAAGCTTTCAGTATATATTTCAAGTCATGCAATATCTTCCATAACCTGCAAAATATATCTAACAATATTTCTCAAAATACATGTAATTGTTCAATATACACTTCCTCCTAAATATCACCATTTAAAAATATCAATAAAAATAAAGATAAAGTTAAATTTAAGCTATCTAAAAAATAACTAACAAAAAATGAACTAACAAGATAATCATAAATAAGTATAATATGAAAAAATTAAGAAAGATATAAGTTCGATATTATCATATCCTAAAACTTTCAAATATTATTCACTAACTATAATAATATTTTCATAATAAGAAATAAAATTATGGTATTATTTTCAATGATAGGTAATAATTCACATGTCGATAATCCAAAAGTTTACGATGAGAGTAAAAGTAAAATAACCAATAATACTTAAAACAAAGAAAAGATTTATAGCTACGTTATAAATGGGTTTTGTATATTCATTTCTAATAAATTTAAATATCATAGTGAATAACCTATATGAGAATCCATGGATAACTCTGTTAGTTATTATGTTTATCAATACTACATAAAGCTTTCAGCATCCGCTCTAATAATAATATTCAACAACTATCTCTAGTATGTCTCATCCTCCTACAAAGAGTATAATGAACTAAGATTTGCATACATCTAACTTTTGTTGCAATGATAACTATTCTTACATAGTATAATGATCATAATACGTAAAATTAGGGTTATTATCTTCTTATTTTTAACTCAAAATCACCTCTTTACCAAATTAGGATTTTTGGCAAACTCTAATTTCTAAAAACTAAATTTCTACTAAATTGAAACTAAATGAATTAGAGTTTGCAAACTCCAATTTCTATTTAAGCCCCAATTACTATAAAACTAAAATTAGAATTTCTTCCATAATTAATTTCAGACCATCAAGCATGCACATATCACCACACACATTGATATCTCACTCTTGGTATCAACGTAGTGGGATTCGATGCCCCCATCACACATGATAGGTGAGCCATGGACCTAATTGGTGACACAATTGTATGCCACCTTTATCAACTTACAAATTGGATGCACATGCACTATGATGATATAGTGCACATGATTTTTCTAGGGTTTCTAACTCTCACCCACACACACCCCTCTATAGTCTAATATTCCTTGGGATTAAATATGATACCACAACCACGTTAAATTTTACATGGTACAATAGAAATAGAAAATATAAACATACTCAATATCTAAAACAACATACACACTATCCTTATATATCAAGCAAAAATAATTGAAGCAACCTATAAATTAGGAGTCTACATCAAAAGTGTAAACTAAAAGAAAAAACAATAAAATAATAAACCACAATAATTTTCAACTTAATTGATTCTTGCAACTACTACCATACATAATCATGATAACTGTCATGATATGATACTATTATGACTAATGATTAGATTTAAAAAATTATTAGAAATGATAATATCAATTTTGTTCTATTCATTATTATTTGAGTTATATATATCTTTTATTTTCTTTATAGATTTTTATCTAAGTTGCATTGTAAATTAATTAAATATTTCATATTTTTTTTTCTTTTTAATGTTGCCTTGCAGGATAATAGTATATCTATGATAACTCCTTTTGAAATTGAGAAGGATGGTATGTGCGTGTGCATGTGTGTGCACGCTTACTACTCCTATTAAGACACCATCCATATATTTAGTTAATGATATTACACTTGTTGCCTACTCTCAGCTTAGATATCCTTTCTTGGTCAAGGTAAGACTCAATAGGGCCTAGTTTGAAAGGAGTTATTTCATTTAATTTTGATATATGTTAGGAAATAATATTAAACCTTTTTATCCAATACATAAATCTCTTTATAGTCAAATTATTTTCTATCTGATTCACTCAAACATATAGGGACTTAATAAAATATTTTATATGATAATAATCATTACTTTATTACTTTTAGTAATTATTATACAAGTTTATCATAATAAAAAAAATTATAAAATACTCAACTTGATTTAATACAACTTAATAATCATCTTGATAAACCATCGATGTCATTAATAACAAGTATTACATCCTTTATATAATGGAAAGAATGATTAGAACATCTTACGCTAGATACTCCCACTAAAAATATAAAAAAAGTAAATAATAAAAAAAAGAAAGAAAAAACAAAAAAATATAAAAGGTTTAGACTTTAACATCTCCCATCAAAGTGGTGCGTAAAAATTCTTAACACCGACATCGAAAGAGAACAAATCACACGTTAGTTTGAACCAAATCAAAACAATGAAATAACTAAATTTAAACTACTTTGAATAAAACGAAATCATGATCTCGTTAAGATATTTAGAATGACTTCCACCTTAAATGGATAAAACTTTTAAGATGTCTAGATTTCAAAATATCACTAGTGAGAAATTGCCACCACAAAAACTTTTGTTCACCAAGTTCTAACTTCTGAACCATTCAAAGTCAACTTGAGTTCCACTTCCATTGAGGTCAACGATTAGATTTAACAAATAAATGGCACCCAAATGATAAATCAACAGCAGAAAAAACCAAAGTATAAAATACCCCTTTAGCTAGAAAAAAAAAATTGAATTAAAAAGAATAATGATTGAAAAAAATCCAAAACAAAATGCTCTTGTCTAGTCAAATAGGATGAAAAACATAACATAATACAACAAAATACTCCCTATTAGTTGAATTGGGGATCATCTTCACAGACAAAATTAGAGAAGAAAGAAACAAGAACCCCCTGTCACCCTTCCTCAAATAGTGGGGAGGTCCTTGCAGTAACCATCAAACATTGGAACATAGTTGGCAATGGAATTGATGTTTTTTCAAGTATTCAACACACAATAGAAGCCACTTCTAGATGCAATTGAACTAGAGCCACAAATGAGAATGCCACCATTGATACTAAAATGCAACTCTAGAAATGCCACCATCAAGAGATACATGGCCTTTACTCCTGATATTTTTGAAGCAATATGCACACAAAACTTAAGTCAACCAATTATTACTTCTCACAAGAGTTACACCCACAAGATTCCCACACCAAAACTTAGCAAAAGAAAAAAATACATAGATAGGAAAGATAAATTGCAAATTAAACTTAGTGGATATAAAAATGAAAAAGTTCTCTTATATAGAGAGAGAGCACTCATTTACCAAATGTTCAAATTACGCCAAATGTCATAATCTTATTATATTAGAATTGCTATAATTTTCTAGAATAGAAAGAGACCTTAAGATTTTTAGAACTTTCAAAAATTCTTATAGAATTTCTTTAAGATCCGTTTATAAGTGTACAAAAGTCCAGCACAAAAACTAATTTTTTCTAGAATTTCAATAGATCGTGGCATGTGCATGTGAATCCATGCTATTACTTGGGTAGATATAAAGCCGATCGGAGTTGAAACTAAGGAATTCATTGTCTTTTCTCAATTTTTATGGCTTACAAGCACAAAATTACTAATTTTGAATACAAAAACATATTTCAATGTCTAAGCCAAGCATTAACCTTAAAGGTGTCAATCTTCATTAGTGTAGCCAAACTAAACGCAACATAACTCAAATTTCATTCAGTATAAATCACAATAGCAAAATTTGGTATGGTTTAACATTTTCCTGACTAAACATTTATGGAATTAAAGCAGACTTACGACAATACATTGCGGAATAAATGTTCATAAGATTTTCGCAGTTTTTCATATGATGAAGCATTTTCATCACTTAGCTCTCCTTTAGCACACAAAGTCTTTGAATTTTCATATTCCATTCGCTGAAGTGACTGAGAAATAAAAACATGGCAATGATGACAAACTTTAGAAGTGAATTAAATACAGTGAAGAGCAAAAAGCTCGATGTATTACAGCATGTTCAGACAGAAGCAATTCTGAAACAGCTTCAAAATATGTATGAAAAGCCTTCTTGAAAATTTTCGTTTGATCTGCAGTAATATTAAAGGCCTTGAATAACTGCAGCAAAATCAAAGAAAAACATGCAGATTATATAATGAAATTGGCAAGCCACTAAACTATTCGTCGGGTTGATTCAACCAGAAAAAAAAGTCGTATATGCTTCTGGAATAATTGTCATTTGTATCAAGAACATACTAAAACATAAAAAAAATTTTATTAATTGTGAAAGGAAATGAAACTAATGACAGCACAGTTACAATATTACTAATCAAGAAATAGATACATGAAAAAGTATCTTGAGAACTCATTCACCAGAAGCATCCTTTAACAATATTTAAAGATAATTCACAAAATAAAAAATATAATAAAATATATTATAATCTCAATCAATACTCCAAGCTTTTGTGTGTGTGTGTGTGTGTGTCATGAATATGAAACTAGGAGAAAAAAATAATAATTAACTCATTTTATATCTTTTATTTGATAATGTGACAATCAACCTATATATATTTCATGCATTTTTAAAAATCAAATTTGAAATTAACTCATTATTTAAAAAAAAAGTAATGACATTGAAATCCAAAAAAAAAAAAAAATTTTAAAATCTTCAACCAAGCATATAATCAAAATATATATATATATATAAATCATCACAATAATCCCTTGATATTTTGATTAAATACTAGATTGAGGAATAAGTATGTCTCTTTCTTTCTTTGAAAAGAAAATTATCATCCAAAGAATACAATAACTTTCAAATATATATTATATTACATGTACGACTCTATAAAAGAAATCTCCAAAAGAAATAGTAAATTTTGAAATTTTCTATATGTACAAAATTCAACATGATAAAAATAAAATACTTATAATATAACTCAGTTAATAAATGGATTACAAATGTTATTAATTCAGCTTCATTTTGATATAACTTAACACACATGTTTTGGTATAGTAAGCAAAATGAATGAGACATCTTCAAATTGAGTGCTTCCAACAAAGCATAAAACAAAATAAAAAGAAAAGAAACTTTAATAAATATAAAAGCTGTAAACTTTGACAACCCTCTCACACTCAAACTTAAAGTCTAGGACATCAAGATTTTAAGAAAAATAAGAAACAAACTACGTAACAGTCTGAACCATGAGAAAATAATTGATTTGTGTTAAATAATAAATTGCGAATAGTTGAACTAATAAAGACATTAATAAGTACATCAACCAAGGTAGCAATGAGAGCAGCCTATCGTATTCTATTTAAAAACATTTAGGAGATCAAGAGAATGTCATTAGTTTTGCCAAAAGGAAAGGCTCTAATAAAATCATCTTGCACATCACGGCTTACCACTTTGATTTAGGAAACATAAAGAAGCTCATTGTTATTTCAGAAATAGAGCATTCTATTTACACAGCTCTACATGTGTCGCACATTGATTTTGTGAGTACATATAGAGATGGGCATCATATCCAATGTACAAGACTGCCACTTTAATATAAGATTTATGAGAAACTAATATTTAAATATCCTTACTCCCAAAAATCAAAGAGATTGTGTCAGATGAGTTTTGAACCTGAGATATATTATCCTTGAATGAAGGTATTTGTCATCATATCAAACCATGACATGTAACATATACATACAACACAAAAACTTCCCAGGCAAGATTTTAAAACACGTTTTCCAAGCAGACCTTAATGCCAGCCTAAAGGCAAGGCATCAAGAAAATACTTTGAGAAGTGAGAAAAAAAAAACAACACATAAAATGAATACACCTCCAATGAAGCATGTTCGAAGCATACTTTGATTGTGTCGTTCACTCCTTGAAGAAGGAGAATAAGCATTCTTAGAACGAGCTTGGATAGTTCCTTTTTAGAATGAGCTTGGATAGCTCTTTCATGAAATGAGCTTGGATAGCTCCTTCGTGGAACGAGCTGACACAGCTCGTTCACTTTGATTTAGACAGCTCGTTCGTAGAACGAGGTGACGCATCTCATTCATGAAACAAGCTTGGGCAGCATATTCGTTGAATAAGTTTGGGCAACTCATTCTTGAAATTAATTATAATATGAGGCTCCCCTCACATTAAAATTTTTTTTATTTTTTATTTTTTATTTTATTCTATTTTGTATATTTTAAAATAATAATTAATTATATAATGTGATGCTCACAAAACTAACGCGTCAACATCTTGAAACTAACATCTTGTATAATCTCACTTTACTTTTTAGGCATTTAAAACTTTGTTCCCGTGTAATTATTATTCTCAATATTATTCTCACTCAAATACATTTAATTTCAAAATTCTTATAAGATCAAGTATTTTAGTTTTTGTATAATCTCACACACACATTAAATGTGTGTGATTATATAAATATTGATATATTGGATCTCATATGATATTTTAGTTTTTGTCTAATTCCACATAAACATAACATCCTTCTTTGGATTTTTATCTTATTTTAGCATATATCCTTTTATATATTATATCCTAGAAAAAAATTATTTACCTTGTGTTTCTGAATTTTTTGATTCACTTATTTTACTTTTTTTTAATTAGTTTTTATTATTAATACCCTCTAGTTTGGTGGATGAATACCATTGATTACAAAATAAAGCTACCATTTTACCTCTTACATCATTTCTAAAATAAAACACAAAAAAAAAATATCATATCTTATTTAATTCCTAATTTAAAGAGGCTCTAACATCATAGTCCATCATGAGCATTTTAATCCAAATTCTACCAATACTTTGATCTTTAAATATTATCAGGCAGTCTTTTTCATTCCTTTACTCCTATTTTATATGTTAGAAGTGTTCCTTGCTGCTCCATTTGTGCAGTTTCTAGATCTCATGTCCTTTAGTATCTTGCCTAGCTTTAGTTCATCACTTCTCTCATGCTCAGCTTAACCGGCTACTACCCTGGCTCAACCAGATTTCTGACACTCCCTCCATCCACTTCACTGCCTTATCCCTTGCTCATTCTCCTGTTATGTATCTTTTTCTCCCTTCTTTCAAACTTATTCGGCCATTAAAAGGACCCCTTTCAAGGCCCACCTCCTGCATGCAGTTAGGACAGAAAGACCACTATACCTTACCTTTTTCCCATTTTCATCCCTTACCCTTCATTTTATCCCTTACTGTTAGGATAGACTTTACTTCCTCTATTTATTCTTGTATTTTCAAACTAAAAACATAAGCCTTGCATATCATTTACATAGTCAAATTTTCCATATAACTTCTTGTGTAAGCATTATCCTACTCTTAGACTTTACCCCTCTTTTTGTTCCTTAAATAAGAAACTCCCTCCATGTCTAGTCTGGCTAGCCCTTTAAGTTTTTCTGGCAGAGACTCCATATCAAATTCCTGGACTCATAAGGTTAATCCTAGTATTGCTAAGTTGTCTGCAAGGGCATTTGATTCTCTATAGGTGTGTTGTATTGTAGCCTTCAATTCCCTTATATTGTATATGATCTCCTCTACCTCGTCCTCATACTTCCGCATTACTAGTCTTTTAGTTGCTAGGCTAACTAGCAGTGCAGAATCTACTCGAATTTAAATTTATTTATATTTAAATTCTTTGCAGAAATTTTGGTACTTTTGTAGAGCACGGATTTCTGCATGCAAAGCTGAGGACGCCCTAGTGTCAAAAGAGAATGCTTTAAGAATTCGCCCTTGTGAGTCCCTTATTACTCCTCCTCCTGCTGCTCATATTTCTTTATTAAAGTTTTCATCCATATTGAGAGATATTTTTCCCATATGTGGCTTATTTCCGCTAACACTCTTTATGTCCTGTCATTTTTCTTTATCTAAGGATACTCCCCATATCCTTCTAGCTTCACTTTTCATCTCTATATTTGCTATCTTGATAGGTTTCATCTCCGATATACTTGCAATTTCTCTCTTTATATTTTTAATTAACTCTTGCGAATTCATAAGTATTAATTCAAATCTATTTTTATTCTTCGCCTTCCATATGCACCAAATAATGACGTGTGGGAGAGTTTGGGTGAGCGATTTATACACTTTATTCCTCGAATTAACCTTGCTCTATCTTTCTATTCTACCCTTTAAATCTAAAATTCTAGAACTCCCCAATACTGAGATTTCCAGCTCCTTTCATATTTCCACTACTATTCTCCCTTTCGAAAATAGGTGATCTGAGGTTTCTATTACCTATAAGCAACAGTCACATCTTGAGGTCAGCCTTATACTCTTTCCTTGTACATTCTCATCCACCAGAATGAACTTCAAAATCACCTTCCACATAAACGATCCCATTTTTAGCAATATTTCCTTCTTCCAAGCCCATCTGAATATTGGTTGTTGAGCTTTCTTTCGCCTTAACAATATTATTGCTGATTTTAAAGTAAAGACACCTTGTGCATCCAGGGTCCATTTCCATCCGCTTTTACACAATTTAGAATGTGCTTCCACTAATTCTTCCTGATTTTTCATAGCTTTCTAGGTTTTTGAAGATTTTCTCAAGACATTTTGAGTAACTTTTCCCCATTCATATTTAGCTCGCATAAATATAGCCCATAGTCCCTCATTCTCTTTCAGTCTCCACCAGCCTTTACATGCTCATGCTTTGGCCGTGTCTTCTAAGCTTAGAAAACCCATTCCGTCTTCCTCTTTAGGGTGACATAAGTCATCCCATTTTTTCCAGTATAACTTTGGTTTACCCTTTTTTCCCCCATAGGAAATTTGCAATTTCTTTTTCTAGTTTTTTTATAAAATTTTTTGGTGGATGAACAACCGACAGAATGCTCGCCAGTATGCCTTGAAGCACATGCGAGATTAGAATTATTCTTCCCCCAAAACTTAATAAACTTTCTTTTCAACCTGCTATTTCCTTCTCATTTTATCTAAAAGGAACCTTTGAGGATTCACTTATTTTACTTTTTATTGCTCTTCATGAATAAATAAATTAACATCTAGAATCTTAAGATATATATTTCTTAAATTTTTTAATACCCAAAAAATGTACAAATATTTTTTACTATAAACTTTTAAATTTATAATAAGTAGAAAAATTATCATTTTTTAGTATGACTCATTTTTTAATGAGCCTAAAAAGAGTGTAAATCCAGATATGATGCTTGGATTCATTACTCTTCCTCCTTAACTTATAGCTCTACTTGGACCACTAGTTGAAAGAGTTATCCATCAGATATATCTAATCATATTGATACTCAATATGAAGTTACTCCCATAGAGTTATAATAAATATTAACAAATTCAGATCATGTTGAATCTCAATAGAATAAAGTTTCTCGAGCAAAGAGATCTTCTACAAGTTCAAATAATATAGTAGTACACAAGTCTTTGCTAGTACATTTATATTTTATCAATAACTATAAGACCTGACCACCCATTATTTAAGGTCTATACTAGGAAATAAAGGCAGCCCTTTTTTACCTTCCGATTACTCTCTGGAAGGAACATAGAAATTGTACTCAACACTCAATTTTACATGTTCTATCTTATTCTCATCTTATTTCTTTTTTTATTTCTTTAATTACTTTTTTTACTTATATAAATATAATTAAGTCTCCTTATGGGGCATTATCTCATATAAGATAGCATCAAAATTTAATAGAAAGGATACATGTCATCCACTCCAATGAGACTTAAGAATTAATAACATAAACTTCGAGAAATTTTGTTATCATTACAGGTGAACATTTACTATAAACAAGTTCAAATGACGAGGTATGGATTATTAGGATACTTATAGCAAGAAGATTTACTATAATGTTTGGTATGGATTACAATAATACTTTCTCTTTAATAGCCAATTTAAGCTTGATACAAATTCTTATATCTCATGCATCATCTCACAGTTAGAGGAAATATCAACTAGACATAAAGAATACATTTATTCATGATAACTTTCAAAAGGAAATATATAAACATATGGAGGAGCCACAAATAATTCAAGTTGCACATCCAATGTAAAGTGTGCAGATTATGAAATACATTATATAATCTAAAATAGTCTTTGACAGTCTAACTTGTTAAATTTTCATAGGTAACCACTTTATTTGAATTACAAATATGTATTAGAATTTTCCATATTTCTATGGATGGGCATTTATAGCAAAGTAATTTAATTGATTATCTATGTGAATAATATTTTAATTAAGAAACATAATAAATTAGAGATCACTCAACTCACAAAAATCCTTCAGACATAATTTTAGATGAATGACTTGTTAGACTAATGTATTTTTTTGATATAGAGATTGATTATTCTATAAGGGATATGATTCTGTCACATAAAAGATATGTGTTTGAAACATTTGCATCATTTGGATTGTATTCCAATAGATACATAATCCATATAATTAGTATTTTCTTAAATTCTCCTTATCAAATTCATCTTGACATAGCTTTTCATATACTAAGAGATCATGAACACTTATAACTAGTTTGATGTTCATATTTGAGTTAAGCTCTAGCATGTATCAAAAGAAAATCTATGATGGAGTTTTAAATTTTTCTTGAAATCAATCTTGTTTCCTATAAAAATAAAAAAATAATAATTATTTCGAGAATCAATACATATGTAAGGTTTAAAAGAATAAAGACAATTACTTGCAAGATATTTTAAATATACAACCTATTGTATGAGATTGAGTTTTTACTTTTTGCCTTCACTACTCTTTATAATAATAGTCAAGCAGTGAGAGAGATAATCTTAAAGTCATATTTCACAAATAGATGACACCCATAAAGATTGACTATTACTTTGATAGAAAAAAAAATTTAGAATGAGATCATTACTATAACATATATTGAAAAATCAGAACAGTCAACATATATCTTCACCAAGGCCTTGAAAAAACATAAACTAAGGGTCCGTTTGATAAAACTGAAAAAATTAAATGCTGAAAAATAAGTATTAAAAGATTAAGGCTGATTTTTATTAGTGTTAAATTTATATTGAAAAATTATTAAATAAATTACTATTAATTAAATGCTGAAGATAAATATATTGTTTGATAACTGTAAATGTTGAATGCTAAAAATGATGTATTTTATATAATACCTTTATTATCATTGTATTACATATCATCCAACATAAATAGAAAATCTAATGAATTTTTTTTCATTATAATTATTAATTATTAAAAAAAATAAAATTCGTAAAAACATATCCATAAATAAATCATAAATCTAAAAAAATAATAAAAATGTTTAAAAAATAACCAATAAAATCTAACATCTTTAAAACTATCCAAATTTATAATATAAAAATAAAAATTAATGAATAACTAGTTAATTTGATATTTCATCTCTTAAATTAATCATGAAAGATGATCAGGGTTATAATTTGTGGTGGTAGAGAAAAAAAAGGAGAAAACAAATTCACAAATTAAACTGTAGTATGAATGAGAAAACAAAAAAGAAAGAAAAAATGACAAAATAATAATTTTAAAAAAAAATTGTTGAAAATTTTCAGCATTCGACATTAAGTAGATGTTTATCTACTTAATATATTCAATGCTTTTTTACTTAAAATTTTAAATTTTCAGCTCCCACATATTTTTGTATCAAATATACATAAAATTTCAAACCATTAAAAATTTTAATTTTCAATAATTTGAATATTTTAAGTGATTTATCAAACAGTCTCTAATATTTCTTTTTTTAAGCTCAATTGTGAACTTGTATGGACAAGATTTATAGAGGTGTTGCAATTTGCTTATTTAATATTTTATTTATGTTTTTGTTGGAAGCACCCATCATGCATGCTTCCCCAATCCCATAGTTATTAAAGCTGCACCTTCAGCATGCCTAAAGCCCAAACTCCATCAGGCTCCATCAAGTGCCCTCCCCCCACAAAACATATTATTTCTGAAGTTCCCACTACTAATCAATTATTTTCATTACCTCCTTATAAATCATATTATTTTAAAAGATCTTTCTTCCCTACTCCTGCAACCTAGAGGTGTCAAACGGGCCGGCCCAGCACGGCACGGCCCATTTTTCACGAGCACGGCACGGTTAGATTTAGGCGGGCACGCCTTGCCAAACACGATCGTGACTCGTGTTTGGCAAACACGGTCGTGACTCGTGAGTCACGACTCACGTCACGCCTCGGCACACGTGACACGCCGCCAGTGCCACGCGTGCCTGCGTGAACCGGCACGGGATGGACCCGTGCCGGCGTGCAGTGCCAAGGCACGAGCCGTGCCGGGCCAGGCACGGTACGGCTCGGGTCGTTCTTAACCCGGGCACGGCACGGGCCCGGGCACGGTTTAAGAACGTGCCGGGCCGGCCCAGGCACGGCCGAACCGTGCCGTGCCTCGTGCTGGGCCGGGCCGGCCAGGCACGTTTGACGCCTCTACTGCAACCTATATACAATATATTTAATGTCTTATGACTTTACATGTTAGATTCTTAAAATTCAATTGCTTAATTTTATAACTCTAAATATTTGTGAAGATGAAAAATAATAATACTATTTGATTTTTATATTTACTATTCTGTACTTGATTATATTTTATTAATAGATAAAAATTATTTAGTAAAAATATATATTTTTAAAATATAATAAGTATAGTGTGTCTCAAAAAAAAGTATCTTTTAATTACATCTTGTACCTCAATGCCCCAAAAGATTTCTGCACCTTAGTATGTTTTGCACTTTAAATATGTTCATTCCTTTTTGTCCATTTTATAAGAATATGCTTGTAAGATATCTTTTAGAATGTGCATATTATTTTTCACATTAATTTATAACAAAGATATTTTGATCTAAGTGCGAGGCAAGTATGCAAATTTATCAGGATTTCTCATATTACACGTCAGTCTTACTTTATAAAGAATTTATTCAATCTAATACACTCTAATCTAATAAAGATATAAACAAGAAATATTTAATAATTTGATTATTTTTAGTGAATACTACTCAAGATATTATATGAATGTCACATTTGAGATAGATATTAGGATTTTTTATTTTTTATACTTTACATAAAATAATAAAAAATAAATTTGATAAATATATTAAAAATTTAATAAGTGTACAATTATACAAACATCAACATACATAATCTAATAAAAACTAAAAAATTAAATATATTTGAGCAAGAATGATATAAGCATGATTAATCATTTTGGAAGTCCGTGTATTACAATTATATGTTGAAATTCATATATTGCTGCAATAATAAATATTTTCATCTAAAAACAATAAGTCGCAGGTATGAGACTCATTAGATACATCTCTAACTTTTGGAGAAAAAACTATCAAAAATATTAATATTTACTAAACCTCATGCTAAAGCAAAAGCCTCATGCGCTAGATACGATCTTCATCTCCATAAAATAAATTAGAAATGATAATAGATTAAAATATATACCAAAACAATTTAGCATTTATTATATAAATCATTAAATTATATATCATAATTATTGCGCTGGCACAAGTCAAAATAATGAAATTATAAAAAAAAGATAATAGACATATGATTAAAATAACTCATGTACTCTTACTTAAAAAGAATGTTATGAAATATTCTTGTTGAGATAGAATTTTAACCATAATATATCTCATTAATCAATTACTTTCTTCTGTCTTTTCTCAATATATATCCTTTTAGATCTTATAACATCGAGATAGACTATTTAACTTATCTCCCAAATTGTTTAGATATATTTATTTTATTCTGAATTACTCTTTATTAATGAAATAAGTTAATATTTAGGGCATTGATATGTATCTTCCTTTGATATTCTAACACTTAGAGACTGTACAAGTATTTTTTTTATCATATATTAGTATGCTTTGTCTATGCAGATGTCTTTTACCGAGACTCATTTTTTTAATTAGCCTAGAAAAAAGAATGAATCTAGATGTTACTCTTGGATACATTACTCTTCTTTTGTTATTTATAGTCATGTCTATACCACTAATTAGTAGAGAATGTTACTTGTCAGCTATCTAAGCATGTTAATACTCAATATAATATAATTCTCTTAGAATTATTATATCTAATAACAAATTCAGATTATATTGAGTTTAGATAGAATGAGAGTTACTGGATAGGAAAATTTCATTCAAGCCAAAATAACACAATGACTCATAAACCTTCACCAATATCAACTCATATTGAGTCAATAACTATGAGACTTAATCATTCAGTATTTGAAATCTATACTAGAAGATAAAGACAGATAGTATGCTCAAATCAAAGATGAACTGATGATGATCTCACATGTATTTTCGGACCCTCATCTTGTTCCTTTTTTATTTCTTTTATTTTTTGTCTAATTTCCTCTAAGGTATAATCTCATTCAAAATAAAGTTAAATTGTGATAAAAAATATATATGGCATTCACTCTAATGAGACTTTGAAACTAACATCATGACCTTCAAAAAATTTATTGTTAATTGCAAGTGGACATTCACTATAAAGACAAGTCCAAATAGTAAAGCATATCATCTTAAGATGAGACTTATAACAAGTAAATTAACACAAATAATTAGTGTGGTGACACTTATTTTTTAGTTGCTAAGATGAATAATTTTTTTACAATAACCTTGAAGAAGAATTGCATGTGAAGCAGTCATTTGAATTTGGAATAGTACAATAAAAGATAATTTACAAATTTTAGAAAATATTATATGTTATGAAATAGCAATAGAAAGTCTCATTTGCAATGGGCAGTCACTTAATGTAGTTATATAGGTGTATTAATGACTTTTTTTATTCTTTAAAAAGAGACTTAATGGCAGAATATTTTATTAATTATTTATGTGAATAATATTCTAATTAATAGAGATGAAGATTAGAGTATCACCCAACTGAAACAGTACTTCCAAGCATATTATCAAATATATAACTTTAGAAGACTTAAATATTTTTTTTGCATAGAAATAACTCATTCTGTAAGGAATATCATCTTATTACATAAGAGATGTGTACTTAATATTTTTGTAAAAATTAATTTTTGAATTATGCTCTAGTAGATACTCCTATTAGTCTAGATCCATATATTAACTTTACATTCGATATGACTCATCTAGTTAACTCTACTAATTATAAAAGAATTATAAGAAAGATTAATTATTTGACTATGATAAGATTAAATATAATATAAACAGTTAATATAATTAATCAATTTCAAGATTCTCCCCAAAACGCTCACATTGACACAACTCTTTGCTAAGTGAAATATGTGATAGAGTTTTCAAGGTTCGGTATTTTTTTAGGATTCATGGATACTTGCAATTGACCAAGTATTTAGATTTAAATTAGGTACTAATATGAACCAAGAGGGTGTCTAATAGAATTTTGCACATTCCTTGGATACAACCTTTTCTTGGGGAAAAATAAAAAACATAATATTATTTCAAAATTTAGTTCAGATACAAAGTTCAAAACAATAATAATTATTATTTTTGAGATACTTCGGATGTAATATCTGATCAAGAAGATCGGATATCCACTTTTTCTCATACTATCCTTTACAATGAAAATAAGCAACAAGGTATATAATCACAAATTCAATATTTCAATAGTTAACAAATCACAAAGGTAGAACATTTCTTCATTAAAAAAAATTTCATAACATGACTATTACTACGACACATATTTAGAAAGCAAAGTAGCTAACAAATATTTTCACAAAATTTTTAAAGATGAAATAATTTACCTTTCTTTTCTCTAAACATGGTATGATAGACTTATGTGCAACATCTTGATGGGAGTGTTGCAATTTTCTAATTACTATTTTATATTTTTTATATTATTGATAAGAATACCTGACATGTGGGTTGCATTATCATTTTTACCTATTATATAAGACCACAATAGAAGTATGAATATTTGCAGAGTATTATTTACATTTTTTTGCGTTATTTCTTAACTCACATCATAAATCTATGTAAAGCTTCTAGTTATCAACCTGACTTTAAGCCAGTCAGCATCCACCCCAGATCTAGTCTTTATCATATATACATGGTATATCTCAATATTCTAACTATAGGCTTATCTAAAGGCTTTAGAACAAGAACTTGTGTATTTATAAAGAAAATTACACTTTGTTCAAACTACATACTTTTTAATATCTTTGATTACTTAATACCTCAAATCAAGTATATCAATAAATGTGATCGAGCAACTATCAAGAAAAGATAATTAGAATATGTAATATCATAATGAGAGTAAAAAAGATTAGAGATAAAGAGTGAAGGGTGGAACAAATCTTTGATTCTTTCCATTTACAATCAAAAACATCAAATTGACACTCAACTAGATTGGTTGAAATAGAAAATGGCTAAATTGAGGAATACTATGAATGTATCCATCTAACATAAAACTTTAAGTTTAAATCATTATGAATACTAAGAATGTCATTCAACTTTAGTCTCCTCTTAGAAAGACTCACACCTCATATCTTGTGGGATATTCTCACTAGAATTATCCTCACACCACCAAGAACCCTAATAGAATCATAGCCCAATGAAATACCAAAAGATATCATACAACTCTCTACCTGGCCAAACATAATGATAATATCATATGCAAGAATAAGTACAATTAATAATCTATATGGGGTAACAACTAGACTTGGTAAAATTCTTATCACTACCATGTTTAAGGGTGTGTATTCGTCAATCAAGTCCTTGAAAAATAATATAATCTCAAAACATGTCACTTCTACATTTGTAATAATCTTTTTGATCTCTGATGAATAAAAAATATCCTACTTCTGAATACTAAAGTATACAAAAAATACACATTTGATGGCACATGATGAATAATATATTCCAAATACCACAAGTCTCCTCATATACAAAAATGTAAGACAAATAACAAAATTTCTCTTCAATAAATAAGATGAGATGACATGCCTTAAATAAATAAAAGACTTCGGGATGATGAAGAAATTAATGGATAATATCATTTTTCTCAAAAAAACATCTAGGGATACTTCTATGTAGTGCAAGTATTATATTTATTTTAACAAAATATTTGTATTTATTTTTAACTACCTCATTTTACATTATTATGTCATCAAATAATGTCAATTAAATCATTTCATTCTCCTCAAAAAAAAAATTAACATTAATATGAATTATATTGTGAATTGTTTTTTTTTTTGCATATTAATATTATACCAAACTTATATTTTTAATATTTAATAAAATTTTATAAAATTATGTATATTGAGTACAAATAAAAAAATATTCCTTAAAAATAAATAATCATGTATATCAAAGATAATCATCAATAAATACTTTTACTAATATTTTCTTGATACATCGAATAAAAAAATCGAGTATTCTTTTCTAACTAACAAGCATCATAGTTAATAGAAGCCACCAACTAATTATTTAATTCAATAATGTTTAATTTATCTAATGGTAAATAATCAAACTAAGAATATATAAAAAGTAGGTCAACATTTGTCAAGCATTTATAAAGACATCTAAGGATGGATAAAAAAAGATATAGTTCATCTCGCTCTACTGACAATGAAGTCATTTGTATATTCAACTAATCTTAAAAATAAACATAAATAGTAAAAATAAAAAGATGACATTTTTATTGTTTAGTAAAATTATTGATTAAAAATAATTTATGATAAAACTCGTGTACAAAAAAAACTCAAGTCAAAATAGCACTCAACATTAATAGTCATCCCCTTCTAGCTCATATAATGATCTCATTGATCACATAAATATCAAATTCTCTAGACTTATTAGAAGAAGAAACCACAACTATTATATGTAGTACAAATATTGGCCTAGAATACTTCTTTGTAGTAAGTGTGACGAGACTTGCCAGAGTTTATTCATCAAAGAGTGCGGAGTGAGTTGAAGAGAAGAAAAAATATTAGAAATACATCCACAAGAGTTGATTCATCCCAAGAAAATAAGTCTAGAATACTCCTATATAGTGTGACAATACTTGTATGTGTATCATAGTTATTTAAGGCGCAAGGCGCACTGAGGCGTAAAAGCCTTTTGGGCCTTAAGGCGCAAGGCGCACTTGAGGTGCGGGCTTTTTTATTTGAGGCGCACCCAGCCTAATACACATAAAAATTATATATTTTACTAAATATAATCTTTAATTATCAATCTAATAATAAACTAAAGAACATCAAAGATAAAAATCAAATATTAATAGTGCTCCCATCATCTAAACATTCAAAGTTTCAAAACAAAATAACAAACATTCAAAGTTCTAAAACAAAATAAACACTCATGTATCTACATCTAAATCTAAATCAAGAAAGTTTTCATCAATATCATCCTCATCATCAATCTTCGACTCTCCCTCTTCTTCATCTTCCTCTCCCGATGAATAGATCATCTCTTCATCTTCATCAATCAAATCAAGAGTAGTAGTATATTTAGAGCTAAATGGTCTTGACTTTGATTTTGGTGTTGGTATTTATGTTTTGCTTGGTTTAGCTCTTGTATAAACCCTAAGCTCCTCAGCTCCACTAACTCTTGCAACATCACCCCATGTTAAATCATCACCTTCAAATACCAAATCATCTTCTGCAATACCTTCATCTTCCATTCTTCTCATTAACCATTCGTTGCTATTATCTATTTCTTTCAAGATAATGGGATCAATAGTATGATGTTCAGTGTATCTTTTCATCAAGGTTCGGTTGTACTTAATGTACACCAAATCATTCAATCGTTGATGATCTAACCTATTTCTGCTCTTGCTATAAATCTAAAAACAAATAATTTTCATGATTATATCTCAATGTTTTAATTTTGAAGAATCTAAGTTATATTAAATAATGTGATAACTTAAAGACACAAATTCAATTGCATGTAATTGCTTTAGTAACTTACATTCTCAAAGATACTCCAATTCCTTTCACAACCTGATGCACTACATGTTAGGTTGAGAACTCTCAATGTAAACTTTTGCAAACTTCTAGCACTTGATCCAAACATACCCCACCATTCAGCTACAATTAATATAAATAAATTATTAGTTGAACATTTCACCTATTTTAACCAAACATATATAATAATTTCAATGCACTAATTAACAAAACTAAAGGACTAACCTGGAGATTTAGTCTTCCTTGTTCTAAAGGCAAACTCATTACCAAAAAGGCCTCTAGCATGCATGTACAAGTCGAGTTGTGATATAATTGCATCTTGTTTATCTCTGTTTTTCACCAATCTCGAAATGCAACTACATACATCTTCAAAGATTTTTGAATCTAGGTCAATTTCTAATCCTTCTGTATCATAATAGAATTGTGGGTTCAAAAAATATCCAGCTGAATGCAAAGGCCAATGAAGTTGAACATCCCACCTCCTATCAATGATTTCCATGATTTCCCTATATTTCTCTTCATTCCTATTAAAGCTTTTGATGATGATTTCCTTCGCCTTTTTCATGGATGCATAAATGTAACCCATAGGAGGTCTCTTTTCACCATCCACCAAATGAAACACACGTACAAGAGGGTCTGACACCTTCAAACAAAACACTACAGTATTCCAAAAAGAAGACATGAAAATTATATTAGCTACATTTTTTCCCTTTTGCTCATTTGCTCATTTACTTTCCATCCAATCTGAACTATTAAACATATTCCTTAAGTTGTTTCTTTGTTCATTGATACGAGATAATGTGATAAATGTCATTGCAAACCAAGTCTTAGCAGGCCTTAACAACTCCCTCTGCTCAGTAAATTGTCTCATCATGTTGAGCAAACCCATTCTATTATAGATGTAGCCGCTTATGGATATGGCCCTCTCTATTGTCTTCTTGATGTGTGGTAGTTTTCTAATATCTTCTAGTATTAAGTCAAGACAATGTGTGGCACATGGTGTCCAATACAAATGTGATCTTTTCATTTCCAACAACCTCCCTACATAATTTAAACACATAATAAATAGATAATAGATATAATTACTTACATAAATAAGTAAGTGAAAATTTAAAATTAAATTATAAGTGTCTGCCGCCACATAATTTGAAGCATTATCTGTTATTACTTGAACAACATTGACTTCACCAACTTCCTCGACCCAACTGTCAAGTAATTCAAACAATTTCTCTCTCGTCTTGACCATAGAAAATGCATCAATAGATTTCATAAACATGGTCCCTCTTGAAGAATTCACCAAGAAATTCACCAATGATCTTTCCTTCCTATCAGTCCATCCATCTGACATAATTGAACATCCATTTTGCTTTCATTCTGTGAAATGAACCTACATTGAGCCTTTGTAAGAGTCAATTCTTTCTTGAGGTTAGTAACTTTTATATCATGAAAACTTGGTCCCTTGTAACCCACACCATGTTGCCCAATTGCCTCAAGCATTAGTTGAAAACTAGCATAGTTCAATGCATTAAATGGAATCGCAGCATCATACATCCATCTACAAAATAGTATATCAGCTCTCTACTTGACATCTTTCTTGCATGCATTGTTGATAGTAGTTTGAATATTTTTTCTATTTTGAATAATCATTTCTGGATTAGGAGTAAAGAAATGATCCATAGAACCTTTCTACCTCATTTTCTTTATGTAACTACCACTAACACTACCACCACTTCCCCATCCATTGCTACCACCACTAGAAATATCCTTTCTTCCCCTTTTGTTAGTAACATCTAGGCCTTCATCATCTTCATCTTAGAACCCAAATATATCATCATTCACATTATGACTTCCAAAACTTATTTGATTTTTTTGAGTTTTTTTGGCTAGCATATAATCTTCTATTTCTTTTCTAACATGTTCGGGACATCTTATACACTTTTTCAAATTTCTAAACCCTCCAACAATGTGTTGTTTTTGTTTATAAATACCTCCTTTAGTTACTTTATCACAAAAAATACAAATGCATGTACATGTATCTTTCTCATTTAATAAACGAGTATATTTCCATCCCGGATCTTTTCTTTTACTTGAGGCATCTACTTCAACTTTAATCTCTTTGTCCATTTTTATGTATCTTTACAACAAGTCTACAATAAAATGACAAATATATTAAGAAAAAAATGAAAATATATACATAATATATTATATATTATAAATCTATAAATTATAAACATACTCAATTTTTGCCAAACAACTAAAACTATTCATAATTTTCAGTATTTTTTCCCTTTTTTCTGCATTAGTTTTTTGAAAATTACATATTTTTTTCAAAGTATTATTCAAAAAATTTTCCCCTGGTTTTTAAGTATTTTTTGAAAATGTTTTTTTACCTTTTGAAGAATTTTTTCACAACAAAAATAGGTAAAATAGAAAAAAATACAGTTTGAGCCTATTCTTCTTCTTCTCTCTTCTTCAATTCAGTCTTAAGAGTGTTTTGGGATGATTGTTTTGAGGGTTTTAGGATGTAACCTGAGAAAGAGGGGATTTTATAGGGCTTAAAATCACAAAACTTTAAAACGACATCGTTTTGATTCCTAGAAGACCAAAACGACATCGTTTTGGAGGTGACATTTTTTTATTTTAAATCAAAACCTCAAAACGACGTCGTTTTGAGGATTTTATTTTTTTTTAAAAAAAATCAAAACCAACCCAAAACGATGTCATTTTGGGTTGTTTTGATTTTTTAAAAAAATATAACCCAACCCAAAACGACGTCATTTTAGGTTGGATCAGCCGAATACGTCGTCTTCCCCGACGTGCTCCTCCTGCATTTTGCCTGGTTCCGCCTCTCGCCGCTTCTCCCGTCGTTGCTTTGCCCTTCTTCTCCGATGAAATTTCTCCATTTCCGACGGCGAATCCGACAAAAAAAATGAGAGGAGAAGAAGAGGAAGAATAAGAAGAAGAAGAGGAAAAAAAAAGAAAAATGGCATACCTGGCTCGACGTCTGCCACCGCCGAAACTAGAAGTCGACACCTGCTGCGCCTCACCTGAAGCGAGGCATTTTTCCCGGGAGTGGTGGCATCTGAGCTTTAGGCGCGCCTCAGGCTTGCCTTTCATAACTATGATGTGTACACGTAAAAGATTCAACGTGAGTAGATTCGACAGTCTATTGTACAACTTTTGACCCTAAAACAATATATATAACTTTAGATACAAAGTCTAGCACATCACTAGAGTGCATCCGAATCTCTCACAGAAAGAATAAGTCAAAATTAACTTTTTCTAAAGGTATCAAGTGGGTCGGATAGTCCAGATATAGCACGATGCATGGTCCAATTAAATAGTGTCTAGCAAGAATTGACATAGTCTAAAACCATGACTAGACCAGAGTCGTACCAGCCTAAGGAACAACTTGACCCATGTTGGGATAGAGGTTGTCATGCCTCATACCGGGACAAGCACGACTCACGTGCTTGGCATGTTGGCATAATCCATCAGCATGGTGACCATGACCTAGAGGTGTTAAACGGGCCGGCCCGGCATGGCCCGGCCCGTTTTTAACCAGCACGATCGTGCTGCCGTGCCGTGTCGAGCACGGTTTAAATATAGGCGGGCCGTGCCGTGCCGGCCCGCTCAGGCCCGACCTGGCCATACAGGCCAGGGGCCAGGGCATAGCCGCATAGGCTGACCCGAGCAGCCCGAGTCCAGAGACTGAGAGTGAGAGAGAGGCAGGGCCGGCCGGCCGGCCGGGCAGGCGGGAGGCCGCACGAACAGGCAGAAATCAGAATATTGTTTTTTTTTTAATTTATATATTGTAAATTTTATTGCTTAAGGTTAAGTGTAGAGTATTAATTATTAAATATAATTTTTTAAAAAAATGTAAAAAATTAAAATTAAAAAAAAAAACAAATTTTAGAAAATTATTTTTTTTATTAAATTCAAATTAGTTTAACTTTTATTATATTTATAATTTATTAATTATATATTAAAGTTATTAACTTTTAAAATAAAATTTAAATCGTAAAAAAAATAAATCAATACATTATGTTAGTAAAAATTAAAATAAAAAAAAAATTAAACTACACAAATGTAAAATTACCAATCATGCTTTTGAAACCGATGGTCCGAACAAAACAAGTATAAGTTTCAACACAACGTACGGTACAAACAAAGCGTATAAATACAAAGAATAAAAAAACATCGAAAAAAAACAGCATATCAGCATAAATCGTCAAGCAGCATATCATGATAATCATCAGCCGCAACATCAAGATCAGTATCATATGGATCATCATCATCGGCAATCAGCTCCTCCGCCATCGTAGTGGATGTGGATCTGACTGCAGTGTCTGTCCCAGTCCCAGCTTCCGCACGATCATGGATGCTAAACCTTGATTCCTCCCAATCCTTCAAACATGTCAAGGCCTCAACCATATATGGACGTAATCTCGATCTCCTATCCGAAATCACGTTCACTGCAACAGAAAAAACAGACTCCGATCCTACGCTCGACACCGGATGAGTCAGTAGATCCCATGTCATCCTAGATAGCACGGGATAGGTGGACTCATATGATTTCCACCACTATAATAAATCAAGATTCTTATTATCAGAATATGATAGGATTGAGCAGTAATCGGTATCTAAGTACCGAGACAGCTCACTCCTATGTGATAGTCCACCCCTACGTTTCCCCCTCGCTAGGTTAATAGAATAATCGTCATCTCCGAACAATGTATCAATGTCCGTAATCACAGTCTCACCACCACCACCACCATACCTAATATAGTAGTATGTGAACAGGTCTGTTAACTTCTCGTAAATGAACCCTTCAGGTGGCTCTTCCAGGTTCATGCACGAGGAAATGAAAGTCAGGGTGTTTTCTACCCCTTCCACCTTAGCCCTAGGGTCCATGCATGCAGCGAGGCAATAAAGAGATGAAACGGTAGACCAGTACTTCAAGTACTTGATCTCCATCTCTGCAACCATATGGCTAAGCGTCGGGTCAGAACGATACTTCCTAAACATGCTACTAATATTGCATATGCACCGGAGTGCAATGCAAGTGGTGGGCGTATAAACCGACGAACACATATTCATCGTGTCATAAAATATATTCAGGAATTTCATAAATGAAATTCCTGAAGCCCAGTCAGTGTCGTCAATAATAAGTTCGTCACTCTTACTATTGACGTAGTCGGATTTCACGTGTTCGTATCCAACACATGATTCCAACATCAAGTACGTGTAATTCCAACGATGTCTCACATCTGATTGGAATTTCTTCTTCTTAAGATTCGCAGACAAACAGAGAGTACCAAACTCTTGTTGTCTGCGAGGAGTGCGAATATACTTGAGTGCATTGCGTATATTTTCCAACGTGGGGGAACACACCTTCATACCCGCTTGAACTATCAGGTTAATCACATGACACATACATCTGACATGAAAGATCTCTCCTAATGGTGCGTCTCTAATATTCCTAACAAACATATTGATCGCTACTCCATTATTAGAAGCATTATCGAAAGTGACACTAAAAATTTTATTTTGAATTTTATATTCCCTAAATATTTTCATCATACACTCAAAAATGACCGGGTCATCATGAGGATGAAGAATCTCAGTGAATCCTAAAATTTTTTTATTGATTGTCCAGTTAGAATCTACATAGCGACTGGTGAGACATGCATAAAAAGAATCATCGTGACATGTCCATATATTGGACGTCACGGACACCACTCCACTATATGCCATAAATTCCTTAATAATTTTTTATTTTTCTAACTTATATATCTTTAGTATGTCACTCCTAGATGTGGACCTAGGAATCCTACGATAGGAAGGCTGAAAATAAGTCTGCATGATGCGCACTACCCTCGGATCTTCCGAAAATCTGATCGGAAGACCCATCAATGTGATGAGCCTGGTCATGTCGTCCCTACCCAACTCGCTGGAGTATACGAAGGGAGTAAACTTTGAGACTGAACTCGATCCAGTCTCAAAAAATGTAGTGCCAAGTTTGGTTTGCCTAGGATCTAAGGGTCCATGTTTTTTGGTGCATAATTCGGCATACCTTTTAAGGTACCCAGTCCCACATGAACTCTTGCATGTTAAAAGTCTCATACAATATTTGCACTGTGTCATTTTAAGTTCCTCACCCCTAACATTTATTTGTGTTATGATTTTATAATGAGTCCAAACTACAGAAGTCCTAGTTTTTTGTTTTTTAGAACTTTGGGTTGAGACGACTGGAGAAACCAAAATTTCAGCAGCCGCAGACGTCTGTGTAACACTAACATTTTCAATTTCCAAATTTAAATACGTGTCAGGCATATTTGTCATTTTTTATGTTTTTTTCCTATGTTTTTCTAGAGAGAGAAGCTTTAGAGAGAGTGAAAGTAAATAAAAACGTAAAATAAATTACCTGGTAAAAGCAATGAGGTCAGTCACGTGCAAGGTGCACCGCAGGAATCTCTGATGTTCAAAACTCAAGTAGAGTTTCACGAAAATCCAAGCCGAAATCAAAATCCCGAGGCCCGAGAGAGAGATGCACGGTTTATGTGAGAGAAAAAGTTTTGAGAGGATATATGTTTTTGAAAAACATAAATGTTATAGGGAGCGGGGTAGAATTTATAGACTAAAGAAATTAATTTTTTATAAAAAAAAATATTTTTTTATTATTTTTTTGAATTTTTAATATAATTTTAAGGGGCAGAATCATGAGGACCGTTGGATTCTGCCCCCTAGCCGTTGGAGGCGAATCCAACGGCTGAAAATCTTTAAAGTTTGAATTTTTTTTTGGCCGTTGGGATTGGTCGGGTCTAAGCCCGTCGGGGCTCGGCAGTCGGGACCGCGGGTCGGGTCCAATCAGACCCGACCCGCGGTCTTTTTACCTGGGGGGGTCGGGGGCCGGGTCACGCCCACGGCTAGAGGTGTCAAACGTGCCGGCCCGGCACGTTTTTAAAGCGTGCCCGGGCCCGTGCCGTGCCCGGGTTAAGGACTGCCCGTGTCATACTGTGCCTTGGCACGGCACGCCGGCACGGGTCCGTCCCGTGCCGGTTCACGCAGGCACGCGTGGCGCTGGCGGCGTGGCGTGACTCGTCTGGCCGTCGTTGTCCCCTTGCCGGCTGGCGGCTGGCCCCCTCGGCCCTCCCCGGTAAAAAGACCGCGGGTCCGATCTGATTGGACCCGACCCGTGGTCCCGACTGCCGATACCCGACGGCCTTAGATCCGACCAATCCCAACGGCCAAAAAAAAAAATTTTCAAACATCACAGATTTTCAGCCGTTGGATTCGCCTCCAACGGCTAGGGGGTAGAATCCAACGGTCCTCGTGATTCTGCCCCTTAAAACTATTAAAAAAATTCAAAAAAATAATAAAAAAATATATTTTTTTATAAAAAAAAACTTTATTTAGCCTATAAAATCTACCTCCCTCCCTATAACATTTATGTTTTTCAAAAACATAAAACCTCTCAATACTTTCTCTCTCTTACATAAACCGTGCATCTCTCTCTCGGGCCTCGTTATTTTGATTTCGGCTTGGATTTTCGTGAAACTCAACTTGAGTTTTGAACATCACAGCTTCTTGCGGTGCACCTTGCACGTGACTGACCTCATTGCTTTTACCCGGTATTTTATTTTACGTTTTTATTTACTTTCTCTCTCTAAAGCTTCTCTCTCTAGAAAAACATAGGAAAAAATAAAAAACATAAAAAATGACAAATACACCTGACACGTATTTAAATTTGAAAAATAAAAATGTTAGTGTTACACAGACGTCTGCGGCTGCTGAAACTTTGGTTTCTCCTGTCGTCTCAACCCAAAGTTATAAAAAACAAAAAACTAGGAGGACTTCTGTAGTTTGGACACATTTTAAAATCATAACACAAGTAAATGTTAGGGGTGATGAACTTGAAATGGCACAGTGCAAATATTGTATGAGACTTTTAACATGCAAGAGTACATGTAGGACTAGGCACCTTAAGAGACATGCCGAAATATGCACCAAAAAAACATGGACCCTTAGATCCTAGGCAAACCCAACTTGGCACTACATTTTTTGAGGCTGGATCGAGTTCAGTCTCAAAGTTTACTCCCTTCGTATACTCCAGCGAGTTGGGAAGGGACGGCATGGCCAGGCTCATCACATTGATGGGTCTTCCGATCAGATTTTCGGAAGATCCGAGGGTAGTGCGCATCATGCAGACTTATTTTCAGCCATCCTATCGTAGGATTCCTAGGTCCACATCTAGGAGTGACATACTAAAGATATATAAGTTAGAAAAACAAAAAAAATTAAGGAATTTTTGGCATATAGTGAAGTGGTGTCCGTGACGTCCGATATATGGACATGTCACGATGATTCTTCTTATGCATGTCTCACGAGTCACTATGTAGATTCTAACTGGACAATCAATAAAAAAATATTAGGATTCACTGGGATTCTTCATCCTCATGATGGCCCGGCCATTTTTGAGTGTATGATGAAAATATTTAGGGAATAGAAAATTCAAAATAAAATTTTTAGTGTCACTTTCGATAATACTGCGAATAATGAAGTAGCGATCAATATGTTTGTTAGGAATATTAGAGACGCACTATTAGGAGAGATCTTTCATGTCAGATGCATGTGTCATGTGATTAACCTGATAGTTCAAGCGGGTATGAAGGTATGTTCCCCCGCGTTGGAAAATATACGCAATGCACTCAAGTATATTCGCACTCCTCGCAGACAACAAGAGTTTGGTAGTCTCTGTTTGTCTGCGAATCTTAAGAAGAAGAAATTCCAATCAGATGTGAGACATCGTTGGAATTACACGTACCTGATGTTGGAATCATGTGTTGGATACGAACACGTGATATCCGACTACGTCAATAGTAAGAGTGACGAACTTATTATTGACGACACTGACTGGGCTTCAGGAATTTCATTTATGAAATTCCTGAATATATTTTATGAAACAACGAACATGTGTTCGTCGGTTTATACGCCCACCACTTGCATTGCACTCCGGTGCATATGCAACATTAGTAGCATGTTTAGGAAGTATCGAGCGGACCCGACTCTTAGCCATATGGTTGCAGAGATGGAGACCAAGTACCTGAAGTACTGGTCCACCATTCCATCTCTTTATTGCCTCGCAGCATGCATGGACCCTAGGACTAAGGTGAAAGGGTTTGAAAACACCCTGACTTTCAATTCCTCGTGCATGAACCTGGAAGAGCCACCTGAAGAGTTCATTTACGAGAAGTTGACAGACCTTTTCACATACTACGATACTAGGTATGGTGGTGGTTGTGGTGAGACTGTGATTACGGACATTGATACCTTGTTCGGAGATGACGATTATTCCATTAACCTAGCGAGGGGGAAACGTAGGGGTGGACCATCACATTGGAGCGAGTTGTCTCTGTACTTAGATACCGATTACTGCTCAATCCTATCACATTCTGATAATAAGAATCTTGATTTATTACAGTGGTAGAAATCATATGAGTCCACCTATCCCGTGCTATCTAGGATGGCACGGGATCTACTGACTCCTCTGGTGTCGAGCGTAGCATCGGAGTCTATTTTTTCTGTTACAATGAACGTGATTTCAGATAGGAGATCAAGATTACATCCAGATATGGTTGAGGCCTTGGCATGTTTGAAGGATTGGGAGGAATCGAGGTTTAGCATCCGTAATCGTGCTGAAGCTGGGACTGTGACAGACACTGCAGTCGCATCCACATCCACTACGATGGCGGAGGAGCTGATTGCCGATGATGATGATCCATATGATACTAATCTTGATGTTGCGGCTGATAATTCTGATGATATGCCGCTTGATGATTGATGCTCATCTGCTCTTTTTTTTTCGATGTTTTTTTATTTATTTTATTTATACGCTTTGTTTGTACTTTGTACCATACGTTGTGTTAAAATTTATACTTGTTTTGTTCGGACCATCGGTTTCAAAAGCATGATTGGTAATTTTTCATTTGTGTAGTTTAATTTTTTTTTAATTTTAATTTTTACTAACATAATGTATTTATTTATTTTTTTACGATATAAATTTTATTTAAAAAATTAATAACTTTAAATTTTAATATATAATCAATAAATTATAAATATAAAAAAAAGCTAAACTAAATTGAATTTGATAAAAAAAAAATTTCTAATATTTGTTTGTTTTATTTAATTTTAATTTTTATAATTTTTACAAAAAATTATATTTAATAATTAATACTCTATAACTATACGGTTACTTAATCAAAAAATTTACAATTAAAAAAAAATGTAATCTGCCATCTGCCTGTCCGTCAGCGGTCAGCCCGTGCGGCGGTGCAGCCTCCCGGACCCCGGTGACCCGGTCCCCGCGTCGCGGCTCCTGCCTGCCCGGCCGTGCCGCCTGGCCTATATGGCCAAGGCGTGCCCGAGCGGGCCCTCGCGTTTGACACCTCTACCCACGGCCCTCGCGTGCCCACGTGAACCGGCACAGGACGAACCCGTGCCGGTGTGCCGTGCCAGGCTAGGCACGGCACGGCACAAGCAGTTCCTAACCCGGGCACGCCACTGGCCCGGGCACGGTTTAAAAACGTGCCGGGCCGGCCCAGGCACGGCCGAACCGTGTCGTGCCTCATGTCAGGCCCGGCCCGTTTGACACCTCTACCATGACCCAAGACTAGGAATGGGTCACGAGTCACAAAAAACTAGGTAACCAATTTTCTGTAGTGATGTTGTGGTGGCATTCTGTGGTGACAAAGGTTGATGTTTGTGGTGGCATTGCCTACAAAACTAACACGATCTGACACAACCCAAGATTACCTAGCACGTTAGACATGAGTTTGCCCAAAATCATGTCATGCTAGGCTGGGTAGACTATTAGTCATGTCATGCCGGGCACAACACAACCTCCAGCCCGACACAACATGGTGTCCCAAGTGAGCCACCCAAAAATAAGTCATGCTAGCACAATATGGCTCATTCGATACCTCAAAGTTTTTCCTTTCAAACTCACCATTCACTACTCTTCATTATCACCATATAAAGAAAGAACTATAATAGATTGAATGATCATCTCAACTCTATTAAATTTGGGTGTGATTATAAATATTTGAATCACTCTAATAAATCCTTAATAAATTGGAAAAAATCACTCACAAAAGATCTATATCTACAAAATAATATATCGCTCCCCTAACAAATACAAATAAAAAATATTGTGATTCTAATAGTGTAGTCTCTTAAAAGCAATCAATTTTATCAATAGTCAATACATGTATAATCTCATCAATCTTCTCATACATTTGCGTCCAAAACTCCAAATTACACAGAACAACTTCATCATGATCAGTCAATATATATATTAATAACTAAGTAATATTATCGTGTAATAAAAACAAACTACTAAAATACATTGACTATTAAATCTCAAATGTGTCTACATATCTAAAAAAAATTAAATATATTAATCATGCTCAAATTAATCAACTATCACAAATGAATGAATAATTATGCATTAATTATCAATTAATCATCTAAATCAATCGCAAGTTGAATGTCTACCAAGTGATTCTCATATATTTTACCAAAAATAAAACTCTCACTAAAGTGACCCAAAGCAAATATGTATGTCTTCAATTTCTATTAGATTATTCAATGTGGTCCAATACTAATTTTCACCATTTTTATTATTAAATATCATACAAACATAGTAAACATAGCACCAACAAAAAACAAACCCACGGCCTGCACCAACATGCACAGTAAACGCTGCATGAAATTGCCTCATCGCACATCTCCTAGCCGTACATCGCCTCATCGCACATCTCCTCGCCGCACATCGCCTCATCGCACATCTCCTCGCCACACATCGCCTCATCGCACATCTCCTCACCGCACATCGCCTCATCACACATCTCCTCGCCGAACATTACATCACCTCACCTAATTTTAGAGAGAGAAAATCACCATTGTTGTGCAAAGAAAGCTCTAGCTCAAGCTAAAGTGGATAACAATTCTGTGAAGAAGAAAGCAAGATCGGGCCTTGCTGAAGAAGAAATGGCTAAATCTGAGCTATTCTTTAATAAAAAAAACATTCTCTTAAATATTCAAAGAGCCGCAGTTCCTGTTTCCGAAGTTTGATGCTAAAGAGGAGTCCCCCGCCATTTTTTTCTCAAAGAAGGAGATACTGCAACTTGCTGAACCGTTCAAATTCACACTTATAGGCAAGTTTTCACATGGCAGACTGGATTACGAGCATATTCCTTCCTTCCTTGTTGTGCTTAAATTACGAGAAGTGGTGAAGTGGGCATGGTTCGACGGTAAGCATATACTATTTCAAATCAAGGAAGAGAACTTCCTAAGGCTATGGCTAAGGGGCCAATGGAACATTGCGGGATATCCTATGAGGGTATTCAAGTGGTCGCCAAGCTTCGACACAGTAGAGGAACCCTCGAATGCCTTGGTTTGGTTCTCTCTACCGAAATTACCTCTGCATTTTTTTAATAAAAGCTCTCTCTACTCTATAGCTCTATGTGGGTAAGCCATGGATGCTCGATGAGGCCACGGCCTGCATGACTAGGCCGAGTATGGCTAGAATATGCATAGAGGTTAACCTTAGAGAAAAACTCCCAAACAAAGTATGGGTAGGCAGTGACCATGTCAATGGTTTCTGACAGTCTATCTTGCCAGAACACATGCCAAGCTACTGTAAAAACTGTCTTAAGCTGGGTCATGGGAGGGCAGATTGTAAGGTGGGGGTGAGAGTAGGAAATAGATAGGATATTCAAGGGAAAACAGAGGGCAGAATAGGAGAAAAAATATGGGTGAAAAAAAGTCATAAGATAGGAGTAGGTGATGGGGGGGGAGGGGGGGGGGTCAATGGATTTAGGAGACTTTGCTGCTAAGGCAATAAGTGATAAAGATGAGGGGAAGCTAGAATGTGAAGGGGGACAGAGTTTTAGAGAGGGGGAAAATGAAGGGGGTGAGGAGAAAGGGGAGGCATTGGTATCAAGGTTGGTAGAAAATGAGGGCAAGAATAGGAAAAGGGAGATAGAGGGAGGAGGGGAGAGAAGAAGTTAGAAGATGGTTAGAGGAGGTGGCTTGGGGGGCTGAAGGTTTGGAAAAAGAGAAAGGAGGAGAAGGTAAGCTCAAGGGCAAGAGGTAGAGGAACAGAGTTTAAGCTCCAAAAAGAAATAGTGGAGCATGATTGGGCTGAAGACAATCTTCTCGCGGAGGAGGAAATAGACTCGAAGAGCTGGTCGTTTGGCTTGCATTAGCAAGGATAAATATAAGCAAGATGAGAGCAGATCGTATGATGATATGTATAAACAAATCATGCTCAAAGGTGAGCCAAGCACTAGAGACATGGCTCTAAATGAAATCAGAAGTACGGCATTAAAATTTGATAAATTTCGATAAAATTTAGCAAAAAAATTAGAGCAAATTTCTACTTCAAGCAAGCCTCTTAGAAATATGAAAAAATATTTTAACATAAAATATGAATCCAATTGCACCACTAGAGCACAAGCTAGATATACGTAAAAATGAATAATAATCTATACTTGAATATAAGAGGGATAGCGAATATCCCATCAATAAATAGGATAAGAAAACTTATCAAGTTATATAAAATTAAAATGATAACAATAGCTGAACTAATGGTTAATGACAGCCAATTAAAAAATACAGAAGACAGATTGGTCTAAATAATGCATTTTCTAATTATAATGGTAAGTTATGGTTTATGTGGAGTAATTCTATGGATATTGAGATCCTCTAGGAAGCTGATTAAATAGTCAGTTTCAAGATAGGAAAAAACTCAGAGATGATTATTTTAGTTGTATATGCGAGTAATACAAAGGAGGATGGGAAATTATTATGACAGGAGATGAGAGATATAGCCAAAAGGAAGATTCATTGGATCATTGGAAAAGACTTCAATGTGATAAGGAACCCTGTGGAAAAAAATGGAGGAAGGCCTCCTGATCCGATAGCAATGGGCTAGTTTAATGAGGCCATAGCTAACGTTAATTTAATAGAAGCGGACCATTTGGGCTCGAATTATACATGGTATAATAACTAGAAAAGGAGAGGAGCCAACTGGTCCAGGTTAGACCGGGTGCTATTCAATACGGGAGGTATGAATAAGTTTGGTGGATTAAAAGTTAAGCATTTAAACAGAACATGTTCAGATCATGATCTACTTCTGATACCTTTTCAAAAGAGAGAAAAGAATCACAATGGATTTAAATTCAAAACATGTAAGAAATACATAAAGACATCGACAAAATTATCAATGATACATGGGATAAACCGACTAGGGGTAATCCCATGCAGATTTTGATAATAAAATTGCGTAGTCTAAAATTTACACTAGGAGCATGAAATAAAGAATCATTCGGAAATATCACTAAAAAGATACAAGCAGAAGATAAAGTAGCTATTTTAGAAGCATAATTTGAGGAAGCACAGGATGAAGTATCGAGAGTAGAAATTAGCAAAGTGAAAGCAAAACTAAAACTTAGGTTGCACATGGAAAAAGTCTACTGGAAACAAAGGGTCAATATCAAATGGTAAAAGGATGATGATAAAAACACGAAGTTCTTCAATGTCATGGCAAAAATCAAACTGTAAAAATCAAACTGCAAAAATAAAAAATAAAAGGTATAAAATCAATTAATGGAGGTTGGGTGGAAAAAGAATATGCAAAAATTGAAATAAAAGAATATTTTAAGAGTCACTTATGCGGAAGTATTAACCGAAAAGAGGATACATTAATGAGAGTCATTGAAAAGAAAGTTTGGACAGAAGATAATGAAGCGTTAGAAAAGATCTCAAGTGAAGAAAAGATTAAAGAGACAATGTTTGGTATGCAAAGATAGTATTGCATGACCGAATAGATAAAACAATGAATTATACCAACGTTGTTGGAACATCATAAAAAAGGTGGTGGTCACAGCTATTATATTGATTTTTGCAGGAGCATAAATTACAAAAGCTTGGGCAAGCTCATTTATTATTTTAATTCCAAAAAAAACTCACAGAAATGTGAGGATTACAGACCGATAAGTCTATGCAATTCCATTTATAAGATTCTATCTAAACTTCTACAGAATAGGATTAACAGACTTCTTCCCTCCATCATTTCTACGAAACAAGCTAGTTTTGTTCAGGATAGGTTAATGATGGAAAACATTAACCTAGCCTTCGAATTGATGAGAGAATTAGGAGTTAAAACTAGGAGGCATAATGTAACTCTGAAGCTTGATCTGTCAAATGTATTTGAATGAGTTGAATAGGATACTTTATGTTATGTGATGAGGAAGATGGACTTCACAAAATTCTGGATAGATTTAATGTTTAGATGCGTCTCCAATGCATGTATAAAAATTCTAATAAATGATCAAGTAGGAAGTGAATTCAAACATGTAAAAGATTTAAGGCAAAGAGACCATCTCTCACATTCCTTATTCAATATTTATCTAGAACTATTAATTATTAATTTAAAAGATGAAATGAGAATGAGTAATATCATAACTTACAAGCAGCCTAAAAATATGCCTAATGTGAGCTGTCTGGCATATGCAGGTGATGTGATCATCTTCACTAATACTAGTAGCTCATCCATGAAAAATCTGATGAGGCTTCTCCAAGTACTGGAAGAAGAAATAGGACAAAGGCTTAACAAGAATAAATATTATTTTATGATATCAAAGAAAATATCAGACAAAATAACCCTTAAAATTAGAAGAATAACATAATTTGCCCAAAAAAATTGGGCAATAATATATCTGGGGTGCCCAATCTACAAAGGAATGCTTAGGGAGGAATATTTATCATTTCTGATAGAAAAATTAAGAACAAAGATTGCTGGTTGGAAAGAAGATCTATTAAGCATAGTAGGAAAAATCACACTAATTACACATGTCCTACACGGCATAATAGCGCATGTACTAATAATTGTACAGCCACCAAAATCGATCATTAAAAAACTTGAGAAAGAAATGTCTAACTTTTTATGGGATAAAAAGGAATGGAGAAATAAACTATACTGAAAAAGATGGGAGGATTTATGCATCCCTAAAGAAGAGGCGGGCTTAGGTTTTTCAAGTCTAAATAATCTATATAAAGCTTGAGCCTGTAAGAATTGGTGGAGGATAAAAGAAAATAGTAGCATCTAGGCAATGTATGTAAGAGCCAAATACTGTCAAAGGAACAAGACACTCAAAGATCCAAAAAATACATCAAAAAACTGGAAGCTAATAAAAAAACAGCAAGAGCTAGTTAAAAATCATATTACATGGAATAATAGTGGTTGGAAATAGACTTTAAATGTATAAGAATATTTTACCTTAAAGAGTGCAAAATTTTTAGTCAGAAAAAAAAAGGCACCACAAAAAATTTTTAAAGGAATATAGGCGAAAAAAAATACCCCACAAGATTAGTGTATTTATGTAGAGGCTTCTTACAAATACTATCCCAGTGGATAAGAACATACAAAAGAAAGAAGTAGAGTTAGTATTTAGATGTGAATATTAGTTAACTAACATAGAAACAATAGATCACTTTTTCTCTAATAATAGGATAGCAACAGAGGTATGAAATAAATTAGAATCAGATGTGAACTTGTGAATAAATACTCTAACATTGAAGAGCATGTTAAAAAACTGGAGGCAAAAGCCTACAAAAAACAATATCCTTAAATGGATAATAAATTGCATCCCACATATAGCAATTTGGTACATCTGAAAAGCGAGAAACAAAAGTAGATATAAGAGCTCCCCGATAAATGCCAAAAGAATATTAGAAGATATAAAGAGAGAGTGTGGTTTCATTTCTACTTGCAGTCCAATAAGGATTAGCTACATGGATACGGATGAAAAAAAAAAGACATAGGATCTAATGACAGTGAAAGAAAAACAGCTAGTTATATTTACCCTGACTTGGAATAAGCCCCCCCAAGGAGTGCTCATTCTAAATACGAATGAGAGTTTCATTAAAAACTTGGAAGCTGCAGGAGGAGGAGGAGGAGTTATAAGAAAAGAGGAAGGTTAAGTAATGAAAACTTTTAAAATGAGAAGAGTAGTCACTTCAGCTCTGCAAGCAGAGAGCATGGCCTTGCTTAAAGGCCTACAAATCTGTAATGAATATAGCCTTCAAAATATTTGTATTCAAGTAGATTCAAGCATATTGGTTGATCTAGTTAAAAGCAAAATAGAATTGTAGAGACTTGAGAGAACTATAGGGAAAATCAAAGAACTATTAAAAGAATTGAATAGAAACATTGGACATATATTTAGAAAGGCAAATACTCTGACCGATAAATTAGCGGAAGAATATATGAGAAAATGATTCCAAGAATTTTCAGAGATTAATGTTCCAAATAAATTTAAGGATTTAGTAAAACTAGATAGGATATGATTCATGCATATTAGAATACAGAAAATAAATCAAAACTAGAAATATAGAAAATAATGGTAAGAGGATAATACGAGCTACCCTGATCCTGAAGGGAGGTTTTTGTATGCTAGTTTATGAATAAAATACTAGTTTCACTTGTTGTCACCATACGGGTTTTTTTCCTGGTGGTTTGTATACTATTTTTTCAGATCTTATAGGTGTAGAACGTTAAAAGATAAGAAAATATGAATAGGTAAAAGAATACTTCTGTTATGATGGTTTGCAATGGGTTAAGGCACGCATAAAAGATTAAAGCGAACTGCCTGGACAAAAGCTTGAGAAGATGCCTATTTTATGTTTTCTGTTTTTTTGGATTTGCCAGTTATATGTAATAAAAATTAACAATGTGTTAAAGGGAGGGGGGAGGGAAAAAAAGATAAGAAAAATATATAAGATGAGAACATGGGTTGTTTTTTTTTTTTAGTTCACAGATAAGTAGTAGAAAAAATCATTAAAGGAAGAGACGGAGGGGAGAGAGACAGGTAAAGCTGAAAATGAAAGCCTTGAGCGCGAAGCAATCATGTGCAGGGTGCTGGGAGAGGGCCTGTTAACCGTTGCTACTGTTTATATATTTTCCTCTTTCTTTCTCACTTATTGAACGAGATTGATAATGTTTTAAGGAGATGGGGAAAGGGGGAAAGAGGGTAGGAATAGAGCATATGCAATATGACCTTAGTAGATTTCAATTCTTTTATGCAGATTAAAAGCGGACAAGACAATAAGGAGGCAGCAGAAACAGCTATGAAAAGGTAGAAACGAAAGCTAAGGATGTGTTTAATGGGGAAAAGGATTACAGTTTTTTATCATAGTTATACTACAAAGAAAAACAAATAAATAAAACATGTAAAATTTATGATTAATTGAGTAAAAGCTAGATTTAAATTACAAGTAAAAGGAACCCTATAGGGATTTATAGGAGAAAATGGATGTAAAAGGTTATGGGTAGCAAGTAAGTAGTTTGTAAAAATGATATTCCTCCGCCAAAAATTTATATTAATAAAACAAACTTTCCAAAAAAAAAAACACTGCATGAGTATACATACCACAATGCATGAGTCACTACTTGCACATTGCCACTGCACAATACACACATCATTGCACACCCGCAATTACAATGATCACTACATAGTTAAGGGACATTACCACACAAACATGAATTAACAATTACATAGTACATGAGTCACCACAATCACTGCCTTAAGCCTCACCAATTGCACATCACCAACAAACAAAGCATACAAGTCACCATTGCCACTTGCACAACACCAAAATGCACAATTTCACCACTAGCATAGACATGTCTCCATCTTCCACAGGCATGCCTCCAATTAGCACACAAGTCACCACAATGCACACATTGCACTTGTGTGTGTCGAAGTCACCATGCATTGATGCACAATGCACAGGGTTTCTAAATGACATAGTGTTATGTCATTGTTATAGTGAAATCAACATGAAGCATTATACACACATAGGGTTTCAATATAGCATGTAATACCATGTTGAAGGGAATCCTAAAACTTTCATAAACCTACGAAAAACCTTTAAAAACAATACAATATATATAATTACATATATATATATATATATATATATATATATATATACACACACTCATTCACAGACATAGAAAGGGTCAGCCCACATGTTGGATGCTTAGATCTAAGTAAAAAAAATAGTCACCAAATAAAATAGAAATTAACACTAAATTTCAACCAAACTAATTACTAGCTGTCAATTATCAGCTACACTATGAACATTAATAAACTCACCTTTACCTTTTTTATTTAATCTTAATATGATATCAATCAGCAATTTGCAGCAACCAAAACTAATGGACATTTCAATACAATTTTCAAGCATTTGAAATGAATCGGCCACTCAAATTGTACTACAGAACAAACCAACTTGCCTCGGAAATAAGAAGAGTACTTTACCTCTTTTTGAATTTCTTGTCCAGAGATTGGCAACCCTAGAAAAACTCTCCCTTGTCTTGCAAAACAAATGAGGAGAGTAAGGTTTATCTGAGTACAATCCCGGTCCTTCAAGCTTTCTGTGCTTACTAGATCCTTAACAATATTAATGAAAACATCAGTGTCTTCGGTAACACCAACGTGGTACAGTTCCAGAAGCAACTTCAAGGTGCATCGTTTTTTCATTGCCTTGGAGTTTTTGTCCCCATCCAAGTCTTCTGCAACTTTTCCAGGAAAAAAAATTCGCTTCAATCCTTGTACCAGATTTGGTGAAAAATCTTGATACCGTTGATGAAGCAAAGAGCACACCTCCAAAAAGAGAAAACAGAACACAGCATAAATCTAAAAGCAAAATGTAAAAAATTAAAATTTTAAATGGTAACTACTCTACAAGATTTCATTTAAAAAGTCTATTGTTATTTTTAATTATTATTTTATTTTTTATACTTTTGATGAAAAAATCCGACATGTGTATTGTATTAATCACTTTTGACTATTATATAAGGATATTTAATATATAAATTTTATTTGAGTACTAATTAAATTAATTTTTTAGCTTTGATTTGTAACATAATATCATAGTCAACATATAAAAAATACAACCCCAAGTTTGTGAACAAATGTATGTGCTTGTAAATTGACAATGTGCATAGTATGTGTCATGTGGAAATGGATGCACGAGGTTGGAAACAATAGAAGCACGTGCACGAGGTTGGAAACAATAGAAGCACGCGCACGAAGTTGGTGATGGCAATAGAAGCAGAAACACGCTTGGTGATGGCAATACAAGTCGTGATGGCAGCAGAAACATGCTTGGTGATGGCAATAAAAGCATGCACAGTGATAGCAGGTGACAGCAGAAGCACGAGAAGTGATGGCAACACACCCACACAGTGGTGGTAGCAAAGGCATGCACGAGGTTGGAAACAAGCAATTATGGTTGAAGGATAACAGATATGAACAACAATAGGCAAGTGGCGGTGGTGCACTATGGTGGTGGTGGCACACAGTGGTGGCGCATGGAAGAATTTTAGATACAAACCCTAAGTGCACAAGGTGGCAGCATGCAACGGTGCACTATGGTGCACAGTGCAGTTTTGGACAAAACCCCTAATTAGGATTTCAATAGAATTATCTAAAAAATAGAAATTAAGATTGATAATAAATAATAATTGAAGGCAATTTTTTAAAATTCTATTATGAATAAACATTATTTTATGACATAATAACAATATGAATAAAAAATATCATTAATGAGATAGATAGATAGATAGATAAGTATATTAATTTAATGTACTCATTGTAAGAGAATGACTTATATCAAAGATAACTATTAAATATTATCTCTAGAGAAGATATTAAAAGCTTTACATAATATTGAAAATTTATCAACCATAATATTTATACTTACTAAAAAAAATATATACAAATATTTTATTGAGAAAGTAATAGATCATTTCTTTCTTTTAGATATCAATAATTATGTTACTCATATGATCATTTCATACTTATGAATTATTAATATAAGAGTTAATAATTATATTATTAATAATTATACCTTATTTACTATATTTTTTTTATTCTGGAAATATTATTGTAATGAATGACAAATTTTGAAAGTCATAAAATATGATTATATCCAGCTTGTGTTTTTATTACATTCTCATATCTTGGTAATTCTTGATTTTCAAATTAATTTACTTTTTGAGTTACCTTTTTAGACAACACAAATATAATTTTGTTTTTACTTGTACTAACATATGTTTTACTTGTAAAACATATGTGCCTTAATATCTATTTGCAAGCATGTATGCATTATAAATAATTTATGCACATGTGTTTTTTTATGTAAGCATAAACATACCATTGAAGTTTAGCATAGTTCATAGATTTATAATGACATTAAAGTAAGCTATGCTTAGATATTATTAAATTAATTTCCTACTTAAACATACTTATAAATATTGTTTTTAGATAAAAAAAATAAGTTACAATCAAATATCATAAAATAATTTCCTACTTAAAAAACTGAAAAAATTTAATAATTAGATTTTAAGATAAAATAAGAAAATTAAATTTGAATGATGATGCAGACACACACGAAAATAAAAGCATCATTTCTGAGACTATGAGCTTTGATGATTCGAACCATATAGACTACTTTTATTTTTCAAAGTTTTTGTTTTTCATTTTATGTATATTTTCAGAGATTTTTACGCTCTAAATTGTAACACATCTTTTTATGTTAGTGTAGTTTATATTTAATTTTTAAAGAATTTGTATCTATATTATATATCATTAATATAATATAATAATTAATAACTTATTAAATTATAATTATAAAAAAAATTAATAGCTTGGCTTGACCTTGGACCTAATAGTAGGCAAGTGGCAGCTGCAGGTGCAGCTCTAGCTACAATGCCCTTGTGGCCAGATCGCATCCTTCAGCCTTAGTGCAAACTAGAGGTTGCCTGCTACCACTGCACACCAGTCAATGGTCAACACCCATCAACCAAGCCCAATAGGGCAAGGCCCATCAAGCCAATTATAGTAGGCATTAGTCCAACCCAAAATGACCAACTACCCCAGCTGGGTCACTAGGTCATGCCAAGCCTGCTTCGGTTAGTCTCGTGCCAGCACAACATAACATCATTGAAAAACCATATCATGTCCAACATTACACGGTGGCATGACCAAGCCATCATAATTTGAGTTTGCAGGCTCAACACGAGCCAGTTGACACTTTTAGTAAATCATGACCATCAAACGTGTGATGGAGAAATTGTGGTGGTCTAGTAGCCTCTAATGAACCAAACAATAGTTCCTATGTCAACTGGCATGGTTGTGTTGGTACAACTCTGGTACAATGCGTTTTTCCATGTTTGAAATAATATGGCACCTTATCATAGAAGTTCAGCAAGAAGACATGATGATTCGTGATATTTTCTTTCTATTTTATATTTTGGATAATTTTATCTTTGTTGTGTCATGTTTATAGAAGAAATAGATGACTTGAATTGGTATGAGACGACTAAGAATAATCCAGATAAAATCAAAGATATACATAAACTGTGTGTTACGCCAGTAAAGATCTAGTTTATGGATCTAAATTACACGAGTTGTTTGTTAGAGGAGTCGCCAAAGACTGAGACAAATAAGTAAATACTAATGGATGCATATTTACTATTGTATCTCTAATAGTAAATTAACTTGAATGTGTCCAAAATATTTGATTTGTTAATGAAAGTTTGAGATTTTGTTACATTGATATACTCATCGAGAATATTGCAGTTATATGATAATATTACTCAACTATTAACATTAAAACTAACTAATAAAAATGAGGTAACTCATTATGTAACATGAATACAATTGTTGGAGATAACTATTAGAGAAATATTTGTGTCGAGAGATCAAACTGTATTGAAGAATTTAGATGATCATATTCGTAGTATTTTATATAAGTATGAATTGGGAAAGCTATATGTTATTTACCAACTAATAATTCATACATTTACAGTTACACAAAAATTGAGCAAATATGATAGGATCAATCAGAACACTACTATAAATTCACTAGGTAGTGGCAGTGAGAAGTAGGTGAGGTCCTCCGAGAGAGAGTAAGTCAATAATGACTTTTTTTGTTTGTAAGAGATTAGTTCATATTAAAGAAATTGCTGTATATGTAATTTGTTTTAACTTAATAATCTGTTTTTAATATTTTTATGTAAGTGCATGCAATGAAATATTAAAAGCTCGGGGATGCAGCAGTAGCACAATAACGGAGGTCCCGCTGACCGGTCACCGGGCCGAAATTTTTGGAGCAGAGCCTGGCCCGTTCCATGATCCGACCCGTTTCGGTTAAATGAACCGGCTGTTTATTTTCTGTATAAAAACATTTGTATTTATTTTTTGGGTGGCTGTTTTTGACCTGGTTGAACTATTCATCATCTCTTCTCCTCTCTCTCTGCGCGATTTTTTTTCGCGACTGCCGTGCTGCATACTGTAAGACTTACATTTCTTGGTTTTAATCTGTAACGCATAAGCATTTTCTGGTGGAGGTAGCTAGTCGTACAGAGCGACTAGCGAACCACGTTATTTGCTGTGTTGTTTTTCTTCGTTTTGATTCTGTCGTGGATGTTTGTGGATTGGGATATATATATTGCTCGTTTTTGTGTTGTTTCTGTGTTTTCTGTTCTTAATCTCACTACCCGTGGAAGCGCGATTGCCCAACAGAAAGATATCGAATATAATATTCTAAGTTACAATCAACTATCCAAGGTTTAAAGACTGAGTAATAGACTATTAGATTCACTCAGGCAACATTCTCTATGAGAACATTATTTACTAGTCTTGTAATACTTACTCATGAAAAGTACTACAAACCCTTAAAAATCAATACACTTCAAGCGATGTCTAACAAACAAATGATGTGAAAGTAATAAAGGTAAAATTCTTTCCAGCCTTTCATATATTTGATATTAATAATGTAAATTATAATCTCCTCCACACTAATTATTTGTCCAACCAACCCTTTATCTCAAAAAAACAAAAAGAAAAAAAATATGAGAAAATGAAAAGAAAAAAATACATAATTTCCCAAAAAGGTTGTAACATTATGACAATGTATCAAGAGTTCATTTCCTATGTCACAAAGTTGAATATTCTTTTATGATTTTTTTTTAATTACAAAAAGATCATGCTATAAAATTTCAAGTCAACATTTTTCTTTACTGTGAAGCTCATCTATGTGTTTTCATTTTAACTATTATATGTGTAAATAAGTATGCATATATATAAGAAAAAAAATAAGTAAAAATTAATATGAACATTTATGTGTGTGTGTGTGTGATTTATGACCAAAAATGGTATAAATTAATTTCATGAAGAATTTTTAAGATATTTCATAAAATTATAAATATGTTTAATTATTTTTCTCATGATTTTTTATTTGCTTATAGTTGAATTTTGAAATTATTTTCATTATTTAAGGTGTCATGAGTTGCACCCTTTGAATATGAACTTTTTTCATTAAAATAATGTTAAATGGTTTTTTATTATTTTTGAAAAGATGAATTTGTATAATTTTCATTCTCTACATATATTTTATATGCTACCATGAGCTCTCGATTAACTCAATGTTGATTGGTTTTCTAATAATTTTTTATTTTTTTGCATGCAAAATAATTTACGTCAATTTTTCTAAGTATTTCAAAAAAAGTGTGTTTCGATATAATTTATAATGTCAAATTTAACATAGGTTATATATATACAATGAGAGTAAATGAATGATCAAATTTTATATATGTCAAATAATTTTTACAAATTATGTGGATTGATTCCTAATCAAAACCACAAGAAAATAGCTTTTAAAATTTTATGCCTGACAATGTAAAAATTGTTATGGTGTGCAAAATATCAAAAGTGATTAAAAAAATAATTGGATTAGTTTATTATTTGACTCCTATTTTAAAACAATTTGAAACAATGTATCAAAATGTATCAATGTGTAAATTGTTTCACGAACAATTCTAGACCTAAAACACTCAGAATATTCACAGAAACATATAGCTCATCAAGTGGTACATATTTGTTGTAAGATGTATACATTGATTCTCAATAGATACCAGATCAAAAACACATAGAAATAAGACACAATATATCAGTCTAAAAAGCATATATATTTGTCATGTTTATTTGATATAGCTCAAATTGTGTCAATGAATGCACTACAAGAATTACAATTAGCATATTCATTTACATATTCAAATTGTTTTCGTGATTTTGAGTTTCAATCGTATATTAAGTGTGATTACAATTAACTTTTTTTCTTAGTTCATATTTTTGTACTATATTCATATCACTATTTTTTTTTATAATTGTCATTTTTTTATGCAGCTCAAATTACATGTGGTGATCATAGTAAACATATTATTTAGCTAGACCCATATGACATGCATGATTTAGTAGATTATTCTATTATACATTCTATGACTATTGTTATAAATATTTCAAATGTAGAAAATTGATCTACCATGAACAATGACTTTTTCAAATCTATTACCATTAGAGAGTCTCATGATGAAATCCATAAAGACACAAAACAAGTTTTTGCATAGGTTTCAATATCATTTCTCATGTGTGATCACTATTATTGCTCATCTACAAGAGCATATATTTGATGTATACTAAAATAACCAATGCATTTGAAATCAATACTTTTACATGACTTTCTTATCTAGCTTACTGTATGAAATTTTATATGAATATACCTCTTGGTGAAGAGTAGATGTGGCAATTTGGACTGAACAACCTGACTTGATTGAGTAGGCCTACATAACCAGCCTAGGCAATATTAGACCCTATCTAACTTGGGTCCCTAAGATTACAAGCTTTCCATCCAGTGGCCTACCAGCCCAAAAGCCTACCCAAGCATACTTTGGCTAGCCAGAATATTAACCTGTGTGGGTTGGTAGTCAAGCCCAATATAGCTCAACTGGTTTATATTAGGAATATGATATATCTGGCATAACCTAACGCTGATATTGAATGTTAAGATCCCATATATCAAATCAATTTCTCCGATACCAAATATTAGGAATCCCAATAATAATTTAGGATTTTATAAATGAAGAAAATTCTCAAAGATAAAGTACACAAAAGAGAAAATAAAGAACTTTTTCAATAACTTATTTCATTGAAAATTCAATATTTAAAGATTACATGTACAAGTCCTTATATAGTAAATTAAAAAAAAAAAATAAAACTTAAGACTTAAGTTACAACATCATAAGTGATGTCCAACAAACATCAACATTTAAACATTATATATTCTTGTCCTTACACACTAAGTTTTCATTAACTTTCACCTCAGAAGTCGGAACCAATTGGTTGCTTTATATTAATCTCTTCCTTCAGATCTTCATGAAAAAAAAAAATATTTTCACATCCAACTACTAAACTTTTAAATCATATATAATTATGGCTGCCAACACCACTTGGGTGAAGGTTACCTTCACTACTTGTGAGAAGATCTAATCATAATTAATACTATCAACCTGATAGTACACATTAATATGAAGTCTTGTCTTGTACTTCCCAATCTTTCCATCAACCTTTTTTTTTCATTTGAACACTCATTTGCATCCTATTGCCTTATGATTTGAGGATACCTTTTACAAGATTCTAAGTGCTATTATTCTCTAATAACTACAACTCCTTTTCTATGGCATAGTCCTATTACTTTGATTATATGTACAAGTCCTTGAATACTAAGTTTTCATTATCTTTCACCTCAGAACCAATTGGCTGCTTCATATTGATCTCTTCTTCTAGGTCTCCGTGGAAAAAAAAATCATCTTCACATCCACCTATTAAACATCCAGATCATATCTAGCTGCAGCAGCCAACATCACTTAGATGAAGGTTAATTACACTACTTATGAGAAGATTTCATCATAGTCAATACTTTCAACCTAATAGACTTTTTAGTAACAAGTCTTGTCTTATAATTCTCAATCTTTCCATCAGCCTTTGTTTTCCATTTGAATACTCATTTGAATCCTATTACCTTCTGATCTGATGACATATTCCAAGATTCCAAGTATGATTACTCTCAAATGACCCTTGCTTCTTTCAAAGTATTGAGCTCATCTCCTATGACATAAAGTGTAATGTATGCACTGTTAAAATATATTATAAGTTTGTTTCTAATGCATGTGTATCTCCTGAATGCAGGTGATGTCTCAATTATTTCTTCCTTGATAGAATCTTCAAACTTTGTATTCATTGTCACTTCATCAAGAGTATTTGTGTCATTTGTGAAATGGAGTCTTGATACATTTTGTGATAACATGACTGGAAGATGCAACTACTCATTTTCTTCATTAAGATCATTTATGTCATGACTAATTAGGACTTTTTGACTCTTGCACTACTTGAACATAATATTTCTGATAAAGATGAATGTTCTTGTCTCTAAATTTCAAGGATGATGTTTTTTGAGTTCTTCTTTATAACCAATGAACTTACACTTCTTTAATTTGAAATTCAACATATTCATCTTTTTCTTAGGCACATAGACTTGTGCATCACACCCAAAGACCTGAAGGTGTATTATCCTACCCAACTCCTCATGCATCTTACCTTCTCCATCAATATTTTGCTAGACTTTCAGCCACTTTATTTTATTATAATGTCATCTTAATCATGTTCTGAATAGTAATACCCTACTAAACACAAAACTAAGCAACTAAAAAAATACTTTATATTGTTGTTCGTGCATAGAACTTATATCTTCTTGTTGATTTGATTTTCTACAAATATTTTGAACTCCTTAAATTTTTCCGATACTTGAATTTTATTTAAAATGAAATAAACTCATGTAAATCTTGAGAAATTATCAACAAAAAATATATAATATTTTGATCTCAAAAATGATATCTCTCTGATATTTCTTTGAACAAATTATTGTGCATTAAATCTAACAATATCATTGATGTAGTAGCTATATATTTGATCAATTTTTTTTTTTTACTTTCCATATAAGCAATTCTCACAAGATTCAAACCCTTTTGAATAATCTAGGATTCCTTTTACCATTTTATTTTAGGATACAGTTACCAAATTTTTCTCACTAATGTCTCCTAGTCTCTGATGCCACAATATAGTTCCATATCACATCACCATATTTCAATGTCTTGACACTAACTATTCTCCATATGGCTTATTCTCTATGTTTTCTCCCTCCTCACAAACATAAGAATCACTAACATGAGACATCATAGTGCTTATCAGCAGCTTATACAAGGTTTCATACCTTGTTTCTTGAGCAATCATCATTGCTCTTTGAGTTATCCTACAATACTTTTTATTACAACAAAATTGTACACCAATATCAGTAAGCACACTCATAGAAATCAAACTTCAACTCATGTCTAAAATATGCATAACTAGAATGAATTTGAAATTCTCATCATATAACTTTATTTGTACCTTCTCACGACTAATTATCTTCAACATTAAGTTGTTTCCCATAATGATATTTTATCAATTATAAGACTCATGGTAGTTGAATTAGTTCTGATGAGGAGTCATGCAACATAAAGTATATGTATCAATGAACTAGGTATCCTCGTCAATATGAGCAATATATATTTCTATAAAGTATAAGTCTCCAGGAGATAGCTCCTTAACAACAAAGCCAACTTTCACCTGGGCCACGAGTGGAAAAGATTTCACAACCCAAATTTGCTTGTTTTCACATCTCTAACAATTCCTTTTAAAGTGCTCAACTTTACCACACTTCCAAATATTTCAATTTTCACTTATTCATATTATTTAATTTTTCTTTTGTCGTTGATCTAGACTTTTTCCTTCAGTCCTGCCCCAACAAAAAAATACATTCTTTGAGTATTTCACATACTATATCTCCTTGTATTCTCAAACTATTACTTTTGTGCTGAAATCATTATCTCATGAGATAACTCCTCATATCCCAAGAAAATGGTAATGAATAGATAAGAAATATGGATTTATAATGATCACTAATCTCACAACATAGAAATGACAACTGATTGATCAATATATAAAAGTCATATAAATATGAATAAAAATAATTAATCTCCTTTATGTGCAACTTGTATAACTTCTTCCTTAGAAATAATTTGTTTGGACTTACTCTGACAGAATATTTCATGTTTCTTTCACAAAATCTTCACTGATGTTTCATCAGATTCATTCATCAAAACTTTATCTGACAAACATAATCAAATTAAGCTTTGTGCTCTTCGATCCAACTTGTCCAACTTGACAATTCAAAAATGTCATCTCTGATTTCTAATCATTTGAAATTGGATTCTGATATTTAATTATGAACTAGTAATCTTTATCAACAAACAAGTTTGCATTATTCAATTTTCAACATTTGACATCCTTTCCCAAAAATTTTTCAATTTCAATCCTAAATATCATCGTAATCATCTTTCTTAGATTCATACTCCATAAATCTTCTAATCATGGATCTAATATAAAACCAAGCTCTGAAATTGAATCATTGCTCTGATACTAAATATTAAAAATTTGAGATATTTGGCATATATTACCTATAATAATAAGGACCCGTTTGATAAAATTAAAAAAATTAAGTGATAAAAAATAATTGCTGACAAATTAAGGTTGAATTGTATAAGTGTTAAATTTATATTGAAAAAATGTTTGATAATTTACTATTAATTGAATATTAAATATAAATATATTGTTTAATAACTATAAATATTGAATGCTAAAAATGATATATTTTACATATTTATCATTATTATGATTGTATTACATATTATGATTGAATTGCTAGATGATCTTGACTTTGGTTTTGATGTTGGTGTTTGTGTTTTGCTTTGTTTAGCTCTTGTATAAACCCTAAGCTCCTCAGCTCCACTAGCTCTTGCAACATCACCTCATATTAAATCATCACCTTCAAACACCAAATCATCTTCTGCAACACCTTCATCTTCCATTCTTTCCATCAATCAAAAAATACCCAGCTGAATGCAAAGGCTGATGAAGTTGAACCTCCCACCTCCAATCAATGATTTTCATGATTTTCCTATATTTCTCTTCATTCCCATTAAAGCTTTTGATGATGATTTCTTTCGCCTTTTTCATGGGTACGGACACGGAGATACAACATGACAGGATACGGGGACACGGCAAATTTCAAAAAACTAGAATATGGATACGACTAGGATATGGCATGAAAAAAAAACAAATACAAATATTATCCATTAACAAAAATTTAGATAAATAAAAAAATGCACAAACATTATTTTTACAAATATTACAACTCATTTTATTGTATAATTCTGCATGAAAAAAAATTATACATTTTAAATAATCTATATTATTTCAAAATTAATTTAATCTAATTTTTTTTCTCCATCAATACTATAATACAATTTTCATTATATTTTCATTATTTACATATTACATTAATTTATTTAAAATAAATTATATAACAAAAACTATTATACTTACATATTATAAATTACTAAATATTACATACTACAAAAAGTATTCATATTTATATATTTCATATTTTAATATTGCATATTTATTATTATTCTTAAAATTATATATTTAAAATTAAAATAAATTATTTGTTTATTATATTTTGCATGTATATTAAACAAACAATAATAATTAAAATATAAAAAATAAATATTTAAACCCTCTAACCCCTGCCCCCTCTCGTTACTGTATTTAAAATAATTAAAATTATACTTTGATTCCCCCCTCCTGTTACAGCTTCCAACACCCCCCCCCCCCCCCCCCGTTACAGATTATAGAATTAGGTTACCTTAGGTACTGTCGGCGTCTCGGCGGTGTGCTCCTCGTCCTCAGCTTCCAACTTCTCTCCCCTCCCCATTAGCCGTGTCAGAATCGTAAAAACGCGTCAATTTGGTAACCGACGCGTAGGTTTCGTAACTGCGCCTCACCCGCCTCCGCCTCGCCTGAAGCAAGGCATTTTTCCCGGGAGTGGTGGCGCCTGAGCTTTAGGCGCGCCTTTCATAACTATGGATAATTCATATCAAATACTTGAATAAACATCCTCGCAACAAATTTCTCCTAAAGGGCATCTACATTCTCATTTAGATTTGTCTTCGTGATAAAAACTCAACTGCAATCAACATACTTTCTAATAGGTCACGGCACTAGTTTCAAGTTCTATTTGAGTTATTAATACCTATTTCTTTTATCATAACACAATATCATTTTAGATAAGATAATGTCTCAAAATAAGACAAGTATTTTAACACCGTCATTATAAATCATTATAATGTAGACCAACACATTCATTATAAATCAACGAATAACTCTCTTCTAATTGAAAGTCCAAATAGAAGAAAAATGGAGAAACTAAAAATAGAGTTGGGCAGTAACTTTTTGACTCACTCTTTTTAAGTTTGTTAAAAATAAGTCATATTCAAAAAAATTAAAATAATACTCACTAACATCGTACCAGACTATGATGAAAAATATAGGTAACCTTTTTAGATGGTAAAGTATATAAGAAAGACACATCTCAAAGGCATGAATATTAGCTTTTCCTATATGGATATATTGTTAAAAGTATATACTGTCAAATACCTTGAAAGGCAGGCTAAACAATCTCACCTCATGATGTAGGATCTGAAAAAGTAATTATTAAAAAATAAAAAAAAAATATTTGATCAATAAGATAATTTCCTGTTAAAATTAGCTCTCCAAAAATATTTCATAACACTTCTACCAAGAAAGAGTGAATTATTTCAATTAAATATTTATTTTTTCTATCTACAACTATATTCTATGAGGGTGTACTTGCACAAAAAGTTCAAAATATGATCATGTAATTCATATAGCATGTATTAAAATTATTTAATATATATTCTAACACATTCTAACTCATTTTTTAAATGTTATTATTTAATTTGATTTTTATCATTTAATAAAATGACTAGAAAATAAAAAAAAAATAATCTTTGCAAAAAAAACATCAATCACATAGTCATAAGCAATCATTAATAAAAATAATAAAATACATAAAGATCTCTCAAATTTTATCTATATTAGATCCTTATAAGTATATCAAATCAAATAGGTTGTTGAAAGACCAATTAAAAATGAACAAGCAAATAATCCAATAAATTTTAATATCTAGAATTATATTCTATCATTGAAGCAAAAATATAAAATTCATTTCGCTGAAACTCAAATGAAATCTTCTTTAAAATCTTTTGATCATGCACATGGACATTAATTGAAGACAAAATAAATTTATAATTAAGATGTTTGAAAATATAATTCATAAAAAATAGACTAATAATACAATCAGAAATAAGTAACACAAAAAAAAACAAAAAAATTAGTTAAATATTATCATATTCAATAACTTTCAAAGGATTGTCATTAACTACAACATTCAAAAAAACAAATGAAAAATAGTGAAAAATAAATGATTACCCAAACATATGCATATTTAACTTATGTATAGATAATCCATACGTCTGAAGTTTGAGTATGAGTGATAAATTAAGTAGTACATAAGGAAAATAAAGTATATATTATTTCCTTGGAAAAAAAATTTGTATGCTTCACTTTAATAATTGTCATGTTTGATAAACATTATTAAGACCCCTACATGGTATGGTAATCCACATGTTGGTATGTGGTGCTCTTGGTCTCCTCTCTAAAAATAATATCCAATAATTATCTCTGATATAACTTATCATCTCACAGCCACTGTATTCAAAAGCGCTTTCCAGGCGCGCCTTGATGCACGCCTCAGGGTGAGGCGGCGGAAAAACGCGTTGAGGCGTCGGAAGAAAAGCGTAACACATGAAATGGATAACTAAATCAAAAGCTTTCTCAAACTAAATCGAAGGCTCGGAAGAAAAACGCGTTGAGGCGCCTTGATCCTCCCCCCCTCGGCGACCTCCCGATTCCTCCCCCCCTCGGCGACCTCCCGATCCCCCTCCTTCTAAATCCCGATCCGCCCCCCCCCCCTTCGAAATCCCGAATCCAACCCCCCCCCCCCTTCGAATTCCCGAATTCAACCCCCCCCCCCCCCCTTCGAATTCCCGAATCCACCCCCCCCCCCCTTCGAAATCCCGAATCCACCCCCCCCCCTTCGAAATCCCGAATCCACCCCCCCCCCCCTTCGAATTCCCGAATCCACCCTCCCCCCCCTTCGAAATTCCGAATCCACCCCCCCCTTTGAATTTTTTTGTCTATTTTTTTTGTTAAATAATTTAAAATAGATTCATTCAATCTATTTTATTCTTAGTTTTTTTTAAGGTAATTGGAGCTTCAGCTTCAGCTTATCAATCATCTTTTTTTAAAAAAAAAATTCAAACAGCCTTAAACAGTCTTTTGATTTTTTTTTAATTCCTCAAAAAAAAATATTGACTTTTTAAAATTTAAATGAATTAAATTCTTAATTTTATTTTAAATTCCTCTAAAAAAATATTGGTTTTTTAAAATTTAAACCAATTAAATTCTGAATTTCATTTTTAAATTCCTTTCAATTATGTCTTGTTATTTTTTAGTCAAATTAAACAACTTTAGCATATTGTTATAACGAAGTAACAGGTAAGTACTCAAAAATTGAAGTCATAAATTTGATTAAATTTAATAAAAAAACTTATAATATTTACACCTCATTAATAATTTATACTAGGTACAAGTGGAGGCAAAGACAAAGAGAATGAGTTCAATTTGACACCAATTGATGAAGATGAAGATTTACATGAAATGGGGTTACATAATAGTGGACATTTTCCTACTTTTGATACATTGGATAAAAATGATGATGACCTTGTAGAGGAGGATTTAAATTAAAATAATTTACTCTACTTCTTATTTCATGACTTGGTTATGTTTTTAAATAATCCTAATGAATTGTTTTCATGTTTTTATTTATGTTATTTTATTTTATATATTTTAAAATATTAATTAATTATATATTGTGAGGTTCAAAAAGCTTACGCCTCGAGGCTTACGCCTCGCCCCATAAATACAAAAACGCCTCGCCTTACGCTTTCGCCTTTTAAAACTTTGCTCACAGCATGTACAAATAGAGGTGTCAAACAGGCCGGGCCGGGCCAGCCCGGCCCTAATTTTTTGAGCACTAGCGTGCCGCCGTGCCTGGCCCAGCACGGTTTAAAATAGCCGGGAACGGCACAGCCCGTAGGCACGGCGGGCCATGTCGTGCCTGGCCCGCTCGGGCTTGCATGTTCGTACGGGTCGGAATTCGGGGGGACCACGGGTCGGGTCGGGTCAAATCAGACCCGACCCGTGGTCTTTTTTGCGGGAGGGGCCATCATGGGGTCGGGCTCACGGGACACCCGGCACGGGACAAACCCGTGCCGGTGTGCCTTGCCGCAGGCCGAACCGTGCCAGGTCAAGCACGGCACGGCACGGCTCGTGCCTAACCCGGGCAGGGCACGGGCCCGGGCACGGAATTTTTCGGTGTCGGGCCGTCCCAGGCAGGCTGAACCGGGCATGCCCGGCCCGGTTGACACCTCTATGTACAAAGAACTGAAACTCTTCTGTCAATCTCTCTGTTGTGACTAGTAAAAACTAAAATTTTAGCCTCCTTAATAGGACCTCCATCTAAAAAGATATCAGCCAAGAAATGCCCACCAAATAGATCAACAATCCCTAATTTAGATTTTGCACAAATAAGAGTACATAATTTAAATTTTCCCAAATACTATCATTTGAAAGCAAAGATTTTGAGACCCAAATAAGCTTTTGTCACAAAAAAATAAGGTTCCAAGGCCCAAATTAGCTATCGATGCATGAATAGCTACTATCACCTCAAACCACTATGTGACTTTTAATGACATCCTTTCTCATGACATCAGCCCAATGGTCGTCTATGCTAATCACTATAGGTGTCAACCAAGAAGTATCATGACAACATGGCCCAAATTTTTGTGGCCTAAGTCAGACCATTGTGCCTTGCCGGCACGGCATGAGATCACGACACCTCATCCCAATCAGCCAAAATAAAATTTTTAAGATTCTCTTGCAGTCGAACACTTCCATATCAGGTCGTGTCTGATTGATTTTGGGTCATGCCGATTATGGACAACTGACAACTTGAATGCTCAATTAAAATTTTTTAAAATTTTAATTTTTTTATTTATTAGAAATCTTAAAAATCAAAATAATATAATTAAAAATATAATACATTTAGAATTTAAATAAATCAAAGTCAAATTAATAATTAAAATAAATATTTTATATTTGGTTCAAATCAAAATATCATATAAAAAAATATAATCTAAAATATAATATATAGCAAAGCTGGAGTAGAAATAGATAAAATATATATCATCATCGCATAAGTCATTTATGTGTCTATAGTATGGACTATATGGTTGTGTGGATGTAGATCATTATCATGTATAATTCTGAAGGTAGTGTTAATGATGATCTCAATATCATCGATGTCTCATGAGTCATCATCCGCCAAGAACTCTTTTACAATATCCTAAATATCAAACTAGAGGTGTCAAATGGATTGTCAGGCCAGCCCATCACAATTTTAAGCTACCCAACCGGGCTATAGTGCCGGGCTAAGCATGGTAGGGTTACTGTACCGTGTCGTGTCTGGTCCGGCATAGTAATGTGGAGGTCAGGCTCGGCACGGGCCCGTGGCATGAAATCTACCTGGTTCAATCCGATTTGGCTCAGTTTGGGTTGGGCCAAAACTCTAATTTTTTAAAAAACTAGGATTTTAGCGGCACGCCACCGTGCGTCTTCGCCCTTTCGGGGCTAGGAGAGCCTCGCATGTCGGGCGTCGGCTCGTCATGACCACACTTGGTGCATGGTCAAGCCTGTCGTGCCAGGCATGTCGTGTCATGCCTAGCACGGCACATAGGCCAAAAACTTTGGCCTGGTACGGCATGATTCGTGTAGTAGGTGCGCCCGGCACAGGTCCAGGCACGACACTATAGTGTGTCGTGCCTCATGCCAGCTTGAACATGGCTGAACCGTGTCGTGCCTGGTGTCGGGCTGGACTTGCCCGGCCCGTTTGACACCTCAATGTCAAATCTTAAATCTTCTCAATCCTCAAGCATACAAATATCTCTATAATATCTATTCATAATCTAGATCTTTTATCTAAAATAATAATTACAACCACAAAAAAAAGACTAATATTATGTTAAATATCAGAGACGTTAATAAATCACATAACATTTTAAATAGGACAAGAAAGATGAATTCATATGATTTTTACTAACTCAAATTATTTAAATTAGTATTACTATTATATAATAGGATAGAGTAGTAATCAATATATAAGTATCAAGATAGCTCGCTCTTATTCGATAGATCATAGAGATATCAAATTGATCAAGCGGCAAGGGCATGGCCTGAATTAGTTGTGTTTGGCCTGGCACGGCACAGTCCAGAACCATGCCTAGATCAAGGTCGTGCCACCCAAGGTATGGTTCATGTCGTGCTAGTCATGGAAAACCATGTCTCATGTTAGGCCAAGTAAGACCCACATGCCTAGCCAGTTAGGCATGGTCCAGAGACACCTGACCTAAGATTGGGCATAGGTCAGGGGTTAGGGTGTAATAAGTCCGACCCGAATTAAAAAAAAATAGTTGTGCCCCATGATCGTGCTTGTTACATGTTCACATAAAGAGCCCCAACAATAAAAGCGACAGGCTGCCTATAGCTTTCAGTGCTAGCAAAAAAAATAATTTTTTAAAAGATATAAAAACCTTTGGACATAGGATTTGTTTCTAATAGCTACAGGCAGAAATACAATGGCTGTTAGATTTTTACCCTTTAAATTTAAAAAAAAATAAAATATATATATTATTTTAATATAAAAAAATTATAAATATAAAATTAAAATTTCTAGAATTTTATTCTCATCTCCTCTCCTATTTTTTATTTCTTTCTCTCCTCTCTACTCTCCAAGCACCTTGTCTTAATGTGATTTCTGAGCTTATGGAAAGCGATGAAAAGTAATAATATAATAGAAAGTTAAATACAACTGTGGAGCACAAGCTTCAACTCAAATAAATTAATACAACATAATAGCAGTTATGATATACAAATTTTTTTAGTTTTAAAAATTTTGTCATTACATAATAGAAAATTTTAAGTATAAATTAAAAAAATAAATACTAAATTTAATAATAATGAATTTGACGTATATTTAGATAATAACAACACTTCAACTTTAAGATCTGATGATGAAACTAAGTTTTCTTCAATAATCAATGTTAAAAGGAAGATGAAGAAAAAATCTCGCACTCTCTCAAAAGAACACTTAAGAAATGTTTCAAACTCTTTTTTTTAATAATATAAATACTAATACAAAAGATGTATTTATAGATCACATGAATCAATCTCAGCCATTTAATTTTATGTTATTAAACTCTCACCTAACTTAGAATAAGCTTTCACCTAACTTTGAATTTTAAAAATTCAAAACTATCATGTTTCTAGATAATTCCATATAAAAATAAGTTTATATTTCAACAATCTCTCTTAAACTTAATTTCATTATTCCAAGTAAACTTCTTAGTCTGGTGAAGTCTTCTTGCTTGAGTAGCTTAGTAAGAATGTCGGCTAATTGATCATGAGGCTTCGCGTACTCCACAACATATCCTTCTTCACAATGCATTCTCTAATATAGTGATAATGAATATCAATGTGTTTACTTCAATCATGAATGATTGGGTTCTTGGCAAAAATTATTGCTAACTTGTTGTCCATGAAAATCTTAGTCAGCCCTTCTTGTGGCACACCTAACTCTTTTAATAGATTTTGAAGCCAGATTGTATGACAAACACATGAGATAGCCACTACATACTCTACTTCACATGTGAAAAGAGTGACTATTAGCATCTTTTTTGATGCCCAAGTACAGGCAATACCTCCCATATAGATTACAAAACCAATGGTATTATTTTGATCATCTATGTCTCCGCTCCAATCACTATCGTTATATTCAACAAGCTTATAATTATCATAAACAGAATAAAACAAGTCAAAATTTATACTACCTTTAATATAGCAGAAGATTCTCTTTGCTTTCTTCCAATGTGTTATTATTGGATTCTCCAATTATCGACTAATGATTCTAATTACTTAAAGAATATCAGGTCTTGTACATGTTAGGTAGCAAACTTCCTACCAAGCTTTTGTAAAGAGTGTGATCCAACTTACTTCCTTCCTTATGCTTGAACAACTTGATTTCACATTCTATTTACGTGCCAATTGGATTAGAGTTATCCATCTTTAACTTTTAAGTACATATTTAGCATAGCCGTCTTGAGTGAATAGAATGTATTTCTCTTCTTGCTTAACTAAAATGTCGAGATAGTAAGACATGAGCTCAATGTCAGTCATCTCAAACTCCTTTCGTCCTTTGTCATCTCTTTCTTGAATATGTCGAACATGCTTGTATTGCTACCTATGAAAATTAAGCTATCTACAAACAAACACACAATGATAATATCACCATTTTCAATTTTGATATAGATTGTATGTTCATATAAATACTTGATAAATTTTTTTCCTTAAAGGTATTTATCAATTTGAGCATTCCAAGCTCTTGGAGTTTGCCTCAATCCATTGAGTGTCTTCTTCAACTTTAAGACTTTGTCATATTCTTATTTTATTCCATACCTTTGTGAATGCTCAATATAGGCTTCTTCTTCAAGAAGTTTATTTAGGAATGCAGGTTTCACATCCATTTGATGTCCTCCAATTATTTTAAGCAGCTAATAAGATAAAAAAATAATAATTTCTAATCGAGCAACCGGAGCAAATACTTTATTATAATCGATGTCTGCTCTTTTCTCATAGCTTTTTGTCACCAAACTTGTCTTGAATCTTTTGGATTCTCCTATGACATTTTTTTTTATTTTGTACACTCATTTCATATTGATCGCCTTGTGTCCTTTTGGAAGTAAAGCTATCACTCACGTGTTGTTTTTCTTGATCGTCTCTTCTTGATCACCTTTATTTCTTCATCCATAGTTTGTTTCTAATTATTGTTTTCTATTGCTTCTTAAAAATTCACATGCTCACAATCGGCAAAGAAACAAAAGAGAGTAATATTTTCTTGATTTGCAATTGCCTCATACAGTTCTTGTAAGCTCCAAAAACATAAAATCTTTTCACTTAAGCTCCAAAAACATAAAATCTTTTCACTTAAGCTCCAAAAACATAAAATCTTTTCACTTAAGCTCCAAAAACATGCTCACAATACGCCACATTCACACGCTTATAGAGAGATTATTATTTTTTAGACAAATATCATAATCTTTCTCTAAATTTTGAGTTAAGCTCAAGATATTACTTTTTATGTTCTATACATAATAAATATTGAAAATAAATTAATAATTTTCATTTTTCATTGAATGAGAATATTGTATCTACCTTTCACAGTGACCTTTGATTCATTTTCAAAAACTACATTACCACTCACCGATTCATCAAGCTCCACAAACATACTTTTTTTCCACATGTATGATTACTTGCACCATGGTTAAGATACTATGAGTTATCTTTGCCTCTTGCATTGCCCTTATAAGCTAACAGTAAGGTTTCACAGTTATAACATAATTGGCCTCCTCTTCCACCCATGTTTTTCGACTTCTTTCTTCCACATAATTGGCCTTCTATTCAACTCTTTTTGGTTTTAAGCTCTATATTCTAAAGTATAATGATCAAACTTTTCACAGCTATAATATTTGATATGCAACTTGTCATACTTTGACCTGTGGTTGCCTCTCTCATGACTTCTTGTTGAGCTTTCTTCTCTTTGGACATCATAAGACTTCCAACCTTGTCCACATCCACGGCCTCCTCCTCGACCGCGACCTCTTCCTTTTTGCCTTATATCATTCTGGACATTGTATTCTTTAGTTGAATTAATTTGAGTCTTGAGTAACTATTCTACGATCCCTCCCCCCCCCCCCCCCCCCCCTCCTCTTTTCTTCATAAGCTTGTAAAAAACCCAGCAACTACTCTATTGTCATGACTTCCAAGTCGTTGGTTTCTTCAATGATAGTGACAATGTGATCAAATTTTGAATTTATCAATCAAAAAATCTTCTCAATGATTCTTACATCACTTGACACTTTATTATTTCTTTTCAATTGATTTTTCACTATTTAAACACTAGAGAAGTAGTCTTAGTTGATTTCTCCTCCTTTCATATTTAAAACTTCAAACTGAGCTCTCAAAGTTTGATAATAAATCTGATATGCTCCCTTATATGAGGTTTGAAACTTCTCTCATACTTCTTTCGTCGTCTCTGCTTCTGAGATCTTCTCAAATGCATCTTCATCTAACCCTTGATAGAGCAATTAGAAAGTCGTATTGTCTCTCTTTCTTGAATCTCTCAAACTATTCTTTTGAGTTTGAGATAGAGTATCTTAATTATCCAATTCTTTGTGGCATTTCTCAATTATATCTCACATATCTTGTGATCCAATTAGAGTCTTCAACTTGATGCTCCAATTGTCATACTTGCTCTTGTGGAGTACTGGGACTTAGAAGGAAACCATACTTCTACTCGTCATCTCCTCCAATACCACTTTATTGGAAGAAAGATGGAGAAAGAACCTCACTTTCTCAAAAGAACACTTAAAAAATATTTCAAACTCTTTTTTGAATAATATAAATATTAATACAAGAGAAGTATTTATAGGTTACAAGAACCAATCTTAACCACATAATGTTAAGCCATTAAACTCTAACCTAACTTAAACTAAGTTTTCACATAACTTTGAATTTTCAAAATTCAAAGATATCATTCTTCTAGATAATTTCATATAAAAAATAAGTTTATATTTCAACAGTCCCGACTCAAATTTATTTGCCTAAAAAATCTTAAATTAGACGAACTTAGTAGTATGAACTCACTTTAAGATAGTAAAAAATAAAAATTCTAAGAATGTCAAAAAAATTTTGCATAATATATATATTATAAAAAAATATATATATTATAAAAAAATATATACATATATAAGCATATGTGTCACTAACTACCTTAAGAGGCATACCAATCAATACACAAAAAAATATATTGCTTAGATCTCAGGTAAATTCAACAACATGTTGGGCTTTTGAAGTGGAAGCAAGTTCAGTTTCATTGACCCTCTTCACATACCACAATGACTTAGAGAAAAAGATATGGTCAAACTAATTACGATTATAAGTTCTTCAGTTTGATTTTTAAAAGATCATAGGATAATCAGAATTATGCAAACCTACTTCTAGCATGCATATCATACGATTCTTATATAAATTAATAGGAATAACATAATAAAATATTATAAATTATAAAAATAATTAATAAAAATAAAAAATATAATTAAGTAGTATCTGTGATGTCTGATAACTAAAATAGTCATAACAACACGGCATTCACATGTCTCACTACCCACTATGTATTGAAAATAAAAACTTTATACAAAAATTTTAGAATTTTTTAAATGTTTTATCTTAATAATGATTTTGCCATATATGAGTGTATGATAAAAATTATTAGAGAATATGACATTAAAAAAATATTTAGTACAACTATTAGATAATATTTTAATTAACAAACTGATTATTAGTATATTTATTAGAATATTTAGAGATAAGTCATTAGGTAAACTTTTTATGCTAGGTGTAAGTTTCACATTAACAATCCAACAACATAAGCAAAAAAAAAATTTCTTTATCTTTTAAAAAAATAAAAAATTCACAAAAATATCCTAAAATTTCTAGTTGACAACAAGAATTTAACAGTCTCTAATTATTATTGGGGCTTAAATAAAAATTTAAATAAATATGAGACACCTTAAATTTTTTTTTAATTCCTGAAATTTTTTTCTAACATGATGAATATGTGTTCATCTTTGCATACTCTCACTACTTGCATTGTCCTCAGGTGCACACGTGTCATTAATAATATATTTAGCAAGTATAAAAGATATTATATATTTAGTATCATAGTTGTTGAGATAAAAACCAAGCATTTAAAATATTAATCCTCTATTTCAATTCTATATTGTTTGGCTACCTATATAAATCTTAGGATTAAGATGAAATAAGTAGAAAATATATTAAGATACATATTTACTTATATGAACCAAATAAACAAACCTAAAAATTTTATTCACAAAAAATTAAGTAATATATTTACATATTATAACACTATATATAATAGTTATAACGAGACTCCAAGAACGAATATGTAGATAGTATTCGAAGATGATGACTTTTTATTTAGTTAGCTAAGACTAAACAATGGGATAGGCCATTAAATAATAGCAAGTTATCTCAGTACTTTGGTACTGATTACTACTTCATCCTTTCATATGATAATAATAATAATTTTGATATTTTAAGTTAATGAAAATTATATGAATCTATTTATCTCATTTTATATAAGATGACACATGATCTAGTGACTCTTCTAGTATCTAACATAGTATCAGAGTATATTTTTGATGTGACAGCCAATATTATTTTAGATATGAGATCAAAACTCTGACCAAATATCATAATAATACTTGTATGCATGAAAAAGTAAGAAAATTCAAAATTAAATATTCAGAATAAAGTCAAAAGAGTTATTCATAAATGATGACTCATGGGATATCAAGATCGAAGATATTGAGATCACCACTAGCAATATCTTCAGATACATACATGACATATATCTACATCAGTACTATCATACTGCATACACCAATTGATGATGATGACTTAAGCTATTTTAAATTTTTTTTATATAATTTCATATTTTATTTGTTTTTTTATTTGTGCCAGTCATGTTTCATGTTGTCATTTATCATATTGATATTATACTTATTGATGATTTTTTTAAAAGTAATTTTCATTTTTATTTTACATAAATATGAAATTAAAATTTCATTATATTTTAACTGCACACATAAATATAAAATTAAAATTTCATTATATTTTTATTTGAGCCAACACCAACACGACAATACACGGCCCAACAAGGCCCGACACGGCCAGGCACCACAGAAATATGACCTACTATGGACCAAACAAGTCATGTTAGGCCGCATAAAATAAATGTGTTGTGCTAGCACGGCATGATATCCATACCGTGTCTGCCTGGCATGGCACAATGACACTTTTGCCACACACAAAAATGGTCGTGTCAATACAAGATCGCATGTTTGATATCTCTAACATACCACCTTGTCATTTACTCATTGATAACTAAATAGAAATCTTTCATTTCCAAATATGGTATTCATATCCATAATCCATACTCAAAGTCTAACAACTTTCATATTTAATGTTGTAATATGTTAACATGTTAGTTAATTTTTCATGAATAAAATATTCAAGTTCGTCTGTTTGGTTCATACAAATGAATATCTATCTAAATATATTTGTTATCTTTTCTATCTTAATCCTAAGATCAATACAGGCATCCAAGCAATATATAATTAAAATAAAAAAATAGTATTTTAAATATTTAATTTATCTCAATAATCATAACATTAAATACAAGGTGTCCTTTGTGTTTGCTAAATAAGTTATTAATATTACACATACACCTTAAGTGCAATGTAAATAGTGTGAGTGTATACAAATAATCATAAGTTAATCGTACCGTAAAAAATCTTCTAAATTTTCATTAAAAAAATTTATATCACAATCAAAATAATTAATAATAAATTTGCTACTATTATTATTGATATAGGCATATATCACGTGTTGATAGTCAACGCATGACTCTTATATCAAATAACTATAATTATAATTGTCCCATATTCGTTTGAAAGCTTTTTCTTTTTTAGGCCAGCTACAAATATAAACTACTAAAATCTTATTGTATATTAGGTATTCTAAGGTATTTTAGTAAATTTCTTATTTTTATAATGTAAGAAAAATAAATTTTATTCCTACTTGCACTATTGGGTTGATTTCGTGACACATATACTCATAGTTATTTAAGGCGCAAGGCGCACTGAGGCGCAAAAGCCTTTTGGGGCCTTAAGGCGCAAGGCACACTTGAGGCGCGAGCTTTTTTATTTGAGGCGCACTCAGCCTAATACACATAAAAATTATATATTTTACTAAATATAGTCTTTAATTTTCATCTAATAATAAACTAAAGAACATCAAAGATAAAAATCAAATATTAATAGTGCTCACATCATCCAAACATTCAAAGTTTTAAAACAAAATAACAAATATTCAAAATTCTAAAACAAAATAAACACTCATGTATTTACATCTAAATCTAAATCAAGAAAGTTTTCATTAATATCATCCCCATCATCAATCTTCCACTCTCTCTCTTCTTCATCTTCCTCTCCTGATGAATAGATCATCTCTTCATCTTCATCAATCAAAGCAAGAGTATGAGTATGTTTAGAGCTAGATGGTCATGACTTTGGTTTTGGTGTTTGTGTTTGTGTTTTGCTTGGTTTAGCATGGACACGGACACGGACACGGACACGAACACGGGGATACAACACAGCAGGATACAGGGACACGGCAAATTCTAAAAAACTAGGATACGGATACGGCTAGGATACATCATGATAAAAAAATAAAATTAAAAATAAAAATTATTTTCTTTATAAATATTAGGTATTTTATAAAATAAATTAAATTATAATATTTTAGTTTATAAAATAAATAAATATATTTTTATTTTATTTTATAATATAATATTTATTATTATTTTATTTTATAAAATAATATTTTAAAATTATCTTATATTATGTAAAAATATATTTTTTTATTTTATAAAATAAAAATATTTTATTTTATTTTATTAAAATATTTTATTTTATTTTACCGCCCGCCTGTCTTCCCCCTCAATTCATGTCCGCCTGCCTCCCCCCTCAATTCTTATCCACCTGCCTCCCCCCTCAATTCTTGTCCACCTGCCTCCCCCCTCAATTCATGCCTGCTTGCCTTCCCCCTCAATTCTCGTCTGACTACCCCATCCCTCAATTCCCACCTGTCTGCCTTTCCCTCAGTTCTCGCCCGCCCCCTGCCTCCTCCCCCTCATTTCCCGCCTGCCTGCCTCCCCCTCATTTCCCGCCTGCCTGCCTCCCCCTCATTTCCCGCCCGTCCCCTGCCTCCCCCCCCCCCACAATTTGTGCCTGCCCCTTGCCTCCCCCCCCCCCACAATTTGTGCCTGCCCCTTGCCTCCCCCCTCAATTCGCACTCGCCCCCTGCCCCTTGCCCCTTGCCTCCCCCCTCAATTCGCACTCGCCCCCTGCCTCCCCCCCTCAAATCACGCCTGCCCTCTGCCGCCCACTGGACGTCCAATACGCCACCGTCTGATATGCCACGTGGCATATCAGATACAGATTTATCAATGGTACGCCACGTGGCGTATCGGACACATATTTGTGCCGTGTCCATGCTTCCTTGCCCGCTGCGCCTCGCCTGAAGCGAGGCATTTTTCCCGGGAGTGGTGACGCCTAAGCGTTAGGCGTGCCTCAGGCACGCCTTTCATAACTATGCATATACTTAACGTAAATTTTTACACCTAAAGATCCACCTCTAATAATTCTGACAAACATACTAATAACAATTTAATTATTCAAAATATTATCAAATATAATATTAAAAATTTTATTCTGAATATTATTTTCCTAAAGATCATCATCATATACTCATATATGACATGATCATTATGAGGATTGAGGATCTAAAAAAATTCTAAAAATTTTTTATTAAGTTTCTACTTAAAATATATATAATTAGGGTAAGGCATGTGCATGATACTTCATCACAACTAGTTCATATGTCGGAAGTCACAAATAATATTTTACTATATTTTTTAAATTTAGTAATTATTAATTCTTTTTTTAACTTATAATATTTTATTATATCATTCACATTAGTGGACCTAATAATTCTATAATAAGCAAATTAGAAGTAGATATATACAATATTGATTACCCTGAGATCTTCCAAAAATCTAATCAAAAGATTAATAATAATAATCCATTTGATTATATATTTCTCACAAAGTCATTGCAATAAATAAAAGTGATCAATTAAGCTGAAGTTAATCCAACTTCAATGGTCCTACCATTCAGTTGAATTTTACTGGGATCAAATACATATTTTTTGATATATTAATCGACATGCCTCTTAAGGTGAATAATCATCTATACTCCTATATGCATATATGTTTTTACAATATACATATTGTGTCTATTCTCCTTTGACACTCCTAAAATTTTTATTTTTTATAATGTTAAAAATAGTTCATACTAAAATTAATCTAATTTTATGTTTTTAGACAAATTGATCGAGGTCATTAAAGAAAATATACTTTCAATTTTGGACCTTTCAATTAGGTTATTGTTATTATCTATATTTAGATCAAAATCAGTATCATTAAGATTATTATTTTTCATTTTTTAATTTTTTTTATAATTTAAAATTTTTAAAAATTATTAATTATAACAAGAATTACTAAATAAAAAATAAATGTGTAGCATAATAACATAATTTTATTTGAGCAATAGTGCAATCCATTACTTTTTCAATTTTTCTGAACTAGTTAGCTCAAAGCCCAAAATAGACAACAAAACAGAGAACAAAAGAGAATAAAGAAAAATAAGAGGATAAATTTAAGAAATTAAAAAAAAAAATTATTCTAAATTTATAAAATGAATTTTATATTTAAATAATATTTTTTTTATTTTTTTTAATTATAATGAACATAAATCAGACAACCATTAGATTTCTACTATGTAGCCATAAAATGAAATCCAACATCCACAAAAACTAATAAAAAAATGAATTTTTTTAACTAACATCAAAAGTAACATGTAGCTTGTCACTTTCTTTGTCAGAACCCTTTAAGTAAATGTAAGGAGCAATTGCCACGCAAAGACCGAATTTATAAAAAAAACTAGCTTGTTGGCTTGTGGACCATGCCAACAAGCCAGCACATGGGTCATGTATGGCCCGGCATGAGGCACAATTGGCCCTATCCTGGCATGGAACGAGCCATACCATGGGGCGGCACCACCATGGTCTAGGCACGATTATGGACCATACCGTACTGACCCATGAACAATTATTTCGGGTCATGTTATGCCAGGCATAGCTATTTAGAGTCGTGCCCCGTGTCATGTCAGGCCAGACATATCTATTTTGGGTCGTGCCTCATGATGTGATCAAGCCTCCCTACCTGGATACGTGTACGGTTGACTTTCCGAATGCACATGTTCACTATAACATGTGTCCACATGCAAGTGTTCACTTTACCCTTACATACTCTATAGTTTGTTTTCCTAGGATTTTTGATTTGTTACCAAGTTATAATTCAAGACAAAAAAAAATATCACATAATAAACTAAATAATATCAATAATAAAAAGTGTACTGAGTCAACCCTTATATAAAGAACAAATCTATTTAGAACAACCCACAAGTTAAATATTTCCATTCAAAATGCAATAAAGTAAAACAATAAAATAAAAAAAACTAAAAAATTACAAACTACAAAACTGTAAACTACAACAATAATTATATGATTGAAATTAGTTATTTTATTTTCAAACTTTTTGAAAATATTTTGACACTATAATATATGTTGTTCAATATACACTCATACATCTTATATTATAGATAGAAATTCCAAACATGAGTTATGTATTTCAATGATATATGGAGCACATTAATTTTTAGTAAAACGTATAAAATAGAAAAAAAAAAAGAATTAATATTTCATAATTATATTACTTAGATGCCTATATAAATTCAAGAATTAAAGTGAAATATATAAAAATATTTTATGTTTCATAGTCACATTTCATAAATATATTATATGAATCAAATGCTAAGATATATAAACAATTATATATAGTTCACAATTGCTACAATTTATTATTAGTGTATTTTGTTTTTTATTTTATGAATGAGAACAATAAACATTTGGACTGCTCAAATCCAAATGATATGTTATTTGTAGAAAGTTCTCTTGTACACATGTTATGTTGAGATTTATTGAGCTGTTTTCTATATGACTATAATTTCTACAGGGTATCAGAGTCAATTTACATGAAAACCCTAAATATGGAAAAACAAAGAGTGTGCATATGTAATAGCACAAACGCATACACGTGTGTGTGCATATACGTGAGAGTGATGTCATCCCGCTACTAGCACCATTGTGGGAGGAAGAGAAGAAGTACCATTGTGTATAATGGATATCATATGGCTGTGTGCTTCGCAGCTATGCATAAGTATTGTGAGCAGAATCATTCGCGTAGTGTGGCAGAAGCTCGTGCCCAGTGTGCGGCAGAATCCTTCACATGCGCATGTGTGCCACAGACAAAATCCTTTGTATGGTGTAGCAAAATTCATGCAAACTGTGGTAAAATCCTTTGTGTTCAGTGAGTGTGTGTTAGTGTGCAGTGTACAGTGCATGTTGCGTGTGTGTAGATTCTAAGTGGTTGTGGCATGTGTGTTTTGTATGAGTGTATTGTGGACAGAGGTGTGTGTTTGTGGTGTAGCAGTGTGCATGGTGTGTGCAACACTGAATAAATAAATATAAAAAATATAGTGCACCTCTTTTGTCACTAATGGAGAAAGTAAAAATCTCAGCTAAGAAGTGAAGGTGACAAAAGAGCCACATATTGATTCCTGACTAATAATTATTATCTAGTAATCTACTAAGATAGAGTTTCCATCTTTTTTTTTTGTTTTATTTTACACAATATATTATGTGAACTCAAACCATACAGATATATGGTAATGATTCACAACTTATGAGATTGAGACTACATGAACATAGAGAGTCGGATTAGCTCACAGTATACTTCATCAAGTTCACATAACTAGCAACACAACTCATGAAGGTATTCCCTAAAGAGATAAATTTAACAAAGAGTGAGAAGGATTGAGTGACATGTTGACATAATGCTTCTATAGTTACTACGCAGCATTTTTTTCAAAGTTCCACAATCACATTCTAGGTGAATTTAAGTTTCCCACGAAACTATTGATTATCACCATACAATTCAATATATATGAGAAAAATTGAGACCTATTAGAAAAATATATCATTCAGCATGTATTGATAATAAAGGTGTCGACTGAGACGGATGGCCCAGGCACAGAAGGCAGCACGACTGACAGCACAACACGGTTCAGTCATGTCAGGCCCAGCACGGCATGGTCCAGGACTATGCTTAGTCGTGGACCATGCCGGATTAGGACACAGCTCGTGCCATGCTAAGCTAGTGACCACAAGAAAGGACTGGGCATGGGTAGGTCTTAGGTCATAGGGCATGCCCTGTTGGGTGACCACAAAAAAGGGGTGGTTTAAAAAAAAAAAAAGAACTGGCCACAAAAGATGGGTTCTGCTTACGCAGCTAGTCATCATTGGTCCCTGCAGCTGTGGCTCTGCACAGCCTGCCCCGCCCTTTGTGTTTTTAACAAAGGGTGCCAAAAAAGACAGACAAGAGTGACCTGTCCCTATTGCTGCCGACTTTTTAAAAAATATTTTTTTGAAACCTGTAGCTGTCGAATTCAATCCAACAGCTAATGGCTAGAATCTGGCGGCTATTGAGATTTTGGCCAAATAAATTTCAAATAAAAAATAAAAAAGATAAAAAAATTATTTTTTTATTATTTTTAAATCTTTATAAATAAATATTAGGAAATTTAGAATATTCATTCTAAATTTCCTCTCATCTCTTTATCTATCCTTTGTGTTGTCCTCTCTCTTCCTTTGATATAGTGCTATTTTTTATATTAATTTTTTATTTTATTATCTACTGTATGGTTTATGATTTACGCTTACACATACAACATACACGATGGTGTGGCTGTGTATCTTGTCTCGAGGTTAGATTTTAGAAGTAGTGAAAACTTTACAACAAAACAATTACAATATTTTTTTTGTTTTTTTTTTATTTTTTGTGAGTTTGTAATTTATTTAGTTTTATAATTTATTTAATAAATATAATATTTTAAAAAGTTACAAATAAACTTAAATATAATGAATATAAAAGTGACTTAGAAATAAATAATAATGATAACCATGCAAAAAAATCCAATGCCAAAATTATATTTTTTCCAATAGTTTCAACTCAAACCTATTTGTCACATAAAAACAAAAAACTAAATAAACATCAATATTATGAACAAGAGGTGTCAAACGGGATGTGCCGGGCCGGCCCTGCCCATTTTTTTCAGGCCCGACCATGCTTTCGTGCATGACACGCCAAGGTTTTGTGGGGGTTCAGCCCGGCATAGGTCTGCAGCACGATTCGCCAAGTTTGGCCCGGCCAAGCCAAACCCTAAATTTAAAAAAAAATTAGGGTTTCGGCGCCCCCGTAACCCTAATTTAAAAAAAAAAAATTTCGGCACGGTAGCGTGCCGACGGGCCACGGTACGAGGCCAGGTTGGCCTCGGCACGGCACGAGCCCGGGTACGGGAAATTTTCATGTCGGGCTGGCCCAGGCACGGCCAAACCTTGCCGTGCCTCATACCGGACCGGGCCGGTTGACGCCTCTAGTATAAACACATATTATAATAATAAAAAAAATTCTAAAAATATCAAAGAATAATCGGCACGATATAATTTTTATATTATCAAAATATATATACATGCAGAAGTACGTGTGTGACATGTCACCTAAAAGAACATGCAGATCAATACACCAAAAAATATGATACAATAAACCCGAGACAAATACAACTTAGCAATGAGATATTTCAAGCTAAATCTAGTTCACTTTTGATAACCACCTTCATATATCACAATAATTTTTGAAAAGAATACATGACCAAACTAAATATGATCATGAGTCATTTAATTAAATTTTTGGAAGATCCTATGATAATCAGTATTATAAAGACTTACTTATAGCCTACTTATCATAGGATTCCTATGTCTATAAACATGAATAACATAATAAAATATTATAAATTAATAATTAATAAATTTAAAAATTTTAGTAAAGTGGAGTTCATAATGTTCAACAGACATATAAACTAGTCAATCATTCATTATTTGCATGTCTCACCACTCAATATATAAACTCAAAATGAAAACTTAATAAAAAAATTTTAGAAATTTCTAAATTTTTTCATCCTCATTATAACTTTGTCATATATGAGTGTATGATGTAACTCTTTATAAAATATGAAATTCAAAATATAATATTTAATATTATTTTTGATAATATTTTTAATAATGGAGTAGTTATTACTATTAGTATATTTGTTATAACAATTAGAGACGAATTATTAAGTGAGATATTTCATATTGAGTACATGTGTCGCATAATTAATCTAAATAGTATAAGTAAAAATACAAATTATTTCTCACACAATAAAAAAAATAAGAAATTCACTAAAATATCTTATGATGTCTAAAAACAATGAGAATTTAGTAGTTTTTATTTGTCATGGAGCCTACAAATAATTCAAATAAATGTGTGACATCATTAGAATTACACTTATTTAGAGGTATCAAACGAGTCAGGCCGGACCGGCCCGAGCCTAGAACGGCACGCTATAGTGTCGTGCCTGGGCCTGTGCCGGGCGCACCGTCGGCACCAGTCGTGTCGTGCCAAGGCGAGGGATTTCAGCCTGCGTTTTGTGCCAAGCACGACAGGAGTGTCTGGCACATGGGCACGTGGGCACGTGGGCATGACACCGATGATGATGCACCTAGTGTGGTCACGACGAGGGGATGATAAGTCGACGCCCAACTGGCGAGGCTCGGCGAGCCCCGACAGAGCAATGGCGGCGACGAACAAAAACCCTAATCTTTTTAAAAGATTAGGGTTTCGACCGGACCTAAACCGGGCTAAACCAACCCGAACTCTAGTGGATTTTAGGGCGCAGGCCCGTGCCGGGCCTGACCTCCAGTGAACTCTGTGGTGCTAGGCACAGTACGATACCATAGCGTGTCGTGTCTGGCATAGCACACCAACCTAGTTGAGCCCAAAAAAATCGAGTCAGGCCATTTGACACCACTACACCTACTTTACGTTTGAATTAAGTATTGGCTATAAACATATGATATTCAATTATGTTAGCAGTAAAAGTGACGACCATATTATTTATGATTCAGACTGAAATATAAGAATAAATGTGTCAAACGAGACATGTCGGGCCAGCCCGACCCATTTTTTCAGGCCCGACCGCGCTTTCGTGCCGGGCCAGGCACGGCACGGTACAGTAACCGTGCCGTGTCTGGCCTTACATTGTTTTGTGGGGGTCAACCCGGCACGGGCCCGCGGCATGGTTCGTCGGGTTCGGCACGACAGGGCCGAACCCTAAATTAAAAAAAAATTAGGCTTTTGATGCGCGCCGTCGCGCCGAACCCTAATTATAAAAAATTAGGATTTTGGCACCCCCGAAATCCTAATTTTAAAAAAAAATAGGAATTAGGCCCGCCCGAAACCCTAATTTTAAAAAAAATTAGGGTTTCGGCACCCCCGTAACCCTAATTTTAAAAATATTGATTTCGGCACGGTACCGTGTCGGGCTAGGCACGGCACGAGGCCCGATTGGCCTCGGCACGGCACAGCACGATTGTGACATGGTCGGGCACGGCATGAGCCCGGGCACGGGAAATTTCCGTTCCGTGCCATGCCTCGTATCTGGCCGGCCCGGTTGACACCTCTATATAAAAATTACTTTTATGAAATTTCAAAAAAATTTTCATGAAACTGAATATTTGTTCATCTGTATATACTCTCACTACATATTACACTTAGGTGCATATACAAAATTAATAATATATTTAATATAGAGATCAAAATACATATAATATCATGGTTATTAAGATAAAAACCAAATATTTGAAATATTAATCTTTTATTATAACTCTATATTGTTTGGCTGTCTACATGGATCTAAGAGTTAGGTTGAAAGAGGTATACAATATTTTGGTATATATATCTACATGTATGAATGAGGTATGACAATCTGAATGGTTCATTCACAAAAAATTAACTAATTTATTTACATATTATGACACTAAATATGATAATTATAGTCAATCCCTGAGTACGAACTTGAAGAATAAATTCAAAGATAATGACTTTTTTATTCAGTTGACCATGGACAAATGACAGAGTGATTTGTTGAATAAGAGTGAGTTATCTCGATATTGATATTAATTACTATTTCATCCTATCACATGATAATAATAAAAATATAAATATTTTATTATAATAAAAATTATACGAATCAACATATCTCATGTTATCTAAGATGACACATAATATATTAACTCATTTAGTGTCTTACATAATATCAGAGTCTATTTTTTTTAACAATCAATATTATTTTAGATAAAAAATCGAGACTATGATTAGATATCATAAAAATACTTACAAATATAAACTAGAAAGATTCAAAATTGAGCATTTAGGTAAGATATAAAAGATAATATCGAATGATGATTCATGAGATATAGGAATTGATAATATTAAAGATATTAACGACAATTTCAAATGCATTCGTGATGATCATGATCTACATCTGTATCTACACTATCATATCATAGACAGTAATTGATGATTCTTAATTTATGTGATAATGATATTAAGCTGATACTTATTTATTTTTGTCATTTTTTTATTTTATTGTGATTTATATACTATTAATGTAATAGATTGCACTTATTATTTTTAGTTTAACTATTTTTTTATTTTATTATAATTTATGCATTCATCATATTCTATTTTTATTTTTTTATTTAAATCAAAAGAATTTTTTAATTTTTTATTTAAGCCGAACCAAACATAATGTCACGATTACTATACGTGAATGCAGATTGTGAAAGCAAAATACCATTGCAAGAATATCATCTATTTTTCTTTATTTTTTAAATTTCATAATTTTTTTAAGTTTAATATTTTTATTTTTTTAATAATTAATGACATAACAAATAACAAAATAAATTTTTAAAATATTTAATATTTTATTCAAATTTAAAATTTCAATCAAAAAAACTAAAACTTGGCAAATATATAATTAAATTTGTGCTGGCATGAATAGGCACGACCCATGTCAGGCTTAGCACGGCCTAACATTTTGTGGGTCAATTGTATCATGTCGGGCCACTATTATGGTTATCATGTTGGCACAGCATAGCCCATTTGACACTACTAATTTACAATAAAGAAGTTATCAATCATGGTAAAAAAGTGAAGTGGAAGTCTTAGTATAATGTACACAATATATGAGGAGTAGCCACATCATAGAGAGTTATAATTTATTTTTAGAAATCAAGTTGAAAGCATTACAAATTAAGAGATATAGACTGACTATTAGAGTCATCCACATATTTTCATAGAGTTATTATTTTATGACTCTTGCTAGAAAAAAATACATAGAATTCCTAGGTGTCAAATGAGCTGGGCAGCCCAAGCTGCCCGACCCTTAGACACAGACCAACTCGGTAGTACCTGGCCTGTCACGGCATGATCCAGACTCATGCCCGTGTCGTGCCTATGTCTACCGGGTCTCATGCCGGCTAGGCACAACCCAGTACCATGGCCCAAAAGCACGCTATGTTGGCACAACTCAAACCGTGCCCCGACCCCCCCCCCCCAGCCCCCACCCCCCCACCCCCATGCCCCATAACCCGACCCAACCCGTCGATCTTTTTTCCCCAACACCACCCAATATATATAAACCCTCCCCCCCCCCCCCCCCATTCATTAATTTTATCTTTTTAACATTGCTCTCTCTCTCATATTTTATTCTCTCTCTATCGCCCTATCTCCTCTCGACTCTCATTTTTTGCTCTCACTATTGACTTTCAGCTTTTGTGACTCAAGTGTTGATTGTGGTGCATGTGTGGTACAAATATCAAAAAGACAATTATTTTACGTATTATAATTTACAAGTATTTTTTTATTGCTTAGTTGTTAAGTTTTATTTTTAAAATTTAGTTTACTTGATTTTTATTAATATATTAATTTAAAAACTGACATTATATAAAATAAAATTAAAAAACAAATAAAAAATAAAAATGTCAAATATTAATTTTAATTATGAAAATGAAATTAATTATAATATATATAACAAAAATACTACAAAAAAGTTCGAAGTCATGGAAACTTTAGTTTCTCCTATAGTATCAATCCAAATATCTAAAAAATCTAAAAGAACATCAATAATTTGGACTCACTTTAATATAATACAATAAAAAAATATTAGTAATACCGAAGAAGAGTCAACACAGTGCAAATATTATAAAAAAATTTTAAACTGTAAGAGTTCGTGTGAGACTTGGCACCTTAAGAGGCATGTCAAACTATAAACTAAAAAATATGGTGTATTAGATCCTATGAAAACTCAACTCAATTGTGGATTCTTTGATGGTGGATCCAGTTCAGCCTCAATGTTGATCCCTTTTACATTCAGCAATGAGTTAAGGAGAGAATGCATGGTCAAACTGATCACCACGATAGATCTTACGATTAAGTTTTTAGAAAATTTAAGGATAATCAGTATTATGCAAACTTATTTTCAGCCTATATAGTATAAGATTCGTATGTCCATATCTAGGAATAGCATACTAAAATATTATAACTTAGAAAAAGAAATAATAATTAATGAATTTAGGAATTATAGTGGCGTGGTGTCAATAACGTTCGATATCTAGACTAATCATGACGATACATCTCATGCATGTCTCATTGTCCACTATATAGATTCTAAATGAATACTAAATAAAAAAATATTAGGATTCTCAAAGATTCTTCATCCTCATGATGGTCAGATCATTTATAAGTGTATAATGAAAATCTTTAGAAAATATAAAATTCAAAATAAAATACTTAATTTCACGTTTAATAATATACCTAATAATGGAATCAAAGTTTTAAAAGGAGAAAGCGTAAGACGAGGTATTTTTGTATTTGTGAGGCGAGGCGTAAGCCTCGAGGCGTTGAGGCGTAAGCTTTTTGAACCTCACAATATATAATTAATTAATATTTTAAAATATATAAAATAAAATAAAATAGCATAAATAAAAACATGAAAACAATTCATTAGGATTATTTAAAAAAATGCATACTAGTTCACTATTTTCACAAAAAACCATAACAAAGTCATAAAATATAAAATGGATTCAACTATAGTAATAGCTTCAAACTTTAACAAAAAGACATAACCAAGTCATGAAATAAGAAGTAGAATAAATTATTTTAATTTAAATCCTCCTCTCCAAGGTCATCATCATCCTCATCCAATGTATCAAAAGTAAGAAAATATCCACTATCATGTTACCCCATTTCATGTAAATCTTCATCAATTAGTGTCAAATTGAACTCTTTCTCTTTGCCTTTGCCTCCACTTGTACCTAGTATAAATTATTAATGAGGTGTAAATATTATAAGTTTTTCTACACACTTCCTTCATTTCTTCTTGCTTCCACCTTGAATTCAAAGTACTTTGATGAGGTTGTGAAGTGGTAAATTTATCCATGGGTCCCCTAGGAATAAGTTCCCCACTCTCACTCTCACTTTCACTCCTTAAGGCACCTATTGTTTTGGACAAAGCACTATCATGCATTGAAATTGGACTCATACCAATTTCTTGGAGCAATTCATTTCTTTTAATTTTTTGATCCTTAAAATTGGCCAATGCTTCTTTGCATTCCAATCTAACATCTTCACTAACTTTGGGGCACGGTTTCATACCATGATGAGTTCCGGCTAAGTGATGCTTGAGTCTATTCACCCCTCCCGCACATCTTTGATTGCAAAATTTACATCTCAAATATTGCTCCCCAGAAACTTTAATAACATATTTCCACACAAAATCTCTTCTTGAATTTTTTGAATTGGAGGAACTCATTCTAAAAAAAACACCAATAATAATATTCACATTTCTATATAACAATATAATTGACTAAAAAATAATAACAATACATAATTGAAAGGAATTTAAAAATGAAATTCAGAATTTAATTGGTTTAAATTTTAAAAAGTCAATATTTTTTTAGATGAATTAAAAAAAAATCAGAAGGCTGTTTAAGACTGTTTGAATTTTTTTTTTTTTAAGATGATAAACTTAAAAGCTGAAGCTCCAATTACCTTAAATAAAAAAAAATTAAGAAGAAAAGAGATTGGATGAATCTCTTTTAATTATTTAACAAAAAAAAGAAAGGTGGGAGGGGGAAATCGGGAGCAGCTCGCGCGCGGAAAGGGGGGGGGGGTCGACGACATAGATCGGGAGGTCGACGACACTGATCGAGATGAAGAAGGAGAAATCGGGAGAGAAGACATACCTGGAGATGGAGCCGAGACGAGATCGCCACTGGAGAAGTGATTCAAACTGGTTGCTGACGTCGCAAAGATCGATCGATTCAAACTGGAGAAGTGATTCATAATGTTACGCTTTTCTTCCGACGCCTCAAGGTATTTTTCCCACGCCTCGCCCTGAGGCGGGCATCAAGGAGCGCCTGGAAAACGCCTTTGAATACCTTGAATGGAATAGTCATTAACATATTTATTAGAACTATTAGAAAAAAAATTTCATGTTAAATACATGTATCACGTCATTAATCTCATAGTACAAGCATGGATGAAGGTTATTTCCCCTACTTTAGAAAACATACGTAACTCATTAAAATTTTTTTGTATGTCTCATAGATAACAAGAGTTCGGTAATCTCTGTTTGTCTGTAGGTCTAAAGAAAAAAAATTTTAATCGGATGTGAGACACCATTAGAATTTCACATACCTTATGTTAGAGTCATATATTGAATATGAACACGTGATATCCTATTAAACTTTCACGACTGACTGGACTACAAAAATTTTATTTATGAAATTCCTAAAAAATTTTTGACACGACGAACATGTATTCGTCAGTTTATACTCTCACGACTTGTAATGTTTAAGAAATTTAGAGATTACCTAACATTTATTGATATGGTTATAGAGATGAAAACTATGCATTTGGCCCACCATTTCATCTCTTTATCGTTTGGCTTCCTGCATTGATCATAAGATTAAGGTAGAAGGGGTAGAAAATATTTTAACATGCATATCCTCGTATATGAACTAGAAAGACCAACCTAAAGAATTTATTCACAAGAAATTAACTGAATTTTTTACATATTACGATACTAAGTATTGTGGTAATAATAATGAGGCTCCGAGTACGGACATGGATACCATATTCAGAAATAATAACTTTTCTATTCAGGTAGCGATGGAGAAATAATGAGATCGACCGTTGAATAGGAGCAAACTATCTGACTACTTAGATGTCGATTATTACTCAATCTTATCATATTCTGATAATAAAAACTTTAATATTTTATAATGATAGAAATCATATGAATCCACCTATTTCATTCTATCTAAGATAGCACGGGATCTATTGATTTCTCTGATGTCGTGCATAGCATTGAAGTTTATTTTTTTTATTACAGTGAATATGATTTCAGATAGGAGATCCAAAATACGGTTAGATATTATTGAGACATTAGCATACATGAAGAATTTAAAAAATTCAAACTTGAACATCCATGATCATATTAAGACTATAATAAAAATGGAGGAGTTGGTTACTGATAATAATCTGTGAGATATTGATAATGATTAATGACTGATATGAGAATGAGATTTTAACATTGATAACTAAGCTGAGCCTCTGAGCCTACTTAACTGTACGGTCTACTGTTATTAATACACTAATACTAATATCATCATTGATCATATGCTGTAATGCTAACGATACTTTTCATTTTTATTTATTTTTTTTGGATTGACATTGTCTTTATTTTTTTGTCATTTTACTTTGAGGCTTGAATCTTCATTTATGTATTTTATGATTTTTATTGATTTGTATTAATATTTTAGTTTTATTACTTCAGACACTGTTAGTTTTTGAATTTTAATTAATTATACTATACTTTATGTTTTATTTAATTTAATAAATTTAAAATCAAATAATTATTTATTTATTTTATTTTTAATTTAATTATAAACTATTTAAGTATTAAATAATTAAAATTCAAATTTTTTTAATAATTTTAAATTATAAATTAAAAATTTTCTTAATTGCCCAAACGGCCAAACCCCGCCCCAAACTCAGCCCAAACAGGCTAGATCCGACCTATCCATGCACGACCCAGCCCAGCTTCATCACGGTCAAGCTGACGGGCCATGTCAGACCAGCAGTGATGAAGTCGTGTCGTGCCAGGCACGGCACGATAGCCCGATTGGGCCACCTAAAAATGAGTCAGGCCGGCCCAAATCAGCCCATTTGACACCTTTAAGAATTCATCATAAGTTAGACAGCAATAGATACTTTACATTACTCAGTTAATCTAGTCTTCATGACTCATCTTTTGACTTTAGTCTCATCGGTTATCGACTCATGAATCAACATTCATATCAAGAACAATTACTCTCTGTTTATTATTTTTTTTATTCCTTAAGTAATATTATTATTATAACAAAAAAAAAATAATCAAAAAATATTGATTATGAAAACATTCAATAGAACAATTTGTTTCTTCTACATGTGCATTTTAGTCCTATGATTAAAATTAATAATTTTATTTTTAAAATTTTTAAAAATATTATTGATATATGTCGATCAATATAGAGTCATACAACTTGTATTATGCATAGGTATATTTCATACACTAGTTGTGTATTTATATAATATATAAAGCACGTGATTTTTGATAAAATATATAAAATTAAAAAAAATTAATAGTTCATAATTATATTACTTAGCTACTTATATAAAGTCAAGAACTAAGGTGAAAAGTATAAAATTATTTTATATTCCATAGTCAGTATATAAATCGATTATATGAATCAGATGCTAAAATATACAAATAATTATATATAGTTCTCAATTGGATTAGTTTATTATTAGTTTTTTTTTTTTTGTTTTTTACTTTATGAATGAGAACAATCAACATTTAGGCTGCCCTAATCCAAATGAGATGTTATTTATAGAAAGTTCTCTTATACATAAGTCTGAGATTTATTGAGTTGTTTTCTATATAATTATAATTTTTACAAGGTATTAGATTCAATTGAGATGCAAACCCTAAATATGAAAAAATAAGGGAGTATGCATATTTAACAGCACTAACACATGTGTGTGTTACAATAACTGTGTGTACATAACACATATGAGGGACGCCGGCCCACTATTAGTGTCATTGTGGGTGGAAGAGAGGAAGTGTGTCAAGTCCAATTTATCTGACAACTCATTAGTCTATTCAAATCCTAGCTTCAGAAGAATAGGGAATGGAAATACTCAATCACCATGGACTTAAAGTCTTCTAGAAGATTGTCTATTTCAGCTATCACCTATTTAAGTAAAAAGTATTATCCTTTCACAAAGCTAATATAAAAGCAATGGAAAGAAGTAGAGAAATTTTTCATTAATTTCACCACTAATTTAATTTTTCTTTAATTAGACAAGACACTAATCTAAAAAAAATCCTTAATATTTTGAAATATATAAAATTAAAGATTGATTATAGGGAAATGTGCTTGAAGGCGAAAGTGATGTCTATACGTAGTTTCTTAGTGGCAAAAATGAAGAGCAAAGATAATAAGTAAAAAGAGTATGTGAGAAGAAAAAAAAAGAAAATTAAACTAAATCAGAACAAAGAGATACATTATGCAAGATGCATATTAACAAAATGAGCTTTTAATTATAACCACCCAAAAAGATTTTAAAAATCATATTAAGATCTTGAAAGAGACAACAAAATGAGTGAATACTAGAATGATTATAAGTGCTAAATCATTTTGAAAGTTTTACAAGTATGTCGCAAGTGAGTAACAAAAAAGAGTGAAGACTCAAGATAAAGAAATTGAGGATAATATGCATTATTAAAAAAAAATAGTAGATTAGCAATTTAGGAAAGTATAATAATAATCAGAAATAAATGCACTTTATATTTAGTTCGTTTGGAGATTCATTAAACTTTATTAGAAGACGAAAAAATGCATTATATAGTATGATTGTGAGGATAATAAAATGGATAACAATTAATAAAAAAATTTAGAGAGATCTTTCACATCCATATCTCTATTTGAGCTCTCCAAAGTAAAGTTCTGATTTTAGGGATTTAATCCTCATGACTGATCATATTACCCCCATTCTTCACATTAAGACATTATATATGTGTTTTTCTTTGTGATATAATATTTCTTCCTTATTGTGTTATTCATAATGAGTATAGAGATCGAGAAAAAATCTATTACTCAATGATGAACAATATTTTTAGAATGTGAGTTTGTTAAACACTCCATATACAAACTCTTTTGACTAATTTTTCATGCATTTATTGATGTGTTTATGTATATTTGAGTTTTAATTACAAAAATATCACTAAATATTTATTTTGAAAAATTTTAATGAATTTTAATAAGATCAAGAATATTATAGATGAAATTTATGTACTTAATGAAGCAATAACTTAGGGGAAAAAAAATAAAAGTCCAGATATTTTTCATATCATAAATAGGTGACACCTACTAACATAACAAATATTTGCAGCATCCCTTCTTAGTTGTAACTCTACAAAATTAGTTATAATAATTTTTGTATGACATGACTCTACATCTAAGTTATCATAATCTTTTTATAGTGCAATACTATTTTTATAATCACGACATTTTCTTAGAGTCACAATCATATTATTTTTAAAATACTATATTAGGCACGACTTTATTCTCACATCGTGGTAGTCAAATACCTCACTGTTACAAGAAGTCCAGGGATTTTCCAACAACACAACTTAATCGATAGAGAACCAAAACATCAAGTAAAATCAATCACTAATCAGAATGATATTTTCCTTAAAAAATTTGTACTTCAGAGAGCATTATGCAATCGCAATACTTCGAGTCATCATGACAATGTTAGTGTCGTACCATTCTTAGCATCACGACATCATGCTCCTAAGGAGAGTTACTTGGGTTGCAACATACATTAGTGCCACAATTCTCATACTCAAAAGAAAATTCAACATATATTAAAATTATGACCTCAAGACAGTTTCGTAAATTCTAACACTAAAAATCATATTGATCTCCAAAATATAAAAGAAACACTTAGAAAGTTTCAACATAAAAAAATGATAAAAAAATTAGATTTTAAGTCAAATGCATCAAATCCTAAACAGTACTACTTGACATCCCAGATTAGGGGCAAATCAAAGGCCAACGCGAGTAATAATTATATGGGATTTAGGTTTTGAAATTTAGATTCTCGCTGTGACTATCATTGGGAAGCCTCAATTTAACGAGATTCCACTCAAAACAACTCACGTGAATGTTTCTCCAATATAAGGCTAAATTAGAATATAAGATTAGTTGTGTGTCTTTGTGTTTTGATGATGTAATGTTCTAATTTTTATGTTTATGATAATATTATTATTTGAATGTGATAGATATGAATAATATTTAGAACCTCAATTTGAGATTTTTATAATTTTGCATGTTTATGAGTATTGATCATGATGAACAATAACAGGCAAATCACAAGGCACGCTCATATGGTACAATAAGAACAAAATAATAACTCTTTTAATTTTAATGTATGAGATAAACATATGTGTGAAAACTCAATATTAAAATAAGTTTAATTGTACAAATATGATAGTAGCAAAGCCAAAAACACAAACATATTTATGACTAATTCATTATGCGTATTCTAAAAAAAAATTGACTTTTAAATACTATGTAGATTATGTAGAATGTCTAACTAGGGATTTCACCATAATATAAAAGTCATGTAATAATTATGGCCGACGATGATAAATATGTCACGAGGCACATGTAAATGGATGTATCTCATATTATAGTGACAGCCTAGCAAACTATTTTCTCTTGTATGATTTTTATATGTGAGATTCATGTAAAGAATTATGTTAATTATTATGAACATAATATTTACGAAACCAAAAGCATAAATATATTTAGTATCATATTTTGAGATATTAGAGGTCAGAGAATAAATATTCATACTTGAAGAAATCATTAAAGATATTTAATAAATTATCTAAAATAAGTAGACGTACGAATGACCCATAAATGAAATTATGTGTAATTTTAGTGATCAAATACCCAAAACACAACAATAAAAAGATTATCCTTAGAAGTAACAATCAAAGAATAATAACAACCTTATATGCTAATAGGACATAAGGGTACTTCCACACTAATCAATCATTCATCCGACAGATAAATACAATATTATTCAAATACTGGAAAAATATCATAATACACAAAAAAAATAAGTTAACCCTAGAATCTAAGTATCTTCCCAAAAACTCAAGTTTATATATTCAACTCAGACAGTAGTAAATTCACTCTTAGTTAGTCATATTACCTACACAATCCCTGTGAGATCAATATATAAACTTAATCCATTTTATTATTTATATGACTCGTATATTAATAAAACTCTAATGGACGAAAGATAATTACTCAATGAACTTTTAGGCTTATTTCATAAATGATACATTTTGACACAATAATAAAATCACAATAATAACTTACAACATAGAGGTGTCAACCGGGCCGGGCTAGGCCGGCACGAGACACGGCACGGTTTGGTCGTGCCGGGGCTGGGCCGGCACGGGAATTTCCCGCGCCCGGGTAAGGTACGGCCCATGCCGTGCCGTGGCCAACCGGGCCTCGTGCCATGCCTGACCCGGCACGGTGGCCGGTGGCACGGCCCGTCGGCACCGATCGGGGTCACACCCAGGCACGCACCCACAGACATGGACTCCCGACTTCACGCACCCTCACGAATCACGGGTCACGGCTCACCCTCTTGTGACTAGGTGAGTCGGGCCTAGCTTCCCGCACACAAAGACCGCGAGTCTGGTCTAATCTGACCCGACCCACAGTCCTTCCCGACCCAACCCGATTCCCCCCCCCCCCAACGGGCAAAAAAAAAATTAAATTTTAGCCGTTGGATCTCGCCTCCAACGGCTAGGCAGCAGAATCCAATGGCCTCATGATTCAATCCCCTAAAATATTTAAAAAAATTAAAAAAACAAAAAAAATTACTTTTTTTAAAAAAATTATTTTTTTAATCTATAAAATCCTTCCCACCTCTTTATAACATTTATGTTTTTTCATAAATATTTATTCTCTCAAATCTCACATTTTCACTCTCTCAAAACTCTTGCTCCTCTCTCTCGGGACTCGGGATTTCATCATTTAGCTTGGCTTTTCGGAAATCTCAACTCGGGTTTCGAATTTTGAGCTAGATTGTGGTGTACCGTGCATGTGATCGACCTCACTGCTTTACCAAGTAATTTATTTTAAGTTTTTTTTTATTTCTCTCTCTCGCTCTCAGTCTCTCTCTAGTATAGTCTCTCTCTCTAGTCTTAAAATAGTTAAATCTAAAATTTATCATCTAGTCTCTACATAAGTATCATGTTTAACAAAAATCCTAAAAAATAACAAATACTAATGAAACATATTTAAATTTAGAATATAAAAATCTTACACAAAAATCTGAGGCTGTTAAACTTTGGTTTCTCCAGTATCTCAACCCAAACTTTTAAAAAAACAAAAAACTAGGAGGACTTCTATAATTTGAACTCATTTTATTATAATATAATAAAAAAATATTAGATGTGAAATAAGAAATAGCATAGTACAAATATTGTATGAGAATTTTAACTTGTAAAATTCGTTTAGGACTGGGCACATTAAAAGGCATGCCGAATTATGCACCAAAAAATACGGTCCATTAGATCATAGGGCAAACCCAACTTGACACTGCATTTTTTGAGACTGAATCTAGTTCAGTCTCAAAGTTTACTACCTTCATATACTCCAGCGAGTTGGGTAGGGACAACATGGCCAGACTTATCATATTGTTAGGTCTTCCGATCAGATTTTCGGAAGATCCAATGATTGTGCGCATCATGCAAACATATTTTCAGCCTGCTTATCGTAGGATTTCTGGGTTCACATCTAGGAATGACTTACTAAAATTGTATAAGTTAGAAAAACAAAAAATAATTAATGAATTTATGACATATAGTAGTGTGGTATCCGTGACGTCCGATATCTGAACAAATCACGAGGAATCATCTTATGCATTTCTCACCAGCCACTATGTAGATTCTAACTGGACTATGAATAAAAAAATTTTAGGACTATCTGAGATTCTCCATCCTCATGATGGTCCGGCCATTTTTGAGTGTATGATAAAAATCTTTAGGGAATATAAAATTTAAAATAAAATGTTTATTATCACATTCGATAACGCATATAATAATGGAGTAGCGATTAATATATTTGTTAGGTATATTAGAGACGCGTCATTAGGAAAGAATTTTCATGTAAGATACATGTGTCACGTAATTAACCTGATTGTTCAAGCAGGTATGAAGGTATATTCACCCACGTTGGATAATATACGTAATGTACTAAAATATATTCGTATTCCTCGCAGACAACAAGAGTTTAGTAGTCGCTGTTTGTCTGTGAATCTTAAGAAGAAGAAATTCCAATTGAATGTGAGACATCATTAGAATTACACGTACCTGATATTGAAGTCATGTGTTGGATACGAACATGTAAACTCCTGACTACGTCAATAGTAAGAGTGACGAACTTATTATTAACGATACTGACTGAACTTTAGGACCTTTATTTATGAAATTCCTAAATATTTTTTATGACACGACAAACATGTGTTCGTCAGTTTATACGCCCACGACGAACATGTGTTCGTCAGTTTATACGCCTACGACTTGCATTGTACTCAGGTGCATATGCAACATTAGTAGCATGTTTAAAAAGTATCGAGCTGACCCGACACTTAGCCATATGGTTACAGAGATGAAAACTAAGTACTTAAAGTATTAGTTCACCGTTCCATCTCTTTATTGTCTTGCTGCATGATTGGACCCTAGGGTTAAGATGGAATGAATAAAAAATACCCTGACTTATATTTCCTCGTGCATAAACCTGGAAGAACCACCTGAATGGTTCATTCACAATAAGTTGACTGACATGTTCACATACTAGGATACTAGGTTTGATGGTGGTGGTGGTGATAGTAGTGAGACTGTGATTACGGACATGAATACCTTATTCGAAGATGACGATTTTTTCATTCAACTAACGAGGAAAAAATGTTAGGGTGGTCAATCACATAGAAGCGAACTTTCTCGGTACTTAGATATCGATTACTGCTCAATCCTATCACATTCTGATACTAAGAATCTTGATATATTACAGTAGTATAAATCATATGAGTCTACATTTCCCGTGCTATCTAGGATGGCACGGAATCTACTGACTCCTACGGTATCGAACATAGCATCGAAGTTTGCTTTTTCTGTTACAGAGAACGTGATTTCAGATATGAGATCGAGATTATGTCCAGATATTGTCAGGGCATTGACTTGTTTGAAGAATTAGAAAGATTCAAGGTTTAGCATCCATGATAGTGCTGGAGCTGGGACAGGGACTGCATCCGTATCCCCTGCAAAAGCGAAAGAGTTGATTACTAATGATGATGATCCATATGATAGTGATCTTGATATTACGGCTGATGATGCTCATGATATGTCGATTGGCGATAGATGATGATCCATTGCTTTTTGATTTCGATGTTTTATTTTTTATTGATTGTACAATTTATTTTTACGTTATGTTAACTTTAATTTATTTGGTTCAGACCTTCGGTATCTATTGGCTGATTGGTTATTTCTCATTTGGTTTGCTTTGGTTTTTTTGACTCTTTAATTTTTTTTAAAGAAATTTTTTGTTTAATTTATTTTTTTATTTAAATTTTTCATTTAAAAATTTTAAACTCTATAATTTAATTCTAATAAATTATAAACTAATTTTATTTTAAATTATAAAAAAAATTAAACTTTGTAATTTAATAAATTTTTAACAATTTTCATTTTATAATTTTAATATATTATACATTATCTATAATTCTATATATAATATAATATATATTTTATTTAAACTAAAAAATTAAACTTTAAAAATTTTAAAAAAAATTTAAACCAAGCCCGTACGGCCAGGTTTGGCCCGACCGAGCCTGACTTTGATAAACCGTGTCGAGCCATGCATGGCACGATACAGTAACCGTGTCGTGTCTAGCTAGGTACGAAAGCAATGTCGTGCTCTAAAAAAATGGGCCGGCCCGTTTGACATCTCTATACAACATGTAGTGGCATAATACTTTTTCATGTATTTTCATTTCAACAAAAGTTTAAAAATAAATAATTAGGGTTTTAACTTCATTTTTAAACCCAAAATTAAACTTAAGATAGAAATTCAATTTTCACTAATATAATGATTTGATAGAAACCATAATTATTTGATAGAAATTCAAGTTGAACAAAATTTTGACACAACTATTTTAGTTGCAGGAATTAGAGTTTAGGCAATAACCTTAATTTGGTGTCGTTTGATTTTGGACTGTGTATTAAGTATGAAAAAATATTAGTATAATAAAAACAAAGGCGAAAAAATCATAGTTCTATGTATGTACTATAGAAAGATGAATCACACTAAAAATAAATATTGAAAATTATTTCCAGAGAAGACAGAAAATTTTATATAGTATTCGAGAAACATTCTAACTTTTGAACCTATACAAGAGTTCTTACATAGTTCATCCACCATAATATTTATCCTTAATAGAGAAGAATATATAAAACTTATATCTAAATCAACAATAGATTTTTCTCTTCTTTTAAATATCACTTGTTATTCTACTAGTATTCTCACTTTAGACTATTACATTAGCAACTCATAAACTAATATTAATGTTAGTAATAATGATACCTTACTTATTATATTTTAGTTTTTGTTCTAAAAATAATATTACATACAATGAGAAATATTCAAAAATATTAGATATAATAATATTTAGTTTAGGTATGTGTTACTTTCAAGTGTTATGCTTATTCCGGGTTATCTTATTAATTTATTCTAAGTGAGTTCTCTTTTCCGATAGCTCAATCATGATTATGTATTTACTTTCACTAATATTTGTTTAAAGGGTCAAAAAACTATGATAAAGACTATATTAGGAATTAAACATGATGCATTACATGTCTAAATTATATTTTAGTTCTAGAGTATAAGATATATCAATTATGAATGCTTAATAGAGCTTCTTATTCAACAAGTCAGCCTAATTTCAATAAAATCTCATGCGATAAGATACGCTCAAACATATAAAAATATAATAGAATTGCAACCAAAGAAAATTGTAGGCATTTGATCACTTTTTTATAAATGCTAACAATATATAAAGATATATTTTCCTCATGATATATCATGATTTTTTTAAGAGACTTTATATTTTGGTATACCAGTTAGAAAATATTTAAAAAATCTCTAAATTTTTAATATTTAAAAGAGATACATCAAAACATAAAATATTTGTCTTTTTACTATGAAAATAAAAAACCTAATTTTGCCCCCTCCATCCACATCAACGATTCAAAAAAATTTTAAAAAGATTTTTCAATTGAGGGGATGAAATCACAATTACGTTCTAAAAGAAGACAATGCATATCAAGCCCACAACCTAGAGATTCTTGCATGCGCCTGTCACCATCCAACTACAAGCATTAAATCATTTGATAAATGAAAATATGTATATATATTATATATAAACATAAATATATATAAATATACATGAGCATATATAAATATACATATATATATATATGTATATAAATATATAAGCATATGATTATATATATATATATATATATATATATATGTATATAAATATATAAGCATATGATTTTATATATATATATATATATATATATTGTTTATCAAATGATTTGATACTTATAGTTGGATAATTAAAGGTGTAACTATGAATGTGTTGGTCATGGGTTTGATCCACATTGTCTTCTTTTAGAATCGGATTGCTATTATCCCCCTAATTGAATTACTCCTTTTAATTTTTTTTAAATGAGATGATTGTCAAGGTAGAGACAAAATTAGATTTCTGATTTTCAATACACCAAAACATAAATATTTTAAGTTTTAGTATACTTTTTTAAATGTTAAAATTTTGGAGTCTTTTTAAAATATTTTCTAACTGGTGAATCTAAACATAAAAATATTTTTTTTTATTTTTCAAGATATTTCATAAAATGATAAAAAAAATTAATTTATTAAAAATATTAAAAAATTCAGAAGTAACAATGTATCACATCATATGTCCGACAATTTAGCACTTATAATATGAATCATTAGATTATATAACAGACTTCATGTGTTGACACACCCAATAAAATAAATTTACTGAAAAAAATAATAGATATATAATTAAGAAATCTCAAATATTTTTATATAAAAAAAGTGTTCCTAGATATTTTTGAAAAAATATAATTTTAATCACAAATTATCTCATCAATTAAATTTCTTAGTTTATCCTTTCACAATGTATACACTTTTAAATCCTATATCATGGAGAGGAATTATTTATTTAGAGTTTTTTGAAGTATTTATTTTATCTTTAATTATTTTTCAGGATATGACAAATTAACACCTAGAGCTTTGGGATGTATATTCCTTAAATTTTCTAATATTCAAAGAGAATATAATATTTTTTACTAAATTTATAGAATTTAAGAACTATAAATATTATTTTGACCAAAACTCTTTTTTTAACAAAGCTAGAAAAATGTAAGTTCAGAAGTGATATTGATTCTGAATATTGTAAAGTTTCTTGAGTAAAAAGATCTTCTTCAAGCTCATATAACATATTAGTCAACGAGTCTTCCCCAAAGACTCATATTGAGTAAGCAACTAGGAAGCTACCCTTAACATAGAATCTAAATTAAAAAATCATTGCATTTCCAGCCTACTCAAACTAGAAACAAACTTAATGAGAAGCCAAGTAATCAAGCACTCATCCCCATTGAACTTGACCTTCTAATCACTATCTAGAAATGACAAAGAAGTTGTATTTAACTCTCTATTCACAAGTTTTGTCATAGTTTCACCATGTTCTTTCTTTTATTTTTTTTTTATTTATATTAATAGTAATAGGACACTCAAATCTCTTTCTAGTGTATTATCTCATCTAATATAATATCAAACCATAATAAAAGAGATATATGGTCACTACTCTAATAAGTCTTCATAATTAGTATCACAACCTTTGAATGTCTATTATTGGCTATAAAAAATATTCACTATCAAGTTAAGTCCATATTAAAAGATAGATAGCCTTTAAAATAATATTTATAAAGAAAAAATTCACTCAGATATTTGACATAGACTATCAAGACACTTTTTTTCTTTGGTGACTAAGATAACATCAGTATGAATTATTATTTCTTTTGCATCAGATCACAGTTAGAAAATATATCAACTAGACGTGAAAAATATTTTTCTTCATGTTAATCTTATGAATAATGTGTATATAGAGTAGTCACCTAAGTTTCGAACCTAATTTGCTAGCTTCTACATGTAATTATCTCTTTTGGATTATACGGGTGTATTATAAACTTTTTTTTTATTTTTCAAATGAACTTTGATAGCTGAGTTATTTTGTTGATTGTTCATATAATTAATTTTATGATTACAAAAAAATGATAAATTGATTATCATTAAACTCAATGAGTACATTCAAACATAATTTCAGACGAGTGATCTTACGAGTTGGTCAAATAATTATGATCAAACCAAATTTAACATACATAAATTTTCCTCAACATTTTGACTTTAACATTGCTCTTTGCATAAAGATATATGAAAAAATAACTAATGCGTAAGATTTTTTTCAGGAATCATGAGCAATTATAATTAATAAGATATTAAATTCGAGTTGGATACCAACATGTACCATGAACATGTCTACAACAAGATTTTATACTTTTTTTAGAGACAACTTTATCTCCTAAAAATGTAAGACATGTAATTATTTTGAAATCCAATAATGCGATAGGGTTCAAAGAAAGCAAAATTTACTTGTGAAATATTATCAATGCAATATCTACTCGAAGAGATCAGGTATGCATTATTTTCTCTCACTAATATTTATTATATTAGTCAAGTAATAAGGTATATAATTTTTAATTTAATATTTCAAGAGTGAATAAATTACATAAATGTGAAGTACTTCCTCGGAGAAAAAAATGCATGATAAAACTATTACTATAATATGCATATATTCAAATAGTAGAATAGCTAAAAGATATATTCACGAAGACCTAAAAGATATCTTAGCTTACATTTCTCTCATCCATGTTTGACATCCTAGATCTTTAAGCATCAACTTGAAAGAGAGATATTATAGTTTTCAGTTTTTTTATTTTATTTTTTCATGTTTTTCATGAGAACACTTGTCTTATGAATTGCATCGATCATATTTTTCTATTAATAAGATATTTAATTGTATGTCAATTTTATTGAGTCCACATTTTATTTCATGCCCAAAATTATAACATGTATAAATAAAAATAATCAAATGTGCATCTCTGAAGGCAAAAGGTGATCAGCATTGAAGACAACATGTTAGGTCACACCCTAAGAAATTATTTTATATCATAAAGAGTTTTTCAAATTTATACATCAGGTTTGTTCTTCCAAGAACAGTAACCTGGTTGATGTTGCATGAAAACTTCCTTCCAGAAATCACCATGAATGAATCTAATCTTGATATCCATGTCATATACAATACATCGACGAGATGCAACAAAGAAGAGTAATAACTCAAAAGTGTTAATCTTAGTCACAAGAAAAAAAAATATCCTAATGAGCAACAATATAAATCTACATAATCTTATAGTTATCAATCTAACATTAAGCCGATCAACCTTCCCTTCTAGTACAATCTTCATCGAACATACTCCTTAGCATTGCATCCCATTGCTAGCTTAACTGAAGGTTTCAAAATAAAATCTCAAGTATAATTAAATGTGATTGCACTCAGTTTATTCCACATTATTTTTTATCATCTTGAAAAACTTAGTGTCTCCAAATGAGTATAAGGAATTCTGTAGTTATCATAAGACAAAAAACCAAAATAAGAAATTACATAAGATAATTAGTATTGGGTAGAACATATCATTGATTCCTTCTGTATAACAATCAAAATATCCAAGTTACTACTCCAAACCAAATCAATTCACATAATAGGCAACTCGTGTGAAAGACCTTGATGCATTCATTTAGTAATGGTTGAGAGACTTGAATGTATATACCATTATTTTGGGATCAAATACCTCAATCATTACTACCCCTTCTTGCAAATACTCACATATTATGCCCAATGAGACGCTCACAAAGTTTCTTCGTCCTATTAGAAAGCTCCAAGAAAAATCTTACTATGATTAATAATAAAATGTTCATTACTCTCCTCAAAATCAACTATATTATTAGTATCAAGGGTAGGGAGATGAGCATGACTCGTTACTTTATGAGAATAACATTTGGCCAAGGAAAAGATCTTATCACTAAGGCGTCCAAATGTGTATTCTTTTGGATCGAGGCCTTCAATGACTGATCCTCAAATAATATTACATTCAAACTCATAATGATTCTTGTAATTTCTAGTGAAAAATACATGTAACTCATATGAATACTAAAATATCCAAAGAAAATACACTTGATGGCACAAACAATTATCTTCTTTCTACTTGGTGAAAGATCCTGAATAAAATAAAATTATTAAAAAATATTGGGTGTAAAGTAAAAAAATATCTTCACAATATAGAAACTAATATGTGATACAATATAAGATAAAAAATAATATTCAATTCATTAGAATGTTAGTGATGAATATTACTTCTCCTCAATAATATCTAGGAATATTCTAATGTAATAAAAGTATCCTCACATGATATCTAATAAATCAACTCATTCTCCTTAAAAAAATAAAAAAACTAATTAGAAATATATTTTATAGTACTAATACATTATCACTCTCCAAAGATTTGACTGATTTTGATGTTAGCGATCTAGTAGGGTGACCACGCATGATATATTTTAAATAAATTTCATAAACAAAAATAAAATTTAAAATTTTTTTAAAATCAATAATTATATATATCTAGTATAATGATCAACAAATATAACAAATTAACTCAGACTAGTATGTGTGGTTGCTCTACAAGATCCCCAAATATATGAATGAATCTGATATAATAAGTCTCTTTTAACATCCTTTTGATATGTCTGATAAAAAATTTTAATATTTTCTTAGTTGACATGTCTCACTAGTAATAAAAATCACTTCATTAATTTTAGCTCCAAAATCTCTAGTTTATCAAACAATGAATATTCAAGCCAATAGTGTACTATCAATGGATAAAGTCCACCTTGCACAATCCTCAAATTATTAATCTACTTGGCATGTCGATCATGCAAGAATACACTAAAAAAATATCATCAAAATACAATTGTTTAGTAAATCATATGATTGAAAATAAATTATGATAAAATTATGATATAAAAATATATATATATCAAAAGAGAAAATATGACATTGGCATTATCTTATCCTCTTATCCAACAATGAATGTCCAAGCTGATTGTATGCTATTATCTTATCCTCTTATAACTTGGATATTAATTTATGAATCAAGGACATGTGTTCAAGTAAGATAGCAAGAAAGAAAAATCATAGATATAAGAATATCTCACAAAAAAAAATAATATATAAAGAATCATAGACATAGGAGAGTCTCAACTGAATCTAGCAACACCTAATGAGTAAATTCAAGAGCATTCCTATTAAGTAAGCATATTAAAATCAATAGATATACTATAAAAGATCCTACTCAATTGATATGATAGCCTATTGTACAATCTTTAGGCCCTTAAAACATTTTCTATAATGCATGATGCAACATCCAATTCTCCCGAGTGTATCCTAACTTCACACAAAAAAATAGGTCACCACTAGCTTCCTCCCTGTCAGTATACACTTATTAATTATCTCACTGTCAATAAATTACAATTCACAAAGTCACTATAGTATTCTGACTGATCATCACAACTCTACTTAATTTAAGTATAGTTATATATATAAGAATCACAATATGATAAATCTTTGATAGGACAAAGAGCACCTTCTCATCAAGAATTTGAGTCCTAAATTTTGTGTATCACTCGCATAATGCATCCAAGTATAGAATGTTACAAAATTAATCACTCAAACACCACAATATAGTATGGTTTATCAACAAAAGTATCATCTCATCAATTTTCTCTCATAATTATATCTAAGCTACATAATGAGTCACTCATCTTAATCATTCAATCTACATGTTAATAATTAATTAATATTATTATTTAAATGAAACATCTCTAATGAGTACAATGACATTGTCAAGACTACACTTTGCAAATATCACAAGATCCAAATATGTGGGACACAATCAGGTCAGCCACACTAGTAAATGTTGCTGCTCCAACCAGTGTCTCACATATCTTTGGGTCACAAACCAGATCCTTACTAATATTGCCCACAAGGAATACATATTTACCTTCAATTTGTATTAGATTATTCACAGTAGTCTCATATTAATTCTAATCATTTTTTCTTTTATAAAAATCACACAATAATAACAAAAAAATTTCAATGGAACTAAACAGAAACAAAATAGCACAAAACACTATAATTTCATGCCAAACTTCCAAAATAAAATCCCCACACTAATTAAAGCACCAAAAAAATAACATTATACCAAATCTATACCATTGTCATCATACCAATCAATCTGGAAACCATCATTTGGACCATAATTACCTATTAGGATGCCACAAGTTGACCGTCACACATCCAACGGTCACAATTCACCCAATCAAGTACAAACAAACAACTACAAAAACTTTTCATCTATCTCTGCAGTATGACAACACCACCATTAACAATACTAGGCATTGATGCACATTGTCATCAGCAACTAGCAAAAAACATGTCACCACCAACACAGTTGGGCACCATCCTTCAACTATTGAATTGCTCAGATACCAAATGAAAAATTAAAGTTTTGGCTATTATATTTTTTGAGAAGGGGGAGACAGAGAAAGGAAAAAGAAAAGAAAATAGAAAAAAAGATTTACATTTATTTTTAAAAACTAATATATATATATATAATTGGGGTAGCCCACATGTCGGATACTATCATACAATGTAACAAGAAAATAGATAAACAAAAAAACAAACTTACACACTATACTAAACCTCAACAAAGTTTATATATGAAACAAGGCCATAAGAAGTGTTAAATGATGATTTACAGATTTCAGCTGATAAAAAACAATGATTTTCATTTTAAACAAACTACCTGAACTGCAGCTTGTATGTCAGAAGTTCTGAGCTTTGCATCACAAATTGCTGCAACAGCTTCACTCACAAATTTGCTAAGATTGACATTCCGCAAATCATCCATCAATCCTTCCCTCTGCTCTTCATTTATATTCCTTAATTTTTTGATGACTGCTGTGTTACGTTTGATGCTCGAATCCAATGTCCGGAGAAATCCCAAATCTAATAACACGTAAAGAGTATTTATCAATTTCAACATCAAGCATTACATAAAAAATCCTATAGAGACACTTAGACAATTCAAAAAAAAATGTGTTCCAACAGAATTATATCAACACAAAATTACCAAAATGAGGCTTCTTTGGAAACTTGCATAATAATATGGAGAGAACAAATGAACAATTTTTAATAAAATTTGTTGCAAATTATATTGTTTATTTATTTACATTATGATTATGTTGAGAGCACCCAACTTATATGCTGCCACAATTATTAATTAGCTATATATATTTACAGGATTAGAAACTTTAAGCATCTTTATCTTTTTAAACTTATCAATATTATTTTTTTTGTGTTATTTTCTTCCATGATATCAAAGTGTGAGTATGCTCACCCTTGAGAGAGTAAGTCTATTCTGCATGTGTGGTAATGCAAGTGCACATGCATGGAATGCACACATGCATGTAAAGTGAATAGAATTGCATGCATACAAACATGTGCAGTGCTGACTGTGTGTGCAGGGATGCATGCGAGGTGCAAAGGTGTGCCACAAAAGTACATGGTGAAGTGATGTGTGTTCTCGGGAATGTGAAACAAAACAAACGTCTTTTGTATGACAGTGAAGATGCCTGTGCAAAAGGAAGGCATGCAACAAGTTTCAAGGCATTCGACAATGTGTGGTGTGATAAGACACGGTGCACATGTGAAAGCATGTGCAGGCATCATAAAGACATGGTACTTTGCAACAGGTACAGTATAGGAGTGATGCATGTGTGGCAGCAAAGACAAATATGTTGCATCGAGGCTGAGATTTATTGTAACTATGCGAAAGCAAAGACTTGCTTCGAGGCTAAGATTTATTGTGACTATGCGGAAGCAAAGACAAAGACCTAGTGAAGAGAGATTATTCAGATAATGCATAAACTATAAGAAAAATAAACATATTAGATAAATATGTTGACAGTTATTTTCATAGTAGAAACTGATTGTACTACAAAATATTCAGAAACATTGACAAATTATTGAATCTATTCCTGAGTTCTCCCAGAATTTTCCAATGGTTGCCAATGCTAGAGTTGAATATGAAAAATTTCAAGCTAGCAAGTCAATATTACAACTTTATCCCCTAATTATCTTACTCATGAGTCATGACTCCTAGTAATTAACTCATTAATAAATAGTTACATCATAGATAATCATTCATTATTTATTATTATTTTTCCTTACTCTTTTAATATTGTTATAACTAATAACAAAATATCTATAGATTTTTGGTTATGCTAACATTTACTTTGTTACTTTAGTTCTATCTCAAATGCTATTTATTTTTTAAGTATTCGAATAATTTATAATTGCTTGACTTATTATACAACTTAATTTTAATTATATTTTTTATCTCATTAATATTATTTTTGTAAGATTAAAAGACTTCAATTATAACTTTCTTCAAAACTAAACATGATGATTTGTATGTTACTTTTTTTACTATTATGAATAATATTAGGTATTTGAGTATTATTAATTTTTTGTTTATTCATTTTCAATTTCATTTATTTTTAACCAAGTTGATAATTTTAAATCTTAGTATTTGAGATGTTACTGTATCTAATTGAGATGTTACTAAACTTAAAACTAATATAAATAAAAACTCTTTCAATCTTATTCATTCAGATGTTTATAAATCTAATAAAGTTAAGACTCACGGTGATTATGATAATTTGTTATTTTCATTAATTAATGTACTTGTTTTTCTTGATTTTTTATTTTTCAAAATAAATCTTAGATTTTTTTTTTTTAGTTTTCAAACTTTTTCAATTATTAGTCTTTTATATTATACTTTAATAGAAACTCACATTAAGTTAGGTACTATTTTTTATCTAATACAATCATTCTAATTAAATCTACTAGATAAAAATAAAATTACACTAAATATTAATTATCTGACTATTCTTATTAATTATAACTTATGCAATTTATATTTTTAGTAATCTCCTAGTATCTCAATGTCATGCTTATTTTGATACAAATTTTCACATGATTAGACATTTAAAAAAAATTTTATAATTTTGACATCACTTTTGATAATCATGAGCATCTTCAGCTGGCTAAGAATTAAAGTTCCAATTAGGTACCAGCTTGCACAAAGAGAAGATTTGATACAGATTATTAGACTTTTTGTATATACAATCTTGCTTCATTGAAATGTAAGCGATAGACGATATGTTTGGGATCCAAAGAAAAAAGAGTACAAAACAATGATTACGACTACCTAGGAAATTTTTTTAAATCATGTGTGTAAGAAGATTGAATATCAAGTTACTCCCTTCACTACTATTTATTATAATAATGATGCAACGAGACATATATCTAAAATCTAATATTCCAAAAAATAGAGAAAACACCTAAAGATTAATATATTTCTCCGCGAGAAGATCTAAGATAAAAACAATCACAACCTATATTCTTATAACAAATCAACTAGTGACATATTTAAAAGGCATAGAGAATATCACTACTTACTTCTCTTTCATTTAAACTTAGTATTTTAGATATTTATGATTATGAATCGACTTAATAAAAGTGTTGAAGATTTTATTATTTATTTATTTTAAGTTTATGATGGTAGCTCCCAACATACGTGTTACCTCAATCATTACTTGTCTCTATATTTTTGTAAAATTAAGATTTTTCATTTTTTTTTCAAGTATCATTATTATTTTCTTTTGAGAGTTATTCCCTTCAAAACATTAATAATATAATATTACAAAACAAACAAATGTGCTACATATGTGTCTGTTATATTTTTTATTTATTTCATGATTGAACAATCAACATGTGTGTTACCCATGTAGATTTGTTTTTATATATATAGATTAGGTTTTTCAATTTTGTTTCACAAAGAGTAGTGCTATATATTATGAATGATAATGAATGGTTATATATGTTGTAGTTTTTACTTTGTATGCATTTTTTTCTTTTCTTTTTTTTTTATATATTTTTTAATAAAAATACCCAACCTATAAGATGTCCCAATTATTTTCAGTCATTATACCAAGAATATTTAATATAAGAATTAATTATCAAATATAATTATATGTTATAGTATGTTATGAGATAAAAAATTCAAAATGATATCAGAGCCAATTTTGCAACCCCTAAAGTGAGTATACATGACAATAGGTATTACTATGCATAACAATAAACATAAAAGGCAAATGAAAAGTAAACCCCAAGAGTTTGTTTTCATTGCAGAAAACAAGGTCCACTGGCGAGATGCACACACATTGGAAGAAGAGAGGTGCGCATCACTGTGTGTAGTTAGAAATACAGTTGCACACCCATTGTGTACGACGCACGTCCACGCCCACTGCATTGATGTTACAATGGAGGTAGAATGATAGACATGCAATAGTCAAGCAATGGTTGCGGTGCTTTTTTGGACAAAAGCCCTGGCTTGCGTTTTGGCAAAATTAAAAAAAAAACTAACTCAGTTGGGTAGAAACTAGAAATTAAAAGTTTACAAAAAAAACTAATTTAGTGCAACTTTGTTTTTGGATGATTAGAATTTTGTAGCAATATATAAAAAAAAGTTATAAAAGTTGAAGTAGATAGATGATAGCCTCGGTTCAGAACACAAAATGACATGTCATATCAGAGATAAATATTAGATATTAGAGAATAGATCAAAATTTTTACATATTATTAGAAAAAACAGGCTAACTATCAAAATCATTCAGGGATCCTCATATAGTTCATCCATCATGACACAAACACTTATGTAAAAATTATATATATAACTACTTTATAAGATAGTGATAGATTAATGTCTTCTCTTGTATGTCACTAGTTATTTCAATTATATTTTCACTTTAGACTTTTGATTATCGATACATGAGCTAATACTTATATTATTGATAATAATATCATATTCATTATAATATTTTTTATTCGAAAAAATTATTATTGTAAAGGTAAACAATCCAAAAATCATTAGATATAATAGTATTTAACTTTGTTCATTTTTACTTTATAGTATTATATTTATTATGGATATTTCTGTTAGTTTATTTTTTATGAATTATCTTTTCAGGCAACTAAATTTTAACTTTGTTTTACTTCCATTAATAATTATTTACATAATTAAAAATCTTTGAGAAAAATTATATTTAGGATTGAGTAGAGTAGAATATATATTTTCTCTTTGGTAAAAATATTTTCTTCTAGATATTCAAATGTGTTAGATTATTTACTTGTGTATTCTCAATTTAATCATTCATCATTAATTAAGTTTAAAATACTTTATCCGGACATCAAGTATATTTTGATCCTAAAATATAAGGCATGTCAATTATAAAAATTATTTATAATTTTTAATCCTACATACCAGTCTGATTTAAATAGGGACTTGTTCAATTTGATAAACTCAAATATACGAAACCTAGTAGAGATAAGATCAAAGAGAACTTTAAATATTTGATCACTTTTATTAATTATTACTCGAGATATACAAGACATGTCTATTCATTTATAGATTAAAGAATTTTTATTTTTCAAATATTTTTATTAAATGATAAAAAAATAATTTAATAAAAATATTAAAAATTAAGAAATGACAATATATTTAAATATATATCATATAATTCAATATTTACTATATGGATCATATGATTATATATCAAACTTCCTACATCAACATACCTCAATAATGGGATTACTAAAAGAAAAAATAATATTTAATTGAGAGAGCTCGAATACTCCTACTTAAAAATAATAGTCTAAAATATTTTCAAGAAAATACAATTGTAATCACAATCTACTTCATCAATCGGATGCTCTCTATTATCTTTTCTCAACATATACCCTTTTAGATCATATATTCTAGAAAAAAAGTATTTTGTTTTCGATCACTCATTATGATGAAAAAAAATAATATTTAGAGACTAGAAATGTGTCTTCCTTGGTGCTCTAGCACCCAAAGAGGGAACAAGTATTGTTCACTATGACTGATAGAATTTTAATATATACAGATATTATATTTTTTAACTAGTATGATATTATACTTATAGAGTCATCATATCTATTAATAAGTATAGATCATATTTTTAACGAGCCCAAGAATATGATATCTGAGTACAAAACATGTTGATTTGTACTCAACAAATTGTGAGGTCCAAATGTTATACTTAGAATTTAGATCTATTACTTTTCTTTTCTTACATGTAGTCCCACCTAGACTACCAAATAATAGAAAGAATTACTTGTGGATTACACACAAACATGTTAATACTATGTATGATATACTTATGGACTTATTATATCTGTTAATAAGTACAGATCATATTGATTTTGTAAACGTTGAAATTTCTCAAAAAATGAGATCTCTTTCATGCCCAAATGACAAAAAGTTCATGAGTCATCCCTAGTACAAATACATATTGAGTCAATAACTAGAAAATTTGACCACTCATAATTTTGAGTTTATACTGAAAAAGAAAATAATCAACTTGCTCATATCAAAGATGAACTTACCAAAAAGTCAGATGATCATGTAGTCAACCTCTCTAATATTAATTTTTTGATCGTTCTCCAAAAGGAATAGATGAATTATAATTAATATCCAATTTCACAGATTTTATCGTACTCTTAACTTGTTTATTTTTTTTATTACTTCTCTTAACGATACTAAAATATTCAAGTCTCCTTTAGAGATATTATGTCATCCAGGATGACATCATGTCATAATAGAAAATCTAGTAGTTGGTTGCATATGAGTATTCATAATAATGATATGTCGGGATGGTAAGGTAGATCATCTTAAGGTGAGACTTTTAACGAGTGAATTCACTCAGACGATTGGTATAGACTATCATAATACTTTATCTCAAGTGATCAAAATTAACTCGATATGAATTTTAATTTTCTGACATGAGATTTGCAATGAGTAAATTCACTCTAATGTTTGGTATAAATTATTATGATATTTTTTCTCAAGTGATCAAGATAATTTCAGTATAGATTTTTATTTCTTTTACATCTCACAATTGGAGAAAATACCAACTAGACATGAAGAATAATTTTTTTTCATAGTGACTTTGAAGAGTAATTGCATAAGCAACAACCACCTAGAATTTAAGCAGTACACTCAAATATAATTTATAGATTACGAAAAATATTATATAGTCAGAAGCAATCAATGAGAGCCTAGTTTGTGAAAGTTTTATAATAAATCACCTCATTTAAGTTATATGTATGTGTTATAAATTTTCATTATTTTTTCTGAAGAACATTAATTTAAGTTTTATGTAGGATAATTTTGTTGATTTTTTCCATAAATAATATTCTAATTAGGAGAAATAACAAATTAGGAATCATACAACTCAAAAACTATATTCAAACACAATTTTTATAAAAAAATCTTATGAGACTCAAATATTTTCTTATAAAAAATATATTCTACTACTATTAATTCACATAAGAGATATGTATTGATACTCTTGTAGAATTTGATCTTTTGTATTGTGCTCCACTATATATTCCTATTAATTCATATACTAACTTTACTCCTCATATCACTCATCCAGTTGACTTTACTATTTATAACAAAATCATAAAAAAAATAATTATTTGATCATAATCAAACTAGGAATAACATATGTGATCAATATAATTACTTATTTCCTAAATTCTCTTCAACATGTTTACTTTGAAATAACTCTTCACATATTGAGGTATGTGAAGAAGTCTCAAGCACTTATAATCCCTTTCAAGGTTTATGGACACTTATAGTTGTCGAATATTCATATTTTAATTGGGCAGCAACATGCAACAAAAAAAAGTATATGATAGGATTTTATACTTTTCATGAAGATAACTTTATCTCATATATTTCAGTATGATTCATTTATTATTATTTAATTAGTTTTATTATTAAAATAATTAAATATCACATATTAGTAACTAACATATAAATTCAACTTTGAATATGTAGAATTCCAATATTATTTAACATGCAATTGAATTTTTTTTCTTTTTTAGGTCAACTAACTAGCATGGACTATAAAAGTCTTATAGTTTACTAGATATCATAATATATTTTAATACATTTCATATTTGTTTTAATTAAAAAAAATTTTTTTAAGTCAGTTTATACTATAAGGTTTATTATATAATACATATATATAATATAAAAAATATTAGCTAACAAATCAACTCTGATAGTTATTACAAAATACTTTTTGCATTATTATTTAAAATATTATCAAATATTATGTTATATATTTATTTAATATCTTATATAATCTAAAAGACATTTTGTATTTGTTTACTAAATATCATATAGTTTACTAGATATTATAATATGTTTTAATATATTTCATATTTGTTCTAATAAAAGAAAAAATAATTTTTTATATAATTTATACATTTAGATTTATTATATAATACATATATCTTACATAAAAAATCTTAGCTAACAAGTCATTTCTAATAATTATTATGGAATATTTTTTGCATTATTATTTAAAGTATTATTAAATATTATATTGTATATTTTATTTAATATCTTATATTCTCTAAAAACACTTGTCAAACACTCATATATAATAGGGATATAAAAATGAAAAATCTCATAAAAACTTAATATTTATTTATTTTGTTTTAAATTAGAATCAACAAAATAAACAATAACGTAAGTGAATGTATTATCTTCAAAACTAGTCCAAATGTCAGTCATCACTAGGCGATTCAACTTTGTTTTATAAGTTTATTAATTACTAATTATTTTTTTATGTTATAATTTTTTATTACATTAATCCTACAAGTCATCATAGAGATCCTACGATGAGCTGATTAGAAATATTTTTGCATATAAAGAATTAGTCTATAATCTTTTATAAATTTAAAAAAAACTCATACTACCAATAAATCTAATCATGTTATCCCTTGCAAACTCATATAGATAAAATAAAGATGATTACTGAATCTCGAGTTGATTCAAATTCAATGTCACCGCTTAGTTGAATTTATATATGATCTAATGCATCATGTTTTTTTATGTATTATTTGACATATCTCATTAAATATTCAGTTTCATCACTAATCTTACATGTATATATATATTTTTTATAATATATATATTATGTTAAATCTTCTTTTGACTCCTTCAAAATTTATAATTTTAATAATCTTAAAGTGAGTCAATACTAACAATATTTGTTTATTAATTCTAAGTTTTTAGGTGTCTGAACTAAGTCGACCTATTACTACGAGATAATTCAATCTCAAACATTTCAATTGGGTTATCATTATTTAAATCAATGTTTAGTTCATTTTTATAATAATCATTATTTTTTATTTTTAAATATTTAAAGACTTATGAGTAGAAAAATAATTTTTTCACATATTATATTATCGAATAAAAAAAATAGTTGTGAAATAAAAAAATTATATACCTAGTAATAATTAGACCCAAATCCAAAGCCGACCACACGGAAGTCCACAACTATAATTTATTTTCCATTTGATTATAAACATGTGGCTCAACAATAATAATTTATATAATTGTTTACTAATCAAATAAGAATAAAAAATATAAAGTACTACAATTTTAAAATTCTAAGATAATTGGATAGAAGAAGAGATTATAATTTAATTGTTGACTCCTGGCACAACACAACATGCATTATGTCTTGTCAAAGGCCAATGCCTTTGAGAAAAAGCACAAATTTTAAATCGGGTGCCTGCACGCTACAGCCCCATTCTAAAAAAAAGAATAAAATATAGACATATAGACTTCACGTGACTATATTTTTTTATAAATATGTAGGACTCACACATGAAGTCCATGTGTTGTGCCAAGTTCATGCTACTCAAGCTAACATTTCAAGTTGTGTCATAATTCAACACGAGGGCTAAATGGGTAGGCCAAGCATAACATAAGTCATGTCACTGAATGGCACACACTCGATGATGGCATAGCTCCTAGTCATACTATGCCATACTTGGCATGCCATTTGCGGGCCATAGTTGGTATGAATCCAAAAAATACACATGGATTTATTATTCTTTCTTTCTTACTTTTTGTCCCATTTAAACTACTAGTTAGTATAGAGAGTCATTCTTTGGCTACATCAGGATAGGTGATTATTAACTCATCATCTCTCTTAATCAGAATTTCATCCACTTAGATAATTAGAAATATCTAGTGAACTGAGCAACCTGGGCATGAAACATGGCCTAATTCAACCATGTCAAGCCAGGCATCGCATGGTCCATAACTTTGCATGGATTGAAATAATGTCGGCATGTCGAATGGCTCATGTCATGCCTGGCATGTTAGCACGATCCAAGGCATGGCCACTTTTTAAAAAATAGTACCAACTTTGAATAAGCTAGTTTTCTCTTTCATTCATTCATCATTGCCAACAGAACATCAACAAGAGAATGCTTGTCGTAGTCCAATCAACTTTAATTGAAAAAAAAACCTTTTTTTCAATTTTTTTTAGCTACCAAATTACATCCTGCAGCTTCATGCTAGGAATTCAATGATTAATAGAATTCAACCTAGAAAAATTTTTAAAAAATATATATATAATTTTTAATAAAAAAAATTATAAATAACATATTGATATATTTTATTTGTCACGATTAACCTATATTTTCTTCTCAACTCCTCTTTTGGCTTTGATATTGACATAGAATTAAGGATATGAGATGACAGAGCACAAGTCTTAATTTGATGAAGACCAATGAATTTTAAGTGCAAAAATATGAGATGAAGCCTCCAAAATATATATTGAACACAGAGTTAAAATATACATTACTTTGAAATTATTTTATTTTATTTAATAATTTTTAAATAAATAAATTAATTAAGAAAAACAAAGTAAAAAATTAAAAAATATTACTATATTTCTCCTACTTTAAGTCCAGTTCATTCATTAAAAATATAATAAAATATAAAAATTATGAAAATGAATTAGACTTAGATATAGATAATAGTGACAAAGCAACCGAAAAATCAAAAACCAAAATTAGGTTTTCTCGCATAATTTCCACTCATATGCCTAAAAAATCTAAAAAAATAAATTTCAATAGTGTTGACACACTTTAACATTATTAAAAATAAAAATACTAAAAGTGTCAAAAAAATTCAACATAATATATATATTATAAAAAAATATGTATATGTTAGAGTATTAATGACACTGATCTATTTATGAAACATATCAATCAATATACCAAAAAATATGATGAAATAAATCTCAACAAACCCAACTTAGCAATAGAATCTTTAAAAAGTTAGATCAACTTCTAGTTTATTGATCTCTATTATTTACCACAATGAATTTTAGAATAAAATATGAGTTTATGATTAGATTTTTAAAAGATTTTAAACTAATTAATATTATACAAATCTACTTCTAGTCTAGTTATCATTATATTCCTAGGTTGACCAGTATGATTGATATAATAGAATAGCTTAAATTTAACAAATAATTAATAATTAACAAGCTTAGAAAATATAATAAAGTAGTCTATGTGACATCTGACATCTAGACCAGTCTTGATAACACTTTATTTGCATGTTTCACTATCTACAATATTGATTCTAAGTAAAGATTAAATAAAAAAAATTAGAATTTATTGAGATCTTACATTCTCGTGAAGGCTCCGTCATATATGAGTATCTAATAAAAATTTTTAAGAAATATAATATTTAAAATAATCTTTTTAATAATATATTCAATTAAATAATAATGTCAAGTTTAACATATTTGTCGAAACTATTACAAATGAGTATTTAGTTAATATTTTTCATGTTAGGTATATGTGTCACATAATTAACATAATTGTATAAGCATAAATAATTTTTAATTTCTCACATTAAAAAATATAAAAAATTCACTAAAATATTTTAAGATATCTAATAGCAACAAGAGTTTTATACTTTATGTTTGTCAATGGGCCCAAAAAAAAATTATAAATATATATTAAATACCATTAAAATTAGACATACTAAATATTAGATTCACGTATTGACTATCAACACATAGTATTCGACTAAATTAATAATAAAAATAACAAACTTATTATTAATGATTTAGACTAGATAATAAGAATTAAATATTTAATTCTTGAAAATTGTTTATGATAAAATAAACATATTTGTTTGTCTACACTTTTACCATGTGCATTGCATTTAAATACATATACAATATTAATAGTATATTTAACAAGTATAGAAGATACCATTATTTTAATATAATAATTATTGAGATAAAAATCAAATATTTAAAATATATCTTTTATTTTATCTATTTACTATTTTTGTCTGTATAAATCCTAGGATTAAAGTAAAAAAAATAGAAAATATATTAAAATATAAAATTCATCTGCATGAACTATGCAAAAGAACCAGATGATAAGAATTCACAAATAATTAGATAGCATATCTAAATATTACGATAATAAGTATGATGATTTTAATTAGCCCCTAAGTATAGACATGGATATTATAATTAAAAATGATGACTTTTCTATTCAGTTAACTTAAGAGATAAGACAAGACGATCTTTCAAATATGATTGAACTATCTAAATATTTAAATACTAATTACTATTTTATTATATCATATGATGATAATAAGAATTAGATATATTAAATTTATAAAAATAATATAAATCCACCATGTGTTATCTAAGATAACACATGAACTATTGATCCCTTTGATGTCTAGCATAGCATTTGAAGGCCATTTTTTATGACTATGAATATTATTTCAGATAAAAAATCCTAATTATAACCAAATTTTATAAAAACATTTTCATGCTTGAAAAAGTTGGAGGATTCAAATATGGATATTGAAGATAAAATAAAAAAAATACTTGTGAATGATGACTCATGATATTGAGAATATAGACTATAGGTGTCAAACGAGTCATCCTAGGCCGGCCTGGAGCCCGACCCGGTTCAATCATGCCTGGCCCGGCAAGGCACAATTTGGAACTGTGCCACGGGCCATGCCGAGCTAGCATGATCCATGCCTCGTGTTGAGCTAGGCACGATTCGTGCCTTATGCCGAGCCAAGCACGATCCATGCCCCATGCCGTGCTAGGCATGGCCCATCTGACTGGCCCGACGACACAGTAAACCAACATGGGAACCCAATTAGATTTTTTTTAAATTAACTAAAAAAACCAAGGGTACGACCCAACCCTACTCAGCAAGTCCAAGCACGACCTGGCAAATTAGGTACAAGCCAAGCCAGCAGGCCGAGCCAGGCAAGCAGTTCTCAAGCTGTGTCATGCCTAGCACGGCACGGTTACTATACCAAGTCATGCCAAGCACGGCATGATGACCCGATTAGGTCACCAAAAAATAGGTCGGGACAACCCGGCCTAGCACGTTTGACACCTCTAATATAGAGACTACATCTAACTTTAGAAGCATCAGAAGTGATGGTCCAAATCAGATTAAACACAGACTAATCATGATTATTAAAGGATTGACATACATATTGATGTTTTTGCTAATGCTGACTAATGTTATTAACAATGTTGTATCGACTATTGTACTATGCTAACCAAAATCATAAAAGCAAAATGAAAAATTTTTTTTAGGATACAAGCTAATATCACACCAGCACCACATTTTGCAATGCCCACTACCCAATGGTGTAGTGCAGTGCAGTGGGCACTGCCACTGCTTTGTGCAATCTGCACTAGTTAGTGGCAGAGTTGTGTCACTATCAACCAGACCCAACATGCCTGACTGAGAAAAGTGGGTCATCGTGCAATGTCAAGCCAACTTATCATGATGCCATGTCGGCAAGATACAGCCTGAGTACTCAATTCATGGCGTGTTTGACACAGCATGATAGCCTGACTGGGCTACCAAAATTTGAGTCGTGATGGGCTGGCACGACCCATTTAACACTTATATAACTCTCAGTGACTATTTCAAGTCATATATTATCTTTCACAATATGTAAACTATATCGAACTATATCCCTCAAAAACCTAGGTAGCTTCTCCACATACACCTCGTCAAAGTCACCATCAAATGAATGTATTCTTCATATCTAACTAAATGTATTCTTTAATTGTGAGATATTATAAGAAAAAGAAGAATTTATATAGCAATCATATTGGCCACTAGAAAAAATTCTTGTAGTACACACCAAAAAATCTGGGTAAATATCATCACTATAAGTTTCGTATTAAGGCAATCTACTTTGGCATCTAAACTTGTCTTTACAGTAAATACTAACCTACAACTAATAACATACCTTCTCAACCATCATGATATTAATCCCCAATTAGAGGTGTCAACCGGGCCGGGCCGGCCTGGCCCGGCACGAGGCACGGCACGGTTCAGCTTTGCTTGGGCCGGCCCGGCACAGAATTTCCCGTGCCCAGGCTCGTGCCGTGCCCGACCACGGCACGATCGTGTCATGCCGTGCCGAGGCCAACCGGGCCTCGTGCCGTGCTTGACCCGGCACGGCACTGTGCTTAATTTTTTTTTTTTAATTAGGGTTACTGGGCGCCGAAACCCTAATTTTTTTTAAAAATTAGGGTTCGGCGCGATGGGGCGCGCCGAAACCCTAAATTTTTTTTTTAATTTAGGGTTCGGCCCGTGCCAGACCGAATCCCCAGAAAACAATGCCGGGACAAGCACGGCACAGTTACTGTTCCATGTCGTGCCTGGCCAGGCACGGAAGCCCGGTTGGGCCTGGAAAAAACGTGTCGGGCCGGCCCGGCACGGCCCGTTTGACACCTCTATCCCCAATACCCAATAAAGTAAAGAACATGCATTTCTTACATTATGAACTAGTGTTATGATATAAAAACTTAGAAGAAAACTTACATATCCTATCATCAAGAAAAATAATATAAGAAATAAAAAAAAAAGACAAGAATATAAAAAATCAAATATAATCAAGTGCTAAGTACAATATTTTTGTTCCTTCCAAAAAATGATCTTACGATCAAGATTAGAGGGACTAACTGCCAAATTATTTGGCTTCTCAGTAGGTTCATCTCTAGTAGAAGCTCTTATGTTGTAGAAATATACTAGTTATCTCAATCAAATATTGATTCTTCCTTTTAACTAACTCATTTTGTACATAACTATCACTACAAAAAATCTGATAAATCATCTCATATTTTTCAAAGAAATAAAAAACTAAAAAAATATATATTAAAATGTATTATTATTTTTAAATATTTAATATTACAATCAAACTGCTTATTTATTCTTGCATAAAATTTCAAAAAAATAGATATAAGATTTAAAATATTTTCTTAAATACTAAGAATTATGTATATCATATATAATATTCAATGAAAATAACAAAATGTCTTAGTTCATCCTATGTGATCATCTTACATTATCCCCAAATAATTAATTGCATTAGATGAAATAAGTTTCCAATGACACACTCTTGTTGTACTAAATAGGAAGCTCTAATATATTTTTCTAACAAACAAATCTCACAGTCAAAGAAAGTCACCTCTTTAATGTTCGGCTCCAAGATTTTTAGTTTATCAAATATTGGGTGTCTCAGTCGAGAGCAGATCACCAGTGGATCAATATTTGTCAAGTACGTAGAGAGACTCCAATGGGTATAGAAAAACATATATTGTCGATCTCACTCAATCTCTAAAAAAAGTCAAATGTCTAGTATATCGATCATATGCAGAGATACCAAAAGAAACAAAGACAACATCACAATTCAATTGCTTAGAAAAGAAATTTTGATACAAAAAAAATAGGTGTCAAAAGAAAAGAACCAACAATAAAATTATCATATTTCTGACTTATACAATAATATTATTAATCACAACAATATTAAAAATTCTAAACTCTACAAAGTAAATAAAAAAACTTGTGACATAAGTATTTACAATTAACTTCATGGCTCAAGAGTCCAAAATAAGATTACAAGAAGAACGAATGATAAACTTTGAAATGCCTCAATGAGACACCCAAGGAAAGAAGTTTCAACATGGGTACTCATCATGAGAAGTATCTTAGCTCTATGACCCAAGACTAGTAGTGTGCTCATGAAGGATCTGGTATAAGCAGATAATGTAGTTTAATATGAACCTCTAAAACTTGAAAAGTTCTCTGTGACACATGATCAAGGTTTTCAAAGGCATTTTCTAGGCGCGCCTTGATGCGCGCCTCAGGGCGAGGCACAGAGAAAACGCCTTGAGGCATTTGTAAAAAAGCCACAAAAACTAAAGGCATACGTTTTTTCAATCAAGCATGTTCAAGGCACGCTTTGATCGCGCCATTCACGCCTTGAAGAGAGATGCGTACGCTTGGGGAGCTTATGTGGTCTTCAAAAAAGGAAAATAAAAAACCTAACTGCTCGACGGGAAAAAAAGAAAATGCAAACTATATTGGGGAGAAAACTGGAAGAATAAACCCTACCTCAAGCAGCGACTGCTCGATCATCTCGGCTTCATCTCTAAACTCCAGGTATCTCTTCATCCCATCTATCTTCAATATCTCCCTCTCTTCATTTCTTCATCCCTTCCTCCCGAGCCCTTCTATTTCAAGCAGAAAATTGTTTTGCGCTCTCCCTCTCTTCTATCTCTTCATCTCTCCCGAGCCCTTTCTTTCCCTTTCCTATCTCTCCACCCAAAAAATGTCCATGCTCCTTTTGCTTCAACTCTCCCGAGCCCTTTCTTTCCCTTTCCTATCTCTCCACCCAAAAAATGTCTATGCTCCTTTTGCTTCAACTCTCCACCTGAAAACTGAAACTGCCTCTGCTCTGTTTGCTATAACACTCCACCCGAAAACTGACCTGCTCCTTTTGCTTCTTATTTTTTTTTAATTAATTCAAAGGGGAGAAGATTGGACTTGCCCTTGCCCTCAGCCCACTGCCCCCTGCCCCCAGCCCACTGCCCCCTGCCCCCTGCCCCCAGCTTTTTGCCCCCTGCCCCCTACCCACTGCCCCCTGCTCCACTAGCCCATTTTTTTTCAATTAAATCGAAGCTCATGTTTACTCTATTTTCTTCATCAATTTTTTTTAAATCCAACCGCCATTTAAACCAATTTCATTCTTAATTTTCTCTAAAAAATATTAGTTTTTTTAAATTAAAACCAATAAAATTCTGAATTTCATAATAAACTTATAAATTTGTTTACTCAAAAATTAAAGTCATAAATTTGATTAAATTTAATAATAAACTTATAATATTTACACCTAATTAATAATTTATGCTAGGTACAAGTGAATACAAAGACAAAGAGAATGAATTCAATTTGACATCAATTAATGAAAATAAAAATTTAGATGAAATGAGAATACATGATAGTGGACATTTTCCTACTTTTGATACATTGGATGAGGATGCACTTGGAAAGAAGGATTTAAATTGAAATAATTTACTCTAGTGTTCTTATTTCATGACTTAGTTATGGTTTTTTGCTAAAATTTGAAACTATTAGTATAGTTGAATCTATTTTTTATTTTATGACTTTGTTATGATTTTTTGTAAAAGTAATAAACTAGTATGCTTTTTTTTAATAATTCTAAAAAATTGTTTTCATGTTTTTATTTATGCTATTTTATTTTATATTTTTAAAATATTAATTAATTATATATTGTAAGCCTCAAAAAACTTACGTCTCAAAGCCTCGAGGCTTACGTCTCACCTCATGAATACAAAAACGTCTCGCCTTATGCTTTCACCTTTTAAAACTTTGCACATGATACAATGTCCATTATTTCTAAATAGCATGTCCCAACCTCCCACAAAAAAAGTAGGTGACCACTAGCTTCCTTCCGCTTGAAGTACCCTTATAAGGTCTCTCACTATCATTGCATGATGAAACTACTATAATGGTTTTATTGATCAAATCAACTTCGCTAATCTAGGCATAATTTTAGATACTTGAATCACCCTCTAATAAATCTTTAAGAGGAAGATTGAAAGCTTCTTCTAACTAAGAATCTAAGTCAACAAAAAGATATATCACTTTCCCAAGACCCAACACAATCAAATCTATCATGTCTCTAAGAGGAGTAATATAAGCTAATTGGTCAAACATCTCAATATAATCAAATCTATCAATACATGTAATACTCTGGCAATTCTCTCTCATAATAATGTCTAATTCGAATAAAGAGTTATATAATATTGATTAGTCAATTTTCATGTCAATGATTGAGTAATATCATCGTACATCTTGATTAGTTTGTCATCCCCAAGTATATTGATGTAGCCTAGTCTCAAACTTTCTCACATATACCATAAGAGCTAAATATGCAGAACTCACTAGGGTTAATTGACTACAAGAAATATATTAGTAATTATGATTTATTCAATAATCATCATGCATTCACAGTCTCAGCATGTGATGTTCTTCCAATAGATGATCCACAAAACCTAGGCAACAAACCATATTATTACTGATAGATCACAGAGAATACATAACTACCTTCAATTTTTGATAGTTATGCTCACTAAATATTGGGTCATATCTAAATTTCTTAAATATACCACTAATGTTGCATATGCACCTGAACACGATACAAGTGGTAAAAATATAAAATAAATAATATATGTTCGTCATGTCATAAAGAAATTTTTAGGAATTTCATAAATAAAATTTTTATATCACAATCAATGTTATCAATAATAGGTTTGTCACTCTTACTATTAACGTCAAATATCACGTGTTCATATCCAACACATGACTCTAATATCAAATATGTGTAATTCTAATAATGTCTCATATCCATTTAAAATTTCTTTTTCTTTAAACTCACAGATAAACAAATGCTACTAAACTTCTATCATTTGCTAGGTGTCCAGAGATATTTTAGTGAGTTACGTATTTTTTCTAAAGTTGAAAAAATAATATTTATCTCCACCTGTACTATCAGGTTAATGACGTGACACATGCATCTAACATAAAAAATATATTCTAATGATTCATCTTTAATAATCTTAACAAACATATTAATAACTACTCTATTATTAGATGTGTTATCAAATATAATACTATATATTTTATTTTGAATATTAATTCTCTAAAAACTCTTATCATGCACTCATATATGACCAGGTCACTATGAGGATAGAGAATCTCTAAAAATCCTAATATCTTTTTATTTAGTATTCATTTATAATATACATAATGAGTAGTAAGATATCCAAAAGTTACATCACCACAATTAATCCAGATATTAGATAATACTAACTGTCCTTGGATCCTCTAAAAATATAATCAAAAGACTTATAATATTTTTGTATATTATTCCTATATGTGAACCAAGAAATCTTATAATATGCAAGCTAAAAATAAGTCTGTACGATGATAAGAAGACTTATCGATATGATCAATTTGATCATGTTTTCCCTCCATAACTCATGGTATATGAAGGGGTTCAACATAAAAATTGAATTAGATCTAACTTCAAAGACTTCACTGCTTAGTTGGGTTTGCCTAGGATCTAATGGATTATATTTTTTGATCCAATATTTAGCATGCCTCTTTATGTGTCGAGTCTCACATATACTGCTGCAAGTATATAATTTCTTTCAATATTTGCATTGTGCCGATTCTTCATCAACACCCCTAGCATTTTTATTTTATACTATGTTAAAGTGAATCCAAACTATTGATGTTTTTCTAGAATTTTATTTTTTAAATATTTAAGTTTAAATCATTATCATTGGAAAAAATATGATTTCAGTCTCGGATCTTTCCGTAGGATTATCAATATTAAAATTATCTACGTCTATATTAATATTAATCTCGTTATCATTAAATTCACTATTTATTATTTTAAATTTTTTTTAGTTTATTTATTATATTCTAAATTCTATTTTCTAAATTAAAAATTATTTGATATTAAATTATTAATAAAAAATAAAAAACTAAATAAAATTTAATAAATAATACTCATTTATGATATATCAAATATGGATATGATAGAAAAAGTCACGCTGCCCGCACCAGTGTCTATTGTCCACACCTGAGTCCCAAGAGCAAAGCTAAAGCAAACTAAAAACATATAGCAAAAATGTAAAATGTCAAACTGAGAGAAGAGAGAGTGAGAGAGAATTGATAAATTGAGGAAAGTGAGAGGGTAAGAGTAAGATGAGATTGAAAATGAGAGATGATATGGGATAGAGAAGAGTAGAGAAACAAATTATAGATAACAAAAAAAATTTTAAAATATTTTTTAAAATATTTTTTTTAGTGATTAAATAGGATAAAAACCCAACAACCAACGGATCTTCTACCCTAGCCATTGGGAGGGCATTCAATGGCCTAAATGCACCTCATTTTTTTGGACTATTGGGTTTGTCGTTACCTCGGTTCCAGAAGGTTCTACTCAAGGCTCGGGCACTCAGTTCGGGGAGGAGGTTTACACCACGTGGGCCTAGACCGTGGATGCTCCACACATGGTATGATTTGGAATAACTCACATATTGAGTATTTTCAAACAATAAAAAAAAATAAATAATTAATCTAAACCTCAACAACAATAATTTTATAGAATACTCTTAAACTAGAGATACTCCCTAAGCATATTCAATAAAAGATCAATACAAAAGATAAAAATAAAATCTCACCAAAACTAAATGAAAAAAAAAACATATAATCAACTTTAACTAATGTGAAACTAAAACTTAGCAAATGAAGAATAACAAACCAGATCTTTCAGGATTCAAATTCCTTTGACGAAGAGCAACTTTCACCTCAATTAATTTCTTGATTTCTTCAAGTCGAACAAAGGTTTCCTGAAAACAAATTCTTAGTCACGACACTTTAATGCATTTAAGAAAAATAATTAATTTCACTTTAAGTGAAAAACTTCTAGAACATATGAAAGATAAGAAACTAGTGATCATGTTTTCAAATGAAAAAATAATTTGATTTCTATAATAAAATAAATTGATTTCCAAGCAAACACATGAAAAATCACATTAATAAAGACTTGTCCTCTCTTAAAGCAGCAACTACAATTTCTAATTATGGTACAAAAAATATCTAAACTACACAAATGTTATTCATTTCAGTATCAAAAATCATTATTTAGAAAATACTTAACATTAAATTTCACAAAATTAAAATATTAATCATTGAATCTCACTATATAAAACAAATGTCAAGTTAAACCATTTTAAAGTTTATATTACTATTGTCAAAAATATTATAGATAACGTATTGAAAAGAATTTTCATAGATGAAGTTTTTAAAAAAGAGAGATATATAAGTTTTACATAATACTCTATATATGACAATAATAAAAAGTTTAACATATTAATAACAATACAATTAAAAGTCTAATGTATTATGTATCCTCCTTGCTCGATATATGTGCAATTGTCCTTCTTTGTTTTATTTTGTTCTCTCCCTCTTTTAAAATGGTATTAGAGAGAAGTCATATATACAGCCAAAAAAAATTTTTAGTTTTCTTATTAGAAAATAATTTTCTAACTATTCTCCCCTTCACGGCTCGGCAGATGAAGAAACCGTGCTAGGTTGGGCCCGTACAGGCCAATTTTTAATTTTTAATAAATTTATATTTTTTCAGATTAGTTTATATTTATATATTTTTAATACTTTAAAATTTTTTTTATTATTTTTAGTAATTAGTTAAATGTTAATTGTTACCTATTAATAAAAAATTAAATTTTAAATTTTTATTATATTTAATGTAATAAAATATTAAGTTTATTTATTATAATAAACAATAAAAATTTTAAAACAAAATGTGTATCAGTGTAAGTGTATGAATTAATAAAATATTAAAACTTAAATATGAATAAAAATTAAAAATAAATACTAAATAAAAATTCATAAAAAATTAATATTCATGTTTCAAGCATCAAATGTATTGGTCTATCAAGGCATAAACTTAAGGCTAAAAGTAATATCATAAACAAAAATTAAACAAACACAAATATAATATAAATGAATAAATCAAAATCAAATATCAGACATAAATATCGCAATCCGGCAATCATCAACCGTCAACAATATCAATCGTCATATCATCCTCAATAATAATATTACATAAATCATCATTAGTAATCAACTCATCCACTTTACTACAGTCTCAACACGATCCTGGATGTCAAAGCTTTGATCCTATCAATCCTTCATACATGCTAATGCCTCAATAATATTTGACAATAATTTGAATTTCTTATCCAAAATCACATTTACTGTAACAGAAAAAATAGACTATGATACTACGCTCTATTAGATGAATCAATAGATTTCATGTTATCTTCGATAGCATGGAATAGGTGAACTCGTATGATTTTCATCACAATAATATATCAAAATTTTTAATATCAGAATATAATAGGATTGAGCAGTAATCCGAGATAGCTCACTCCTATTCGGCGGTCCACCTCATTATTTACTCCTTGCTAACTGAATAGAAAAGTCATCGTCTCCGAATATGGTATCCATGTCTATAGTCGAAGCCTCACTACTACTACCACCATACCTAGTATCGTAGTATGTAAAGAGCTCAGTCAACTTCTCATAAATAAACTCTTCATGTGGGTCTTCGTAGTTCATGCACAAGGAAATATAAGTTAAAATATTCTCTACCTATTTCACCTTAACCCTAGGGTCCATGCAATCAACCCGACAATAAAAAGATAAAATAATAGACCAGTATTTTAAATACTTAGTTTTCATCTCTACAACTATATTGCTAAATATCAGGTCATCTCGATACTTCATAAACATGCTACTCGTATTGTATATGTACCTGAGTGCAATATAAGTCGTGAAAATATTAACTAAAGAATACATATTTGTCATGTCATAAAAAATCATCAAGAATTTCATAAATAATATTCATGTAACCCAGTCAGCATCGTCAATAATAAGTTCGTCACTCTTACTATTGATGTAGTTAGATATCACGTCTTCATATCCAACACATAACTCCAGCATCAAGTAAGTATAATTTTAATAGTGACTCACATTCGATTGGAATTTCTTCTTCTTAAGATTCGTAGACAAACAGAGACTGTCGAACTCCTGTTGTCTGTGAGACGTAAGAATATATTTTAGTAAGTTATGTATATTTTCTAAAGCGAGAGCACACACTTTCATCCTCACTTTACAATCAGGTTAATGACGTGAAATATACATCTAACTTAAAAAATTTTTTCTAATGGTCTATCTGTAATATTCATAACAAAATATTAATTACTACTTCATTATTAGATATATTATCAAATATGTTACTAAAAATTTTATTTTAAATTTTATATTCTCTAAAGATTTTCATCATGCACTCACAAATGGCCGGACCATCATGAGAATAAAGAATTATAAAGAATCCTAAAATTTTTTTTTATTGTGTCCATATAGAATCTACATAGTGAGCGGTGAGACATACATAAAATGCATCGTCGTAACTTGTCCAGATATCAGATGTCACAATACCACTCCATTATATTCCCTAAATTTATTAATTAATATTTATTTTTATAACTTATAATATTTTAGTATATCGTTCCTAGAAGTGACCTAGAAATATTATGATATACAGGCTAAAAATATGTCTACATGATACTGACTACCCTTGGATCCTTCGAAAATCTAATCAAAATATCCATCGTGATGATCAGTTTGGTCATGTCTTCTCTTCTCAACTCGTTACGGTATATGAAGAGGTAAACTTTGAGAATGAATTGGATTCAGCCTTAAAAAACCTATCGCTGAGGCTGAGTTAAGTTTGCCTAGGATCTAATACACCATATTTTTTGGTGTATAATTCAGTATACCTCTTGAGGTGTCTAGTCCCACATAAACTCTTACAGTTTAAATTTTTTTATAATATTTGTGTTGTACCGATTCTTTCTCGACATACCTAATTTTTTTTATTTTATTATATTAAAAAGAGTTCAAACTACTGAAGTCCTTCTAATTTTTTATTTTTTAGATGTTTAGATTGAGGCATCCAAAGAAATCAAAGTTTCCGCAATCTCAAATCTTTCCGTGAGATTTTCATTTTCTAAATTATAATTCATTTCATTTTCGTTATTTAAATTACAATTTATCATTTTTTAATTTTTTTTTATTTTTTTTTATTTTTTAGACTAGAGAATAGAGAGAGAGAGAGAGAGACTAGACTAGAGAAAAGAATATTTTAAATTTAAAACTTTAAACTTTAAAAACTAATTAATTAAAAAATACTCATAAACCAAATAATATCCGCACCATATGCACTCCACAATCCACACCAAAGGCCAAAGCTAAGTCTCGAAGGCCGAAATGTGAAATGTCAAAATCTCGAGAGAGAGAGAGAGAAAACTAGAATGAGATAAAGATAAGAACAATAGCCAAGAGATTTATGTTTTTAAAAAATATAAATCTTTGAATGAAGGAGAGGAAAATATTTTATAGATTAATAAAAGAATTTTTTTTAAAAAAGTATTTTTTTGAATTTTTTTAAATTTTTAATAATTAGAAAACAGGCAGAATTTTCATGGCTGTCGGATTCTGCCCCATTGTCGTTAGAGGCAAAATCCAACGGCTTAGCTTAATTTTTTTTACCGTTGGGTCGATTTGACCGTCGAACTGACCCAAACAATTCCCATTCCAGAAGCTTCGCCTTCTAAAATGAAATGAAATCGAGTCTCGAACTTTTGGATCCGTCGGGCTGGATGGGTTGGGGCACATCTTAGTTCATGGCGAGATGCGATTCACATGGGCCTTGGTATCGGGTCGTGCCTAGCCCGACACATGGCCCGGTTGGCCTCGGCACGGCATGGCACATGCACGGATCATTCCTATGCCATGCCGAGACAGGCACTGCTGAATCGTATCTTTCTTTGGGCCGACATGGCCCAAACCAACCAAACCCATTGGACACCTCTACTCACGAGCCATTGTGTCAGGTCGTGCCTGGCCAAACACATGGTCTGATTGGCCTAGGCACTGCACAACATGAGCCATGCTGTGAACAAGCCCAGCACGGCGCACATGCACGAGTCATTCCCGTCCCATACCGGGCTAAGCATTATCAAATCAGGCAGTGCTTCAGGCCGCGCCCGTGCATCCTAGCCCGTTTGACACATCTACGACATATGTTTCTAGTTTATTTTTTTTTTGGGGGAAAGTTTCATACTTTCATATAATACATACACACAAAGTATGCATGGGTAAATAATGTTGCTTTTCTTCTCAAAATATGTGAACTCACAATATGTATATTTAAGGGTGTTGTTCTACAAAATTTGAATATTACAATTAAATTGAGTTTTAATTATTTTAAGAAAAATGTAAAGAATTATAAATATGAGTTCTTTCTATAAAATCAAATATGTAAGATGAGTATTATCCATGGATGTGAAAATTGGACTAGGCTGATCGCACAGACTTGTCTAGTTTTGTCAATTGGGCTAGTATCCCATTGATTTGATAGAATAGGTGGTCGGTCTGGTTTAAGTTTTAACCGATTGAATTTTAGAGATTGTCCATTACTACAAATTGTTCTGGTGATGGCTGATGCAATTTGAACCCTTTACCTAAGGGTCAGAATTTGGAAAACAACCCAATCATCATCTAGGCTACTTGATTCTTTATTTTATTGGCATATTAATTTTTTAAACTATATTTCTATTTAAATATTATTTAATAAATTAATTAATATTAATTATTTTATTTTATATCTTATTTAATTAATTATTAAAATATATAGCTATTATTATAGTATTTTTAAAAAATATTTGTATATCCTTTATAAGATAATTAAATATAAAAAATATAAATATTAAAAAATTATTTATATTTATATATCATCATTTATTTTAAATTATTGAACATATTAAATTAAATAAGGTATGTTAGTTATACTTAAAAAAATAATGTAATATATATTATATTTATTTTATAATTTTTAAAAAATTGTATAAGTATTTTAATGAAATTCTAATAATTTTTATATGTTTATTGATACTTATTAAATTTTTTTGATATATTCATTTTAGTACTATATAATTATATTATTGATATTTTTGTCTATATATGTGCGTGTATAATTTTTTAAATTATTTTAATTTTAATAATATATTTATTGTCGTACCAGTTTAATAACGATTTGATCGCAATTTGACCGTTTGGTCAATAAATGAACAGTGAACCAATAATTTTTTTGATTTAGTCATTGATCCGATATTTTTAACATTGATATTATTTAAAATGAAAATTATAAAATAATAAAATTTTTATGCATGATGATTATACAATGATCCTAAATACTTGCTTCCAAAATTTTTAACTTGGTCAATGAATAATATCTAAGTTGAGAGTAAAAAATAAGATATTAATCCTAGCTACACTTGGAGTAGGTTTCTTGAGGGTGAAAAAAACATAATAATCATTAAACTTAAATCCCAAAGTTTTTATTGATTGCTTAATACTAATATTACAACTAATTATTATAATATTTAAAGAAAATTTTTGAATATAAAAAATATGCAACAAAGTAATAAGATAGAAAATGATGTTTCTTTAACCAATTATCCTAACAACCATACTATTAGTTATTATAATGAAAATTTTTTATACATTCAAATATAAAAAAATAAAGGGTGATTATTTACAACATGATTGTTGGTTGTTGAGTAAATTACATAAAAGTCTGAATTAATGGAGACAACCATAGTACATGTCGTACCAATAGGCTTAAGTAATGTTTCTAGAGACTAGAGAGTAATCTAGAAATGCTATCCTTGATTAAGTTCTATAAGGATCCTCTAGCAGGGCTAGTAGCCTCTTAGATGGTCTTTATAGACTGAAAGAACATCCACCTTACTTTAGGATGTAAATACTATCAAGTGTTTTAAGTGTGTTCCCTTATATCATATTAAAGACAATTCATCCTAATTTTGTCATTCCTCTTACTATTCCTATGTTCTTTCTCTCTATCAATTGGAATTGAAGAAAAAGTGAAAAAACTTGTGTCAAAATGAATAGTCCATTTGTCTATAATTTTCCACTCTTGAAACGTGAATTACTCTATGATAAATCTATAACCTTATAATAATATTTTGCTCCCTAAATATTTGTGTGCTCAAAATTAAATATTTATTTCCAAGAGAGTGAAGGTAGAGAATCCTACCAAGCTAATCTTTTTTTTGTAACAAATATTATATTTGTTTGTATAGGATGTAGATCCTAAAATTGATCAAAATTCTGAAAAAACATTAGATAGTGTTTGGCCTTAACTTAATTTGCAAAAAAAAAAAAACATGTTTAATCAACCAAGTGATAGCATCAAATATGTGAAAGATATTGAAAGAATGTATATTGGCTATTATAAGATCACAAATCTTATTGTTCATCACCCAATAGATAAACTGTATGAAACTACTAATATCAATTGATTGTCACAAAGAAACATGTAGCTTGACATTCATCATATTTCACTTTCGTCTATGATTGCTATCATTATAAGGATTGACTATCAAATGCTCTAGCTGCCACATGGATACCAATAGCTTCATGCTCAAAAAATTAAAAAATTGCAAAAAAAAAAACAAATTACTATACATTAACTAGGTCTACCTGATCCAACCCAATTAACTCAAATGAAAAAATATCAAAATATGAAAAATTATGGTGCCTAGCAAAGTTCCTCATGGATCAAATCCAAAAGGTAATTTGTCTATTTAAAATTTTAATTAGCGTTTGATACTTGAATAAAAAAATGTTAATAAAAATATTAAAATGATTTTGAATCACCTTGTCCAAGATGGATACAATGATGAATGGGTTTAAATGTCCAAGATGAATGAAAAAAATGATAGTGGCTGCCGACAATAGTGACTATCATGGTTTAAACAACATTAATGATGATAATTTAGAGTGGTAATTAGCAAAGTTTTAAAAAACAAAAGTGTAAGGCGAAACATTTTTGTGTTCGTGAGACAATACTTAAGCCTTGAGGCTTTGAGACGTAAGTTTTTTGAGTCTCACAATATATAATTAATTAATATTTAAAAAAATATAAAATAAAATAGCATAAATAAAAATATGAAAATAATTCATTAAAATTATTTTTTAAAAAACATATTAGTTCACTACTTTCACAAAAAATCATAACAAAGTCATAAAATAAAAATAAGATTCAACTATGCTAATAGTTTCAAACTTTAACAAAAAGCAATAACCAAGTCATAAGATAAGAATTATAGTAATTTTTGCAATTTAAATCATTAACTCAAAGGGCATCATCATCCTCATCCAATGTATTAAAAGTAAAAAAATATTCATTATCATGTATTCACATTTCGTGTATATCTTCATCTTCATCAATTGATGTCAAGTTGAACTTCTTCTCTTTACCTTTGCCTCCACTTGTACCCAGTATAATTTATTTATTAGGTGTAAATATTATAAATTTTTATTAAATTTAATCAAATTTATGACTTTAATTTTTGAATACTTATTTGATACTTCATTATGTTTCTTTTTATAGGAATGTGAAAAAATTATATGATCCAATAATATTTGAGTCTGTTAGGAGTCGGATGAAACAACTATAATAGCATCAACATTAAATAACTCATCATTTATAAACCAACAAAGATCAATGGAGAGGAGATTTTCTTTCTCCGCAATCCACTCATCATCCAAATAAATCTTCTCTAACAAAATCAGATCAATATTTTGTTTCTTTTGTAGACTTTATTTTCTCAATCTAGTATTGTACATTACATATACTAGAGCATTTAATCTTTGATGTTCAAATCTATTTTTTTATATGTAACTACAAATAATAAAATAAAGGAATTTATATATTAAAATAAAATAAAGTTCTCTAATATTGAAATAGAAATATAATTATAAAAATTTACAAAAATAAAAATATTATTGATTCAAATATGTTTTAATTTCTTTCACATCTCAAACAACTACAAATAAGGCTAAGGACACAATTAGTGAATTTTTACAACTTATTAATGTTAAACTCCCAAAATGCATCCACCAACCTATAGGACTTCTTAATGTTCGAGAATCAATTACAATACGACTCCCAAATTTATCTATTGTTTGGTCAAATGAGTCCAATTGAATGTTAGTTTTTAAATATTCTTGATAATCCAACATTCTATCCATGCATTCAAATAACCTATTCCCCACTTCATCAATATTAGAGAACTTATCCCCATCATAATTGAGGATTATGATAATAACTTACTGCATGTAAAGATCGATGAATTTGCAGAGTCCATCCTACATCAATTTTTTTCAAATTAGATCATATTTTCTCTCCACACCCCCACAATTAAATACAATATTCTCCTTAGCAGAATCTATCAACTTATAAATATAAATCATGGTTAATCTTTTCTTTATATCAAACTCTCTCGAATTATAGTGTTGTTTGATCCAATTTTTGGCATCATGTTACTTTTTGCATTAAGATCGTTGTCTGTCCACCATTATTTTTTTAAATAAGAACATTACTATAAGAGTTTGTTTCTGCTTATAAAAGCTTTAGAACATAAGGAATAAAGTAACAAACTATGGAATTACAAAAATAAAAATTATTCAAATAAAATTTACTCCAACGTTATATTACAAATCCTATCCTTTTGCTTTTGCTGCATATTATATATTCAAATCTAAGTAGTTAGATTCACCTCCAACAATTATGGAGCAAAATCCAACGGCCTTAAAGATTTTGCCTATTTTTAAATTATTAAAAATTAAAAAAATCAAATATAAATTATTTTAAAATAAAAAGTATTTTTTTAATCTATAAACCTTTCCCCCCCCCATTCTAAGATTTATGTTTTCAAAACATAAATCTCTCTTTCTAATTTTCTATCTCTTGGATTTTTGAATATTGGTTTCAAGCATTCGGCATTTCGTATTTTGAGACTCGACTTTGATGTGGATTATGGTGTGCATATAGTACAAACATAAAAAAGCTAAAATTTACGCATTATAATTAATGGGTGTTTTTTTATTTATTAATTTTTAAGTTTTAAAGTTTTAAAATTTAAAAATAAAATTTTCTACTTCTATCTAATCTAGTCGCTCTCTAATCTAAAAAATAAAAAAAATGATAAATAGTAATTTTATAATGAAAATAGAATTTATTATAATTTAGATAATGAAAATCCTACGAAAAGATATAAAGCTGCCAAAGCTTTGGTTTCTATGGTCGACTCAACCTAAACATCTAAAAAACAAAAAACTAGAAAAAATTCAGTAGTTTAAACTTACTTTAATATAATAAAACAAAAAATAGTTGGGATGCCGAAGAAGAATTAACACAATATAAATTTTATAAAAAAATATTAACATATAAGAGTTCATGTGAGACTTGACACCTTAAAAGACATGCCGAACTATGTACCCAAAAATATAGTGCATTAAAATTCTAGGCAAACTCAACTCAACGATAAATTTGAGGCTGAATCCAGTTCAGCCTCAAAGTTTACCCCCTTTATATATTGCAACGAGTTAGAAAGGGAAAACATTATCAAATTGATTACCACAATGAATCTTTCAATTAGGTTTTCTAGGGATCCAAGAGTAGTCAGTATCTTGCAAACATATTTTTAGCCTGTATTTCATAGGATTTATAGGTCCATATCTAGGAACAACATAATAAAATATTATAAGTTAGAAAAATAAATAATAATTAATAAATTTAGGAAATATAGTGAAGTGGTGTCTATGACGTCTAATATCTGAATTAGTCACGGCGATGTATCTTATGCATATCTTACTGCTCACTATATAGATTCTAAATGAATACTAAATAAAAAAAATATTAGAATTCTCTGAGATTTTCCACCCTCATGATGACCCGACCATTTTTGAGTGTATAATAAAAATCTTTAAATAATATAAAATTCAAAATAAAATATTTAATATCACATTTAATAATGTATCTAATAATGAAGTAGTGATTAATGTGTTTGTTAGGAATATTAGAAATGAATCATTAGTAAATATTTTACATGTTAGATACAAGTATCACATCATTAACTTAATAATACAAGTATGGATGAAGGTGTGTGCTCCTTTTTAAAACATATAAAACTCACTAAAATATATTTACACGCCTCACAGACAATAAGAATTTGATAGTCTCTATTTATCTATGAATTTTAAAAAGAAGAAATTTCAATCAGATATGAGACAGCGTTGAAATTACATATACTTTATGTTAGAGTCATGTGTTGGATACGAACACATGATATCTAACTATGTAAATAGTAAGAATGATAAATTTATTATTGATGACATTGACTGAGCTACAAAAATTTCATTTTTGAAATTTCTGAAACTTTTTTATGACACGACAAACATGTATTCGTCAGTTTATACTCTCACGACTTGTATTGTACTCAGGTGCATATACAACATTAGTAGCATGTTTAGGACGTATCTAAATAACCCGACCCTGAGCAATATGATTCTAGAGATGAAAACCAAGTACTTAAAGTATTGGTCTATTATTCCATCTTTTTATTGTCTGACTGCCTGCATTGACCCTAAGGTTATGGTGAAAAAATTAGAAAATATTTTGACATTTATTTCCTCATGCATAAAATGGGAAGACACACCTAAAGAATTCATTCACGAGAAGTTGATTGAGCTCTTTACATACTACGATACTAGGTATGATGATAGTACTAATAAGAATTTGAGTACGAATATTAATACTATATTCAGGAAATGATGACTTTTTCAAATTAGTTAGAGAAAAAAAAATGATAAGGTGAACCATAGAATCGGAGCGAGCTAACTCGGTACTTAGATATCAATTAATGTTCAATCCTATCACATTCTGATACTAAGAATCTTAATATAATACAGTGGTCGAAATCATACAAGTTCACCTATCCCATGCTATCTAAGATGACATGAAATTTATTGATTCCTTTGATATTGAGCATAGCATCAGAATTTATTTTTTTTTGTTATAGTGAATGTGATTTTGAATAAGAAATCCAAATTATGACCAGATATTATTAAGACTTTAGCATGCATAAAAGATTGAGAAAATTCAAGCTTGGACATCCAAGATGATATTTGTATTTTAGTTAAAGCAGTAAAATTGATTGCTGATGATGATTCGTGTGATATTTATATTGAGGATGATATAAGGATTGATAACAATGATGATTAATAAATTGAGACACTGATGTCTGATATTTAATTTTAATTTACTCATTTACATTGTATTTGTATTTGTTTATTTTTTGTTTGTGATATTATTTTAAGACTTTGAGCTTATGCCTTTATGGATTGGATTGATGCTTGAAACTTGATTATTTATTTTTTATGAATTTTCATTTTATATTAGTTTTTAATTTTTATTTATATTTAAGTTTTAATATTTTATTAATTCATACACTTACATTGATATACATTTAATTTTGAAATTTTAGTTGTTTATTATAATAAATAAACCTAATATTTTATTAAATTTAATAAAATAAAAATTTAAAATTTAATTATTTATTTTTAGTTAACAATTAACATTACCTAATTACTAAAAATAATAACAAAAACTTTTAAAGTATTAAAAATATATTAACATTAACTATTCTGAAATATAAATAAAATTAAAATATATTAAAAATTAAAAAAATCAGCCTGTGCATGCCAAAACTAGCTCATCCCAACACGGTTTCATCACTTGCAGGGCAGATGGGCCGTGCCGGGCTTGGCCTGATGAAACCGCACAAGGCTAGCACCTAAAACTAGGCTGGGTTGGGCTGGGTTGGCCCGTTTGACACCTCTAATATATTGTTAAGTATATTTTTCTTGATTATAATACATACAAAGAATATTATTATTATTCTCAATGCAAATACAATCATTATGAATGATGACATGACCTTCTTTAAGAATGAATCTTTATTTAAGAATGCATCTTTGAATAAAATTGCTAGTGATCTACATGTTGTGTGTGTAGTATAAAGCCAAAATGAAATGAGGATGTCAATAATTAATGATATTATACCATCATCTACCATAGAGATTGTCAAATAATTCTTTAGAGAGACATTCTCATGATATTCCACTACTAATCTAACAATCTCACAATATATAAATCTCGATTAAAATAATAGAAATGCTCATAGCAACGTTAAGACATTTCATATGGAACATAAGGATAGTGACAGTATTAGTGACTCTAAACACGCACAAGAATGTGAGTCAAAAGTAGGCCATATAAAAAAAAGGGGTATGAGACTAACTAACTTAAAACATATTATGTTAGGAGGATATATCAACCTGATATATCTTACACAACATTATATTTACAAGATATTTTCTTATTCTCACTTGAGTAGTTTATATTTTATTTTTTTCCTCTTTTAATAATTTAAAATTTCCTACTTTCATTTTAGAAATATTTGATCATCTAGAATAGCAACAAGTCATGTTGAATATGATTTGTAACATTGCTAGTAATCAAACTTAAGAACTTATATCTTGATCTTTCATGAAGCTTATAGTTAGACACATGTGAGTATTTATTATGAAAATTAAATATGGCTATCAACTATCAGATTAAAAACAAACTTATTGATAAATTGACTGAAACTTGAAAATTAGACTTGTTGCAATAAACTTTACTCAAACATAAAAGATTTATTATTGTGATCTTTTTTTTCTTTAGTAGTCAATATGGCAACAACTATCATATTACTTCTATTTCTTATAGCATCTCCCTAATAGATGATGTATCAGGATGATATAAAAAAAATATTTTTTCATGGTGACCTTGAATTGTATATATGAGCAAACAACAAATTATATAATTCCTAGAAAAACAAGTCATATTTATAGATTATAAAAAATCTTATATGAAATGAAATTGTCATCGAAAGCCTAGTTTAACTAACCTTATATGATTACTCTTAATATTACAAACATGATTAATATAATACATATAATTTGTTGCTACTTTATATAGATGGTATTGTTATCATAGGATATTATCTATTGGATATTTCCTAAATAAAATAACATATTCAAACAGACTTTGAATCAAAGAATTGTAGTTGTCTTTACTACTTTCTGATAATCGAGAGTACTTATTTAGGTGTATAGAAATAATTTTTATCATAACAATTGTACACATTAAATATTTTATGAGTTTGCAATTTTGAATTGTGCTATAATAAAATACTTAAATTGATCTGAGCACAAATTTATTTTCAGACACAAGTACTCTTATAAATTCTACCACATATAACAGGATCATAAAAAATTTTAACTATTTGATAATTATCATATCTGATATTATTTGTTGTTTAAATCTCATAAGCATTTACTTTAACCTAGAAATGTCAAGTAACCCGTGTCAAGCAAGCAAGGCCAAAATTTTGGTGCCTCGATAGGGCCACCATCCCATACCTGACACAACATAATTTCTTACTCTAGGTCATGCCATGTTGAACGAGTCTAAGGAAGGCTGGCCCTGCACAGCACAATTGCCTGATCAAGTACTCGGGCATGCCAATTGCGTGCATGGCCTGGCCCTTGTCATGCAGAAGCCAACAGGGCAGGTGCAGTGTAATGGTGCAGTGTAATATTCACTGATAGGCTGCAGCTACAGCTACACCATACTAGTCATAATGCACCTGCACTACCAATGCAATTTGCAATGCCCATTGTCAGCTTTTTCAAGATTGTAAATATTATTATAGTAATGATATATATAGATAAAAAATAAATTTTAAATAAAACATAAATTACACTCAACACTATCAATGTGTAAACTGAAAAAAAAGATATTAAAGAAATGTTTGAATACTTATTTTGAAAATATAAATGAAATAAAATAAAAAATTTTGAATAATAATACAAATAGGTAGGTCTAATATCTTTCTGCATAATTTAAATTGTTAAAGTTCATTATCTCGGTATCACCATTTTTATGTATGTCATCATTAACTTACAATTCTTTCATTTTATCTTAAAAATTCATTTTTGAATCATCTCGATCTTTTTAAACAATATAGTGTTTAAAGATTATCTAGTCATGATGTACTCCTCATATTTAAAATCATATTTATAATCACATAAAAAACTAACTCCGATACTATGTTAGATACATAAGAGATCAATAAATCATATGTCATTTTAAATAGTACAACAAAGATAGATAAACATAATTTCTATCAACTCAAAATATTTAAATTTTTATTATTACTTTGAGATAAGATAAAATAATAATCAGTATTTAAATATCTTGACAATTCTCTCTTGTTTGATAGGTCTCCATGTTGTTTGCTTCTAACTAAATTTAAAAATTATTATTTCTGAATACAATATCAATCTTCGTACTCAAAGAGTTGATAAAACTATCATATTTATTTTTGTAATATTTAAATAAGTTATCTAATTATTTATAAATTCTACCATTTATTCTTGTGATTAATTGATGCAAAGAAATATGTATTTTATAATATTTGACTATTTTCTATTATTTTTACCTTAATCATAAAATTCATATAGACAATAAAGTAATAAAAAAATTAAATAAAGAATCTGTATTTTAAATAATTTTTTTCTATCTTAATAATGATAATACTAAAATATGAGTATTTTTTTTATCTAATATAGTTGGTTCTTATGGCACGGACCTATTGTGCAAGACATTAAGATAATAAAAAATATGAATATTTGTTATCGCACGACACAAGGCACGTGATGTCTCGGCATTATACGGAACAAGTCATGCCACAGGCCAGTATGAGTCATGACACGAGCCAACATGAGTTGTGCCATAGGCTAGCATAAGTCGTGCCACAGGCCAGCATGAGTCGTGCCACAGGTAGCATAAGTCGTGCCACAGGTAGCATGAATCGTGCCACAGGCAGCATGAATCGTGCCACAGGCAGCATGAATCGTGCCACAGGCAGCATGAATCGTGCCACAGGCAGCATGAATCGTGCCACAGGCAGCATGAATCGTGCCATGGGCCAGCATAAGTTGTGCCACATGCCAGCATGAGTCATGCCACGGGCCAGCATGAGTCGTGCCACAGACCAGCATGAGTCATGCCATGAGCCAGCACGAGTCATGCATTGAGCCAGCACGAGTCATGCCACGAGCCAGCACGAGTCATGCCACGAGCCAGCACGAGTCATGCCACGAGCCAGCACAACTCATGCCACGAGCCAGCACGAGTCATGCCACGAGCCAACACGAGTCATGCCACGAGCCAGCACGAGTCGTGCCACGAGCCAGCACGAGTCGTGCCACGAGCCAGCACGAGTCGTGCCACGAGCCAGCACGAGTCCTGCCACGAGCCAGCACGAGTCGTGCCACGAGCCAGCACGAGTCCTGCCACGAGCCAGCACGAGTCCTGCCACGAGCCAGCACAAGTCCTGCCACGAGCCAGCACAAGTCCTGCCACGAGCCAACACGAGTCCTGCCACGAGCCAGCACGAGTCATGCCACGAGCCAGCACCAGTCGTGCCACGAGCCAGCACGAGTCATGCCATAGGCCGACAAGAGGCAAGTTCAGGCACAACTCTAGACCATATCATGCTAAGCATGGCACAACATTTTCTTGTCATGACAAGCCTTGCACAATTTCTTGTCATGCCAAGCCTTGCACAACATTTTCTTGTCATGCCTCGGATCATCCGGTCAACTTGACACGTCTACTTTTTCCTCATTCTTCAAATACTTACATGTGAAAAAAACTCGCTTGGACTAGATTTCTTTCAAAGATAATTTTATTTTTTTAGTTATTCAAATTTTAGTTAACGCCTAGTTGTTACTAAGAAGGTGTCTACCACAAATTATTGTACTATTATGACATACAATCTTATCACCTAAACAAATAAGATTCATATAGTTTTTTTCAAGATCGAGTGTAAAATCAAGAATATGGAACCATGACATATACATAACTTATGAATTTTTTTAGATCGGACACTTACTCGATGAGTATGAGACTAAATGACCTAAAACATGTTAGGTGTGAAGGATATGTCAAACAAAAATGATTTGGACTTTCTGATTATTATGCGAAGGTAACCCAAACAATGTATCCTACACATGTTACGTTAGAAGGATTATCAGTTTCAACCCCAAGTACTTCATTTCCTAATTTTTCTTCTCTTAATAATTTTAAATTTTCTACTTTCACTTCAAGGCATTTGATTATCTAGAATGATGACAAATTATATTAGAAAAGATTCATGGTATCATTAGAAATTAGGGTTAAGAAATTATAATCTGACCTTTCATGAAATCTATGATTAGACACAAGTGTTTATTATAAAAATTAGACCTAGTGACAACTATCAAATTAAAAGTTAGATTTTGTAAATTAGCTGAAAATCAAATTGATCATAATGTGCTTTCCTTAGACATATGAGATTTATTATTGATATATTTTTTTATATGACCAAAATTGACAATTATCATATTACTTTTACCTCTCACAATTTGTCACTAATAAATAGTGGATTAGGTTTATGTGAAGAATGCATTTTCCACGATATCCTAGAAAAAGTACATATGAAATAGTCACTAGATTTTACAAACATGTTGTGTTTGAAGATTATTAAAAACCTTGCATAAATTGAAATAATCAGCAAAAGCCAAATTTAGCATTTTTTCTGTTGTAAACTTTTTTTGATTTTATAGATGTGTTTTACATTACTCTTATTATTATAAACATGATTAAGGTGATACGTATATTTTGTTTTTGCTTTATATAAGATATTATTATCATAGGAGATTATTTAATATTTCATAAAAAAAATAATATCTTTAATCATAATTTCAACAAAGAATTTTGATCATCTATGTATCTTTCTCATAATTTAAATTGCTTATTTGAGTGAAAAAATAGTTTTATCATAATAAATGTACACAATAGATATTCTTTGAATTTATATAATCAAGTTGTATAATAGTAGATACTTAGCTTGATATGAGAACAATTTTTTCTTCAAAAAAGATTATTTTTATTAATTCTAGCATGTAAAGGAAAATCATTAAAAATTTTAATTGTCTAATAATTATTAAATTAAATATCACATATTTTATTAACTCTCCTCCTAAACATATACATTTTGACCTCATTTTTCACATATTTTTATTTCTCAAAAAAAATCTCTTGGAGTAGATTTCTTTCAAAGATAAGATATTATATTTTGATAGGTAACTCAAATTTTAGTTCGCATCTAGTAATTACAAAGAAGAGATCTAGCACAAGACACAAGTTATTGAACTTTTACAAGATACAATCTTGTCATGTCCAAATATAAAATTCATGTTGTTTCTTTCTAGATCGATCATAAAAGCAAGAATAGGTGACTATGACATTTGCTAATTATAAATTTTTATGAATCAAACACTTACTCAATGAGTTATGTTATCTAATCTCTAAACTAATCATTCTATTTTATATTATTCAATAAATATGCATATTGTTTTTAATCCAATCTTTCATGAATGAACAAAGCAAATTAAGGCAAGTTTTTACTTCATCCAAGTAAAACCCCTGGGGGATTTTATATCACTCATTGAGTTTTATAAGTCTATACTCTACATGTCTAGAAGACACCGGTTTACAAATATTTCACAAAGATTTTAAAAGTCTCATATTACTCATATTTCTTTTAACTTCATGTTAGAGATATATACACATCAGCATGCATATAACAACTAATATAAATCTAATCGCTCGGATTTATCAATATAATCTAATCTATCAACACATATATCACTCTAACAAACATCTCTCACAATTGTATCGAAGTCACAAAATGATTTGTTAAATACTAATCAATCAGTTTGTATGCTAACAACTTGTAATAGCATCAAACAAGTGTAATATTCCTGATAAGAACATCGATATAACCAAGTCTAGAATCTTTTTACATGTATCGCAAAAGATAAATAATTTGAATTCACTTATAATTTCTAGAGATGCACTAATAATTATGTATTATTTATCATTCACTTAATAGTTTTGACCTATAGTGCCTCTTCAAACATGTGACCCACATAACATTGAACTATAAACCAAATCCTTACCGACATAATCTACAAGGAATATAAATTTTCCTTCAATTTCCATGAAATTATTTCTATTTTTCTCGCACTAATGTCAATCATCTTTTTTATTCTATAAAAATCACAAAACAAAGTACATTCCTAAAAATGTCAAACAAACATAAAACATACAAATTAACATGAATTCATACCAAACTTTCAAAGACAATAGTCCCACAAAATTTTAATCACATAAAACTCACTATACTAGAGTTGATTCAGCATCTTCGTGCAAACTATCATGAAAACTATCACCTGAATTAATGTTTGCTTATAGATCATTGAAGTTTCACTATCGCATTTCTGACAACTACACTTTACCCAAATAATTACAAAAAAAAAAACAAAAAAAAAGTATATTTTTATCTCCACAATAAGGTAGTGTTACTATGAGTTATGCCAGATGTTGCGTACCCAATTAATTGCACACAGTGGCAAAATGAGCAACACCACCCACAACCTGATGCCCCCTTTATTTGTTGAAAGGAGGATTCGATACCATATTTGGAGAAATTTCTAGAGTTTATCTCTGGGTTATTTTGAGTAGAAGAAAAGATAGAAAAAACAAAAAAAAAATATTTTTTTATTTTTGAAATTTAAGATCATAAAAATACAATAGTCATTAATTATAAATTTAGGATGATTCACATATCATGTGCTCTTAAACAATGAAAAAAACTAAAATACAAAATTAAATCAAACCTCAATAGTATTTTTATTTTAGCATACATATTTATTGCACAACTTTTACAAGCTTATATTTCTTTCAATATATACTTCTATTTATATTAATACTAGCTTTTCTAAACAATATATACTCTATGTTGCATTGTTTTAATTATGAATAATAATGTATTTTTTTCATTTTATCCTTCGATCAAATATTTCATAATATATATATATATATATACACACACACACACACATATTGAAAATTATGATCATTCTATCAAAACAAATTATCCAAGATTATTCAATTTCATAATTATATATGAGAGATCAACTAATAAATATTTCACAAAAACTATGAGAACCTTAACTCATATTTTTTTTTCATTTTAAATTGTTACATAATATATATATATATACACTAAGTTACAAAAAATGTTTAGATTGTTATATTTCTTTGGTATTTTCTTTTTTTATTATATTAGTTATGTGTAGCAGAGTATCATGGTAAAATAGTGCTCCAGTTAATTTTTTTCATTTTTTACATCTTATCAACATTATTTTACATGTGTATGTCATTAATACATTTCATATTTTTTATTTATGTTTTTATTTAATAGAATTTAGTTATTTACATTATTAGAAACAAAATAGGCCTTGTTTTTTCTCTAAGTATACTAAAAATTTTCTTATGGTTTCGATTATTAATTTAGTTGATAAGAATAGACCAAAAAATGAAATTAGAAAGAGATATTGGAGATTATTGGGAAAATTAATTTTCTTACCGTTGTGAGCCAGACATATATGCAAAATCCAAAAAAAAGTTGGAATCTCCACGAGAATGGAGAATGTGCAATGATGAGATCGATACTTCGACTGATTATTTTAAAAAAAATTATAAAAAGTGTAACTAAGTAAGAGTGATGAGTTGTTGTGATTTGATTTACGCTACCCAAAGAAAAACGCCACTTCTCTAATTTGAGGAATTGAGGTGATTGAATCAGTCGTGTTTAAATAAATGTATGGCTGAAACAAAAGAAGTTTCACCTCTTCGTCTTGCCTGCCTCGAAGCCGAAGTTCCTTGTCTGCATGGGAATCTTCTTGCTGGTGATCCATAATCGAATCTCCGTAGTAAATCCCGGAAGCAAACCAATGTGACTAAGAAACCAGTGAAATTGCCTGATAAATATGAAATTGTTCATTAAATTTTAAATTTTCTAATGCGAAAATATGTCTTCCAAAAAAATGTATTAGATATAGTAATTAATATTAATTATTTTCCATATTTTTTGTGTTATAAAAGTTGTTCAATAAATTTTGATTTCTAATGCAAAAAAAATGGTCATTTTCTTCCATTTATTACATTATTGATAGAACCCTAATATTAGGGTGTGTGTGAATATTTATTCCTCACTAAGATCTTGATATTTCATTATGGTCACAAATTTATCCATCACTTCTCAAAAAAATTGTTCTTGTTGTATTATCTTATCAAATGATTCCACAATCATGTTTTATCAATAACTAAGGCAATAAATAGAATTTATTAACCAAGAGTTTAACTCTTGATTTTTGTCATATGACAATAAATATACTTCATGGTATTGTTGATGAAGATTATGATTGGTATATTTCTTAAAAAATAAATCATATATATTTTGATGCCTGGAGAAATGTATCATATATTATAAATAAAGGAATTTGAAGGGGAAAACATAAAATTAAACATGATTGATTATGATTGGATTATTATTATCCTTGATTATGATAATAATCAACATCATTTTCGTATTAAAAAAGTCAACAATCCACTAATATTAAAAAAAAGTCTTGTTATTTATGATGAATAAATACTCATATCAATTGCTTGATAGGCTGTTTGATTATTTATAAATCACCAACAAAGTATTTTCCCCCAATTTTCAAACATACTTATCTTTGATAAATTATTTAAAGTATATAGATACTTGCTTCATTTCTATCAGCTTTACTTTTGGCATATCATTTGATATAATTTTTGCAAAAATTATCTTAATATGTATAATTTCAGACTTAGCATTAATTGGATATTTTACATAATTTTAGATTTTTTTGTGGTCTCATATAATGTTGTGACTTTAAAGATCTAGAAAAAAAAATATTAATATTATAATGCCTAAAAAAATTCTAGATCAGTAGAAGAAAGTTGCGACTTGTCTCAGCACCATGACATTCATATGGGACACTATGCTTGAGAGTACTATAATTTTTGAGAAAGTAATGGCTATTATAAAGAAATTCATAGAAGATTAGACAACTCTATATGGATTGATCTTGAAGTCTCTACCAAATCATCTTAATTTTACTTTTTTAGGGAAGACGATATTAAACCAATTATTATTTTAGCAGGGTTAATGAACGAAATTGCCACCATGACACCACCATAGTGAAGCTTATAAAAATAAAGTATGTTGGTACTATTGCATTGTCACTCAAATATATCAAATAAATAAGTCAGTCAATATGCATATATAAGATCCTTATAGATGATGTGAATCTAACAATTGAGTGCTAATAGAGTTTATATCCCACCATGAAATAAGTTGTAAAGAAATAGATCGTGAAATGACTAAAGATGACTATTATTTATGCTATATCTGATAGTTCATGTGTGAGTCTAATTCATCTTGTACAAAAAAAGAAGGATTGATATTAATCAAAGCCACGACTAATGAAAAGATTACTATATGTGCACCAATCAAATTGCAATTTTGTGTTAATTATCAAAAATTGAACAAAGGGACAAAAAAAGTTTATAATCCATATTTGTTCATGAATCAAATATTAGATATAATCTCATCTCATTCATTCTATTTTTTTTTCATGAAGGATATTAAGGATTTAATCAAATTCTGATTAACCCAATAGATCAAAAAAAATGATGTTCACTTATCTATATGGGACATTCATTTTTAGAAAAATATCATTTGGCCTTTATAATGTTCCAGCTATATTTTAGAGGTGCATGAAAGCTATTTTCTTTTTGACTTTAACGAAAAATTATGAAGATATTTATAGATGATTTATTCGTGTATAGAAATTTTTTAGAAGGATGTTTGCATGACGTAGAGGTTTATTGAAGCGATGTGAAGAGAAAATTTTCATTATTGATTGAGAAAAATATTACTTATGGTAAATGAAGGGATCATACACGAACACATAATATCAGCAAGGTGATTGGAAATTAATAATGCAAGTGTTGGTGATCAAAACTCTTCCACACCCTACTATAATCAAGGGGGTAAAGGAGTTTCCTAATATGTGAGGTTTTACTAGTCATTTTATCAAAAACTTCTCAAAATGGTTAAATCATTATGTAAACTACTAAAGAAAGAGATGGTGTTTGATTTTGATCAAGAATACATCAGCTGGTTTGAAGAATTGAAAATAAAATTAGTTGAAAGCACAAACTCAACTATGATATGATGTGAAGAACTATTTTTTCATCATGTGTGATACGGTTACATATGCCTTGGGAGCCATATTTTGGTAGAAATGATCCAAGATCCTTATAGAAATTTTATATGATAGTTAGATCTTGAATGAATCCCTAGTGAATTGTACAATCATAAAAAAAATATAAGTTATGATTTTATCTTCTAGCCATATATCTTTGGAACAAAAATGATGATTTGCATGGATCACATAGGCATACTCTACTTGATGACAAAAAAAAAAAGAAGCTAAGTCGAGGTTTATAAAATGCAAACTACTTTTTCAAGATTTTGATCTAAAAATTCATGATAAGAAAAGAAATGATAATGTTATAGATGACTATTTATCATGATTGTAATCCAAAGACAAAAGAATAGGAGAGATTGAAATTTTGAAAAATTTATTGGATCAAAAAGTTTTGATGATTGAGGACAAACTACCCAAACATGATGATTTTGCTAACTATTTAAAATATGTTATCTTACCCTCCTTTCTCATGTCATACCAAATAAAAAAAATTTGTACAATATAAGAAACAATCTATGAGATGATCCATCATTTTTTAGAAATTATGCTGATCAAATTATATGAAGGTGCATACAATAGAGGAACAAATGATAATCATTATCAAATACCACTCATCACTACATATAGGGTATTTTGGTAGCAACAAAACCATAGAGAATGTATTTCAATCTGGGTTTTTATCATTTATTATTTTTAGATTAACAAAACTTGGTATGATGGTATGATAGATGCCATAGATTGGATAAAATATCTAGGTGACAAGAAATGCCGCTTAACTTTATTCTTAAAGAGATTTTTTATGTATGTGAAATTGATTTCATGGGCTATTTCTAGCATCTTGTGGAAAAAAGAGCATATCATATTAGTAGTTGATTATGTGTAAAAATGGGTGTGTTGAATTTGTTATGCTATCTAATTTTATCAATTAGATAGTATCCCAAAGCTTCACATCTTCATTCTTGGTTAGTGTTTCTAATCGAGCTTAAGTACTTCCCCAATGGTTCAAATTGACTAAAAAAAAGAAATGGAAGAGGAGAAAGTTGGCTATGGTGAAAGTTTTATGGCTTCTTTCATGTATGAATTCCAGAGAACTGGAGTGATATTTGCAGTGCCAGCTAGGGTAGTGGATGTACTTATGGAACAAATATTCTGCAGTATATATATACATATATATTGCAGTATATATACATATACACTACAATATATTTGGATGTCTTATAAATATAGAATAGTAGGTATAGATATAGATATAGAATAGCAGGTAAAGTATTATCCCATTTTTTATACTTCACAAAGAAGGCACAAAACATCACTATCACATTAATAAGAAATGCAAATATTATTTAAATTTTTGTAAATATATCTAAAAACTCTTAGAGGAAACCCTAGAAGACAAGCCACGAGCCAGGCTTGGCACATCAAAGTTCGCACCATGCCTTCCTACAACCAAAACTCTCTTCCGGTCCCAAGGCATATGAAAGGGTTGCTATGCCCCGCCACTCCCCGCAGCACCATGCTTCCGTGCGGCTTTTTTATAACATTTCTTCTTCTCTTCTGTGTGCTTGCACCAATGATTTTGAACGCCTAGCTTCATTGAGTTAGTCCATCAATGCTATAGTTTCTGCTGTCATATGATTCTTCTCTTGGTTCAAAGGAAGCACCATCACTTCATTGTATGCGACAACGTAACTGCAAAATAGTTCATTGTCGTACACATCCATGGCTAGAAACAAGTCAATATGCACTTTATTAAAAAAATACACATTCACAGATATATAAAAATAATTTTTATAGACATGAACAAACACAAATATCAGTTGATAATCATACAACTTCAACAAATATCTAAAAGATGGCCAGTAATGATGATTAGAGAGAGAGAGAGAGTAGAAAAAAAATATTTCGGAAATAATGAAGATAATAATAGCTCAGCCTCCTTTTGATCCAACAGAGATTGGTAAAGATGGAACTCATCCATAGGAAGGACCATGACAATGTCTGAAGGCTTTGAATCAAAATTTATTCATGCATCTCACATTAGATGTCCTGCAAAGATTCATGGTTAGGTTAATCAGCAAAGCAAAGAATAAAATCAGAATAAAGAAAAATGATACCACCAAAAAAGTATCATCCTATTTTACTAAACAGACAAAAATCAAAAAATGTTCAAAAATAATTCTGATACAAATTCATCCTCATAATTAGTTGGTGCAATTGTGCTAGCCTCTCCTACGTAGTTTTGTAGTTAGATATTGGAACGCTATTTGTCGTGTCAAGGCCACTAACTATGACTCCATATAGGACATCTGCTGTTGTATTACATTTTTAATTTCTTTCATCTCATCATTCATTTCTTTCATCTCTTCATTCATCTCTTCATTTTTTGCATGTCTTCTTTCGGATGAGTAATCTCCCCATCCTTCTCTTCTTTCATTTTTTTGTAATCTTCCTTCAAATTAGAAATCTACTCATCCTTCTCTTTCATTTTGGTCTCCATAACTTCAAAATGTTCATTTATTTCCATTACTCGTTGTTCGAAAGCCTCACCCATCATTGATGTGACTTATGAATTAGAAACATGACTACTACAACAAAATATCATTCCCTTCGAGCTGATGCATACGCTCACTGCTTCTTATGACCTTATATGATCTCCAAATAGATAGGATCATAGTCAATTGGTTGAAGATCCATAGAACCCTCAACTTGTTGAAAAGCAGCTCTCACACGTTCCTCCATGAATTCCTATGGAAAACAGAAAAAAATACTTTTCTAGATATACATAAAATAAATTTTATATTTTGGATTCCAAACTACTTCCAAAATTTACTATAGTATTATAAAATTTTATTAATATAACAGATTCTTACAGCAATCATTTAAGACTTGTTGTCAACAAACTAACCATCTGCTTTCTTCATATGCACCCTCCTAAAAATCTTATAAAAATTGGGATCTTGGCCTTATTCTCCAGCCTAGAGTATGTATTTATAAAGAAAAAAAAATATTAAAAAATTTAAACAAAATTAATAAAACCATGCACAGATTTGATTTATGTGGACTATTAGGACAATTTCTAAATGTATAAATGTTTTAAACTTTAAAATTGTACCAAATCTCGAGCATGCTCAATGCTTGACTTGACTCTCCTGTATTGCGAGACAATCTTGTACATAGTCCGGCTACCTCAGTCCGTCAATTTTTGCGGGCAATCTCTAATTTTTTCCTTCACATTTGGCTCCTCCCAATGCTTAAGCCACACAGGTCAGTCATCATCGGATATAAAATCAGGCCTATCTTTTAGATTCTTCAATTTATGAACAAAATCTAAATACTATTCAATAGCTTTGTTCTCTCACAATGGCTTTATCTTCCCATCAAATTTGGGTGCCCATGTGCATTGATTCTATATATAGAAAAATCACAAAAAATTTATATTAATAACAATGACATCATTATTTACTACTTGAATAATAACCAATATATTTGTTAACTAATTAGATAAATAATTTTCAATGCTTTTATTTCATTATTTTTACCTGAAAGTCATTAAAATTAGACTCTCTTGTTAATTCCGAAACTTTCTTCCATGAGAATGCTTTAAAGTCGATCATTTTCTTGAAAGACTTTGTAATTATAGCCAAACACTTGTGAGATGGAATAAAACTATACAAATAAATAAATAATATTGAAAACAAGCAAATCAATACTATATAAAAAAAACCACTAGGGGAAACATCATAATTTTTTATTCAAGTAATATTTACATATTTCTTATACCTCTCATCCACAATCTCAATTACTAACTTAGCACTGAATGCAGAGGAATGCACAATATTTGATGATATCGATGGTGTTGTAAATGGGGGAACTGTCAGTGTAAAAGGTGGTGTAGGAATCGATGGTGGATCAAAAGTGTGTGCAAGAAGGACAATGGGTGGTGGGATTGTATCTTATAAAGGTGATGATGGTAAAGGTGTCAATGATGGTGATTTGTGATGGAGATGGTGATTGTGATGTTGAAGTCTGGATATGGTCGGTATGGGATGGTACTAAATTTGCAACATGATGTAAAATACAAGATGAATTTCATCCATTTCTGCATCCAAATCCACCTTCGCCATGGCCATGTTTTTTAGGCACCATCTACTATACAAAAAATATAAACATAGAAAAAATAATAGAGATATGATAGTATAAAAAGTATTTGATATTAACAATAATTACACACCAATAGATATTAACAAAATATAAAAAGTATTTGATAGTATAATATTATAAAATAATCATAACAGTTTAATTATTAGCATCACTATCATCCTCCAATAAATCTTCTAACATTTTGTCTGATTTTGATGGAAGTTCCAACTCATCTTCAGATAGAAATTGATCATCTTCAATTTTTATTAGGCCATTATTTGAGTCGCATAAATTTTTTGGATCTTCATCTACATGCACAGGTGCAATGTTATTTATGTCATCTTCTTGGAATATCAGTGTAATAGATAAGTTTGCACTTCTTTCTTGAGATGTCGGTACATTATAAATTGATCGAGCTTTGATTTTGTAATTCGCCCACCAGTCACTTTTATCACGAGATAAACTAGGAAATGTACAATAATATACTTGAGTAGCTTAAATTACCATAATAAATGGTTCATATCGTTTATATCTGCATTTATGGTTAGCATCTACTAGCTTATAATCCGAATGAATCTTTGCACCCACATTTCATGTAGGATCAAACAACTCGCACTTTAATAATATAATCCTATTATGTTAAAGTCCAATATATTCCAACTCAATAACTTCTATGAGTTGAACATAATAATCAATCTCATCTGCATTATAACTTGAGCCTTTAATGCATACAACTATTCATTGTTTCTTTAGAAGAACCGTACCCAATTGTGTGAAATTTATATCCATTGACAAAATACCCAGGATATGTTGTCACATATCTAAATGGGTAATTTTTTAGGTTCTAAATAAAAATATTAGAATCTCCATTCGAAAGATCATTTGTCTGTTGCATAAACTAAACAAATGATGTTAATAAATAAAAGATACAAATAAATTAAACTATTCAAATAATTTAAACTTAATAATTCTCCCATAATTTTTAAACCAATTTAGAAATTCTGTTTATAGTATATAATCAACCTCATGGCTAGAAATTGTTGGTTGCCTATTTTTTAATTTCACAACATAAATACTACACAAATATAAATAGAGGAATAAAATGTATATCATTTTTTAATTATTCCTTTTAAGAAGAAAATTAAACTATGATTAAACCTGCAAATATTTTGGGTATACATACTCAATTAATGGTGCAATCTTTTAACAATTAAATAAACTGTAGCTCCGAGTTGCTTTGTACTCTTCATTTGTCATACATCTTTTATTTGCTCTTCTAAATGCTTTTCCATGGTGCTTGAAGATAGATAGCTTGTCCACAGAATCATCTTCTACCAGCACATGACATTCATTATTTCGAGGCACATTTCTATTCTTTGTATTGACATGATCTTCAAAATAATAAGAACGAAAAAATAATGCTTCTTCTAGTAAATATTCATTACAAATTGAACTTTCAACTTGTGCCTTGTTTCTAACATTCAATTTCAACTTACAAAGATACCTACAACCATAATGGTATGTTTCAATTATATTAAATTACAATATTACTTTATGTTTGAAATAATAAAACATAGCTACTTATATGTATTTACCTCTCAAAAGAATACACCCCCCTATATTGTACTAGCCCTGCTATCCTTGCTTCATATACCAAATAAATCGGCAAATGCTCCATTGAGTCAAAAAAGTTTGGTGGGAATATCCATTCAAGCTTACAAAGAATAAGTGGTATGTCATTCTCCAGCCTTACCATGTCATCTATTTTGATTGTGGTTGTAATTAGCTATTTGAAGAACAAACTAAGTTCTATAAGGACCTTCCAAACACTTAGGGGAAGTAATTCATGGAATGAAATTGGTATTAATCTCTACATAAATACATGATAGTTATGACTTTTCATTCCAAATAACTTAAGATTCTTCATATCCACATAATATCTATCTTACCTTCTTATCAAGTGTGTAACAAGCTTTAGGAAATTTTCATGTTGCCTCGTTTAGTTTCAATTCAGGACTCTGAAAGTAATGATTCAGCTCTTGTCTTGATTTTAAAGTGTCTTTTGTTTTTTCCTCTACATTAAGGACAATGTTACAAATATTGTCAAACACATTTTTTTAAATATACATTACATCCAAGTTATGACGAATTAAATTAGAATTCCAATAGGTAAAGTCCCAAAAAATACTATGTTTCCTCCATCCAAATATTTTGCATATTGGTCCATTTGTTCTAATAGTATCCTTTTCAGTTACATTCTTCAGACAAAAATTCCGAATCTCTGTCAAAATATCATATCCAAAATGAACAGCTGGTGCAACTGTCATCACTATTTTATTTTTTTGAAATTCATGTCTATTTCTACGAAATGGATGATTAGTAGGTAGAAACTTATGATGATTATCAAATCATGACTATTTACCACTAAATTCGAGGATAAAAGCATTAGACTTTTCATGCAATATGGGCATGCGAATCACCTTGCATTACTCTAACCAGACAACTTTTAATATGTAGGAAAGTCACATACCATCCACATAAGGGCTGCCTACATAATAAAATTTTGATTCTTTGAGATGTATTCATGCCAACATCCCACAAATGTATTCATGCCAACATCCCACAAATGATTTAATTGTGCTATAAAAGACTGTGAGAAAATATTCAGCATGTCTTTCGAATTTTTTGGACCTGGAACCAATATTGACACATATATTGCTCCTTCATACACAACCACAGAGGCAAATTAGTGTCACTATCACTGGCCATGTTGAATACTAATGTCTATATTGACCAAATGACTGAAATTGATCAGTGCAGAGACCTAATCTCATATTTTGACTTTCAGCTACAAAATCTTGATGTATATGATTAAATTGCTTCCAAGCAAGTGAATCTAATGGATGATACATCACTCCTTCTTCAACCTCATGCCCAGAATGCCACCTCATGTTATTTGCTATAATATTTGATGCATATAGTTTCTATAATCGAGGAATTAAAAGAAAGTAACACATCTTCTTAAATGCAACTTCCATCTTTTGTTGCATATCTGTAACGCGAGGTGCCTTCTTAAATCGAGGATGATCACAAAATTCACAACTAATAAAATTACTATCACCACTCCAATATAACATACATCCATTGAAATAACAATCAATTTTTTCTACTAGTAGACCCATGCCTCATTGTAATTTTTTAGTGTTGTAAAAGTTATTAGTAATTAAATTATAATCCGGAACAATTTATTTCATCAGTTCTTTCACCTGATTAAATAATTTTTCAGACATATGATTTTCTGACTTCATGCTCATTAGTCAAGACACAAGTCATAATTGTGATTGTGTTTTACAGTTAGGACACAACTCATTATCTGTAGCTTTAAGCATTTCATTAAATTTCTGAGCTTCAGGATTTTGTGGTTCAACCATGTAATCCATATTGAAGTCGGCACCAGCAGCTTCCATGACCATTCTATGGTATGTGTTTGATGCTTCTTCACCACATGCAAATGATTCGGTACCCTCATTTTGGTCAATGTTCAGAGTCATTATATTTTTCCCATGATAAATCAAAAAAAAATAATTTGGTACAAAGCTATATTTAGCCAAATGGGATCTTATAGTGTTTACATCACGAAAAAAGATATTCTGACACTTGCGGTTATTACATGGACACTTAATTTTTTTTCCATCCATCCATCTTGATTGACTACATGCAAAATTGATAAAAGTTTCAAGCCCACTCAAAAAAGTTGGATTCAAAATTCTATTCATAAACCTTTTGCACATCCACTAATGATCTGAACTCATTTTGCCCTATTTTATTTGCAAAGAATAATGCTCAATTATTATTTTGAATGAAACATATAATTAATTCAATATATGCTAATAATTAAATAAAATTACTTATAGATGAATATTTAAAGATTAAATATTGTGAATATTGAGGTAATGCATTTGCAGAATCTGCATGAATAGATAAAGCATTTTTATCACGGTAAAGATTAATAGGTATCATGTTATTATTAGATGAATGGAGCAAAATACGTGAATGGACAAGAAAGGAAAGTAAAAATAGAAATAAATTAAAATTTTGTAGTAAGCTTCTCATTTCTCAATGAAGATAAAATAGCATAATTTTTACTATGATTCAGCTCAATCTTTGAATATTAAAATAAAAAAGAAAGAATAAATTAATGGAATGGAGATCTAATTCAAAGAACGCTTGATAAATGAATTAATGAAGAATTCAGACATGAACAAAAACATATTTGAAATTGAAACTTATCATACAAAGTATTCAACTAGAAAACATAGACGTGAAACAAGCTATAATTACAGATTCCTAGCCTTACAAATTTAAACTAATTAGAGGTACAAAAAATTATAGACATTAGCATTAACATTATTTGTGGAAAACTGCAATCAAAAGATAGATGGTAAAGAAAACTTACATACGCCTCAATTAATACCTAATCAATATGAAGGATGGGAACTTATTAATTTAGCAAAAATTATAGATACAATCATCACTTATATACTGGTGATTAATGATTTTAGTACTTGTAATGATTTACCATGAACATCCAGATTAATATCATGCGCATGAGGAGTATCTTCGGTCATTTACATAATTATGGTAATAACTTCACTTTACATGATATCATACAGACAAATATCTACTATATAATTTTAATGGAAAATCCAATATATGCTAACAGTTAAGGTAGAAGAAGAATTTCAAAATAACAAACAGCAAAATCAAAACACACCCTTAGCAGGTCTTGTGGACAGTCGTCATAAAAATATTCAATGTTATTTAATTTTAATTGGAGACTATAAAATAAAAATGATAAAATAATATTGTTGTTGTATTCCAATGCTTTAAAATAATATTTAAATAAGCATATGATAATATTTTAATAACTCTCATTTATTAGTAATAATGTTTGATAATACTCATATATCAATTAGAATAACAAAAACAAAGTGTTTTCACGCATTCTGAAGATATACAAATGTATTCCATAAATATTGATGATTTATATTTAATTTTATTTATTACAATTTTTTTTTTAAATGTAACAAAAAAATTTTTTTAATGTAACAACTTTTTTAATATGAATAAATGGTTTAAATTAAAATTCAATGAAGTAATTCAATGATGCTTGATATGTTTGTTAATATTCATGTCTCATTTTTTTTTCAATTAATTTAAATGAGTTTGGATATTAATCGATATTTTTTAATATTATTCCACATGTGTTCAATAAAAAATATATATCTACACACAAAAAACAATATATATATATATATATTTATTTATTTATTTACACATCAAAAACCAAAGACTCGATACACTAATTCTTGAGATAGATGTAAGCCTCCTTGGAGGTTGCAAGTTCAATCTATACAAACTACTAAATAATTATCACGATAAGAAATCATACCTCATTTAGTTTTATTTAATTATATAGAATTTTATATAGTTATACAAATATATATATATATATATATATATATATATATATATATAGTTATACACATATAGTTAACCATAATGTTGTATGTTGTTATACATGTGATTATACATTTAGCTACACATATAGATATACTTATATTTATACATGTAGGTAAATATATTTTTTCATATAATTTTATATATTTATACATATAGTTATGTATAAGTATAGATATAGTAAAATACATTTTTATATACGAATATAAAAAAATATAGATTAAATATATGTTGTTAATTATATATTTAAATATAGTTAGGCATAATGTTTTAATAGTTATACATGTAGTCAAAGACAATTATTTATAGTTATATGTTTTTATACCTATAGTATATATAGTTAAAAATAGAGTTATATATAGTTAAACATATAGTTATATATAGATATATACATACAAGTAGTTATAAGTAGTTATACATAGATGTATACAAAGTTATAAATAAATATATAGATTTACTTATATGTGTGTGTGTATATATATATATATATGTATGCATATTTACAAATATAGTTATATTTAATTATATAGTGTTACAGTTATACAAATATTTATATATAGTTATACACATGTAGTTAAACATAATGTTGTATGTTGTTATACATGTAATAATAAATATAGTTACATGTGGTTATACATATAATTACACATTTAGTTATACTTATATTTATACATGTAGGTATATTTATTTTTTCATATAATTTTATTTATTTATACATATAGTTATGTATAGGTATAGATATAGTAAAATACATTTTTATATACTAATATATAAAAATGTATAATAAATATATTTTGTTAATTATATATTTAAAAGTTATGTATAATGTTTTATTAGTTATGCATGTAGTCAAATACAATTATTTATAGTTATATGTTCTTATACCTATCGTATATATAGTTAAAAATAATGTTATAAACAAATATATAGATTTAATTATATGAATACATAAATGTATACATAATTACAAATATAGTTATATTTAATTATATAGAGTGTTACATAGTTATACAAATATATATATATTGTTATACACAAGTAGTTAAACATAATGTTGTATGTTGTTATGCATGTAATTATAAATATAGTTACATGTGGTTATACATATAGTTACATATTTAGTTATACTTATATTTATACATGTAGATATATATATTTTTTCATATAATTTTATAATTGTATACATATAGTTATCTATAGGCATAGATATAGTAAAATACATTTTTATATACTAATATATAAAAATGTATATTAAATATATATTGTTAATTATATATTTAAATATAGTTATGTATAATGTTTTAAAAGTTATACATGTAGTCAAAGACAATTATTTTAGTTATATGTTCTTATACCTATAGTATATATAGTTAAAAATAAAGTTATATATAGTTAAATATATAGTTATATATAGATATATTCATACAAGTAGTTATAAGTAGTTATACATAAATGTATACAAAGTTATAAACAAATATATAAATTTAATTATATGAATACATATATGTATACATAGTTACAAATATAGTTATATTTAATTAGAGTGTTACATAGTTATACAAATATTTTTATATAGTTATATACATATAGTTATAAATGTGCATGTTGTTAAAGATATAATTATATGTAATATTTTTATAGTTATATAGTTAGTAAAATACAATTATTTATAGTTATATATTATTATAAATATAGTATATTTTGTTAGAAATATAGTTATATAGAATTATACATATAGTTATAAATTATTATATTGTTAAAAAAATAGTTTAGTTTACATAATTATAAATATAGTTATAAATACTTTTATATATAATGACATATGATTATATAATTATACAATGTGTTTAGATATAATATTTATGTTTAAATATTTTTATATATGTTACATATATATAATTATATATATGTAACACTTTTATAAATATTATATAGTATATATATCACATTTACATAAACATTATAAATATTATATATTTATATAAAAATTAATATGTTATATAAATGTTTACAAAAATGTATAAACATTTTATATGTTATAATTGTCATATAAAAAATTATATAAATGGATAGTGTTATGTAAATGTTGTATAGATATTTATAAATATTAATACATATGATAAATATTTATATATAACATTATGTGTTTATATAAACATATCAATGTTAATATATAATGTAATATGTTTATATATATTAAAGTATAGACATTTATATATTATGTTATACGATTATATAAATTTATAAAAGTTTATATATAATGTTATCTATTTATAATATTTTTGGAGACAACAAAAATAGGACCCATAAACATTAAGTTTATTTTTTCTCAAGCTACGGAAAACAAAAAACATTAAGCATACATTTTTTTTCTTAAGTTACAAAAGTAGAAAACACTAAGCATAATTTTTTTTCTTAAGTTACAGAAGCAAAAAATAATATGTAAACATTTAGTATTTGAAATCCATAAAACCCTAAAAAATTAAACAGTAAAAGAACAAAGATTACACTAACCATTTATTATTTCTTTAATGGTGTAGAGTCAAAATCATATAAGTGATATGAAAATAGAAGAAAAAAGAAGAAAATTAGGAAAATTTAAAAAAAAATCAACCCCGAATATTCTGTAAAAACCAAACTCCGCTAGTGGTAATTAAGTTGAGAAAGACAGATATATATATATTGTAGGTTGCTCCCATAGTCCCATTTTGCTTCTCATCTCTTTGTCGTTTGAAAGATAGAAAAAATGTTAAGAGCTTAATATCTTAGCATTTTTTTTCAAGGAAACTATAAATAAAAAATTGATTGTAATTATATAGAAAATAAAGAGACAAAAATATAAAAGTAAACTAAAATTATAAAAAATAAATAATTTAAATAAAAAAATGATATAAAATTTTATTTAATTATAAATGATATTATTTCATAAATAAATAAAACAATATTATATAATAATTAAGTATTTCATATATATATGTATGTATGTATGTATATATATTTGTTTAAATTTATAAGAATTCAATTTATTTTTTATTAATATTATATTATATTATTATAAATGCATAAAATTTGAATCTTTTAGTCATTATAATTTTGAATCTTTAAAGTGTTCATTTAATAATCATACTGAGATATTTATTTTTTAAATCATCAAAATTTTTTTGATGTAATTAAAATAGCTATGTATAAATCTTTAAATATTAATTTATTTGCTTTTAAATTTTATGAAAAATTAAATTTTTTTTATATTTCATAATTTTCAAAGCTTTTAATCATTATTTTTTTAAAAGATTCCTATAATCATAAAAAATATTTTTTTTTAAATAATATAAATATTTACTTATTTATTCATTGATTCATATATTTTTATAAATTTTTTTATTTAATCAAATAATTGTTTATTTTAGCATTTTATAAGTAGTAATTTTTGTTTATGTTTATTAATTAATTAAAATATTTTAAAAATTATTATAATTATTTAATAAATTATATAATGTTTTTTATATAAATATTTAAATATCATAATTAAAAATTTTAGAAAAATATTTTGTATAATTTTTTAATTAATTTATAATAAAAAAATAGTTATTTTAGTCTTATTTAATATAATTTTTTATTCGTATTTATATATTTATGAAATTTTTTATTTATAATATCATATTTTTATAATTATATGAGGAGATTGTGTCTTTAATGGATCATTCATCTATAGACCATGATGTACCTTTAATATAAAAAATTACATAAAATATTAAAATAAATAATACTTAAAAAAAATTAAATCATTAAAGATTAGTGATAAAATTATCACTAGCCCAAATAGTTTGGGAAAAATTCCTAGCAAATGCATATATTTTGAGAAAATAAACATTTAAGGAATAATCACTTCCAATTATATATAAAATCATGAAACAATAAATTCAGATAATTATTTAGCGATGAATTTTGTCTCATTCCAATTAGCGACGAAAAATTTTTAATCAAACTTTTCCGTCACTAATCCATCACAAAATTTTAATTTAATGTAAAATCAAAAATTCCTTGTTATTTCCTAGCTAATCCCTCTCTAATTAGCTAGGAATTTTATACCTAGCTATTTAGACAATTTTTTGCATTGATGGTATCCTAGTCCATTGATATGGATTGTGTCATGACTTTGTAAAAAGTCACACATTTTTTATTATAGGTTCCTTTTATGTTTTAGCTCTATTTTTTACTTCCAAATTTCAATATTATTCTGCTAATTCTTTGCTACTTATGAGTGTAATGGATAAATAATTCTTAGAATAATCCTTAGTATCACTATTGAGTTATTCTTAATTTTTTTTGAAATTTCCACATGTTGTACTGCTCATTCCCATAACTTCCATATGCTAGGATTTCATTATTTCTCACTTTCAAATGGTAGTTTGTTGGGGTTTTGTTGTTGTGTTGAAATATATACCCCTTGATATGAAATTTATTGAATTCCTTCATTTGAAACATGGGGCCAGAATTCTCTATCTCTATTATTTTGAAATAGGAATTTCTCTCATACTTAGTCACTTCTCATTTTGGGCTTCAAACTTATTGAAAAATATATCAATTTTTACTTCTGTGAAGTCAATCAGTCCAACTCCAATATCTCAACATACCTTTTTCAAAATACTTGATCATTTGGAGTTTGATAGTTATTTTTGCTTGATCATATGTCTATTTCTTTTAGATAAAATGTTAATTACCTTTGATGATCGCTTTGAATATATACTCATATTATATGACCTCTAATGCCTAAAAGATATAAGGTAATGTGGTAATACATGTGTTTGTACTATTGCCTTAATATGTACTATATAATAATTAACATTTATCTTTCTATGAATCTTACATATGGAAATTATATAGGTAAATTTAACACATAGGGTTATTACCACCATATGGGTCACATTCTCTTGTGTGTTTTTATTGACCTACCTATCACCTTCTACTATGATCAACACATGTCACACAATGGTGAAACTCATTGGTTAGATATTCTACTTAATCCTTAGACTACTCGAGGTTAGTCTCAATCTTATAATATGCATAATGGATTTATAATAATTATGTTCATGTTTTTGGTTTAGTGAGTACCATACTTGTAATGATTAAACTTATCTCAATCTTAAGTTTTTACACATAGATTTATACCATGCATTAAGTTTAAAAGGCTTGCTATTTTCTTCTTATCATATCATGTGATGTGTGTCCCATAACATTCCAATTACCATCAGCCATATGCAATAAGTATAAAACTATGATATAACAAACATCCTAAATTTCAATTGTGTAACACATTCATATCCATTAATATTTTTAAATATAATTATTATGACTTTGTTATGCTATCTAATTTTATTGGTTAAATAGTATCCTACAAGCTTGTTGGTGAGAATTCTCATTAATAATGATCAATGAGTCATACAAGTAGCAAAATGAATTTTTATTTAGATATTAATCCTACAAGTATTATTTTAGTAGTTTGGTCAACCAACAGTGAGACAACACAATTCTAGTTGAAGAGATATTTAGGATTTTGAATGTCTCTTAGATCCTAGGAGATGTCCAATTGATTTGTATGATGCATATTCAAATAAATCAATTTATGTTGGGTTTGAATATAGAATAAAGATTGAATTAATTGTATAATGTCTATTTCTTTAAATGACATACAAGATGATTATCATCATTAAGCCCATCCCAATGATGATCCCCTAATAGCTGCCCTTTAGAACATTACTACCGAGACAAAAAATCATATCTACTTGAGATTCATTCATAATGCCTTACTTTTTAGGAAACTCATCAACTTCTTTTGATGGTTGCTTTGTATATATATATTTATTTTCTAGTCTCAAGTATCATAAGGACTAATAATTGATATAGCTTATAAGTATTTTCTCTTTTAGCTTTGTAAGTATCATACTCACCCAATTATTATATGCTTCTCTCATATCTAATAGGTGAGAACCATATGAGTGAAAGCAACTCAAAAAGTTATCACCACCTTATGAGTCACAATACACTCGCAACATGTGTTTTGTGTTCAAGCTACCAAATATTCTTGTATGTATTAGTAGTTTATAATAATGTGTAGACATGGAAATATACCTAATTTGTGTTGATTTTACAACTTTAGTATTTTGAAGAGTTTTGCTAAATAGTCATGAAATAGAGCTAATGGGTTTTTGAAAGTGTTTAGAAGAGATGGTAGATCATTGAGTCTCACATAGTTTTGGTATCAATTCTTGGGCGAAACTCTACATAATTAATAAGAGCAATTCTTATATATCATAACTTTACCAACTCATTAATATAATCTATCTATTATATGACATATTCTTAATGACTACAATATTATCATGAAGTTATATCTATACTTATCTCAGGATAATTTTATGGATATAATATTAATTCTTTATCATATCAACCAAGTACCCCACTGATGCTCAAGGTTGTTACTAATTTCATAGTGCCAAGACTTTACCTTTATATGACTTGGTAGTCTCAAGTCAGTGCCATATTTTTTTTATAAAGTCATGACTTTTGAGCTATAAAATGTTATAAAGCCAGAACTACTCATGCCAAAGCCATAGAAATTAGTAAAAGCTATGAGTTTTGAAATACTAATTATTATAAAGGATATTACTCGAGTAATGTCATTTCCAAGGTCATGACTCTTGTTTTAAAAGGCATGTATTTCCATGACTTGTAAACTCAAGTTAAGTTCCAATGACATGATATCATAACAACACCACAATAGCACGATAAATGAGAGAAGAAAAAAAGATTAGTATTGCATCCACTCATGACATTGTAGATAATTAAAAGATATGAAGGGCTACTTTTTCACCACATCCATTTTAGAGCACCACGAGCATAACCAATAGATGAAAGACCTTCTAAGTACCATGACTATTTCTCAATACCAAGGCCATATAAATCTCAAGAAAAACTATGTGCCAATGTTGTAGCCTCTACATAACACCATGATTATATAATAATATGATAAGTTGTCACCACTCCATGGCTACTTCTCAACACCATGACCCTTTATGGACTACAAATGAACAAAGTCATGAAGTTCTGACTATTTCATAGCATTATGACTTCATGTTACAAAAAGATTAGGCCCAAGTAATGATTATTACTAATATTGTGACTTTATGTTATAGAAAGATCAAGATGTAAAAAGAGTCATGATCTTTTTCTAGAGTCATGACCTTAAGCTGAAGCTATGAAAGCCAAATCTTTGACTTTCTTCTAAAATTCATGACTTTATACTTAGAGTAATGTAAGGTCGCTTGAGTATAAAAGTGAATGATAAATATATTTTGGAGAGATCTCTTATTTCCACTCTTTCTCCCTCATACAACAAGGAAAGCCACAATAACTTCCAAACCAAGGGGCGAATTTTGCACTTCCTAGGTGTTTCACGACCAAAAAAGAGACACAAGATTTGTGCTAATCCTGAGAGTTGGGATCATGGCTCTCAAATCCCTTTCCTCTAGGGATACATTCAAAAATTTGTATCGAACTAACATGAGTCTAGGGTTTATGTAATTTTATATATGTGGTGTGAAATAGTTTTATTTATGAATGCACAAATAATTTGATTTATTTTATGTATGAATTTTGATGGATATTGATTAAATAGAACATCAATTAAAATTTTGACTATTGATAGGTTTGTGCAAGATTTTCATGGTGGATTTTGATAGGTAAATCATGAGGTTCACTCATATATATATATAAGAAAGGAAATGATAATATTTCTGATTATGATGCATGAGATAAGCATATATGTTGAACTCTAAATTTTGAATATGTTTATCATCATGTGTATAGTGCTTACGAAGCTAAAAGGGCAAATACTTTTATATGTCAATCTATTATATACATTTTAAATGAACTTATTCTTGAATGAGATGGATGTTATGTATACTATTATCCTAAGGAGTTCACCTTTAGTGTGAGAGTCACATTATTATCAAGAAGGATGGTTATCAGTAATTTTCGAGATATGCATGTGTATGTTATGACTCACAAGGTGGTGACATTCCTTGTAAGCTATCTTTACATATATAGTTCCCATTGGTGAAACTTGAGATAAGTATATGTTAAACAAGTATGGTACTTATGAAACTAAAATTGGAAACACTTATAAACTATGTTAATCTATGGTCTTTATGATATTTGAGGCAGAAGAATAAGAGTGTGAATATGAAACAACTATAAATGATATTTGACGATATTAACTAAAAGGTATGAGATTATGATTGACTCTTGGATAGAGATGAATTGATGTCTCATAGGCAACATACCAAAAGGGTAATTATGAGGGGACTAGCATCAAGATGAATTCAATGTAGACAACTACCTTATATGTTATTAAGGTAAGGAGTAATTGCAAAATATCCTAATATTCATTCTATGTCCAACATTATATATGTTGGGAAACTTAAGTAGTATCATATATATTAAATGGATAAACTATTAAGTATTAACCTAAGATTGTCTAAGAATCTAAGTTTTTATTTTACTAAAAATAAGTTGTCTCATTGTTGAATAACCAAATTGCTGATACAATCCACATGTGACTGATATCTAGACAAAATTTTATTTTTCTACTTGTATGATCCATGTACTTGTGGATCTTAGTTAATGAGATACTCTTATTAATGAACTTTTAAGACATCTCTTAACTAATAAGATTAGGTGGCATAACGAAGTTACAACAAATTTTTGGCATCATTGCTAGTATTGTTTAGTTTGGTTAGTCAATGTGAGTTGACATAATTATCTTTGTAAAAGGATAATTCCTTTTTAGTAGTTAAGATAACCTTAAGTTTGATAAATATTCTTGGATCCAAAAGTTAAATCTTGTTAACTTATTTGAATGTGGACAATTGTATTTGGTTTTATTTTTTTCTTACTTTCTATTTTTCTTTGTTTTTTATCACCCTTTTATGAGCCAAAGCTCTAGGACTGAGCTAACTCATATAGACTTATAAATCAAAAGAATTAGAACTCTTTCCAAACAAAGAGTTGATAAAAATATTATGGAGGCACTAGAAGTAATAAAAAGACCCAACCCAAGGCAATAATGGGCATGTTGTCCTACATCCCATCCACTACCTTACTTTGAAATATTAATGGGAGCCCATAGTGATGGATGGTTATTCTAGGATTCATTTGCAATCAGTTGAAGCTAATTACTTTAAGTTGAAGCTGAGTATAATAGCTATGGTTTAATACCACCAATATAGTGAAAGGGCATCAGTGGATCCTAAAAGAGATATCACATTATGTTTATAGCCATATTAAATTTATGAAAGATATAATGAGCAATATTATAAGTTTAAATACACACAGAATCATAAATAAAATTAAGTATAGTGTGATTATTCAAAAAAACTTTTGTGGAAATTGAAAGACCTTAGAAGCTTTAATATACCTTGCACTTAGTAGATCATAGCTTTTGTAATATGTTGCATGACTTGAGATCAAGCATTAACTTGAAGCCCCTACTATTACATAAAAATTGATTCTCATTAAACTTACTATAACTTCTCTCACACTCCAAATGGTAGATTATACTATCAAGCACTCAGATCGAATCATCAAAGATATATTGGTCAAGGTGGGTATCTTTATTTTTCTAGCCAATTGTATTATATTGAATATAAAGGAAGACCTATATGCACCATTAATATTGGGGTGACCATTTTTGGCCATGGGAAAAGCTTCTATTGAGATCAAGAAATATGAGTTCAATCTCTATGTCGGTGAGGAATATGTAAAGTTTAATCTTTACATGGGGTCTAGACAATGATGAAACAAAGTGTTGGAGAATTGGTAATCTCTTCCATATTGTATTGTAATAAAAAGTAGACTTCTAGTGGAAATATTTTATAGAAGACAACTAGCTAGAGAAAGAAAAAGTGTATAAAAGAAAAGAATAAGCTTGGAGCTATGATAACGGTTAAGATGATTATATTGGAGCTATGAAAATTGGGAAATAGAGGAAGATGATTCAAGTCATGTTATACTTAAAAGTTGCAACCTCTAAAAAATTTTATAGTGTTGGAATCCATTCTTAGCCAAAATACTACTTAATTGGTTGAGAAAATTGCTTTATATCATGACCCAATGAATTCATGGAGACAACCATACTGAGCTTGAAAAAATTTATTGATTGCAACATTAAAATTTTCTTCATAGCAACCAAATACCTCATTGGTCTTCAAGGTCGTGACCAATTTCACAATGCTACAATATTATCTTTGTATGGTTAGGTATCCCCAAGTCAAAGTTACATTCTTTTACAAAGTCATGACTTTTGACCTATATAAAATTATATAGCTACTACTCATGCCAAAGCTATGATATTTATTCAAAGCCATGACTTTTAGAATACTAAATATTATCAAGTACTTTATTTGAGTATGACCATTTTCAAGACCACCACTCTTATCCCTAAAAGAAGGCATAACCATGACTTATACACTCAAGGTAAGTGCCAAAACTATGATATCCTAATAACATTGTAGCAACATGATTTTTGAGAGAAAAAAAATGCTTGTGTTGTGGCCGCCCACAATGCCATGGACATTTAAGAAATAAGAATGGTTACTTTTGTCCCATGACCATTTCCCAGCACAATGGCCACAACCAACACATAAAATACCTTCTTAGCTCCACAACTCTTTCTTAGTGCCATATGATCATATAAATCTCAAGAAAGATTATTTTTCAATATCCTAGCTTCTACACAATATCATGACTTTTTAATAATATGAGAAACCATCAGTATTCAATGACCACTTTCCAATGTCATGACCCTTTATAGACTACAAACAAACATATGCATGAAGTCGTAACTATTTTACATTATGATAACTTTGTGTTACAAAGTGATTGAGTCAAATTCATTATTTTTTCCAATACTATGATTTTGCATTACAAAAAGATCTCATTATGTAAAATAAAGTCATAATCATTTTCTAGAGTTGTAACCTCAAACCGAAGATATAAAGGCCAAAGTGGCCACTTTCTTTTGAAAGTGATGACTTCCACTTATATTAAAGTAAGGTCTCTCAAGTATACAATTGAAAGATAAAGAAATTTCAAAAATATCTTTCATTTATTCTCCTTCTTTCTAACACGACGAGCAAAATCACGACAAGCAAAATCACGACAACTAAAAAATTGTAGGGGTGAATTTTGCACTCCCTAGAGGTTTCACAAACAAGAAATGGATGCAAAATTTATGCTAATCCCTAGAATTGAAGGACATAGTTCTCAAATCCCTCTCCTCTAGAGATAGATTCATAAAATATACCAAACTAGCATGGGTATAAGATTTATATAATTTTAGATGTGTGATATGAATGGATAGTTTAATATATTTAATATATGAATATTGATGGATGATGATTAAATAAAACTTGAACTAGAATTTTGATTATTAGTAGGTTTGTGTGAGAGTATCATGGTAGATTTTGATAAGTAAACTATTGGTTTACTCATACATAGGGTATGATAGAAGTGACATCCTTTTCAATTATGATGCATTAGATAAACCTATATGTTGAACTTGAAATTTGGGTATAAAAAAATCACGAGTATGTCGCTTAGGAAGCCAAAAGTGTGAATGCATATACATGCCAATCCATTATGCACAACTTAAAGGAATACATTCTCAATTGGCATAGATGTTATATAGAACATACTCACAATGAGTTTATCTTTAGTGTGTGAGTTATATCATTATCAAAGAGGATGATGATAGAAAATCCTTATGACTTGTGTGAGTATGTTATGACTTATAGAATGATGATAGTTTTTGGGAGATACATTTACTTGTATGGTTCCCACCATTGAAATTTAGGGAAGCATATATTAATTATGTAAGTATGATATTTATGAAGTCAAAAGTAGAAATGCTTACAAGTCATGTCAATCTATAGTCTTTATGACATATTAGGTAGGAGAATGAGAGTTTGCATGTGAAGTAACCTCTAAAAGCAAATAATGTAGTTTCTTAAAAGGTATGTGTTATGAATAACTTTCGAGAATAGATGAATTATTATCTTAATGATGACATAATGAGTAGACAACTATGATTGGACTTACATTAGAATAGCCTCAATGGTGACAACCACTTTGTGTGCAATTAAAAAAAATGGGTCATTGTATGAGACCTCAACTTTCATTCCATGTCGAACATAATATATGTTGAGCAACTTAAATAGTATCACATTAGAGGTTTCAACTTTGGATGGGCAGCATGGGCATTGCCTAATGCATGGCTCAAGGCACACTGGGCAAAATATTTTGGCATGACAGGCACAACATGGCACAATAGCCTGTGTAAGATAGTTTTGGCCTGGCTGGCCAAATCGGCAAGCTTGGTCCTATCCCATGCTAGCCTAGTCCTATTCTAGGATAGCCTAGCCTAACTTAGGCTAGCCTAGACTGAACCTAGGTTAGCCTAGAATAAACCCAAAGCTATCATGGAATGAACTATGTTACACTGGCCAAGCTTGACCCAACTTGGCATGACCTAGCATGGGTTGGCATGATTAATCCAAAAAGACATGCCAATGAGCCATGCTGAGCTGCCCCTTTTTATAACCATTCCAGCATGACATGACCCATAATAAATACTATGCTATGCCAATATGCCATGATCCATCCAAAAATACATGCCAATATAGATGTATCTTGACCCATGATACATCTATATCATGTAATTAGATAAATAAACCATGAAGATAAGATTATCTAATAATTTGAGTATCTATTTTATTGAAAATGGGTTGTCTCATTATTGAGTAACTCAATTACTGATACAATTCCTAAGAAATCAATATGTATATATACTTATGGATCTCAGTTAATGAGACTCATATTAATGAGCTTTTGGGACACTTCCTGACCATAAGATTGGCATCATAACAAAGTCGTAATAGCATGTCCTATGAATTATATGTCATCATCTTCCATGTTGACAATATACCTCACACACTAAAGGTAAAGCCCTCATAATAACAATTTATAAAATATTACATAAATCAAGAACTATTTTTTTCTAAAACATATACAATAGAATGACATGTAAATCATTCATGTTTTCAGCTTTGTGAGTTTTATTCTCACAATGATCAATATACCTTAACTTTGGGTTTTAACATATAGGTTTATATTACACATCATGCTCAAAAGAACAATTACTTCTTTCTTTTCGTATGTATGAGTGAGCCTCATAGTTTACCTATCATTGTCTATCATCATTTCATACAAAAAACCTTTCAATAGTCAAATCTTTAATTCAAGTTCTATTTAATCAATATATCCATCAATTTCAATTCTACAACATAAATCAAAATATTTTAATCACACAATAATTCATACATCACATAAATCATGATTACACAAGCACTAGATCTCAATTTAGTCTAATATTGGGAAGAGATTCAATGAGGTATAAGGGAGGAAACCTCATTAATCTCAAGATTTCAATGATACCCCTCATGAGAATCTAGAATATAAACCCTAATTTCATGCTATTTTGATTAATTTTTCTAAATCTACCCTAGAAAGGTTAAGGTTTTAGAGATGCATCCTCTAACTCTAGGATTTAGTTTATGTTTTGCATCTCTTTCTTACTTATGGATCTGCTAGAAAGTATGAAAAACATTCCTAGGATTATTTGCTATGCTTTAATTTTGTCTTGGTGTGTGTAGAAGAAAAATAATAATTGATAAGTTTGATAATCTATCCTCATTATTTTTTTTATTCTCTATAATTATGACATTTCTATAAGTAGAAAGTTAGATTTTGAAAGATGCCATGAATTTGTCCCTAGTCTCTTGAGTTCTTGGTCATGGCTTTGGAAAATGTTCATAGTTTTCGAATACATGTTAATCTTTTTATAACACAAAGTCACAATACTAAGAAGTGTCTGCAACTTGTGCCTTTTATCACTATAACACAAAGTAGTATTACTGAGAATGACCATGACTTTGGTATTGATCTATCTTTTATATCAAATAGTTGTGGTACTGAGAATGAATATGACATTGTGAATAGTCTCTCTCAGGTATCGTATGACTATAGTGCTAGGAATGGCTATGACATCGACCTTTGTTTTTCTTCTACATCAAATGTTTGTGGTGCTAGGAATGATCATGACTGTGGCCTCGACCTTTCTCGTATATCAATTGGCCATGGACATGGAAATTTATCCATACATGAAATTCATAGTTTTGTCTTTTCTCAAGGGCAAGAGTCAAGGCCTTAAGAAGTGTTCATATTCAAGTAATATTTTATGTAACATTCTATATCCAAAAGTCATGGTATTCTATAATTTCCATGACTTTAACTTGATTAGTTTTAAGTTTGTAAATTTTGGTTATTCAAATTTCATAGCTTTGGAAAAAGACCATGACTTTGACTTGAAAATACATAGCTTGGGTAATGATAAAGTCATGATACTAAAAAATGGTTGTGAATTTTAGTACCAGTGGGTAAAGGTGTCAAATGAATCTTGTAATGCTGACATGAACCATTTTTTTGTGCTTGACTAGGCCACTATGTCTTGCTTGGTATGATACATATTTTAGCATGGGTCATGCCATGCTAACATAATAGTAAAAATAGGTAGCTCAATTTGGTGCATTAGCATGCCTTTTAGTAGGGTAGTGCTACGTCATGCCAAGCTAGGTCAGGCCTGGCCAAGCTAGACTAGTTCAATATAGGCTAGCCTAGGTTTAGTTCATGCTAGCTTGGGGTTAGTGCAAGCTAGACTAGTTCGTTCTAGGCTAGCCTAGGCCATGCCAAGCTAGTCTAGTTCATTCCAAGCTTGCCTGGGTTTAGTCTAGGCTAGCCTAGTTCATTTTAGGCTAGCCTAGTTCATTCTAAGCTAATCTAGGGGTTGGGTCAGGTCTAGGCTAGCCTTGGTCATAACCAAGCAAGCCTATTTGGCTAGCTAGGCCAAATCCAAGTTGCAAGGGATGTCATGTTAGGTCATGCCATGTTGTGCCTCTTATGCTAGAAACATTGGTCCTGCATGGTCTAAGTTGTGCCATGGGCTAGCCAGTGATACATCTAGGCATGTCTTTGAACTAGGCCATGTCATGCTAGGCATGATTGAATCGTACCATGCCTTGTGCCATTCTTGGTCTGCCCAACCTTGTTGAGACCTCTATCAATGGGGTACTTGATTAATGTCATATAAAATTAATGTCACATATATTTAATTGTTATGAGATAAATATGGTTGTGACTTCATAATAATATCAAAGCCAACATAAACATATTATACAATTAAATGATTATGCTAACGAGGTAGTAGAGTCATGGTGTACAAATATTATCACAACTAAATAAATAGAGTTTCAGCTAAAAATAGATGTCAAAACTACTCAATGACATACACATCACTCAATTTTCAATTACCTCCAAAATGCATAAATTTCATGAATTTTCATCAAAACCCACCAAAACCCATCAAAATTCCAAATTCTTGAAATCGAACCAATTATAGCTTATCTCCATATTTACACATCATCTAATAGGGCCACAAATATATAAGAATGTTGGTATTTTATATACTAAACAATAATATTAACACAAATATCAATCATATAGTATTATATCCATTACCCACAAGTACATAACTTAGCCCCATATTATAATCTAGCTTCATTTCATGAAAGATTTCACATGAGATGTATTGAAAGGAATCTTTCATAAATTGAGGGTTCCCAATGCAAGCCAAAATAGGAATCTAAGTATCAAGACCTAAATTCAATCAAGTATTGACCACATTCGCCTAAAGTTTTTTCTTGATTGAGGGTTGGAGTCTCACTACCTATGGTTTGTAGTAGACGTTGGCTCAAAATCCAATTCCCCTATCTCATTTTTTCTTGAATTTTTCTAAGTGTCGCTAAATACGTTGGGACATCATGTGATACTTTCAGTTTGAAGTCGCAACAATGGCATGAGGTTGTGCTGGGAATGGCTACAACTGAGATAATTTCTCACTGAAGCAAAATATTATGACACTAGAAATGACTATGATTGATACATTTACTCTATATAATTCAAAGTTGCAAAACTAGGAATGACATTTCCATATCATATTATTTATATTCATTACTTTCGCAAATTCAAAGTTATTTTTCCATGTCATTTTCCTCATCTTTATTGGACCAATAGTCTATAACAAAATCTTTCTATTGAAAGTTGACTTTTTTTATATTTTTATATGGAGGAGATTATCTACTCTTCAATACCCCATCTCATCATTATTTGGACCAAATATGCTTTTGTAAAGATTATAATTTACGTGTAGCTTGCCAACATGGATAATGAACTCCCCCTTCTTGATGTCAATAAGGGATTGTCTAGTAACTAAAAATAGTTATCCCAAAAAATATGGTGTATAATGATCTTTTTTTTATATCAAATAAACAAACTCTACAAGAAAAATAAAGATACTAACCTTAACCAAAATATATTCAATAATATCATGCTTGATTATTTTGATAAGCCAAATGGATATAAATATATGGGTAATTTTTATAAGAATTAATCTTCACATAATCAACATTGATATCTAGTTGATACTTGATCCCAGATCACTTAATACCTTCTTAAATATATGATTTTTTATTGTACATGGTAGAGTAAAACTTTATGGATTCTTCAATTTTCTCGAAAGCATTGATTAAATAATTATACTATACTTTTTGGTTATATTCATGTTCCTGATTATTTCTTACTTTCTCTTGCAAGTCATGATATCATTCAAAAATTTTATAGCTTGCCATTTGAACTAGAACTTCTACAAGTAGTATATTTATTTACAGTTTCAAGAATATGCTGATAAATTTCTAAAATTTTTCATCCAATTTCTCCTTCATAAAACATTACAAAAATAGATGATTCATTAGAAACTTACTTGTAGCTTCATTTAGATTCATTTCTTTCTCTTCATGTCATTAGGTAATCACCATTCACTCCTCTATTTCTTTTCTTCCTTTATTCATAATTGAGGATAAGAGCTGAGCTTTTACTTCCACTAAATTTATGACTTTGCAAGGTTCAATGGTGCTATAGCCTTTATCATGACACTAATAGTTCTAGAATTTCTAGAATTATTTTTCTTTATTTGTTGTCTCTCTAGATCTTCTTTGCTTTAAAGTTATATCGATAAACACTTCTTCAAGTTTATCTCATTACCACATGATAGTTCATTAACTACTTTTCCCATAAGCAATAATATCAATTGTCAAATTTGATTCTCTAAATTCTTCATTGCCAAACTTATGCGATCTAATCTCACTTCAAGCCTCTCCACTCAAATATCTTGGTGATCATTTATCCTTCTTAGTTATGTTAATATAATATTCATGATTTCTTCTGTAAAGTACTTCTCTTATATTCTTGGAGATTGATAATTCGAGCTTGATCATCCTTGATTATTATAGCTCACTGAATTATTCCAAAAGTTTTTTGTACCTTGCCTAATATTTTTGTGTAGATGGTTATATGTGACTTAGATGTTTTAAGTTGATAGGATTTTCATATAAAATGATAATAAATCATAGTTTAAGTTTTTTATAGATAAATAACTAAAAGTTCTATTAAAATGATAAGTACGTTAGGAATTTTTATGTCATGAAGTTATAGTAGCAAACCTTTTGGTCAACTTGTTTTATGGATAGTAATTTTGTGTACCGAAGCAGTTTCCATTAGAAACTTTAGGAATTTGTATAACACCACTAGTTTTTTATTCAAAGTGGAACTATGATTTTAACTCTTTGTAATAGAGGAGCTATATTTCTCTAATGATAGTAGGGATATTTCTTTTTGTTTTATAGTCAAGTTGAACCTATTTTTTTGCATTAGTCAACTTTTTTTATTTTTTTTTCATCATCATCTTCTTCTTTCTTTTCCTCTTCATCATTATCATTTTTTAAATTCTTATTCATCTTATCCATAATCCTCATTATCAATTCATGATCATCTTTTTTTTATTCTTGTTATTATTATTATTATTCATCATTATCATTATCATCATAATCATTATTATCCTTTTATTTTTCTTCTTTTTATTTTTCTTCTTTTTATTTTTCTTCTAGTTCTTATTCTTCATCTTCTTTCTCTAGTTATTATTTTTTATCTTCTTAATCATCATGATTTTTTTTTCTTTATCTTGTTCTTCTTTTTCTTCTTTTTCTTTTTCTTCTTTTTCTTTTTCTTTTTCTTTTTCTTTTTCTTGTTCATATTCTTGTTCTTTTTTTCTATCTTCTTCTTCTATTACTGCTACTACTACTATTACTACTACATCTTCTTTTTCTTCTTCTTATACATCTTCTTCTTCTTTTATTTTTCAATATCATTATCATTTTCTTCTTATTTTTTTTTGTTCTTATTCGTATTCTTCCTTTTTTTCTTCATTTTTTATGTTTTTTATATTCTTCTTCCTCTTATTTTTATTCTTCTTTCTATTATTCCTTTTCGTCTTTTTCTCCATCTACTTCTTTTCAACATTCATCATCAGCATCTTCATCTTCTTCTTCATTTTTCTTCTTTCTTTTTATTCTACTTTTTCTTTTTCTTATTTTATACTTTTATTTCTCCTCCTCCTCCTCCTCCTTATTTTTCTTCTTTTTCTTTTTCTTATTATTATTATTATTATTATTCTTCTTCTTCTTCTTCTTTTGCTTCTTCATTCATTATTTGTCTCGTACTTCTTTTTTTCTATATTTTTTTTCTTACTCTTCTTCATCTTGTTTATTTTTTTTTATTCTTCTATCTTCTTAATCTTATTCATAAGCTTCTTGTTTTTGTTATTGTTCTTCTTTCTTTTTTTATTTATATACTATTTTTTATTATTATTACTATTATTCTTTTTCTTCTTTTTCTTGTTCATCACCATCATCATCATCATATTCTTTTTATACTTTATCTTCTTTATCATCACCATCACTATCATCATCATCATCATCATCATTATTCTTCACCTTCTTTTTTACTTATTCTCATTCTTATTCTTATTAGTATTAGTATTAGTATTAGTATTATTATTATTATTATTATTATTACTCTTATTATTATTCTTCTTTTTCTACTTTTACTTCTCCTTCTATTTATTCTTCTATTTCTCCCTCTTCTTCTTTTCTTCATCATCTTCTTGTTATTTTTATTCTTATTTTTCTCCTTCTATTGCTTCTTCTTATTCTTCTTCTTATCCTTCTCCTTCTCATTCTTCTCCTTCTTCTCCTTCTTCTCCTACTTCTCCTTCTTCTCCTTCTTCTTCACAATCTTCTTTTTCTTCACTATCATTATTTTTAGTTTCTTCTTTTTTTTATTCTTGTTCTTTTTTATCTGATTGTTCATCATCATCATTATCATCATCGATATTATTATCTGTCTTTTTCTTCTTCTTAAAAATTATCATCAACATCAGCATCATCTCTTTTTTTATTTTAATTTTATTCATCATCTTCTTATTCTTTTTATTATTATTAATCTTCCTAACCATGATCATCATCATCATCTTCTTCTTCTTTCTTCTTTCTTATTATTAGTATTATTATTCTTCTTCCTTCATTCTTTCTCCTATAATTTTTCTTCTTTTTTCTTCTTTAATTTTTTATCACTCTTCTTATTCTTGTTTATTTTTCTTTTTTTATTCTTTAGTCTTATTCTTATTCTTATACTCATTGTTCTACTTATTCTTATTCTTATTGTTATCTTCTTTTTCTTTCCTTTTTTTATTAATATTCTTCTTCTATTTTCTTCTTCTTCTTATTCTTCTTTCTCTTCTTCTCATTCTTCTTTTTCTTTTTGTTCATCATCATAATCATATTCTTCATTTTCATCATCATCATCATCATCAACATCATATTCTTCTTATTTTTCATTTTTTTATCATCACCATAACAATCATCATCATCATAATCATATTCTTCATTTTCATAATCATCAACATCAACATCATATTCTTCTTATTTTTCATTTTTTTATCATCACCATAATAATCATCATCATTAATCTTTATCTTATTGTTTATATTCTTCTTCTTCCCGTTCTTGTTTTTATTCTTATTATTGTTATTATTATTCTTCTTCTTCTTATTCTTCTTTTACTCTTATTTCTTATTCTACTACTACTACTACTACTACTACTACTACTACTACTACTTATTATTATTCTTCTTCTCCTTCTCCTCCTCCTTCTTTTCTTCTTCTTCATCTTGCTATTTTTATTCTTCTGCATTTTCTACTACTACTTTTTTTTCTTTTTCTAATCCTTCTCCCTCTCATTCTCTTTCATCATCATCATCATCATCTTCTTCTTTTCCATCATTATTTTTAACTTATTCTTATTTTTATTTTTTTTCTTCTTGTTTAGATTGTTCATCATTATTATTATTATCATCATCTTCTTCTTTTTCATCTTCTTCTGAAACATTATCAATATCATCATCATCTCTTTATTCATCTTCTTTTTATTTTTCATTTTATTATTTTTCTTATTATTTTAAATCTTTTTAACCATCATCTTCTTCTTTTTTCTTATTCTTATTCTCATTCCTTTTTTTTTATTCATTATTTTTCCTCTCCTCGTTGTTTTTGTTCTTTTTCATTTTCATATTCTTCATAAATATAATCACCACCATCATCGTCTTCTTCTTGTGTTTTTTGTTCCATATGTTATTGATCTTGTTTTGTTCTTTTTCTTCTACTACAACTTCTTTTTGTTCTTATTATTATTATTATTATTATTTATCTTCTTAAACTTCTTCTTCTTATTCATCATCATCATCATCATCATATTCTACATCTTATTTTCTTCTTCTTCTTCATAATCATATTTTTCTTCTACTTCATCATCATCATCATCATCTTCTTTTTATTTTTCATCTTGATCTTCATCATCATCTTATTTTACAACTTCATAATAATAATAATAATAATCATCATTCTAATCATCATCATCATCCTAATCATCATCATCATCATCATCATCCTAATCATCATCATCATCATCCGAATCATCATCATCATCATCATCTTCTTCTATTTTTTTTTTATTTTATTCCTTTTTCTTTTTTTTCTTTTTTTTCTTCTTCTTCTTATTCATGTTCAACATCATCTTCATTATATATTTTTTACTCTTATTATTCTTATTCTTCTCATTTTTCTTTTTCTTCTCATTCTTCTTCTTCTTCTTGTTCTACTACTACTACTACTACCACTATTTCTTCTTCTTCTTGTTGTCTTTTCTTATTCTTTATTATTATTATTCTTCTCCTTTCTTCTTATTCGTTTTCTTCTTCTTATTCTTATTCTTCTTGTTTTTTTATCGTTCTTCTTATTCATGATCATCATCATGATCATCTTCTCCTTCTTCTATTTTTTTATTCCTTTTCATATTCTTTTGCTTCTTCTAATATAACTACTTATTCTTCTTCATTTTTATCATCATCATCATCATATTCTTCGTAATCATGGTTATGATCATGATCATGATCATGATCATCATCTTATTCTTCTTTTTCTTTTTCTTCTTCTTATTCTTCTTTTTTTACTTATCATTCTTCTACTTCTACTTTTTGTTCCTCGTATTCTTTTTCCTTGTCTAATTCTTATACTACTTCATTTTTTTATCATTATCATTATTATTATCATCATTATCATATTTTATTTCTTATTCTTCATTTGTTTTTTGTCTCTTCTTCTTCTTCTTATCATTCATCATCATTATCACCATTATCATTATCATCATGATCTTTTTCTTCTTCTTCAACAAATTCATGATTATCATTAAACTCTTCATTTTCTTCAACAAATTTATTATCATCGTTAAACTCTTCTTCTTCTTCTTATTTATCATCATCATCTTCTTCTTCTTGTTTTTTTTCTTCTACTTCAACTTATTTTTTTTCTTCTTTTTGTACATTTTCTCTTTCTTTATCATTTTGTTTTTGTATTCTACTTATTTATTCTTATTTTTCTTCATTACCCTCATAATAAATATCTTCTTCTTGTTGTTTTTATTCTTCTTATTCTTGATCTTATTGTTCTTCATCATCTTGATCATTAGCATTATCATCAACTTATTCGTATTCTTTTTTCATCATCATAATTATCATCATCATCATTATCAGCATGATCATCATGATCATGATCATTATTTTCATAATTATTTTTTTCTTGTTGTTTTTTTTATTTTTCTTCTTCTCGTTCTTGTTCTTATTTTTATTCTTGGTCTTTTTCTTCATGTTCCGCTTTGTTATCATAATCAACATCATCATCATCATTATCATATTCTTCATTTTTCATCAACTTCATCATTATCAGCATCATATTCTTCTGCTTCTTGTTTTTATTCTTGTTTTTGTTTTTATTATTATTCTTTTTCTATTTCTTCTTATTTTTCATATTCTTGTTTTATTCTATTTCTTCTTATTTTTCATATTCTTGTTCTTTTTCTTGTTTTTGTTTTTATGATTCTTCTTTTTCTATTTCTTTTTATTCTTCATATTCTTCTTGTTCTTTTTCTTATTTTTCTTTATAGTTTTTTTTTAATTTTTTATCTTTTTCTTATTCTTATTATTATTATTCTTCCAAAACTACTTCTTTATTTTTTACTTATTCTTCTCTTTATCCACCACCACCATCATCATCTTCTTTTTCTTTTTCTTTTTCTTCATTTTTTTCATCATCATCATTATCTTTTTCTTCAATATCTTATTTTTCTTATTTTTTACATCATCTCCTTCTTTTTTACTTGATCTTCTCTATCTTCTCCTTTATCTCCACCATCACCACAACTTATAGAAAATAAGAAAAAGAAATCTACTACTACTTCTTTTTGTTATTCTTTTTTTTTTCTTCATTTTCTTCCTCATCTTCTCTTATTCTTTTTTTTCATCATCTTTTCTATAAGTTCTTTTTCATATTCTTCTACTTTCATATCTTGTTCTTCTAATTGTTCTTACTCTTCATCATATTCATGTTCTTCATCATTCTCATCATTCATCATCATCATCATCATCATTGTCATCATTAACATCTTCTTCTTTTTCTTTTTTTTTCTTTTTTTATTCTTATTTTTCTTTTGGTTCTTTTTGTTCATATTCTTGTATTCTTAATTTTCTTTTTAATTCTTCTTTTTCTTTTTATTTTTCTTCATCATCATCATCATCATCATCAATCACATTATCATCATCTTCTTCATCATTATCATGATCATCATCTTTATCATCATGTTATTATTATTATTATTATTTTTATCATCATCATTATCATCTTCATCTTTTTTATTTTTATTATTTATCATCATCATAATGATCTTTTTCTTATTCTTAATCTTCCTTTACTTCTTCTTCTTTCTTTTTTTATTTTTCTATTTAATTTTCTTGTTCTTTTATCTTAATCTTTTTCTTCTTCTTTTTTTACTCATTTTTTTTCTTAATCATCTTAATCCCTAGGCACTCCCACTCAAAAGCCACAATGAGCTACATTTGATTAATTAAATTTAGTATGATTTAAAATATTTTAAAATCCTATGTAAGGGGTTTTTCTTTTTTTTAATAGTGGTTTTGTAAATTTAGCAAATTAGCTATAAAGTACAAGTAAAAATAATGGGAAAGATAGTTATATTATAAAATTAAGAACAAAATGTACTATGAACAATATTGACAATGGTCAACTACATGTATGTAAAAAGTGATAGACAAGGCAACAATATCTTTCCAACCTATTTTCATGTTAGTTTCATTCAAAAACACTAATAAATTCAAAAATATAGTGGAAACAAGTAAAAAAATATATCAAGATCCCTCATATTTATTTATTTAAAAAGAATCAGAGTTTAGCTAACATCATGAATATGCATAAACTGTCAAGTTAAAGTATTTATATGCTTTAAATAAAGTCTTTTACACAAAATGACCCCTTTTACCAAATACATAATATGTTTTCAAATAAAACCTAATTAAAATCTCTAACAAAATGTAGAAAATTTGTTTTTTTATGTGATTCACATTCTGCTTCTTCTTATTCTTCTTACTCATTTTCTTATTTTTTTTAATCTTCTATTTCTTCATCTATTTCTACTCATTTTTTCTTTCTTCTTATTAATTTGTTTTTTTTATGCTTGTTATTGTTCTTATTTCTTTTTCCATCATCATCACTATCTTATTCTTACTTCTTTTCATCTTATCAGCTTCTTCTTCTTATTATTTTCGTTTTCTTTATTCACCTCCTCCTCCTCTCTTATTTATTATTATTATTATTCTTCTTTTTATTCTTCTATTTCTTTTTCTATTTCTTCTTTTCCTTTTTCTTTGTGTTCTCCTTCTTCCTCAATTTTTTCTTCTTCTTTTTCTTATTTTTTATTTTTTGTTCTTCTTCTACTTCTTTCTTCTCCTACTTCTTCTTCAAATATTTTTCTTTCTTCTTTTTGTTCTTATCTTTGAACTTATTCTTCAATATTTCCTTCTTTTTCAACTACATATTATTCATCATCTTTATCATTATCTTTTTTTTTTCTTTTTCTATATCTGCTTTTTTCTTCTATATCTTCTTCTTTTCTTCTTCTTCTTCAATTTCTTCATATTCTTTAACTTCTTATTCTTTTTCTTCTTTATCTTTTTTCTTCTTTCTTCTTTTTACTTTTCTTATTTTTATTCTTATTCTACTCTTTCTTCTTCTCTATATTTTACTTTTTCTTATTCATCATCCTTCTCTTCGTCCTTTTCATCTTTTTTTTTTCTTTCTTATTTTCTTATTAATCTTTTTTTGTTCATCTTTCTTCTTTCAATTTCTTTCTTTTCTTCTTCTTCTTCTTTTATTATTTTTCTTTCTTCTTCTTTTATTATTTTTCTCTCTTTTTTCTTCTTCTTTTATTAGTATTTTTCTTCCCATTCTTCTTCTTTCTCTTATTATTCCTCTTTTTCATCATCTTCTTTTTTATCTTCATCATCTTCTTCTTCTTTTTGTTTATTCTCTTCCTCCTCTTCCTCCTTCTTTCTTCTTCTTCTTGATGTTCTTCATGTTCTCCTTTTATTCTTCAATTCTTCTTCTTCCACTTATTCAACTATCCTCTCTTTTTTTTTCCATCTTTTTTACATTTATTCTTCTTCTTATTTTTTACCTTAATTTTCAACTCATTATTATTATTATTATTATTTGCTTCTTATTATACTTCTTAGTCTTCTTCTTATTCATCATCATCATCATATTCTTCTTTTTCATCATGTTTTTCTTTATCATCATCATCATCATAATTACCTTCTTTTCTTTTTCTTTATCATCATTATATTCTACAACATCATCATCATTATTATTGTGGCCTTGTTATGCTACCTAATTTTTATTAGTTAGATAGTATCCTAAAATTTTATTAGGAAGGGTATCTCATCATGAGTATCATACTCATAATAAATAACATACCTCAATTTTATATTTTAATGTATATATTTGTCTTATGCACTTAGTCAGAAGGGCTCTCTGTTTTTTTCTACCATATGATCAAGTGAGCCTTATAGATAAACTATCATTGTGCAACATGACAACAAGCACAAACTCATTGATTGTTAAATCCTTAATTTCAATTCTATTTAATCACCACATCCATTTATTTCTATTCTAAACATAAATCAAACAAAATAATTAATCACAAAACAAATTATACATCATAAAAACCAAAAGTACACAACTTTATGCCTCAATTTAGTCTAACTTTAGGGAGTGATTCACGAGATAAAAAGAACTCTCATGAAACTCAGATTCTCAATGACAGCCCTCATTAGAATCTTAGACATAAACCCTAATCACATACTATTTTGATTGATTTTTTTGAATCTATTCTAGAGCATAAGAGTTTGAGAGTCATGACCTCAAACTCTAGGGTTTAGCCTTGTTCTTGCATCTCTTGATTGCTCTTGGATCTCCTAAGAAATGTGAAAATTTTTTTCTAGGATTATTCACTATGCTATGACTTTATCTTGGTGCTTAGAGAAGAAAAAGATTAATAATAATTTTATATATTTCCTTTTTTATACTCCTAATATTTATATATTTCTCTAAGTAGAAAGTCATGCCTTTTAGAAAATGTCATAATTTTGGTCATCATCTCTTGAGCTTGAGGTCAGGCCTTTTAGTAAGTGACTACGACTTTAGAATATATCATAATATTTCTATAACACAAAGTCATGATATTAGAAAGTTTCTATGACTTGTGCCTATTGTCTCCATAACACAAAGTCATGGCACTAAGAATGTTCGTGACTTTGGGAATAGTCCCGCTTATGGATAATATGACCATGGCACTAAGAATGATTATGATTATAAGAAAAGTCTCACTTGTACATCAAATGGTCATGGTGTTTGGAATGACAATGGTTTTGGCCTTGACCTTGACCTTTCTCATATATCACATGACTATAACACTAAGAATAGCCAGAACATTAACAATTAACATGTACTTTTAAAGTTATGGATTCGCCTTCTCTTGAAAAAAAAAATTCACGGCCTTGGAGAGATGTTGTACTCGAATAAATTCCCTCTATAATATTTTTATGTCCAAAAGTTACGCTACTAGATAATTATAATGACTTTAGCTTGAATAGTTTTTGCTTGATAACTTTTTGCAGCTCAAAAATCATAATTTTATGAAAAGGCCATGACTATGATATGAGAATACAAAAATTTGATAAAGATAAGTCATGATGTTATATAGTGGCTATGAATTTAGTACTAATGGGGGGCTTGGTTACTGTGATATGAAATTAATATCAGTCATTTAATATTTAAGACAAGTATGATTATGACTCCATGATTATATTATAGTCACAAAAAATATATTGCATAGTTGAAAATTTGTACTAAAAAGGTGATAAAGTCATAATGTATAATGATTGCTATAACTAATTAAGTAGAGATTCAGCTAAAACAAGATTTCAAAACTACTTAATGATCCATAAATCACTAAGTAGCCAAATATATTTACATAAATTTCATTACTATTAATCAAAATCTCCTAAAACTCCAAAATTTTAAAATTAATCCAAATATTACACTTTTTGTGCTTTAATATCATCTAATAACATCATAAATATATTAAAATATTTGTTAATTTAAATACTAAAAAATACACTAAAACTATTGCTCATCCCCGAGCAACGACTTCTCCCTCGATAAAAATAAAATAAAACTTCATATCAACAAAAAAATATTTTTTTTCTTTATATCTAGGTTTGAGTATCAATGTCTCAAAATAGTGGAGCAACTTCTAGTAGACTTTTTGATAGTTATTATATTTGAGTTCCATCGCTATACATATGGAAAAGTAGGGTGTGCACAAACATTCATGCGATATTCATTATCATCATAATCATCATCATCATATTCTTCTTCTTTATCCCATCTTTCTTCCTCCTCCTCTTCTTCTTTATTTCATCTTTCTTATTCCTATTCATCTTATTCGTATTATTCTTCTTTTTATTTATTATTATTATTATTTTTCTTTTTCTTATTTCTCTTCTTCTTCTTCATCTTCATCTTCTTCTTTTTCAGTGTATTCTTTTTCTTCTTTATTCTCCTTTTCCTATTCATTCTTTGTACTTTCTTCTTCTTCGTATTCCTCTGCTTCATGTTCTTCTTCATCTCCTAACTCATTAATTTTTTTTCAATACTTCTTTATTATTTCATTTTCTTCATCATCATCATCATTTTCTTTTTCATCATCATCATTTTCTTTTTCATCATCATCATCATCTTTTTCTTCTTCTTTATTTTCTTCCCCCTATCTTCTTCTTCATCATTATCATATTCTTCTTCGTATCTTTTCTTCTTCATCTTCTTCTTTATCTTCTTCTAATTGAGTTTTCTTTTTCTTTATTATTATTATTATTAATTTTTATCTTCAACTTGTTCATCATCTTTTTTTTTCTTTTTCATCATTATCTTTCTCTTGGTTCATCATCTTCTTCTTCAACTTGACATTTTCCTTCTTTTTTACTCATATTCATCTTCTTACTCTTCTCTACTTTTTATTTTTTTTCTTCATCTTCATCTTTCTTCTTTCTTTCTTTTTTATTTTTTTTTCTTTTAGTTCTTGTTCTTATTCTTCATCCATCTTTCAACTTTATTTTTTTTACTTTTCTTCTTATTCTTATTCTTCTTATTCATCATCATCTTATTTTTTTTATCTTATTCTTCCTCTTTTTCTTTTTTTTCATTCTATTCTTATTCTTCTTATTCTTCTTATTTTTCATTTTCTTTTTCTATATTATTTTTCTTTTCTTTGTTCTTTTGATTTTTCTTTCATCTTTCTACTTCTTCTTCTTTATGTGCTTCATATTCTCTTTCATTCTTGATTTTTCTTCTATTTTTTCTTTTTCTTTTTTCTTCTACTTCTTCATGTTTCTTCTTCCTTTTCTCTTTTTTCAAGTTATTGTTCTTCTTATTCTTCTTCTTGAACTTTTCATTCACCTTCTTCTTCGACTTCTTATTATTCAACTTTTTATTCATCATCTTATTTTTATTTTTATTTTTTCTTAATCTTTCTTTTTTTATCATTTTCTCCTACTTCTTTTTTTTTTCTTTTATTATTATTATTCTTCTTCTTTCTTTTATTATTATTATTATTATTATTATTATTTTTCTTCTTTCTTTTTTTTTCTTCTTATTCTTCTTCTTCATTTTAATTTTCATCATCATCATTATAATCTTCTTTTCTTCAACTTCTTCTTCAAATTATTATTATTCACTTTCTTCAATTTCTTCTTCTTCATATTATTATTATTCTCCTCCTTCAACTTCTTCTTCTTCTTCTTGATTCTTTTCTTTTTCTTCTTTTTTGTTCTTATTCTTCTTCAACTTTATCATAGTCATTATATTTTTCTTCTTCATTGCTTTTCTCTTCTTTCATCATCATCATCATCATCATCTTGTACTTCTCCTCCTCCTCCCCATCTTGATTTCTCAATTTTTTCTTCTTATCCTTCTTTTCTTCTTTTTTCATCCCACCTTATTCTTCTTGTTATATTTCTTCTTGTTTTTATATGTTATCTACCACCTCCTCCTCTACCTCATTCATCATTCTTCTTTCTTCTATCTTCTTCTCATTCTTGTTCTTGTTTTTCTTTTATACAGGTTCTTCATGTTCTCACTCTTATTTGATTTTTGTCCTACTTCTTTCTTCTTCTTTTATCTTTTCTTATTCTTCTTTTTCTTCGTCAAGTTTTTTATTCATCTTATTCTTAAACTTATTCTTCTTCTTTAACTTTTTATTCCTCATCATCTTTATTTATTTATTTTCTTCTTCTACATCTTTCTTGTTTTCTTCTTCTTCATTATCATTATAATCATCATCATTATAATCATCATCATTATCTTCTTCTCCTTCTTCAGTTTTTTTTCTTCTTCTGCTTCTGCTGCTGCTTATTATTATTATTATTATTATTCTTCTTCTTCTTTTTCTTTTTCTTCTTTTTCTACTTCTTCTTCTTTTTCTTCTTCTTCTTCTTCTTCTTCTTCTTCTTCTTCTTCTCTTTCTTATTCTTATTCTTCTTCTTGTTTTTCTTCTTCATCTACCTTTTTTTCTTCTTTTTCTTTTTCTCTTGGTTTTTCTTCATCTTTTTCTTTTTATTCTTCTTTTTATTCTTCTTTTCTTTCTTCGTCCTCTTCTCACTTTCCATATCCATCATCTTCTTCTTTCTTCCTTTTTTTTAATTTTTTTCTTTTTTTTCTTTTTCTTTTTTTACATCTCCTTTCTTTTTCTTCTTCTTATTCCTTTTCTTCATCTTAATATTCTTATTCTTATTTTTATTCCTCTTCCTCTTACTTTTTTATTATTACTCTATTTATTCTTCTTATTACTTTTTTTTCTCTTCTTCTTATTTTTCTTTCTTTTATACTTCTTCTTCCTCTAATTTTTCTTTTTTTTTCTTGTTTTCTTCTTCTTCTTCTTCTTCAACCTCTTCAACTTCTTATTTTCCTCTTTTTCTTCTTTTTCTTCAACTTCTTTATCTACTTATTTTTTTTCTTCATTTTTTACAGCTTCACCTTGTTTCTTCATTCTTCTTATTATTGTTCATGTTCTTCTAATTATTTTTCATTTTCTTCATCATCATCATCATCTTCATTTTTTTTATTCTTCTTCTAATTTTTTTTGTTCTTTATCTTTATTCTCCTCCTCATCCTTCTTTTTTTATTTATTCTTCTTTATATTAGTAATCATCGTGACATTTTTTTTCTTCTTCATCTTTTTTATCTTCTTCATATTAGTCGTCTTCTTTGATTGTTTTATTCTACTTCTTTTTTCTCTCTTCTTTATTTTTTTTCTTCTCCAAGTTCTTTTTCTTGTTCTTCTTCTTGAACTTTTTTTTCCATCTTCTTCCGCAACTTTTTATTCTTCAACATTTTCTTTTTATTCTTCTACATCATTTTTCATCATATTTATCATTATCATCATCATTTTTTTTCTTCTATTTCATCATCATCTTCTTCATCTTAAACTTTATCTTCTTCTTCTTCATTTTTTTTTCTTTCTTATTTTTCTTCTTCTACTTTTTATTTTTATCTCTTATTTTTAATCTTCTTCTTATTCTTATTCATCTGCTTCTTCATCTACTACTATTCCTTATTCTTCTTGTTCTTCTTCATGTTCTTTTACTTTTATTTTTTTTCTCTATTTCCTACTTTTTTTTTCAACTTTTTTTTATTTTTTCCCACATTTTCTTCTTCTTGTTCATCATCATCTTCTTTTTTTCATCATCAACAACATTATTATCTTCATCACCATCATAATCATCATTATCATAATCATTATTATAATTCTTTATCATCATTATCATTATCTTCTTCTTTTTTTATCTGTTTTCTTGTTCATCATCATCATCATCTTCTTTTTTTATTTGTTTTCTTGTTCATCATGATCATCATCTTTTTTTTTCATCATCATCATCATCATCTTTATATTCATAATCAATCATTTTCTTTTTTTGGTTAGCCCTCTTGTTCATCATCATCATCATCTTTTTTGTTATCACCATCATCTTCTTCGTAGTCTTTTTCTTAATCTTTTCTTCATCTTCTTCTTCATCTTTTTCATTTTCTTCATCATCTACTTTTTCCTTTATTATTTTTATCTTCTTATTCTTCTTCTTTGTTCTTTGTTCTTTTTTTCTTCTTCTTATATATTATTATTATTATTATTATTCTTCTTCAACTTCTTCTTCTTATACTTATTTTTTTTTCTTTTCTCCTTCTTTTTTATTATATTCATTCTTCTTCAACTTCTTCATATTTATTTTCTTCATCTTTTCTTATTATTTTTTTTCTTCTTTTTCTTCTTATTTCTTATTCTTCCTCATCATATTCTTATTTTTTCTTCTTCTTCTTATTTTAATTTATTATTTTTGTTCAACTATATCTTCTTCTTCTTGTTTTGTGCTTTATTCTTCCTTTTCTTATTCTTCTTCATCTTCATCTTCTTCATGTTCTTCATCTTCCTAGCTTTCTTTCTTCTACTTCTTTTTATATATTTTTCTTCTTCTTCTTCAAGTACTTATTATTATTATTATATTCTTTTTCTTGAACCTATACTTCAATGTATTATTATTATTATTATTATCATTATTCTTCTTCTTCTTATTATTATTCTATTTCTTCTTCTTGAACCTATACTTCAATTTTTTATTCTTCATCATCATCTTATTTCTTCTTATTTTCCTTATATTTTTTTAACCTCTTCTTATCTTCAACTTTTTTTTTCTTCTTATTTCTTCTTATTATTTCTTCTTCTTCTTCTTCTTCTTCTTCTTCTTCTTCTTCTTCTTCTTCTTCTTCTTCTTCTTGTTACTTCATTTTCTTCTTCTTCTTTTTCTTCTTCTTTTTATTTCAATTTTTTCTTCTTTTTATTTCTATTTCTTTTTCTTTATCATCTTCATCTTCTTTTTATTATTATTATTTTTTTTTCTTATTCTTCATCTTTTTCATCTTATTATTATTATTATTTCTTCTTATTATTATTATCTCTTCTTCTTCTTCTTCTTCTTCTTCTTCTTCATCTCTTCCATATTCTTGTCCATATCCTTCTTTTTTTAATTTTTTTTCTCTTCTTCTTCTTCTTGTTTTTCTTTTTCTTCTTCATCATCTTCTTTTCTTCTTGTTATTTCTTTTTTATTATTATTCATCATTATCATTATCTTCTTCTACTTTTTCTTCTTTTTTTTTCTTTATTCTCCTCCATCTTGTTTCTACTTCCTTTTTCTTCTTCTTTTTCATGCTATTCATGCTCTCCTTCTTTCTTTATTTTTCTTCAAATACTTTTTCTTCATATTTTCTTTTCTTTCTTTCTTTTTTCTTTTTTTTCTTCTTTTACTTTGGCTTCTTTCTTCTTCTTCTTCTTTATTGTTTTTTTTTCATTTTATTTTGTTTTCTTCATGTTTTTTTTCTTCTTATTGAACTTATTCTTCAACTTTTTTTCTTCTTCTTATTGTTTTTATTCTTTATTTTCTTCTTCTTCTTCTTTCTTTTTCTTCTTCTACATCATCATCATAATATTTTTCTTCTTCTTTGTTATATATATTTTTTCATATACATCATCATCATCAACGACAACTTCTTCTTGTTCTTATTTATCATCATCTTTATCTTTATCTTTATCATCTGTTTCTTTATCTTCATCATCATCATAATCATTATCATCATCTTCTTTTTTTTTCTTCTTGTTCATCATCATAATCATAATCAACATCATCTTATTCTTCTTCTTTTTTTGTATGTGTCAAGTTGCTTGGGCAACCTAGGCACAAAGCATTACTACAAATAGTCATGCCATGTTGTGCACGCCATAGTTTAGCATTGTGCCTAGACCATGGTCCAGTTGACCTATGGCATTACTAGTGTTGTGATGGGTGGGGCAACCATACCTTATGCTGGGTTAGGCACTACATGTGTGTCTGGCCCATTGGCATGGTCCACAAGAACTATGACCATGCATGGGTCTTTGTTCTTGAGTCATGACCTCTTAATCGGTTTAAAAAAAGCTTTGCCATGGGTTATGATATCTACCCATTACGTTTACTTAAAGGGTCCCAATTAAATAAAGAGACATGTGCAACCTATCACTTTTGATGTCTATAAAAAATTAATAAAAAAATATTCATTTTATTTTCTACTTTTAGTTGCCATTGGATTTCATTCCAACTATAACATAGTGGAAATTTGATGGTTGTTAGATTTTGTCTCATTTTAATTATTAAAAAAATAAGCATATTTTATTTTAATATAAAAAATTTATATAAATATAGAATATAATTTTTTTTGATATTAATAAAATTCATTTCCTCTCCTTTCCTCTCATCTCTCATTTTATAATTTGTATTTTTGTAATTTTTTATCTATTTTCTCTCACACTCCTCACTACAAGAAAAATTTATTTTTAGCTAGGGAATTTTAGATATGGATCAATCCCTAGCTAAATTGCAATGGATTAGCTTGGGAATAGCAAGGGATCAATGATTTTTTTTTGAAAAAAAAAATAGCAATGGATTAGCGACGCAAAATTTTTCGTAAATACCGCTCAAGAAAAGTGGGGGATTTAGCGACGGATTAGTGACGGAATATTTTCGTAAATTACGTTCAAAAAAAGCGGCGATTTTAGCGTCGAATTTAGCTACGGAATATCCCTCGCTAATTAAAACCTTAAATTAGTGAAGAATTTAGCGACGCATTTAGCTACGGAATATCCATCACTAATTAAAACATTAAATTAGTGAAGAATTTAGCGACAGAATATCCATTACTAATAAAATCCTTGATTTAGTAATTGATTTATTGACGGATTTTCCCTTGCTAATTAAATCCATGATTTAGCGACAGATTTAGAGAGATTTTTCCTTGCTAATAAAATCATTTATTTAGTGACAGATTTAGAGACGGATTTTTCTTTGCTAATAAAATTCTTGATTTAGCGATGAATTTAGCGATTGATTTTCATTTGCTAATAAATTCATTTATTTATAGATAGATTTAACGATGAATTTTCTGTTGCTAATAAAATCATTGATTTTGAGACGGATTTAGCGATGGATTTTCCCTTGCTAATATAATCCATGATTTTGTGACGGATTTAGCGACGGACTTTCCCTTGCTAATAAAATCCTTGATTTTGCAATGGATTTAGAGACTGACTATCCCTTGCTAATTAAATCCGTATTTTTGTTACGGATATAACGAGTGAATATCCCTAGCTAATAAAATCCATACATTAGTGACAGATTTAGCGACGGAATTTCCGTAGAAAATAAAATCCTAATTTTTGCGATGAATTTAGAGATGAAATTTCCCTAGCTAATAAAATTTATAATTTAGCGACGGATTTAGCGACGTCTTTTCTTGAGCTAATAAAATCCATAATATAGCGACGAATTTTTTCTACCTTATAAAATCCGTAATTTAGTTACGGATTTAGCGACGGCATTTCCCTAGCCAATATTTAATTATATAATTTTTTTATTTATTATTTTTTTAATATTTTATTTAAATTTGTTTATTAAATTTATGTTATTGGTATATAGATGAGCAATCCTTGAAACACATATTCTTCTCATAAAATAAAAAAAATGATATTATAAATACTTAATTTAAAATATATAAAAATAAAAAAAAAATATATTATTAAGGACTGAAATAACTATTTTAATGATGTATTAATTTTATAAAAAAATATAAAAAAAAAATTTCTAAAATTTTTAATTAAGAAACTAAATAAATTAAATTAAAGTAACATTAAATAATTAATTTAATATGTATAATAATTTTTTCGATAATTTAAAAATTGAATTAACATACATTAAAATATTTAATAATTTAAATGTAAATTAATTTATTATATGATTAAATATAAAATAATTTCATTATTATTTTAATTGATGAATAAACTAGTAAATATTAATATTATTATAAGTTTTAAAAAATATTTTGATTATAGAAAACTTTTAGAAATATAAATAATTCAAATCTTGAAAATCTTGAAATATAAAAAAAATATAATTTTTTTCAATAAAGTTTAAAGAAAATAAAATAATAATTATAAATAAATATATAGATGTTTAATCCTACTAAAATTTATAAAAATTAAATAATTGAGTAATATTTTTACAATTAGCTTTAAACATTAATTTTTTATTTCAAATTATCTTTGTAAAAATAAATATAAATTCTTAAAAATTTATAATCATAAAATAAAAATTTTTATATATTTTTTAACATTAAGAGTGTTTTATAACTTTTAGGCGAGTAGTTAGAAAATAAATCATCTTTTCATTCATGCTTTATTATATGAAGTTTGTTAATTTCGTACATATTTGATATTTTTTTATTATGTATATATTTATTGTTTAATTAATATAATAATAATAAATTGTAAGGTATTTGTTTTTCATTTGTACCTTGCTACACGCATATTAATTTTGTTGAAAAAATTTTGATAGTAAATAAAATTAATGAGTATTTTTGTATTATATATATATATATATATATATATATATTATTTATTTAATGTTTTAATATTTAAATATATAAATATTTTCCTAAAATATACATTCTCTCTCTCTCTCTCTCTCTCTCGACTCGACGCATCTCTAACACGTAACCGAAGTCCTTCACATTCCTCTATCTCTCGACGCCGATTCAACTTAATCAATTTGAGGTTTAAGTTTAACTTTGTTAATGAAATGAGGTACGTTTATACTTATAATCTTCATCGATTATCTTTGGATTGCTTAATCGAAGATAAGTGTTTTTATTCTATTTTTTTTTTGTTTCCAATTTTTTTCTTTAAGCACCATGGTATGCGTGGATTTCGAATATAAACTTATTCGTACCAATGTTTCATGCATTTGTGATATTATGCGTTGACATTGTGTGGATTTTGATGGCGACCGTATACAAAAATAATATATAAACAGTATATATACATAGGTTAGCCGACTGGATATCTACAAAAATAGTATATATTTATATGTATGTGTATTTTATACATAACTAGTATATATATTTAGGTATGCCGACTTGATATCTATAAAAAAAAATATTCAAAATGAGTAATGATTGAATTCAAAAATATAATAAAATAAAATAAATAAAATAAATAAAATAAATAAAATAAATAAAATAAATAAAATAAATAAAATAAATAAAATAAATAAAATAAATAAAATAAATAAAATAAATAAAATAAATAAAATAAATAAAATAAATAAAATAAATAAAATAAATAAAATAAATAAAATAAATAAAATAAATAAAATAAATAAAATAAATAAAATAAATAAATAAAAAAAATAAATAAAATAAATAAAATAAATAAAATAAATAAAATAAATAAAATAAATAAAATAAATAAAATAAATAAAATAAATAAAATAAATAAAATAAATAAAATAAATAAAATAAATAAAATAAATAAAATAAATAAAATAAATAAAATAAATAAACTAACTAAACTGCCCAAACTAAAATAACTAAACTAAAGTGACTAAACTGACTAAATTGACTAACTAACTAAACTGACTAAACTAAACTAAACCAACTAAACTAAACTAAACTAACTAAAGTAACTAAACTAACTAAACTGAAATAAACTAACTAAGCTAACTAAGCTAACTAAGCTACCTAAGCTACCTAAGCTAACTAAGCTAACTAAGCTAACTAAGCTAACTAAGCTAACTAAGCTAACTAAGCTAACTAAGCTACCTAAGCTACCTAAGCTAACTAAGCTAACTAAGCTACCTAAGCTACCTAAGCTAACTAAGCTAACTAAGCTAACTAATCTAACAAAACTAAACTAACGAAACTAACTAGCGAAACTAACGTAACTAATCTAACGAAACTAAACTAACGAAACTAACTAATGAAACTAGCGAAACTAGTGAAACTAACGTAACTAAAGAAACTAAAGAAAATAAACAAAACAAAGAAAACAAAGAAAACAAAGAAAACAAAGAAACAAAGAAAACAAAGAAAACAAAGAAAACAAAGAAAACAAAGAAAACAAAGAAAACAAAGAAAACAAAGAAAACAAAGAAAACAAAGAAAACAAAGAAAACAAAGAAAACAAAGAAAACAAAGAAAACAAAGAAAACAAAGAAAACAAAGAAAACAAAGAAAACAAATAAAACAAATAAAACAAATAAAACAAATAAAACAAATAAAACAAATAAAACAAATAAAAAAAATAAAACAAATAAAACAAATAAAACAAATAAAACAAATAAAACAAATAAAACAAATAAAACAAATAAAACAAATAAAACAAATAAAACAAATAAAACAAATAAAACAAATAAAACAAATAAAACAAATAAAACAAATAAAACAAATAAATTAAACAAAATAAAAAAATAAACAAAATAAAAAAACAAATAAAATAAATAAAATAACTAAAATAACTAAAATAAATAAAATAAATAAAATAAATAAAATAAATAAAATAAATAAGATAAATAAAATAAATAAAATAAATAAGATAAATAAAATAATAGTTTAGCATGTCAAATTAAATTAAACTGAGTATACTTGATTGAACCAATTTGAACTATTCTACCAATTTTTAGAAAACTCACTAATATTTACACATGTTCTCATGATATGTGCTAGGTACCCCAAATCACTTTTATTTATAGGCAAGATTGCAAGTTTGTTAATTTTTGATGCAACATTTAGTAAGCCAACACATAATTTTCACATGTTAAGTCAATCATTGGCAGGTATACTCATCATCATATAACAAGCACACTTTCAAGCACTTGGCATTAATGCACGAGAACACATACTAAGCACATAATCAATACTTATCACTCATATAAGCCAAGACATGGAAATCATACATATTAACACATGATATTAATGCAAGTAAGCATGTGATAAGCTTGTAAGTCAACATATGATATAAAAATAATTATTCTTATTAATTTTTTCATAGACTTTATTGTCATTTCTCTACATGATTTATTTATATTCTTATGGTTGCACTTATCTTTAACAAAGATTATCATAGTGTGTGTGTGTGTGTGTAAAGATTTATATTTACCATATATCTAACATTTTGTAAATTAAATTTATCTTAAAATTATCTCAAATATATTAACTTCATATTTATGTTTATTGAAATAAAACACTTATATTTCTAATGATCTCATAAGTACTTTTATAAAAATTTCAAAACCACACTAGTATATCAAACAATAAGTAGCATAAAATTCTTTTTATTCATGCACATAAATTTGTTATGAGGGTTCTCTTAATTTCTCTTTTTTTATCTTTTTTAGCTTTGCTCCTCAAAGTCAATCATGCATTGTGATGTAAATACCAATATTTATGATGAAGATATTCAATTGTACAATACTATCACTAATTAGATTTAATTTACATACTCATACATTATATTATGATTTGAGCAATTGTACACATGAGGCTCATGCATATATCTATTTATTAATAAAAAATCTAAGATAGCAAAGTTTTATCTTTTTAGTTTCACTTCTCAATGTCATCCATGCTTTTTTGATGTGATACCAATATTTGTAATGAAACTCACCTGCTCAACATTATCACTAGTTAAATTTGTATTGCATAATCATACCTTTTATCATGTTTTATGCATACTTTTTTTTTACTAACAATCTATGACAACAAAGTACTCTCATTTTTTAAAATAACCCTTCTAAACTTAAGCAATTTATTTTATTACAAATAATCCTTATATACTTTATTTTGCTTAGTTTCTTAATTTGGCAGAAAGATCGTAAAATAGTTTAGAAATACTAACTCTACTTCTTGTTTAAGACTCTCGGGGTTAATTAATACAATTAAAATATAGTCTAATGTGCATTTTATAGGAAATAAATAGATCTCAAAAATAAGTTATTACCTAAATTTATTTTTTTAGCAAGATCTTCATTAGCCATCATTGATTCACATACTAACTATCATTACTAAACCAATCTAAAAAAATGAACATATTGAATTGAAATGATAGAAAATATCAAGGGATAAAGAAACTCCCATCATACTTGTATATCTTAATCTTCTTCTTCATTGGGTTTTGAAGATTTGTTATTCTTAGGCTTTCACTCCTCAAAAATCATCTAAGATAACTTAGTAAAGTTCACCACCACATTTTGGAATCCAATTCACATCATCCTTTAGTCAACTTAAAAATTTTCAACAAAATTGATAGAACTAAAATACAATAATAATAATTTTTTGAATGAAAAAAGAACTTTGTTGAATTCTAGAATTGTGGGTTGACACCCAACAAGTACTTAGTTTATAGTTATCAGTTAGACTTAGTCAAAATAATGAGAAGTAGCTCCTCTTTTGCACAAGCATCAAATGTTTGTTGACTTTGTGATAACTTTCTTGTTCAAATTTAGTCAAGTGATAATACATTCATGATTCTTTTGTTACAATTTATAATCAAGTCCAAAACCTTAATGGTTGAGCATTCGTCCACCTCATCCAGAAAGTGTATTGTGTTGAATTTATTGAAAGTCGTATTTTAATCATTTATTCTCATGATAAACACTCTCGTTTGTATATTAATCAAAATTTTCCTAGCAACAAGGAATGATCACCTCAAGATAATGAGAACTTCTTTATCAGTTTCAAAGTCCAACACAATAAAGTCTATAGAAAAGTTGAAATTTTCCACTTAAACTAACACATCTTCAATTTTTTATTTGGGATAAGCAAATGGTCTATCAACAAGCAAAAATGTAATTATGATGAGTTTTACTTCTCTTATTTCTAGTTGCTTGAAGATAGAGATTAGTATCAAGTTGATACTTGATCCCAAATCAAATAGAGTTTTCTGACATAAAGTAATACTATTAAAGCACGAGATCTTAAAGCTTCCAAGATCCTTCAACTTGGGCATGAGTTTGTATGGTAATATATAAAGAAACATTCATTCGTAATTTCCACCATTTCAAACTCTCTTAAATTCTCTTCTTGGAAAGAATATCTTTTTAGAATTTAACATAGTTGGACATTTGCTCTATGACTTCTACAAGCAGTATACTAATATATAATTATGTCAGAATATCCAAAAATTTCCTACATTAGTTGTCTTACTGCTATTTCTAGAATTGTTGAGAAAAATAAGATGACAGTTGCTCATTTTGCTAATCTAGTCTAGCTTATATTATTGTTGTTGCACCATCATAGGCAGATACAAATTTCTTATTTGAATTTTTTTCTTCTTTTTGTAAGAATATATGTAGCGGGTTAATAAAAATTATATTCAGCTATCCACTCTAAAATATCATATACCTCATAGTAAGATTTAGCATTAAAAACTCTATTTGCTTAAGCATCCACCATAACACGAGTTTAGCATTAAGTCTAATGTAAAAAATCTATTTTGGATCCAATGAAGAATCCTATGATATAGACACATCCTTTGCAACTCTTTGAATCTCTTTCATCCTTCATAAAGTAATTTTTTCTTGAGTTGATGAAAAGAAATAAGATCATTCTTCAGTTTAACATTTTTGGTTGGGGGAAATACTTCATAATAACCTCTCTCATGGCTCACGAAGATGTAAAGTATTCAGACACACTATATCCATATCTCTCAATGAATAAAGAAATAATTTCAATCATAAAGCCTACTCCAAGACTCCTTGTAGCTTGAATGAATCACTAACCTTCATGAACAAAAATAGATGAAGGTAAGGATCTTCCATGGGCTTTTCACTGAATTGTCTTTCCCATCATCCATCATGTGTATTTGTGAAGTTCCACTTCATGTTTTTATTTTTCTTCCATTCCTTGTATCTATTCTTTAAGTCTCATGTTTTTTCTCTCATGAGTTTTCTATCTGTTACTTTATTCTTCCTTTCACATATACCTTTTTGACATGTGATTTCTGTAAAAATTCAAGTTTCCACTTCTTGCCTTTTTCTTGTGTTTTTTTATTTTTACTCTCATTCTCTTTCTTTTTGTGATAGATGTTTTACTCAAAAAAAACTCTCATCTTGTTGCTTCTCTCCCTTTTTATATCCTCTATATTTACATTTTACTTTTTCTTTACGTTTGCATTACTTCATTTATATTTTAAATATAAGCCACACAAAAAAATCCCTTAATAGATACAAAGAAATAAAATATGATTATCTAACTACATAAATATAAAGACACACACACACACACACACACACACACACACACACACTAGAGTTATTCTCTAACAAATTGAGTCAAAGCTAAAAAAGAGTTAAAATATGAAAATACATATCTATAAAGACTCAAAATTAAAATTTTATTGCCTTTATAGTAAAATAAAGTTAAAAAAGAGAATAACTCTAGTTTTTTTAGAGTTATTTGTGATGACTATTCTTCTTCTGGAGCTTTCATAATGTAATTTACATATTGTAAGGCTATCTAATTCAAGCCAAATCTAGGAAATCGTATAGTGAGAGGTGCACCCAATCTAGATTCAAGGGTCACATTTAAATGAAGATTGGTTAACTAGTGGTTACAAAATTAATGAGTAGCTAGACTTGGACAAGAGTAGTTTCAAAGCAAAACATACCAACCTCGGTGAAACATGGAACCAAATTGGTAGTTGATCAATTGATATTGATTTTCAATTTCATGAACCATAATCAAACATGAAACAACCATGAACCAAGGACAATCCAAAATCTCACAATTGTGAAATTATTTCTTTGATCTTTGATTCTCCATCTTGAACTAAATATTTAAATCATTAAATTCAAACATTATAGTGAAACCATAATATCCAATTTTTGAAGATAAATATGGCCATAATATCTAGGCTTATGGTTGAGTCTAGAATGCACACACAATATTTGTAGATAAATATCACCATAATCTATAATGGAATTAAGTGAATCTTTTAGAAAGGAAAATATGTATCTTCCCTTTTGTTTTGGTGGGAAAAAGGTATAACACTTGGTTTGTATATATGTATATATGGAAGCCATTAAGTTCCTAATTTGATAAAAATATTTTTCTTTTTATTTCATATAATTTATTTAAAACTTTGATAGTTGTATGACTTATACCAAAAATGAATTCGTATTTTAAAAATAATTTTTGAAAACCAATTCTAAAATAAATCAATTTTATAAATTTTTAAAATAAATTAGTCAACAATAACTTATTAATAACTCAAATAAATTAGTTTACTTCAAACAATATATATACATATATATATATTCAAGACTTCTTAAGTTTTAAATAAAAATCAACCAATAACAACTCAAATAATATAATATTTTTAATAATTTTTTTTTAAATAAGTTATCCTAAGGTCGAAGCTGATAATACCTCTGTCCCAATTGTATGAATGGAGTGATTTCAAAGATACTCTAATATGTGTATTCGGCATCTATGTGGATCGAACATGTGTCCCAACGGCTAGCTGGATCACCTTTTTACCAATTGAACTACCTTATTATTGATAATCAAAAAATTATTATTTATATTTTTATATATTTAAAAATTCTTCTTTAGTCTTCCTCAAAAAAATAATTTTATTTTTGAAAGCCACAATTAGATAAAAGTTTACTACAAACCAAGAAAATCTAAATAATAATATCAAACATTAATTTTGATATTTTTGTTTGTTTGGAAATAGTTTACTTGCTACATTGTTGTTTTAATTATAACAAAAATGATGATGTATATTTAATAAATCATCTTGATTTCTTAGTTGCCAATTTTTCACTTTATGATGTTGTGGATGAGTATATGTAAAATGTAATACATGTGCTTTACTATTGAGATCCTCACTACAAGAAAATATAGAATAGCTAGAGAATTTTAGCTAGGGATCAATCCCTAGCTAAATTACGATGGATTAGCTAGGGAAGTAAGGGATTTATGATTTTTCATTGAAATAAAAATTAGAAACGGAATAGCGACGGAATAGTGAGGGAAAATTGTTCATAAATTTCACTCAAGAAAAGCAGAGAATTTAGCTATGGATTTAGTGACATATTAGCAATGGAAAATTTTTATATATTTTTTAACATTAAAAGTATTTTATAACTCTTAGGAGAGTGTCTATAAGACAAATTAACTTTTCATGTATTTATATATATGAAGTTTGTTAATTTTGTAGCTATTTGATATTTTTTTTATAAGGCTAAACATATATATTTTTTAAAATGTTTATATATTTTTTGTTTAATTAATATTATAATAAAGGATTGTATGGTGTATATTTTTAATTTGTACCTTGCTACACGCACATTAATTTAGTTGAAAAAATTTTGATAGTAAATAAAATAAACGAGTCATTATATATATATATATATATATATATATATATATATATATATATATATATATATATTATTTATTTAATGTTTTTAAATTTTAAAAAAATATATAATTTGTTATTTAATGTTTATTTTGTCGAGACTAAGTCCTCCATCTTTCTCTCAATATTTTCAAAGAATAAGCGAAGCAATTCCTCCACAGTCCTCCATCCTTCTCTTGTCACTGATGCAACATAAACATATTTGAATTAAGCGATAATTTGTTATTGATTTGGGGTACGTTTTCTACCCTAATTCTTCATCGATTATCTTAATCCGTATTGATTCTATTAAATTTTTTTCCAAAATTTTTATTTTTTAATCGTATACATTAATTTAATTATACTTATTGTGATACATACCTAATGCATTTGTGTTGTGTTTGGCAGTAGGTATGCTTATATAAACTTAATTTAATAATACTTTTTTTAATACATATTATGTTAATTTAATTATACTTTTTTTAAATACATATTTTGTTAATTTAATTATACTTGGATTGCTTATATAAACTTAATCATATATAACACAAAATAGGTGTTTTGTGTTGGGCAGTGTGTATATAACACAAATATATAAGTGTATTTTATTATATCTATAACTATAAAAATAGTTTACATAAACATAATTATATATAAATATAACAACATAAATTTAATATATATATATATATATATATATCATAATTTTATATATGATACATTCAATATACATGTGTATTTAAGATATAATTAGTATTATACATATAACATTATATACATATTTTACACAAATAAAGTTATTATGATAGGATTTTACTAATGTATATTTGAAATTTGTAAGTCATCATTATGAAATACACATCTAATAAATTTGCATTATGAAAATATCTATTATTCCATAATGTCGTGCCTACCCAATAAGTATAATTAAATTAATATTTGTAAACTATATTTTATACATAGCTTTATGTATAGGGAAAAACACACACTCTTATAAAAATGTAAGTGTATTTAATATCTGTAAATTTAAAGTATAGTCACATTAATATTTGTAAATGTAAAATTAATATCTATAAATATTTATTGACCGGTTTTCAATTAGTTCAGATAAAAATGTAATAGGCTTTATATATACTGATACTAATTTAAAAGACATTTAAATACATGTATATATTTGACTATATTTTAATTACTATGTTTAATTAAATGCCGCATAGGCTCCCTTATAAATACCCTAGCATTGACTATCAATATGATTCATACTGGATTAAAATATATAAGATATCCAGCTCATCTGACATACATTATTTCCTACATGAATTGATGCCGTTGACTTTTCGATGGGTTTAAGAAGTTCCACCTATATGGATGAGTAAATCTCACATATTTTATCACCGCTATAGCCATTAACTCATAAATTGTATACCCATGGACTTGAGACTATTTACTTATTATAAGCTAACCATAGAATTATTTGCTTGAGTAAATAC